>BLIW01000003.1:24546825-25746825 GCA_016586305.1 Ophiorrhiza pumila | reverse complement strand
ATAGATATAATTAATTAGTGTTAAGCTGCTGTCAATTAGACGATAATAATTGGTTAGTAATTTGTGACATGCTGACAACTGATTACAAATTATTAGAATTGGGTTATTCTATTTAATAATGCTGTTAAGACATTAAACTGGGTGTTGGTCAGTTCCAGCCTAGTTGTGACTTGATTAGGGAAGTAATTAATTAAGCCAAATTCTTGTTAGTTACCGTCTAAGTATAGAAGAATTGGAATACGTTGGAGCCGGATTCTCGGTATTATATAAATGGTTGATTTATTAATATTAATTAGTTATTGAGTCTATGATTGATTGATAAGTTAGTGTATATTTAATTGTTGTTGAATTTTTATTTATTGTATATCTTTCATAGTAATTACTGTTAATTAGTTTATTTATTTCTCTTAATTCTTAATAAATCTTTTACTGTGACAAGTTTCTTTGAATTAACTAGAATAGATGGTACTCCGCTTCTCGTGGGATTCGACCCTACTTTCATTGTACTAATTTTTTTCTTTTAAAAAAGGTAATAAATTTGGTAGAAAAAATGACAATACTAAATTTGGTATCGTTGCCAGGGAACGACAATATACTGTGGATTTTAATTAATTAATTATTTTTTTCCTTGGTGTTTATCCAAAAAAAAAATTAATCAGCGCACAGATTAAGGAGACGAAAGAAGTACACAAAGGAACCAATTCTAATTCTGAAATAGCCATTCTGTTTGCTTATACAAAACTCATTCAGAATCAGATCTTGAGGTTTCCATTTACGAGAAAAATATGGCAGGATTTTGGGATCCAACTTATATGTGCAAATTTAATCAAGAGTATCCATCAGCACAGTTCAATAAAGTTAAGAGTTTTCAACCCCAACATCATTACGACCCTTATTCCTACACATACAAATTGGAGAGGTGGAGAAATCACCCAAACTTCAACTATAAGAATAGAGCGTACCAGCCACCATCACCATGGACATTGCAAATACAGTAATAAGAGATGATTCCATTGTCCCCTACACCTACTTTATCCACTATAGGGGCATTATTGGATAATATGGTGGCACAAATAGCTAACTCCACTAAAGCTTTTCGGAAGAGTGTGCAAGAGATGCGACAAAAACTAAGGGAAGGCTTTAATAGATTAAGTAACCAAATTACTCAATTAACTACAAGATTCATTACATTAAACAAGAATCAAGGCAAACTCTCATCTCTACTGCTAATTAAGCCAAGGGAAGACGTATGTCAGATGACGTTAATAAGTGGATAGAAACCTGAGGAACCAAAGCCAAAGATCAAAATTCAACAACCCAATTGCCCAGAGACGGAGCCACCGTTTGACGAGACGGTAGAATCTCAGAAATCAGATGTAAAATATGATTTAAATACACCTGTCTATGAGATTAAAATTTCTCCTCCTTTTCCTTGCAGGTTATCAGAAAAGCAAAGGATGGTGATTTGGAAGACAACTTAACCATCTTCAATAAGGTGGATATATCTATTCCTTGTCTTGAGGTAAATAGTGTAATGCCACAATATGCAAAATGTGAAAAAGATTTTCTCATCGAGAAAACCCAACATCTAATGGATAAGAAGATGGTGGAAAGTGAAAGCATACTGGCTGTTATTTAGAATCTACTACCCCATGAATACAAAGAACCAGATTCTGAAGCCAAAGAATTGAATAATGAGAAGATTAGGGATGAAATACTGTCACTGCATTCGTCGGAGGTTTTGCCAAGCAAACTAGAATACTCTTCTTTGCTTATATGAGACTATGTTTATATACTTTTTCCTCCTATTATGCAAGTCTCGGTTCTAAAACTTAGATCCCTAGTTAAAACTCTAAAATCCATATTTGGGGGGGGGGATGGGGAGACACTGCCCATCATTATAAACAAACCTCTCACCCAATACCAATGACACAAGTTGATTTGACATCAAAAAAGGTACAAGGCAATTTTAGGAGGAACTTTGACTGTCATAAAAGATGTTCCATCACCACGACCACCTCCGGAGTCTTCTCTACTGGTTGAGTGAAGTTGGTAGTAATTGGTCTAACCAAAGACTTAAAACAAAGGCACTGATTGGGAGGCAATCCAATATTTTCAATTTTAATGTTTTTTTAATTTTATGCATTACTTTTACTATTTATTTATTTGTGTTTCAGGTTCAATGTGCACATGCGGATGTTAGGCATAGTGGACTCCACCATTACAACTTCTGATTTTTATTTATCTACTTATATTGGGTTATCAACAGTAGTTCCCACTTTGGAATTTTCGATTGAAATTGATCCCCATGACCCCATCTTTATGTCCCTTCTCGGTCCAAAGTGCATTTTCTAAGTGGATCTTATCTTATGTTATGCCATCATTATATTGCATATACCTTGTTTGATAGACAGGATCATACACCCATGGCCACTACCTATACACTTGCTATTTTTTGGGCTATGTGTAGGAGTATTAATTTTCATCTGGGTTATTAGATTTCTTTTTTATGGAACCTGATTTAACTCATGAAGCTTTGAGCCATTTCGTTGTTGTTCTTGGGTCTCAAAATTCTTCATATGTCTCTTTGAGTGTTGTTTGGATTAATTCTTGTTGAACCAACTCAATTGACTTGTCATTTAGCCCACCTCTAGTTTGTTTTTACTGATGCGCATGGGGTTATTAAGTTTCGTGATATGAGCAATCTCCTCTCGAGCCATATTTCTTCTGCAAGTGTTGCTGCTCTTTGCTAAGAGGTGATTTATTTGTGCTTATTGGTGTCTGTCATGGATTTTGGAATTACTGATAACACCCAACTTGTAACGCTCTAATTTTTGAGGACCGAAACACGCCATGACCTCAAGATTTAGTTTTAATAATCTCGAAATCATAAGGCACCTATTACTATCACTTCTCAATAATATGAGACTAAAACTTCAGTAATTATCCTTACAAAATAATAATTAATAAATATATCCATCAATAATAGTCGAACATAGTCATGGGTCTAAAACCCATAAATTATTCTATATATATTTCCTATACTAAATATTTGATCTATTCCTCCTTTACCATTCCCAATCCTTGGTCTCATTTTAATATACTTCATCAATTTCATTTATAAAATATTATATATATGTATATATATAAAAATGAGCAAAATCGCCTTGCAAGTAAACCCTAGATCATTTAAATTAGTCATACTTCACAAAATAATATCTTTCAAAAAAACAATCATTTAATCAAACAAACAAATATCTTAACTTCAATAATTAATTTAAACAAAATGTTAACTTAATCTTTACTTATACTTTCATATGGTTTGTACTTTCATATATACAAAGAAAAACATGTTCATGTGATATATCTTAATGAATGGTTGACCATAACATAACATGCGTTCACAACTTATTGAGTACTCAGCCTAGCTGTATTCTCGTGTTAAGAATGGAAATGCGAATCAGTGAATTGATTTAGAAAAAAAATACAGAAGTGAGACAGAAAGGAAGAAAGATAGAAATTCAGAGATGAGAAAGAGGAGAGATCATAAGAAACTTGTTCTCCAACCTATCTAACAACTCTTGATCACTAGATTATATACTCTCAGTCACTTGAATACAACTAGACAATGCTGTCACAATTCTGTTAACATGATCAACCAGAATCTCCCAGTTGTCTCTTTCTCTCTGAAGACGTGGTATGACTGAAGTTGAAGGCATGATCCAAATCATTTCAGTTCATAACAATTCTTGCCCTCTTAAATAACCCTTGTCCTTAAAGGTAAAACTCAAGAAATTGAGCTGTAATAAAATCCATATCCTCCCATGTTGCTTCCTCTGATGGTAAGTTCATCCATTTGATCAATAATTGAATTACAGAACTGTTATTTTGCATCAACACTTTTCTTTCAAGAACTGCTTCAGACTCCACTTGGAACAGATCTTGAGACTGTATAGTGGGAATAATAGGCATAATTGTGTGATGGTTCCCCAACTGTTTCTTAAGCAAAGATACATGGAATATTGGATGGAGCTGTGATCCCATTGGTAACTGTATATGATATGCAACCTTCCCTACCTTAGCTAAGATAGGAAATGGACCATAGTATTTTGCAGATAGCTTGAGGTTTCTTCTAAGTGATACTGAACTTTGCATATATGGTTGTAGCTAGAGCTGGCAAATGGGCAGGTTTGGGCGGGTAGTGAGCGGGTAGTTAATGGGTTTGAAAAAAAGAGGCAACTACCCGCCCATGCCCTATTTTGTTGATGAACGGGTTTGGGAGGGTAATAATAAATTTGCGGGTACCGGCAGTAAATTATGGGTAGTTACAGGGTAATTTACGGGTAGTTTGCGAGTAGTTACGGGTACCCGTAGTGAGTATACTCTCATAGAGTAATATGAGTATTTGTTATTAGGGGTGACAATCATGATCCTTGACCTGCGGGTCCAACCCAACACAACACTATATAGTTTTTACACATATTATACATATTTTCACACACTACACATATTTTACACATAGTACACATATTTTCACAAACTACATATATTTTACACATACTATACTTATTTTCACACACTACACATATTTTACACATAATACACATTTTCACACAATACATATATTTTACACATAGTACACACATTTTCACATACTACACATTTTTTCACACACTACGCATTTTTTCACACATTGCACATATTTTACACAGTATACATTTTTTCACAACTACACATTTTTTCAGACGCTACACATTTTTTCACACCCTACACATAATTTCATACACTACACACATTTTACACATAGTACATATTTTTTCACACACTACACATATTTTCACACACTACACATATTTTACACACCCTACACAAATTTTCACACACTACACATATTTTCACACACTACACATATTTTACATATAGTACATATATTTTCACACACTACATATATTTTACACATACTACACACATTTTCACACACTACACTTATTTTACACATAGTACACATTTTCACACACTACACATGTTTTCACACACTACGCATTTTTTTCTTTGTGTGTGAAAATGTGTGTAATATGTGTAAAATATATGTAGTGTGTGAAAATGTGTGTACTATATGTAAAATATATGTAGTGTGTGAAAAAATGTGTAGTGTGTGAAAAAATATGAAGTGTGTTAAAATATGTGCAATGAGTGTAAAATATGTGTAATGTGTGAAAATATATGTAGTGTGTGCAAATGTGTGTAATATGTGTAAAATATGTGGTGTGTGAAAATGTGTGTAGTATGTGTAAAATATGTATAGTGTGTGAAAATATATGTACTATGTGTAAAAATATGTAGTGTGTGAAAATGTGTGTACTATGTGTAAAATATGTGCAGTGTGTGAAAAAATGTGTAATGTGTGAAAAAATATGTAGTGTGTGAAAATGTGTGTAGTGTGTGTAAAATATGTGTAGTGTGTGAAAAAATGTGTAGTGTGTGAAAATGTGTGTACCATGTGTAAAATATGTGTAGTGTAAGTTGGAGTTTCCTCTCATGTCCCGCGAAAGTGTTATCCATATTGCATGTTTTCACTACCCAGTATGCCCTGCGTTGGAGTTCTACAGGTAAATGACAAAATTTTTCAAAGACCAACCTGTATGGTGACATTTCAATGGGGGTTTTGTAGGCAGTTCGATAGGCCCACAATGCATTTTCCAAGTGCAAACTCCAATCCTTTCTCTTCGGATTCACCATTTTTTCCAAAATACCTTTAATTTCTCTATTGGAAACTTCTGCTTGACCATTGGTTTGTAGATGATATGCAGTAGCCACGCGGTGATGAACTCCATACTTCCTCATTAATGCTTGTATGGTTTTGTTGCAAAAATGTGTGCCTTGATCAGTAATGATGGCACGCGGTACTCCATACCTACAAAAAATGTTGGATTTTAGAAATCCTGAAACAGTCTTAGCATCATTAGTACGAGTAGCTTTTGCTTCCACCCACTTAGAAACATAATCAACTGCAAGTAAAATATAAAGATTATTACAAGAACTTGGGAAATATCCCTTAAAATCCATGCCCCACACATCGAATATTTCACAAAAAAGTATAGGCATTTGGGGCATTTCATCTCTTCTTGACAATTTCAAACCTGTTGACAACGAGAACAATTCTTACTTAACATATAAGAGTCTTTAAACAGAGTTGGCCAATAAAATCCACAATCTAATATTTTTCTTGCTGTTCTCTTAGGTCCAAAATGTCCACCACAAGCATAAGAATGACAATAAGATATTATTGAATGCATTTCATTATCAGGGATACATCTCCTTATAACCTGGTTAGAACAAATTTTCCATAAGTATGATTCATCCCAAATAAAATACTTGCAATCATTTTTAATCTTATTTTTTTGGTGAGTGCTGAAACTTTTTGGAAATATTCTCATAGCTAAATAATTAACTATATCTGCATACCATGGTTCATTTAGCATTAAAGAATATAAATTCTCATCTAGGAATGTCTCTGTGATGGGCAATTTGTCAGTTCCATTACTGATAATTCGACTCAAATGATCTGCAATATAGTTCTCAACTCCTTTTTTATCTTTGATTTCCCAATCAAATTCTTGGAGCAAAAGTATTCATCTGATAAGTCATGGTTTGGATTCCATCTTTGCCAATAAATACCGTAATGCTGCATGGTCAGAAAATACAACTACTTTAGAACCAAGTAAATATGAACGGAATTTTTCAAAAGCAAATACTATAGAAAGAAGTTCTTTTTCCGTTGTGGTGTAGTTGCATTGAGCTGCGTAGAGTGTCTTTGAGGCGTAATAAATGACATGACTTTCTCTTCCAATTTTCTGCCCAAGTACCGCACCCAGCTTATATTGACTAGCGTCACACATTAGCTCAAAAGGTAAACTCCAATCTGGCAGTTGGATGATAGGAGTGCTGATCAATTTCTGTTTGAGCAAGTCAAATGACTCCTTGCATTTGTATTCAAATTAAAATGGCACATCATTTTTCAATAATCTAGTGATAGGCTGAGCAATCGTCACAAAATCCTTGATAAAATGCCTGTAAAAACCTACATGGAAAAGAAAACCACGAATCTGTTTAACATTTGAAGGATATGGCAATTTATCAATAATATCTATTTTCGCTTTATCAACTTCTATGCCCCGTTCAAAAATTACATGCCCTAAAACAATTCCTTCTTTAACCATGAAATGGCATTTTTCATAATTAAGCACAAAATTATGTTCAATGCAACTCTTTAAAACAATTTCTAAATGACAAATGCATTGATCAAATGAATTCCCATAAACAGTAAAATCGTCCATGAATATCTCAATGCATTGTTCAATAAGATCTGTAAAAATGCTCATCATGCATCGCTGGAATGTCCTAGGGCATTGCAAAGTCTGAATGGCATACGACGATATGTGAAGATTCCGAATGGACATGTGAAAGTTGTCTTTTCTTGGTCTTCCTGGGCAATAAAAATCTGAAAATATCCTGAGTATCCATCAAGAAAACAAAAGAATAATTTCCCAACTAAACGCTCTAGCATTTGATCAATAAAGGGCAAGGGGAAATGATCTTTTTCTACTGGCAGAGTTTAATTTTCTATAATCAATGCATACTCGCAAACCTGTTTGGAGTCTCATGGGTATAAGCTCATTTTTTCATTTTTAACAACTTGGACACCAGATTTCTTTAGCACAACATGAATGGGACTAACCCATTTACTATCAGATATTGGGTAAATAATTCCAAGTTCTAGTAATTTCAAAATTTCTTTCAGAACTACTTCCTTCATTGGTGGATTTAATTTTCTTTGAGGATCACGAACAGGCTTTGAGGAACATGAAAAAGTTATATTAGACTGCTGTTGATAATCGGTGCGTCGAAACTAATTAGGTTGAGCATTTTGGAATCCAGGAGGTTGTCTGTACTGCCAGCCGGAATTTGTTGATTATTGTGTTGTCTTTGTGGCTGGCCTATAACATTTGCTTATTCAGGTTATTCTTCTTGCATGGTTGGGCATAAATCAGTGGGATGCCCATTTTTGCATATTTCACAAGTTTTAACTTGTTACACTTGTACCAAACCTGAAACAAATTTTTCAACAGATTTAATTAAATTAGCAACACGAGGATCCTTAACCATTATTACCTCAATCATGCGACAGGATTCATCAACACCAAATTGTTGACCGTTAACAGCCATGTTGGAAATTAAAGTTTCAGCTTCCGTGGCTGTTTTGTTCATCAAACTTCCTCCACTTGCTGCATCAATTGTGTCTCTGGATGTGGGTAGAAAACCTTCATAAAAGTACTGAATTAGTAACTGTTGAGTGATTTGATGTTGTGGACATTTCGCACACAATTTTTTAAATCTCCCCCAATACTTATGAAAAGTTCCCCTAATATGTTGCTTAATCCCGCATATTTCTTTCCTTAAATTTGCAGCTTTTGATGCAAGGAAAAAAATTTCTTTTAAGCTCATTCCAAGTGGTTATTGATCCAGCTGGAAAATTAAATAACCAATCTCTAGCATCATCATACAATTAAAAAGGAAATGCCAATAATTTAACATATTTAGCAATAGTTCCAGTATGTCTTACAGTTGAACAAACAAGTTGAAAATTTTGCAAATGTTTATAGGGATCATCTCCAGGTAGATCATGAAATTTAGGGAGAATTTGAATCAAACTAGATTTTAACTCAAATTGTTCAGTTATGGTGGAGAGTGTTATGCCTAAAGGTTGCACATTAATATCAGGATTAGCTAACTCACTGTGGGTGCGCTCAGGTTCTGCCATGATTTCTTCTTGATGTGTATCAAGAACTTGCTTTGCTCTTTTCGTTTCCTTCTTTCTCCACCTTGCAGACTTTTCGATTTCATGGTCAAATAACAATGGCCCTGCAGGATTAAAACGGGTCATAAACCAAAAAAGCAAAAGACTTTTTATGAAGGAAAAAATAATAATCCAAACCGCTCTCCGGCACCGGCGCCAAAATTTGGTTGTGTCGTTATACCACCAAAATTAAAACCTACTATTCAATAGTATAGCGATGAAGCAAGGTCGTCTCCCAAGGGAACAGGTTTATCTTTTCCTTCAACTTGTCACAAACAAATATTAGAAACAAATAAACAAAATAAAGTACTAAAGAATTGAATCAATAAGAAAGAAAATCCAGTTAAATCATTGAATCCAAACTAATTAATAACTTGATCCTTGATGCAAAAATTAAACATGTAATTTAAATAAATCAGTTATAGTCACTGAGAACACCACTTGACATAACCTCATTTCTCCTTACTTGTCGATAATTAAAATGACGCCTTATTAATTACTCTCTAATTAATAAACAAACTAATAGGATGCCTCATTAGATTTAATTCATTAACAGCATTAAGATGAGAGAAACCTGATTATGATATGCCCATATGAATGCCATATGCCCATACCATTCCTTATGCCCACTGTCGATGAATGACAGTTTTACCACCTATTAAAACTAAATAGACAATTACGGATCTAACATTTTAATTAGCTTTAGAATTTCCTATAATAGATTAAATATTGCGCACTATTCAACAATCATAGAAAATTCATAAACCCTCTATCACAAGACATCAAAAGTACTTAAATTACATATCTATTTAAACCCAATTAGAGATCACAAGTTGTTAATTAGTGCTTCATCAATAAATTAACTGGAAAACTAATTTAGAATGAAGACATAATTAAATAAGACATAAAAGAATTGAATAAAAATAAATTCATAATACACTTAAAAAGAAAATCTGTAGTTCACCATCTCTTAGTAGTAGTTATGGTTGACAATAATCCAATCCAATCCAAATAGCAAAGGAAATAGATAATGCTTGTCCAAGAACTTATCCACTCAATTATCTAAACTAATATTGCTGAGATTTGAAGTGCTTGAATTAAAAATAAATTCCAATTAAATTAAACAAGATGTCTTGAATAAAAATAATACGTGAAAGCAAATAAATTCCCTATTTCTTAAAAAACTAGGTTCCTACTTAAAAATAATAAAAGCAGCCCACTCCACTATTTAAAGAATTCTCTCAACAAACAATAACTAAAAATCATAGCTAAAAATATTTCTTTAACAAACTTCAAAATCCCAATCTCCACAATATTAGGATATCCTGATTACAAAAATAATTCTTCCCAACTAACATAGCCACATCTTCCAATAAACTATCTTTCCCGTAGTAAAAATTCTTCTTAGTAAAATCTTCTCTTTCTAGTAAAATTCCTTCCTGCAAATCTTCTCAACTTCTTGCACCATTTTAGCTCTTTTTTCACCATTCCATTCTTTTTCTACATAAACCTAAAAATATAACAAAACCATGAATTACAACACATGAATGCTAATAAAAAGACATAAAATCATAACAAATAAATGTAAAATATTAACTCTATCATGTACCGACAATTCTGACTTTCTGAGCATCATAGCTGCAGGTTGAGAACCAAATTATTGCATTCTAATTCGATCGCCATATGACATTTTTTGCTAACAAAAACTCGCAAAATTTAAGACATAGGGTAAACTATATACTTCAACCATTTTTAATTTAGTGGATTATTTCACTTTTATTCCAAATTTTCAAAATGTTATCTTTGTCTTTCATGTTACAATGCCGGTTTTAAAACCGTCCTTTGCTCATTTCTTTTCACTACAAATCTAATGTAACATACATATAACAAACAAAAGTACATAAACACTAATAGAGTTTGACATATGCATGTAAAATTGCAATCGAAATTAGATTTTACTTGATTAAAAGTGAACAAAAAGTCATTGAAAATTAAAATTACAACACGAAAGAGAGAATTGGAATGTTTTAAAATTGGCGACAAAAGCGAAACGAACCCCTAATTTAAGAGATGATTGAAATAATTTATCCTATAGATGAATCTATGATGAATTGAATGATCTATATATCACAACACATATGGCAATTTTTCACGAACTACTTTGAATTTTTGAGAGAAAATTATAATTTTGTAATACGTTAATTTTTTATGAATTTTTTTTTGTTTCTAACTCAATGAAAAAATATGTAAACGAAGAGATTATATGGTAAAAACATGCATTAAAAAAAGGAAGAAAATGTTAATTTTTGTTAGCTGTAGCATTGGTTTTACAAGATAAAATTGTAATTTCTAAAAACTTATGTGCCCAAACTTTTAGTAGAATTCTTATTATATACAGAAACTTTTAATTTTGGAGTACATTAATAAAAAACAAGTATACCAAGAAAATTCTTATTAGCAAAAACTGCTTAAATAGTCACTGACATCACAAAAAAAAATTATTTTGTCATCAACATAAAAAATAATGTATTATGATGAGTAGTGATATGATGGGCCCATAACAAGCGAATCAAGAATCGACACGTGGATGAGGACTGACAAGAGGATGTGATGATGTGACTAAGCAGGGAAAAAATAATCATTTGGATATTACCTAATCGTTTTAACTATTCGATGGTCACGTAAATGTAACGCAATTAACGAAGTGACATGAAATGTAGTAGGTCGGCAAAGCCCATACCTATTCACTGCTCATAAAAAATGATCAAACAGGTTCGGAATTCTTGCCCTATAAATACCAACCTTTCTCCATAAAGAAATAGGAGAGAAAAAACTAGCTTAAGAGCACAAAATAGATTGCAATTACTTATTGAACCATCGGAGCTTCCACGAGAAATATCCCTTGGAAGTTAACAGTAAGAATGTTAATTGTACAGGAAATGTGAGGTCAGTAGGGCTTAGTCATCAGCTCGATCGAAGGAGTGGAGGTCGGCCTCGCGTACATACTCACCAATTGGTGCCCAGCGTGGGGCCCGAAGTTAAGCTATCTCTGACTCACCCATGTCGCAACACTTGAAAATAGGATCAAGTGCTCCGAAGGGAGACCAAGAAGAAACTTCACAATTTTGACTTTTCCGAGAGGAGGAACAGGAAGGTTGGATAGGAAGATGGGATCAAATGATGCTCTAGATGAGAGACCTAGAACACATGGTGTAGTGTATGAATAAGCCTCGCGCAAATCCTTACAATTATTATGACAATGAAGATCGCTGTACTCGGCAAAGTCATCACCAGGAAGAAAATTCAGATCCCAAACAAGGGGAAGAAAGCGAACCGACGAGGTACAGAAGAGAAGTGCGAGGGGAATCCGCTAATTTCAACATAAATGAGCTAAGAAGTCAGTGGCCAGGTCGAGACAAGGTAAAACAACGTCTAGATGAAATAACTAGGCGTTTGGACGAGATAAGGTACCCGACGACGAAGCATAGGAGATCTCCCTTGTCCGAAGTTATCTTAATAACAAAAATGCCTCGACACTTCAAACCACCCAGCCTACAACCCTTTGATAGCACAGGGGACCCTGCGATCACCTGTCGTATGTTAACTCCAGTTTGACCTTGTACAAGCTAGGGGATGACCAAAAATGCTTGGTACTGCCCTCAACTTCTCCTTACCTGCCTAACGGCTCTATTGTCTCATGGGAGGACTTTGAGAGGAAGTTTGTAGCAAATTGCATGGGAAATCTCTACATGCAGAAACCTCCCACTCACATGATGAGTATCAAGCAAAGGGAAGACTAGTCGTTAAGGGAATATGTGTCGTTGTTTACACACGAGGCAAATCATATCTTGGGGAAAGATGAAAACCTCCTAATGACAGCCTTTATGGGAGGATTTGGGTTCTTTAATAGGCGCATGGCCAAAAACTACCCTAAGAAGTATGAAGAGGCTCTCCAATGGGCTCACCGTTTAACATTAGGGGAGGATTCCGACCAGAACAAAAGGGATTGGTATGGAATGAGAAAAAGGAAAGAAAATAGGTATCAAGGAAGCACAAATGGCCGACCTGAGGTCAAGGGACAAGAAAGGGAAGGGGGCAATGGAGCATCCTTTCATTCCCGATCGGATGTTCCCGTTCAAAGGAAAAGGCAAGCAAGAAATGGTGCATCATAATGATCTTACTCCATTGAACACAACTAGTGCAGAAATACTTGCCACGGGCAAGCAGAGGGCATCCTCACCTGGCCTAGGCCGATGATGACTTTGGATGCAAACAGGGATAGAAGTTAGCAATGAGCATTTCACTAGACGCATGGCCACGACACCAATAAATGTCATGACTTGATACAGGAAATTGAAAGGGCGATAAGAAGAGGAGAACTAAAGCATTTCATCTCGGAAAAAAAAACACAAGATGGGGAAAGAAGCAATTCGACAGACTGGAAAAGAAAGGATATGAGAGAAATAATGAACACGAAAAGAAGGGAAACCCCAGGGCAGGAACGCTGGCAGGGGTGATTCATATAATCACAGGAGGACCCTTGGGGTGGGACTCAAATTAAGCAAGGAAGAGATATGCTCGGACACCTGAGGCTCTATCGAAGAAGATAAAGTCGACTTCAAACTCGACTATGATAACCTTCTCAGATGAAGACTTTTTCCTAATGAGAGGACGGTGTGATGACCTCCTAGTTATAGAAATAGTGGTCTCTAATTTTTTGGCAAAAAATTTCTTGGTGGACAATGGAAGCTCGACGAATATTATGTATGAGGCAATCTTTGAATTGCTCAAATTAGACAAGAAAAGCATAGAGCCCTTGAAAACCCCACTGGTAGGGTTCTCGGGAGGCATGGTACGTCTGGAAGGAAGGATGAAACTCCAGGTAACCATGGGATCAGAATGAGCCAATAGAAACGAAGTCCTCAATTTTTCTCATAGTCAAGGGTAACTCGGCATACAATATCATTCTCGGTAGGCCTGGGATATATGCTTTCGAGGCAGTATGTTCGAGTATTAATTACCTCATGAAATTCTACACCGAGGCTGGGATAGCAACAGTAAGGGAAAACCAGAAAGAAGCAAGAATGTACTATATCGCTACCCTGAAAGAAGCAAATCGGGACAGCATCTTCACTACAGATCACCTCATCCCGACCAATCCAGTGCCAGAAGGAATACAACCATAAGGAGAGATTAAGAATGTGGTATTGGATAGGGATCGGCCTAATCAGACTATAAGAATAGGACAAGAATTGGGAGTCACACTGAAAGAGAAAGTCATACAACTATTGCCAGAGTTCAAGGAAATCTTTGCATGGTCGGTACACGATATGCCAAGAATCCCCAAGAACGTCAACGAGCATAAGCTCGGGATCGATCCCAGGCATAAACCTGTGAAATAAAGGAAGAGGGCCTTTGTCCTCGAGCGAAGCCAAGCAATCGACAAGGTGGTCGAAAAATGTTAATAGTGAGGATAATACGAGAGGTGAAATATCCTAATTGGCTAGCTAACCCAGTCTTAGCAAAAATTCCAGACTGTGAATGGAGGATGTGCGTGGACTTCACAGATCTTAACAAAACTTGCCCTAAGGATTTGTTTTTAGTCCCAAGAATTGATATCTTAGTAGACTCCAAATCGGACTTTGTGTGGTTATGCTTCCTGGAATCATATCGTGGTTACCATCAGATCTTTTTATACCAAGACGACGAGAAGAAGACGTCATTTATCACTGACAGAGGAACCTACTGCTACACAACAATGCTATTTGGCTTTAAAAATGCCGGGGCTACGTTCCAGAGATTGGTAAACAGACTATTTAAACAGCAGATATGTCGAAACATGAAGGTATACATTGATGACATGCTCATCAAAAGCAAGAAATCAACAGATCTAATCCATGACATGAGGAAGGTGTTCTCAATAATCAGGCCCGTAGGGATGAAGCTGAACCCTACCAAGTGCACCTTCGGATTTAGGTCGGGAAAATTTCTCGGTTATATGGTCTTATAGTGAGGCATAGAGGCTAACCTTAATAAGGTAAATGCGGTGCTCAAGATACAGTCACCGAGGCTGGTGAAGGAGGTGCAAAAATTAGCGGGGTGTTTAATGGCACTTAGCCGTTTTCTCTCTAAACTAGCAAAAAAAAATTTACCATTTTTTAAGATTCTCAAGAAAAGAGGACTATTTGAATGGACTCCGAGCTGTGACAAGGCCTTCTCAAGGATAAAAGGGTATCTGGCTGCGCTCCCAGGACTGTCAACTCCTACGACAGGGAAAACATTAGTGTTATATGCATTAGTAGGTAAGGAGGCGATCAGTATTGTCATAGTTAGAAAAAATGGCTCAGAGCAACAGTCAGTATACTATGTCAGCAGGGTACTCCAGAGAGCGGAGGTACGATACCCAGATATCAAGAAATATACACTAGTTATCATTACCACAGTACAGAAGTTGAGGCCATACTTTAAAGCTCATGCTATTAGAGTATTGACAAATACACAGCTCGAAAAAGTCTTAGGAAAGCTCGGCAATTCAGGAAGACTAACAAAATGGGTAGTAGAGCTAATGAATTTGATATCACATATGCACCGCGAACTGCAATAAAAGCACAATCCTTGGCGAATTTCATCTAAGAATATACTCGAAAAGAAGAAGGGGGCAAAGGTGCCGAAGTTACGGGGTCGCCCATTCAGGAGGATGAATGGGAGCTATACTTCGACAGGGCATCAAGTTCTGACAGAAGTGGAGCAGGGATACTCTTAATAGATCCTTTAGGGGTAAGCTATATGTATGCCCTGCGTTTTGACTTCCCAACCTCCAATAATGAGTCCGAGTATGAGGGCATGATCTCGGGGTTAAAGATAGCTGAGTCTTTAGGCGTGAAGCATATTTATAGTGACTCATAACTGGTAGTTGGACAAGTACAGGACGAGTATGAAGTCCGAGAAGAAATGATGAAAAAATACTGCGGCAAAGTTCGTCAGCTTATTGCCGTATTTGACAAATTTGAAATCTTCAAGATATCGAGGTCCTAGAATAAAAATTGTAGACGCATTATCTAAACTAGCTTCCTTGGTATATTCTAATTTGACTAAGTCAGTGATAGTAGAAGTCATGCCGAATAGATCGGTGGAGGAGGATGAAGTAATGGCTAAGGAACTAGATGAGGGATGGATGAGTTCGATCATCTAATATCTGAGGGACGGAGTTCTGCCTATATCACGCTTAGAGGCAAGAAAGGTCATGGTAAAATCCCCTAAGATACGAGATGGTGAACGGAAGTTTGTACAAGAGGTCATACCTGATATCTTTACTAAAATGCGTAGGCCAAGAGGAAGCCTCAGTCATCTTGGCCGATATACATTAGGGTAGCTGTGGGACTGACGTAGGGCATCGTAGCTTGGCCAAAAGTGCAATGATCTCAGGATACTAGTGGCCAACATGTTCAAAGATTTAGAAATAATGGTGAAAAAGTGTCTGAAATGTAAGATCCATGCTCCGATTTTAAGGTCTCCAGCGACAGATATTGTACTCTTGAGCAGTCCTTGGGCATTCGTACAATAGGGGCTGGATTTGCTGGGACCCTTTCCAAAATCAATTAAGGATTTCCAATTTATTTGTGTGGTATAAATTACTTTATCAAGTGGGTAGAAGGCAAGCCCTTATAGAGTATAACCGAGGACACAGTGAAAACATTTTTCTGGCAGAATATAATTTGCCAATTTGATCTGCCAAGAACGGTGATAGCAGACAATGGAAAGCATTTTGAAGGATCTTTTCATAGGATGTGTGAATATTTGGGGATTTCCCAATTCTTTACTTCGGTCGGTCATCCACAAGCAACAGGGAAGTTGAGGTCACTAATAGGACCTTGTTGAGTGGTATAAAGACGATATTTGACAAGTTCAAAGGGTCATGGGTTTATGAGCTCCCGACGGTCTTATGGGCCTACCGAATTACCCCAAGAACAGCCACATGTGATATTCCATACTCATTGGCATTCGGGGCAGAAGCAGTTATCCCAACAGAGATCGAAATCCCGACCTATCGGGTGGCCGAATTTGACCCAGACCAAAACGAAGAGAACATCTGCTTGGCTTTGAATGAAGGGGAAGAGAAAAGAGAACAATAATTGATCCGACAAACGAGATACAAGCAATAGATCTTGAGATATTACAACTCGAAGGTCAGGGAAACATTTTTCCGACCAGGCGATCTGGTCTTAAGGAAAAATAATGTCAGTCTGCTAGAAGGGAACACGAAGTTGGACCTCAAATAGGAAGGGCCTTGCGAAGTCATTGAGGCAAGAAGATCAGGCAGCTACAAACTGAAGGATCTGACAGGGAAGGAAATACCCTGGTCATGGAATGCCATCAATTTGAGGTGATTCTACAAATGAAGCTCTTTCCAAGGACTAGTTCTTTAGAGAGAAGATTTGTTCTAAAGAGAACTAGTTCTTTAGAGAGAGCAATATGTTCAAGTTTTGTTCTTTTAGTATTTTTTGATTAAAATCTACAAAGAACAATGGGGGAAGATGGATTCCTACTATGGTTGTCAAAATCCAGTACTTAAAAAAAGTAAATATTTAACCTTGGCAGTTGCATATCAAAATTTGGATTATTACAAATTTTACGAGCATCTTTTGTTTACCAAACTGAGACACTCAGGGAAGAAAATTTGAAGTATTAGTTGATATTTGCAATTGTTTTGGTTTATTTCATTTACTGAGTTCAGAGATGGTCAGAATTCCCGATTTCGAATGTTCTTTGGATATCAGTAAGATCAATATATTGTTAGACCAAAAGTAAACGACTTTCGAAGAACGAAAAATTCATTCAAAAATAAAAAGTTATGTACAATGTCCTATGCTAGTCCTAAGCTATGAAGGTTGGTAAGCTCCTTTCTTATCTCCCTGGCCGGACACCTCGACTTTGTCCGCCTCGTCATCACTATCGACTGACCTCTTTATAGTGAGGCCATATTTGTCTAAGAGCTGATTGAAAGAAGCAAGGAGCTTGGCCTGGAGTTCATCAAAGAGGGCAAGGTCGATACCCTCGTACATGACCTTAGCTGATCTAAGCCCCTGTTTGTACCAGTAGTCAGTTACAGGGCCCATAAGCTCTCTCAGTATCTTATTAAACCCTGCCAATGTGCGATAGTTATTGATCACTTGGGTATTCTCCTCTGCAAAGGTTGAAGAGGACCGGTACTCGGTGACTGCAGCTTCATGGCTAGCAGCTAGCTGTGTCTCCAGATCCCGAACCTTGTCCTGCTCAGCTTCCAGCTGCTGGGCAGAAAGGGTGGCTGCTTCTAGAAGTTCTTTTTTCTCCTTTTCCCAAGCAGTCTTTTGCTCATCCCATTCCTTGCGAAGGGATTCAACTTCACTGATATACCCAAACACCTTCTGAGCAAGGAATCGAACTCTCTCCAGAGCTCCTTTCATGACGGGAAGAACCTACAACAAAAAGAGTGGGAAGATGAAGAAACAGAGGTAGATATATACTAAAAATAAAATAAATAAAACATACCCCAGCAAGATACTTATAGCCAAGTTCGTAGAGCTCACCGGTGTTCATCTGTGCGATCCAGGCTAGATCCTCCAGAGAAACTACCTGGGCGACCACCTGACGAGTAGCATCAACTGAAGAGAGGGACGGAGGAGGAGGATGAGCCGATGGCTCAGGGGCATTCTTCGTCGAGTTGGTTTTCTCAACTCGGCGATTCTTGGATGGGACCCCTTCAGGGATTGAGTCCTCTTGGGAAGGGGGACCTTAATCTGAAGATGAGGGCTCGGTGAGGCCAAACCCCAAGGGCTCTTTGACCTCGAAGGGGATTTGTCCTTGAGAAGCGGGGGATGAAGTGGAGGCGGATCATTCTTTAAACTCTGTAAGGTCTGTTTTTTGCCGAACTTCATCGTAAACTGCTTGAAGAACTCTGTAAAAGAAGAAGCTATATTTAGAATAGTAAAGAAGAAGAAAAGAGAAATCAGAAAGTAGAAAACAAATGGATGTTTCCCATTTAGGCCTTGACTTGCTCCAAATGGATGTTAAAACTGCTTTTCTCGATAGCCTGTAGGTTTCATAGCTAAAGGCCAGAAGCGCAAATTTTGCATGCTTCAAATATCGATATATGGTCTTAAACAATCATTCATGCAATGGTATTTAAAATTCCATCGAGCTATAATACATTATGGGTTTACAATGATTAGAAAAGACAATTGCGTATATATTAAGCAGTTTGAAGATAACATTTGAACATTGTCACTTTGTGTTGACGATATTTTATTGGCTAGGAATAACCTTGATGTTATCATTGCCATTAAAGAATGATTATCTTCAAATTTTGAAATTAAGGATAAGGATGAGTCTACATATATTCTTGGTGTGAAAATCATAAGAGATTTTTCCAAGAAATTTCTCGCTCTGACACAAGAGCCTTATATTTTTTGAAAGTGTTTGTTGGAATTTTTTTACACATAGGATTGCAAACCTGTTGACAACTTTACTGTGAAAAGTAATTCCCTTAGAGAAGAAATTTGTCCTAAGACTCCGAAAAAGTGGAACAATAGGGAAAGAGTTCCATATTTTAATGTCATGGAAAGTTTAAAGTATATCATGATGTGTACTCGCCTTGATAATTGCTATGCAATTGGTATGGTTAGTTTCTACCAATCAAACCCTGACTCAATTCACTGGTGAGTAGTGAAAATAATATTATAAGAGTTAGGAGCAGAAATGGTAAATTATTGTGGTGGGACTTTCATTAGCAGTCATTGTTCTTGGAGGAATTCTTGCAACAAAACACGAACTTGACGAATGGAAATTTGTGTACCAAAATATCAAATCTTTGCTTGGAAAGAGTGAAACCATTGGACAACAAGGAGCTTTAAGTTACGATGATTTGGCATATCAATTAAAGCCATGTTTTCTTTATTTAAGCATTTATCCTGAAGATTGTGACATTGAGGCAGAGAGATTGTATCAATTATGGATGGCTGAAGGAATGCTCTCCAAACAACATCAAATTGGAGAAGAAACAATAATGGATGTTGCGGAAAGGTGCTTAAGTGAGTTAGTAAAAAGGTGCATTGTTCAAGTGAAGTGGAAAGAAGGACCTGCAATTAGAAAGTTTGAATCTTGTCGCTTTCACGATCTCATGAGAGGTCATGCTTGTCCAAGGCTGATGGAATACCACATATTATCAGACATGTATCAACGAGTATTCACCAAACTTTAAACTTACCTCACAATCATTCCACATTTGAACTAATAAAAGAAACCATTCAAAAGATCAGCAGAACCAATAAAATAGGTGTCATGGTAAATATATATATGTACAACATTTGAACCACCATGAAAATATGTATTATAACACAAACCAAAAAGGACAATGACAGAAATCATGTTTCGTCGAATATTTGGAGCATAAAAAATATTATGTAGTAATAAAGTATGGCCATCCATTAAGAAAAAATTATAATAACAAAATAATAATTTACAGGTGCCAATGTCGTTAATCGCAATCTTTTCATTATTTCCTACATAAATCCATTTCGATCCAACAAGAATACGATGATATTTGACAAAAACTTCTTTGTCTCTAACTACATGGTCCATAGCTTCTGAGTCAACAATCCACAAGGATGCGATTCAAAAAGCATTATGGTGCTAGAAATATAACTGTCAGAATTGAAATTTGAGCAATCCTTAATCTTAGGCTCAATGTATTCACTAGCATAGCGACCCAAATATAATTGATTGCTCTTGTCCTTCTTAATACCACCATACTTACTGGTGACAAATTTGGGTTTTCTCAAACCATGGATCTGCTTTCTTAAAGAACTTGTTATTTTTAGGTTTAGAGATTGAAACCTCGATCAAATTGGATTTCGAAACATAAATCTAGCAAGATTTAGAAACCTCTAGGCGCTCTTTTTCTAGCAAAATATGATGCCTTATTTTCATATGCTTCCAATTTTAAGGAAGCTATATGATGACTATTTGCACTTGCTGCTCATCAGTTGATACAAATTCAGTTGATTTCAACTTTGCATTTATAGGCCCTTATTTGACTCTAAGCTGCCTAAGCTTAGTAGTTGAAATCACTCCACTAATTTGAAATTTTGAACATTAGACAAAATAAAATAGTATGAAATTTTGAACATTAAACAGAATAAAATAGTATAATATATATTAGACAGATTCGATCTCTTCCATTGAGGGAGGCATTTTGCATTTAACCCTAATTGCAGAGAAACAATCTTTAAAATAATTTTTAACCAATCTTTAATGCTATATTTATATATCCTTTTCTAATTATTTATTTGTTATCCATGAATCCATGATGTTAGAATCCTATTGATTTACTGATAACTTTTCCTTATGTAACTGTAATTCATAGAAAGCTGTTCGGTTTGAATAACGACATCTTTTTGTTTATAATAAAATCCTTTTTTTTAGATTTGTTATAAGAAAAAAATATTTTAGGGGCCTTTATACGAGATTTGACAGGAATTTCTATTGAAGAAGTTGTTATTGGTAAAATTTTAAAATTGAAATTTGATTTAGAATTTTATGAGTTTTGTATTGATGGAAAATTATGTTAGTGAGAGTTTGTTTATTATTAAAAATTAAAAATTAATATTTTATTAATAAAAAAAATTAAAATATATAAGAAACCACCTTAGAAAAAAATAATTACCTTATTATTGTTTTTAGTTTTAAAAATTTTTGGAAACAAAAAGTTTCTAAATTTTTTGTAAAACAAAAAAATTAAATTGTTTTTGTAAAAAAAAAAACCTAAAACCTCTTATCCTAATATAACTCTATTTGTACACATAAATCTGTTATTTATACCCTTTTCGTATAAGCTTCAATCATCATCATATAGTATAAAACAAAC
Organism: Ophiorrhiza pumila; assembly: GCA_016586305.1. NCBI lineage: Eukaryota > Viridiplantae > Streptophyta > Magnoliopsida > Gentianales > Rubiaceae > Ophiorrhiza > Ophiorrhiza pumila. The sequence continues at coordinate 25,725,067 of BLIW01000003.1, read as the reverse complement.
AAACAACAAACAATTGCTTCAAAGCCATAGCAGATCTATGCTTAGATAAAACAATCGATTCATCATTCAAGCCCCCATAAAAGATTGATAAGAGCAGCTGTGATCAATGGATAATGCAGTTTTGATGAAGAAGGAAAAAGGGATCGCGGGATTCGCAGAGCTTCAAAGCTTGAAGATTACAAAAGAATCTTTAATGTACTAATTAGACTTCCAGCAAAGTCATTGATGCGATTCAAAACTGTTAGTCATTAGATTTGAATTTGTTATTTCTTGTTGAATAAGTCCTTGTTTGTAGGATTTGAATTAGTCTTGCCAATTGAATAAGTTGTAGCTTATTTGTCCTAATGGTGTCCAAAGTATTGATTTGCTAACGCAAGTTGAAAGGAATTTAGCATTATTATGTCAAGATGGAATATTGTGGAAATTAGAAGATATCTCTAGTCATGGATGGTCCATGGAGGAGAAAATTCCACTTCCAATGAGGATTGATTTGCCTTTCAATTTGAATCCAATTGGCACTACTAATATGGATGAGATTATGCTAATGACATCGTCGAATCAAGAAGCTAAGATGCCGAAAACATTGATGTTTTATAATTTGATAACGAAAAAGTTTAGGACAACTGAAATCAGTGTGCCTGCAGATTTGCTTGTTAAAAGTTCATCAACAAGGAATTCCCTGCCAGTTTTTGCTGATGCTACTGTGAGTAATCATGTGGAAAACATTTTTCCATTGAGTGCTTTTAAAGTGAAGCAAAATTTTTGGAAAAGGGTAAAATCAATTACTCTAAGGCTGTGTTTGGTTGCTTAGAATTGGACCTCAGAATTAGAATTGAGGGGTCCAATTCTAATTTTTGTGTTTGTTTACAAAATAAAATTTGGATTTTGAATTCATTTACAATTCTGTAATGGCTCAATTCTGCATTTTCAATTCTTTCCAGATGGTAGATATTCCCAATTCTTTCCTCATGGTAGACATTTACATTACACATATTTTAAACATTTTCATACACGATACACATTTTCACACACTATATATTTTTTCACACACTACACATATTTTCACACCCTACACACATTTTCACACACTACACATATTTTTACACACTACACATATTTTACACACACTACACGTATTTTCACATACTACACACATTTTCATACACTACATATTTTACACACACTACATATGTGTAGAATATGTGTAGCTTGTGAAAATGTGTATAGTGTGTGAAAAAATATGTAGTGTGTGAAAAAATGTGTAGTGTGTGAAAATGTGTGTACTATGTATAAAATATGTGTAGTGTGTGAAAATGTGTGTAGTGTGTGTAAAATATGTGTAGTGTGTGAAAATGTATGTAGTGTGTGAAAATATGTGTAGTGCGTGAAAAAATATGTAGTGTGTGAAAATTTGTGTACTATGTGTAAAATATGTATAGTGTGTGAAAATATGTGTACTGTGTGAAAATGTGTGTAGTGTATGAAAATGTGTAAAATATGTGTAATGTGAATTTTGTTATAATTCAATTCTATATGAATTTTGTTGTTTTGCCAAACAAATGAATTCAAACATTTTAGACTTTTAATTCATTGAATTACGGTTCTATAATATTTAAATTCTAATTCAATTCTATTTCTAAACAACCAAATACAGCCTAAAAGAATTTGCATCTACCATGGTGTAGAAGGAAGGAATTAAGGAATAGGCTTCAATGGTAGATTTTACTTTCTTAATAGTTTTTTTTGAATAGAATAGATTAATATAACTTAAAGAGGTTTAGTTTTATTTAATTTCTTCTAGTGAATTACTTGCTAGATTTGATTTTAGGTTGTTGGGTATTAATTTTATTTTCTTCTAAGTTGTTGATGAGTGTCAGTTTTGTTTTCTGAGTTAATAAAATTTCTAGGTTCATAATTCATCTTCTAATTTTGTTCAGCCCTTTGCACTTTTATGATATTCTTTCTATGGTGATTATGAATTGAAAAATTCAAATTTCAAGTCTTGAGTTAGAGGTACAAGAAAACTAAGAATAGCTTTAAAGGTTTATGTTGTAAGTCATTTATAGATAACCAATTCAACTGGTATACCGTGAAACATGGTTCATGTATAAAAGTGGCAATTAAAAATGACAATTTTAATGTACAATAATAGTGGCAAGATTTTAAAGGGAATTTCAATTTTGGAATGGAATATTTAGGGAATTAATGGAATATTTACGAAATTTCAATGGCGATATTAATTGTCAGTTTCTATATTGATATGGTAAATATGTGAATCGATTTTAACTCCTTTTTCTAAATATGTGAATAGATTTTAACTTTTTCTAAGGATGTGACTGATGAAGTTATCGATGGAGTTGTGCTGCTCAATGTTGGAAAATTAAACTAATTAAGCTTTTATTAATTATTAGTAGTTTTTTCATATGTTTTGTTTCTTAAATCTAAGATAGTTTTTTAATAAAATTAGTTTCTTAATTAGTTATTGAGTTTGATTAATAAATTACATACGTAGGGTAATTGATTTTTAGTAGATAGAAGAGTTGGGAAAGAGATAACCTTAAAGAAAGAGACGTGAGAAAAAACGGCCTTCCAAACATATTGTGACATTGTGATTGTATTTTTTTTCTCCCAAACATATTATTATTATAAATAAAAGTTTGTCAACGTTCTTGTGTTATCAAATGTGTTGAAAGTCCTAGTTTGTTAACTTATCAACAATTGTAACTAAGTTCTAGTTTGTTAATATTTCTTAGGATTAGTTATTCTCTTGTTATTAGGTTGTTGTAGTTCCTATATTTCAGGATACAATATGTATAGCTGTAGCTTGTATAAAGTTCCATATTACTGATTAATAAAAGTAGAAGTTTTCATTCTAAATAATTCTACATGGTATCAGAGCTTCTCTCAGGCTATGGCTTCCTCAAACACTTCCGATCAATTCACTCATTTTGTCACGAATCACAAACTCAATGGCCAGAATTATCTTCAATGGTCCCAATCAGTCTTGATGTTTATTTGTGGCAAGAGCAATGAGGATTATCTCACAGGAGCAGCCGCTGAACAGAAGAAGGAAGATCAGACGTACAAGACATGGAAGGCGAAAAATAACATGGTGAAATCATGGTTGATTGGCTCCATGAACACCGAGGTAGGCGAAAACTTTCTGATGGAGGCAACTGCCGCAGAGATCTGGGATGCTGTCAAGCTAACGTATTCTAATGTAGATAACACCTTTGAGGTATTTGAGATTGAGAGTACTCTCTATGATTTGCGATAAGGAGAGACAACTGTTATACAGTTCTATACCAATCTCATGAAGCTATGGCAGAAAATAGATCTCTACGACAATCACATATGGAAGTGTCCAGAAGATCAAGGTCTCTACCATACGGTGGTTGAAACAAAGCACATATTCAAGTTTTTGTCAGGACTGAACAAAGATTTGGATGAAGTGCGGGGTCGTGTTCTCGGCACCAAGCCATTACCTTTCTTGCGCGAGGTACTCCCACAATTCGTCATGAAAAAAGTAGGAGGAAGGTCTTGTTAGGAGATACCACATTAGTTGCGTCTGAGGCGTCAGCACATGCATCAGGATTGGAGACTCAAAGCATTGCTGCATGAGCTTCCACAGACAACAGACCAAGGAGACCACGACCATACTTTGATCATTGTCATAATCTGGGGCACACGAAGGACAGTTGCTGGAAGATTCATCGGAAACTATCAGATTGGAAACCTGTAAGGAGTTTGAAAACAAATGATCATGAGGCTCATGGAAATTCTGCCACAATATCTCCATTTAGCAAAGACCAACTGGACATGCTTTATAGTCTCCTCAACAAAGCACAACATCCTTCATCATCATCTTCCACCCCAAGTCAGAGTAGTTTATCCGCCAATGGTGCTCAACAAGGTAATCCTCAGGCGTTACATGCCACGACTACCAGTTCATCCTGGATAGTGGATTCCGGAGCCTCCGACCATATGACTGGTAATCGGAATTTGTTCTCATCACTTGCTCCGTGTGACAAAATAATTTCAGTGACTATAGCAGATGGCACCACTACACGTGTCATGGGAATAGTAACTGTTTGTGTCTCTAAGATACTTCAACTAAAATCTATGTTTTATGTTCCGCACTTGTAGTGCAATCTTCTGTCAGTTCGTAAATTAAATATAGATTCACAGTGTCTAACCATCTTTACTTCCTCTTCATGTTATTTTCTGGACCAGGTTTCGTGGAGGATGATTGGATGTGGTGAGCAATGGGGGGGACTCTACATTCTCAAGACCACGACTACACCAACTCAGTGCCAACTCCTCCCAAATAGAAATAAAAGTGTGTCTCTTATTAGTTCTATTTCGAATACAAATAGTGAAATTATGATGTTACACTATAGATTAGGACATCCCAATTTCATGTATCTTGCGAAACTATTTCCCTCTTTGTTTTCGAATAAACATGTTCATGATTTTCAGTGTGATATTTGTCAGTTTTCTAAGCATACTCGTAGTTCTTACCTGCCTAGAACATATACTGCATCACATCCACTTTCAATGTTGCATTGTGATATTTGGGGGCCTTCCAAAGTTACCAACCTCAGAAGGACAAAATGGTTTTTATTATTGGTTGATGACCATACTCGAGTTTCTTGGGTGTTCCTGATGAAAGAGAAATTTGAAGCGAGTTTGTTAATTAAACAATTCCACATTATGGTGAAGACACATTTCAACACAGCCTTGCAGATATTCCACTCTGATAAATCAAGCGAATTTTTCAATCTAGAACTTGGATCTTACTTCAAGCAACATGGCATCATACACACAAGCTCATGTGTTAACACACCTCAGCAAAATGGAGTCGCCGAGAGAAAGAACAGACATATCCTAGAGGTAGCACGGTCTCTACTATTTACAACAAATGTGCCAAAACACTTCTGGGGAGAAGCTGTTCTCACCGCTACATACTTAATCAACCATATACCATCATGTGTCCTAAAATTCTTCACTCCTTGCCAAACACTACTCACAAAATTCCCAAACAATCGCCAAATATCCAGTATTCCTCCCAAAGTCTTTGTATGCTCAGCCTTTGTTCACCTATATAACCAGGAAAAACTTGAACCAAAATCTATCAAATGTATTTTCCTTGGTTATTCACCCACCCAGAAGGGTTACAAGTGTTACTCACCAATCTACTGAAAATACTACATCACCATGGATGTCACCTTCCAAGAAAACAGCCCCTTTTACACCAATTCTGGAATTCAGGGGGAGTCCAGACAGGAATCCTAGTCTTGGAGTATCTTCACAGACACTGCACAAGACTCGGGAACAGATCAATCACCCACAAATATGGATTCTTTCCCCATTGTCTCACAAGATATGCAAGCTCCCACTCAATCATCCTCAACGAGCCAGGCTCCTTCTCAGCATGATCAAGGTAATATCTCTACAAGCCCTATTTCAACTGAGAATGAACGGTCAAATTTGGACCTCCCTATTGCACTAAGAAAACCATCTCGTAATTGTGAACCATATCGTATTGATGACTATGTGTATTATGGTAATCTCTCACAGAGTTTTCAAGTTTTTGTTTCCAGACTTGATTAGATTACTATACTAAACACCATCTATGAAGCCTTGAAGGTTCTCGAGTGGAGACAAGCAACATATGATGAGCTTAAAGCCTTAGAAGATAATCATACGTGGGAACTGGCAGAATTACCACCAGGGAAAAAGGCTGTGGGCTGTAAATGGGTATTCATAGTGAAGCATAATCCAGATGGGTTAGTGGAGAGATTGAAAGTCCAGCTCGTTGCCAAGGGCTACACTCAAGTATATGGAGTGGACTATGGAGAGACATTTGCTCTTGTAGCCAAACTGAACACAGTTCGAGTGCTTTTGTCCATCGCAGCAAACCTCGATTGGTCATTGCACCAGTTTGACATAAAGAACGCTTTCCTCAATGGGGATCTTGAAGAGGAGTTATACATGCTAATTCCTCCTGGATTTAGTAATGTCGACAATCACAACAAAGTGTACAAGTTGAGGAAGATGTTGTACGGGCTCAAACAATCTCCCAGAGCATGGTTTGATAAGTTCTCTCAGGTGCTCCGACGGTATAATTATACTCAGAGTCATGCAGACCACACATTATTCTCAAAACATTCAGAGGGTGGGAAATGTACTTTCCTAAGTGTCTATGTGGATGACATACTTATGACCGGAGATGATTCAGTTGAGATAGTCAAGCTCAAAGCTGCCCTTTCCTCGGAATTCAAAGTGAAAGACCTGGGACAGATGAAATGCTTCTTAGGTATGGAAGTGGCAAGATTCAAGAAGGGAATTGCGGTGTCTCAGAGGAAGTATACACTTGATCTACTCAAGGAAACTGGCATGCTTAATTGTAAGCCATCTGATATTCCTATGGATCCCAATATCAAGCTCAAGATACGGACTTCTGAAGCTGCAGTCGACAGGGGGAGATATCAACGTTTAGTTGGCAAGCTGATCTATCTTGCACATACGAGACCTAACATTGGATTTGCTGTAAGTATGGTCAGCAGGTTCATGAGTAATCCCTCTGTGATTCACATAGAGGCCGTCATGAAGATTCTACGTTACCTCAAGTCATCACCAGGATTAGGATTGCTATTCAGGAAGACAGCAGATCGAGAGATAAGGGTGTACACGGACGCGGACTGGGCAGGTTCACTAACAGATCGAAGATCAACTTCAGGCGTGTGTACATACGTATGGCGAAATCTCGTGACATGGAGGAGTAAAAAGCAATCCGTGGTGGCAAGGAGCAGTGCAGAGGCGGAGTTGAGGTCACTGGCGAGTGGAATTTGCGAAGGGATGTGGTTAAGGTGACTTCTCGAAGATCTCAGACTCAAACTTGAAGTGCCTGTCAGACTGTTTTCTGACAATCAAGCATCTTTAAGCATGTCTAAAGATCCGATTCAACACGATAGGACAAAACATATCGAAATTGATAGACACTTTATCAGTGAGAAGATAGAAGACAAGACTATCACTATGAGCTATATTCCTTCAAGACTTCAGATTGCAAACATTCTCACTAAACCACTTCCGAGAAACAGTTTCTTTGAGATGTGCTCCAAACTTGATTTACTCAACATTTACAATCAAATTTGAGGGGGAGTGTTGAAAGTCCTAGTTTGTTAACTTATCAACAATTGTAACTAAGTTCTAGTTTGTTAATATTTCTTAGGATTAGTTATTCTCTTGTTATTAGGTTGTTGTAGTTCCTATATTTCAGGATACAATATGTATAGTTGTAGCTTGTATAAAGTTCCATATTACTAATTAATAAAAGTAGAAGTTTTTGTAAGGAAATCAACATAGTAACAACGCAGCGGAAAATATAACAATTATATTATAATTGATTTCCATAGGACCTTTAATGATAATCTATACAAAATATACCTCGAGAGATACCAGCAAAATCCTTGAGCGAGGTTTAATCGACCAACAAGCCGCACACGTGTCCGGCCTCTAACGGTAATCCACACGAACTACTTTCGGGATCCTCAAATGATTGATTTTAACGTCAGGTTAATAAGCTAGATCCCTCTAAACAACACCTTAGAAATCTAATAAAAAAAACCCTTTTTCTTATTTACGTGATTTCTTATTGAGAGAGTTGTGTTGTGTTGTCTTGACCTAACCTTAAGCATCTATATATAATAATACACCCTTCAAAAAATGTTGTTTTGTCAAACAAGAAACGAATTATTACCAAACTCAATTCACTTTCCAAAAGTGAATATAAGAGTATAATAGATGCCATAACTATCATATAATTATGTAAATCATTTTAACCCAAGAAGTAATTCTATTGTGTGTGACCCTTTAGGTTCCTAATCACTTGGCAATAAATATAAATAATAATCTTAGAATTAAATTGGCTTTTGTACAAAACCAACAAACTCCCACTTGAACTAAAGACAATTTAGTCATAGAGCTTCTAAGATAGAATAAATTAAACAACTTTAATTTATCATTAATTCAACAATTAATTCATTTATATTCATAGATCAAGAGCGGCCTCTAGCCAAGACATCATGACCACCCAAGAGTTAAGAAAAGTCAATTGATCGACTTCACCTATCCATGAACCAGATACCATGTAATTATCATCCTTTCACCATCCTATATTCCAATTAGTACAAGAGTAAAGTCTAAGTACCAACTCTTTATTGTACTAATTATATTTCTTTCTTGTACCAAAATTCAACTCCTTGTAAATAAATTTAGAACTTTTCCAAATTTACTTACTAATTATGCGCATTTTGAGTTGAGTTTCAACAAGTGGCGCCAGAAAGGAATATACTCTCCCACTATTAGGAGTGGTGAATCCTATATCGATCATAAACTATCAATCCGTGCTTCTTGTTATATCCAACGTCTACCGCTCGCATATCCTGTTACGGTTATGGATAAATAGAGTCAAAACATAACATCCACACTAAAGATACTCTTACGATCTCAAGTCAAAGGATCGCTTACACTACTGTCACGTAGAGATTATTCCATTGGCACTTAAATAGTTAACGATATGGAAATCTCTAAGCGGATCATTCCAGTGAACACATTCTCCAATGATTCACCTATATATCACTATATATACTAGTCTATCCGCATTAACAACGTCCTTGTTATTGTTAATACTATGACCAGGGAAATTTAAGAATAATAAATATTATTTTAAGGACTTTATCATATTGTATATATATCGACATATATATGTTACAAAATGATAAATATGCCATATCTTTATTGCATAAAATTAAATAATCATTCTTCCATTATGACTCAAACCAATCATTCAGTACTTCAAACCAAATGAATAAACATGATTATCATGTTTCTTTTGGGATAATGGTTTAGACAATGAATAATTATATTATCCTTTGTAGGAATCTCTTGTATCTTTACTTAAATTCTATCAGTGATTACTCTAATCAAATGATAAAATTTTAGTACATGTTTGGATCATTGATGAGACCTTAGTTCCTCGACTATTGAAGAAACTATTTCCATCCAAACAATCTTGTAGCTACTTCTCAAGCAACTATATACTTAATCTCTATTGTAGCATATGTTGTTATAATCTATTTGAAACATTTTCAAATAACAACATTTATATGTAGGATAAATACGTATCCATCTTGACACTTGCAATCATCTTTATAAGATTGAAAACTAGTATCTATGAATCCATATATATCAAGCTCAACTTTCAAGAATAGATCCTTAATACTTGTCAAGTATTTAAGAAAATTCTTGACCACTTCTAGTGACTCTCACTGGAAATGAATTGAAATATGCTTATAACACTTATAGCGTAGGAGACATTTGGCCTTATATAATATACATAAATGATCTTACTTCTTAAGAACATTTTGCATATTATATTTCTTTATATCAGTCTTTGGACATATGTCCTAAGGTAAGTCCTGTCAAATGTAGGAATGTAAACCTTTTAAACTGATATATGCATGTTAAACGTGTTTAACATTTTATCAATATATATATGTATACATATATATCTATATTGACTGTATATGACCAAACAACTTATCAAATCTATCTCTATAGACTTTTCCCAATACATAAGTTGTTTCTCCAAAAATCTTTAATTGAGAAGGTTTTTGAACAACTACACCTTAACTAATTAAGAGTAGTTATGTAAATTCTCATTATTAATATGTCATCTACATATAATATGAGAAATACAATAATATTGCCAATAATCTTTTGTATACACAAGATTCATATTTGTTTTTGATTAAATCAAACTTTTTGATTATCTCATCAGAGCAAATATTTAAACTCTTAAAAGCTTGCTTTAGTCCATAAATGAACTTTTATAATTTGCATACTTTGCTAGGATTTTTGAATAAAAACCCTTAGATTGTATCATATACTAATCCTTTTGCAAATTACAACAAGTAAAATCTTAATGGATTTTAACACGGCAATTGGTGAAAAGGTTTCATCATAGTCAATATTATGATTTTGTGTAACCTTTAGTGACCAATATTCATGCTTTATGGGTAACAATATTACCATCCATGTTTGTCTTCTTTGGAAGACTCACTTGCACCTTATGGATCTTATCCCTTTAGGTGCATTGACTAAGGTCTATACCTTGTTGTCATACATGGAATCCATTTTAGATTTTATAGTTCAAAACCACTTTTATATTTCTTATCAAATAAGACTTCTTTGTAGATAGTAGGTTCATCATTCTTAATGATAAACACATCATCTCATATGGACGATTTATCTTACTAAATATACAATTTACTTGTGTATTAAGAGCTTCATGTCCTACCGCATCACCATGAAGTACAAGCTCTAATTCCATTTTTTTTTCATTACTAAATTATGGTTTAAGAACTTCATCAAGTTCTATATGCTCCCACTTGCCTTTTCTAGAATAGACTATTCTTCTAGAAATATGACATATTTTGAGACAAACATTTTGTGCTCATTGGGATTATAGAAATAATATCCAAAACTTTCTTTTGGACATTCCACAAAATAAGATATATGAAAATTTTGTATCAAACTTATCAGATTTTACCTTTTATAAAATATAGGACACTCCAAATATTTTGGTTATTTCCCATACCATATCTCATATGAGGTAAAACCAATAGGTTTAAATGAAATATACTTTAAAAGATCAAATGCAATATTTATGGTATATTCTCAAAACAATTTTGAGAGAATTGTATGGCTCATCATTAATCGAATAATATCTAATAGAATTCAATTATTACTTTAATAAAGAAACAAGCTCATTTTATTAAGATAATTATAAATTCTTGACCTAAGTATTCTCTATTTCGATCTAATCGAAATATTTTAATACTTTTATCAAGTTGTTTTTCAACTTCAATTTCGTATTCTTTGAACTCTTCAAAGAATTTAGTTATATATACTTCAATAAGTACATAAATGACTATATTTAATATAATCATTTGAAGTATGAAAAACTTTCTCTAATTAGAATTAGCATAGGTCTACATACATCAATATGTAATAAACTTAGTAATTCAGTAGATCTTTCACCTTTTTAAGTAAAAGGTAAATTGGTTATTTTCTAATAAATAAGATTCACATTTATCAAATGATTCATAATCAAGTGATTCCAAATAAACATCTTTATGCAATTTGGCTATGCGTTTCTCATTTATATAACCATATCTACAATATTAGAGATAAAATTATCAATTTTTGTTTCTTTGTGTTTATGTTTGAAAAAAAAAATATTATCCAAATCAAATATATAAAGTTTGTTATCCAATTAACCAGAACCTTAAAATATTATCACAATAAAAAACAACATTTATTCTTTTGAATTATTGTAAATCTATTCATGTCAAACATGAAATAGAAATAATATTTTAGTAAGTACTGATAATAACAATCCTTTATATTAAGGATTAATCTTCTGAACAAAGAAAATCCTATATTCCTATGGTTAATGTAACAACTTTTGTCGCATTCAATTACCACATATAAGAATACATTTTTTTACCCAACTTTCTACTTATCCTTAAATCTTGCATATTTATGTAAATATGAGATCCAAATCCGGTATCTAATACCCAAGATTTTATTTATAAGCAGAAACATTTATTTCAGTCATAAACATATTTGAAGTAGAAACTTCACCAAGTTTCTTCTGCTTCAAAATCTCAATGAACCTTTTAATTCTATTTCCAGTGTCTATCTTAATAGACCATAATAGAATTTAATACCATTTAAACTTTTTTCCTTATTATTTTGTGTTAAGTTTGAGCGCCCTTTATTGATTTTCTTAAAATCAGGGTCCAACTTCAGTTTCTTGGATAACTCAAGTATTAACACACTTTCCTTTTCTTCTTGATTGAATCCTTTGTTGTCTTATTGAGCAATTCAAGCAAACATTTAGATCTCAACTTTGTTCATAACAAAATTAAAAAATCTAATTTTTCAATGAGACTAATCATCTTTAGCACATTAGATGATACTAAAGATTATTTACCATTTTGCTCTAAATGAGTTCGTAAGAGAAATATCATATATCTCAATTTTAACTCTTATATCATACAATCATTTCATCTAATGAAATATTGTAAAAGCATACATATTCACATACAACTATTGTAATTAAGATTCATGAATGCTTTTTAGCATAAGACAATATACATTATCAAAATCATCTTTATGTTTGACATGTATCTTTGATTACTAGATCAATATCATCATCAAGAAAAAGATTTTAAGGAAATAAAATAACTTCTCATACCTAAAAACAATTTTTAGGTTGTAAAATTCAATCCATAAAATTTGAGCAATTAATATATTGTCAAACAATATATTATAGATAATTTTCTACAACAGAAAATAAAGATATAAAAATATTTCATATTTATGCAATAAGCAAAACCAAAATAAAATAAATATGGACTTATGAAATTTTTGGGTTTTGCTCCCACTATTTTATTCAAATCAATATCCCTTAAATTGATTCGAGAATTTTCACAAAATTCTTAGTGGCTAGAATCTCATTTTAATTATTTTAATCTTGAGGCAACTCAACAAATCAAAATAATCTCAACAAGTAGGTATCAATTACCAATTACAACTATTTGTAACTTCTAGATAGTTAGGCCATCAACTCTTGATACACATATCTCATATGTCCCCTAACTCTTTGCCTCAAAAACGTTTTGACCTTGAGGCAACTCAACAAGCCAAAAGTTTTTGTTAAATCAAACCCATTATTCAGAGATATAATCTCATAGCATAAACGCATTTAAAGTAAAACAACCTTGAGGCAACTCAACAAGTTGCTCTAATAAAAATTTGTTTAAACTATAATAATGGAAGGCAACTAATTATGATTTAATATTTAATTAAAGGATTAATTTAAGGTCTCATCATACATACATATCACATGTGAAAATTATTTGATCAATTGAACATACAATATGCAATTAAATAAATATATTATTTTATCAAATACAAATCACATATGACATGTTATTCAAATAATCATATTAAATGAATATTCAATAAATTTATATCACATATAAATCATATATGACACATGTTACTCAAATAATCATATTAAATGAATATTCAATAAATTTATATCTAATATAAATTGTACATGACACATGTTATTCAAATAATCATATTAAATGAATATTCAATAAATTTATATCAAATATAAATTGTATATGACATGTTATTCAACTAATCATATTAAATGATAGATTCATATCAAATATAAATTACATGTCGTCTTATTCAAATAATCACATTAAATGAATATAAAATATATTTATATCAAATATAAATTACATATGTCATATTATTCAAATAATCACATTAAATGAATATATAATAAATTTATATCAAATATAAATTACATGTGTCATATTATTCAAATAATCACATTAAATGAATATATAATTTTTCTGTCATGAATCTATATGTATATTATTTCTAATTATATTAGAAATCATTTAATTGAATATTTGAAGCTTTTATGGGTCAAACTATAGTTTCAAAAACTATAGGGCCAATTGATCAGAAATAGAATAAAGATCTGGGGTCAATTTTTAATTAAGCAAACATTTTTCTTAATTGTTCCAGCTTTTGGATTCAAGACCACACTTTCATAAAAAAAACAAAACCTCATTTTCCCCTTTTTTTTTGGTTTATTAAAGGATCAAATGACGTCATCATTTTCTTCTTCAGACTTCCACAACTTTGCTTCCTTTTTTTGTTTTTTTTTCTTTTTCTAATCGTTCCTTTTTTTTTTTTTTTTGAAAAATTCAAAACAGCTTTGAATAAAACAAAATTGCATATTTGACCCATATAATATTTAAAACGAATTTTTAAATACTTATTTCTCAAATCCATCAATTAAATCCAATATACATACATAAACAATTTATCATTCATGACATAGAATATTAGGTATAGATAAATCAAATTAGGCTCTGATACCACTGTAAGGAAATCAACATAGTAACAACGCAGCGGAAAATATAACAATTATATTATAATTGATTTTCATAGGACCTTTAATGATAATCTATACAAAATATACCTCGAGAGATGCCAGCAAAATCCTTGAGCGAGGTTTAATCGACCAACAAGCCGCACACGTGTCCGGCCTCTAACGGTAATCCACACGAACTACTTTCGGGATCCTCAAATGATTGATTTTAACGTCAGGTTAATAAGCTAGATCCCTCTAAACAACACCTTAGAAATCTAATAAAAAAACCCTTTTTCTTATTTACGTGATTTCTTATTGAGAGAGTTGTGTTGTGTTGTCTTGACCTAACATTAAGCATCTATATATAATAATACAGCCTTCCAAAAAGGTTGTCTTGTCAAACAAGAAACGAATTATTACCAAACTCAATTCACTTTCCAAAAGTGAATATAAGAGTATAATAGATGCCATAATTATCATATAATTATGTAAATCATTTTAACCCAAGAAGTAATTCTATTGTGTGTGACCCTTTAGGTTCCTAATCACTTGGCAATAAATATAAATAATAATCTTAGAATTAAATTGGCTTTTGTACAAAACCAACCGTTTTCATTCTAAATAATTCTACAATCAAATTGGTATTAGAAATTTTTATCTGTATGAGTAGTAATTGAACTATTTCCTAGTTCTAACACTCAAAATGTCCTTTCCTTGATAAGCTCCCCGAGCTTGTTCAAAGTAATATTGTTGAAATACTTGGAGATAAAAGATTGTCTTGAGATTGAATCAGTCACAGTTTCTTGTCCAAAACTTAAAGACACTTAAAAAAACTATTTTGACTTGGAAACTATTGTTCATAAACATTCCAATTCTGCTTTCGTCTCTGGGATGCTCTCAAAATTTTATGTTTTGCTGTCTCTCCCAGCTGGAGATTCTTATGCTACATTGGATGAAGTGAGCTGATTTTTTTTTCCAAAATATATCTGTTTGTGTATTTAGTTCTGATCTCAACTGATGAGGGATAAAAAATGCACACACTATGATCAGCGGCCAAGATCAAATCATGCAATCAATGGACAAGATCAAAAAGTACAAAGGCTCCTTGCCCCCCAAGAAATGATCATATAATGACATCATCAAGGTACACCACTTTCTATAAATAGAGCATGAGTGTCATTGGGAAAGGGGGTTAGTCTCTCTTTACTTAAATTAAGTACTCTTATATCTTCAAGGTCATTTTCTGACTTAGCCATCGGAGTGGAACTCCCCAGGACTACCTGGGGTGTTTCACTAACTGTTGTTGTGGTCTCCAGGTCGAGTTGGGGAAGGCGCTGAGAAGCCTTGGAGAGGAAGGCTGCCGACTTGGAGAGGTTGGCTTGACTTGAAGGAAGCCTTGAAGAGGAAGGTTGTTGCTTGGAGAGGTAGATTAATCCTGAAGGAAAGCCTTGGTCAAGAGGGCTGTTACTTAAAGACGTGGACTACTTTTCATTCTCGGTGGAGCTTCAAGAGTTGGGCCGGTCCAGGTTATTCACTTTAAGCCTTGGACCCTTATACCTCCGGAATGCTCATTTTTTGGCTTCATCAGTGGCGCCGTCTGTAGGAATCACCACTAGAACAAAAAGCTATGACTACTACCCGGTCTCAGCGGATGTTAGAACAACGGAAAGACAAGTCACCTCTGGTAGAACACGAGCAGGAACGCTCTTCTCACTCTTCGCCTGGAAGGGGTGAGGCCTCTCACCACTCTGAGCGGCAAGACTCTCCTGAGGTTGTAGCTTACTTGAGGGAGCACCTTGGAGAATTACGTGCCCTATTAGAAAGAGAGAGGAACGTGAACAGGGACCGTGTCGCCATAACGTCCCCGTCCCCACCTCTGAGGCACGAGCTAGGAAGAACTCTTAGCGAGGAAGTGAGGTCTCATATGAGAATAAGGGGAGCGGATGGCCGTCATGAGGAGTTCTCTCCTTTGAGAGAGGTGGAAGGAAGAAGACGACACGAAGAAAGAGGACGGAGAAGAGATCATGAAGATGGACATCAAAACTGGGGAGATGGAAGGATACCCAATCGGCCCATAATCCCGAACTGTTCTCACTCTGGAGCTTATAGAGACGCTGAGATAATGAGTGAAAGGGGAAGGGCTTTCCAGAACTTCTGGGACGAAGACGCAGCTCGATCACATTGGGGAGCCTCTTTCCCCCATGACAGGCCTTACTGGGGTGTAGGTGGAATGGCCATGGTGTGTGAGGACTCCCCTTTCTCCAAAGACATCCAAAACTTCCCCATTCCCCATGGATTCAGAGCCCCTGTGCTCGAGATCTATACTGGAGATACCGATCCGAAAGATCATCTTCACCGGTTCAAGTATTGCATGATGTTGACCGCGGCTCCAGAGCCAGTTGTATGCCAGACTTTTCCTACCACCCTTCAAGGGAAAGCCCGGGCATGGTTTGAAGGTTTGCTGAGAGGTTCCATTTCATCCTTCTCCCAGATAGCTGAGAGCTTCCAGAACCGTTTATTGCAGTGAAGGAGGCCCGAAAAATCTACCGCAGAGCGTATGAACATAAAGCAAGAAGAAGGGGAATCGCTGCCGGGGATACATTGATCGGTTCAATGACGAGAGCTTACAAGTGCTATGTAGATCCGAGGAAGTCGTAATTGGAGCCTTCATCAACGGGCTCAGGTTGGGAAAACTTTATAGAAAATTGGTCACGGATCCTCCTCCCGACTTGCAAACTCTAATGAACCGAGCTGAGAAGTGCGCCAAAGGAGAAAAGGCTGATAAGAGAAAGAGGGATAACGACAGGCTCCTTACTAAGAAGAAAGAGGGAGGATACTCCCGGGGAGAAAAAGTCATGCCGGTCATCCAGAGTGGAGGTAACCGAGGTGAAAACAGGGGTAGTAGGTATGGCCTCTTGCCAGAACGACCAGAGTTTACCCTGCTAAACAAACCCAGGGCTGAGATCCTAGTCATCCTTGCCAACAAAGGCATTATACATCCCCCCAAAAAGATGTTCACTCCCAATGACAAGCTGAACAAGGAATTGTACTGTGGTTATCATGAGCAGCATGGACATGACACCGAAGACTGTCGGGATCTAAAGAGAGAGTTAAAGATTCTTATCCAAAATGGACACCTTCGAGAATTCGTCTAGGTAGCCTATCAGCAGGGAATCCGTAGAGGTCGGTCACGTGAGCGAAGGGGGCCAGAAAGGAGGTATGGGAGGTTTGATCAAGCTGAGAAAAAACAAAAACAGGAAAACTCCCCACCTGCTGACGAGGGTCACAGGAAGATCACTGGAGTTATCCATTCTATTTTCGGCGGACCCGCCGGCGGAGACACCAACTCGGCAAGGAAGGCCATGTGCAGGAGGGTGCCAGGGCAAGAGCCCGTGCATAAAAGGTTCAAGCCTACTGAAACAATTGTCTTTTCTGAGAAAGACGCGGTCCCGGATAGATTTCCCCATATGGACGCCTTGTTGATCAAGGCGATAATCGCGAACAAAGAGGTGCATCGGGTATATGTTGATGATGGGAGCTCTGTGGACATCATGTATCGTAATGCTTTCGAAAAGTTGGGAATAGGAAAAGAACGCCTACAACTATGTAAAACCCACCTGGTAGGATTTGCGGGGGAAGTACAATAGCCCATTGGCATTCTGTCCGTACCTGTTACAGTCGGGGACTTCCCCAAAGATAAACTCATCTACGTGGACTTCGCGGTGATGGACGTGGCCTCGCCTTATAATGTTATCCTAGGAATACCTGCTATGGTTCAACTTAAAGCAATTTGGTCACCCTATCACCTAGTAATGAAATTCTCAACCGATGAAGGAATAGTCGTGATAAGAGGAAACCAAGCTATGGCTAGGGAATGCACATGATCGCCTTGAAGGGCAAAGGAAAAAAGGAAGGTGGGTTGAAAATCAATTGTGTTAGTATTGAGGGAAAGCTCACGGATGAAGAGTTGGAGAGCCGCCCCCAACTTACTGACGGGGTGGAGAAGGTCCGTCTAGGTGATGCCCTACCTGAAAAGATTGTGCAGATTGGAGCCTCACTGCCCGAAGGGTCAAAATCTTCCTTGGTTGAACTTTTGAAGGAACATCATGACGTGTTTGCCTGGAGTACCGAGGACATGAAAGGGGTACCACCTGAGCTTGCAGTGCACCGACTAAACATCGACCCCTCTGAAGTCCCCATTAAACAAAAAAGGAGACCTATGGCACCAGAGAAAGATTCTATTATCAAGAAGGAAGTCAAGGAGCTGTTAGTGGCGGATATAATAAAAAAAGTTCACTACCTGACCTGGCTTGCTGACCCCGTTATGGTCCCCAAGCCCGAAGCCGGATGGAGAATGTGCATTGATTACTCAGACCTTAATAAGGCATGTCCGAAGGACTGTTACCCTTTACCCATTATTGACCAGAATATTGATGTCGCGGCCGGGTATGAAGTTCTCTGTTTCTTGAACGCCTACAAAGGCTACCACCAAATATTGATGGATGAGAAGGATGCAGAAAAAACTGCCTTCATCTCCGGCGAAGGCATTTTCTGTTACAAAAAGATGCCGTTTGGGCTAAAGAACGCCGGTGCGACTTACCAGAGGATGATGAACACCATCTTTGAAGCCCAGATAGGCCGGCAACCTCGAAGTGTATGTAGACGATTTGCTCATCAAAAGCCGAAGGTTAGAAACCTTCCTGGAAGACGTAAATGAAACTCTGTACAGTTGAGAAAAACTGGGCTGAAGCTGAACCCAAAAAAATGCATCTTCGGGGTAGGCTCTGGGAAGTTTCTAGGTCATATGGTCTCCAGCAAAGGCTTAGAAGCCAACCCGGAGAAAGTACAAGCCATTGTAGACATGGGCTCACCTCAGAATGTCAGAGACGTTCAAGTATTGACTGGGAGGTTAGCAGCTTTAAACCGATTTTTATCAAAATCCGCCGACCGAGGGTTGCCCTTTTTTAACGTACTCAGGAAGGCGAAAAAGTTTGAATAGAGTGACGATTGCCAGAAGGCCTTTGATGAACTGAAGGAGTACTTGAAAACTTTGCCGTCTTTGTCTATTCCAACCCATGGGGAGACTTTGTGCTTATATCTGGCCGCTGGAGAAAGAACAGTCAGTGCAGTTTTAATCAGGGATAGTGGGAAGGCTCAGTTGCCTATATATTACGTTAGTCGAGCCCTGCTGGGGGCTGAACAAAAGTATCCTATCCTAGAGAAGTTGGCGTTACCCCTGGTGAATGCGGCAAGGAGGTTAAGGCCCTATTTTCAGGCACATCCTATCCGGGTCCTAACCGACAAACCCCTGAGACAAATATTGCAAAAACCTGAATCTTCAGGAAGGTTGATGAAATGGGCCATCGAGCTGGGGGAACATGAGATAACTTTCCACCCCCGACCTTCCCTGAAAGGACAAGTACTGGCGGACTTCATTGCCGAGACCCCGACAGAGAATCCGTCACCACGGCCAGAACCAAAGGAGGACGATGATAATAATAATAGAGAGCAGAACGCTTTTTGGACCTTATACGTAGACGGGGCTTCCAGCGAAGAAGGTTCAGGAGCAGGTCTGATTTTGAAAAATCCAAACGGCCAGGAGTTCACTTATGCCTTGAGGTTTGAATTTCGAGCTACAAACAACGAGGCTGAGTATGAAGCCTTGATAACAGGAATGAAACTTGCCCTAGAGATGAAGGTGGATCGCTTGCAAGTTTACAGTGACTCTCAACTTATCGTGAATCAAGTCACTGGAGGGTACGAGGCTAGAGAGCCAATGATGAGAAAGTACATGGAAAGGTAGTCGAGTTAAAAGCAAGCTTTAGGGAATTCCTGATAGATCAAGTCCCTCGGTCCAAACTTAGCAAGCTGGCTTCATCCGCATATGCTCATCTCACCAAAAGGGTCTTGGTGGAGATACTCCCTACGCGAAGCATAGAGGAAGCAGTTGTTAACGCAATAGACGTGGAACGAGAAACTTGGATGTCTCCCTTCATCAGATATCTAAAGGAGGGCACCTTGCCCCCCGACAAAGTAGAGGCTCGGAAGTTGAAATTGAGGGCTGTAAAGTATGTTTTGAAGGATGGAATTTTGTATAAGAAGGGTTACTTAAGGCCTTGGCTTAGATGTGCCGACCCTAACCAAGCGGACTACGTGTTGAAGGAAATCCACCTGGGGGCTTGTGGAAATCATGTAGGCTCGAGGATGTTGGCGAAGAAGGTGATCCGTCTTGGATATTTTTGGCCTACCTTACACGAGGACGCTCGCGCTTTGGTAAGACAATGCAAGAGGTGCCAAGTTCATGCGATAATCCCCCGAGTCCCCCAAAATGAGATGATCTCAATTCAAGCAGCATGGCCATTTGCTCAGTGGGGCATTGATATAGCTGGGCCTTTCCCTGAAGCTCCAGGTCGAGTCAAATTCTTGGTAGTGGCAATCGACTATTTCTCCAAGTGGGTGGAGGCTGAGGCTGTAGCCTCCATCACCGGAAAGAGTATGATGAAGTTCTTTTGGAAGAATGTGATCTGCCGATTCGGCATATCCAAGGTCTTCATTTCTGATAACGGGAAACAATTTGCAGAAGAACCTTTTAAGTCCTGGTGTGAGGAGCTGAGAATCCAGCAACAATTCACCTCAGTAGCCCACCCCCAAGCCAATGGGTAGACTGAGGTTACAAACCAAACCATTGTGCAAGGATTGAGGACCCGACTGGAAAAGGCCAAGGGAGACTAGATCGAGCAACTTACACATGTACTGTGGTCTTACCGAACCACCCCCAGAGCACCTACACAAGAAACTCCTTTCAGTATGGTATATGGGACTGAGGCGGTAGTGCCCGTGGAAATAGGACTCCCTAGTCTTCAAGTGCTTAACTACGACCCCGAGGAGAATGATGATGAGCTAAGGATGAATCTTGACCTTGTTGAGGAAAGGAGAGAAATGGCAGCAGCTCGAGAAAGTCGATACAAAGCCGATATGGCTAGATACTATAATAGGAGAGTGAAGAGCTCCTCCTTCAAGCTTGGGGACTTGGTGATGAGGAAGAACGAGGCCAGCAGGATGGAAGGGCAAAAAAAGCTGGACATCACTTGGGAAGGCCCATATCAAGTCGTTGAAGCAGGAAGATCTGGAAGTTATCAATTGTCCACCTTAGATGGAAAGGTCATTCCCAGGAGATGGAATATTGTAAACTTGAGGAAGTTCTATTTGTAAAGAAATTACTATTGAAATGAAGAGAAAGGCTTCTCTGGTGTTCTAAGTACCGACTTGAGTCTTATTTACAAGGCTAGTTTATTACCTTGAAGGAAACATGCACTTTTGTTAGAGACCGATAAGACCTGGACAAATTCAGGCACTTTATCAATTATAAGACCTGGACAAATTCAGGCACTTTATCAATTATAAGACCTGGACAAATTCAGGCATCCTAAAGGCGACCTAGTCGTCAACAAGACCTGGACAAATTCAGGCACTTTATCAATTATAAGACCTGGACAAATTCAGGCACTTTATCAATTATAAGACCTGGACAACTTCAGGCACCCTAAAGGCGACCTAGTCATCAACAAGACCTGGACAAATTCAGGCACTTTATCACTTTTAAGACCTGGACAACTTCAGGCACCCTAAAGGCGACCTGGTCGTCAATAAGACCTAGACAAATTCAGGCACTATCAATTATAAGACCTGGACAACTTCAGGCATCCTAAAGGCGACCTAGTCGTCAATAAGACCTGGACAATTTCAGGCACCCTAAAGGCGACCTAGTCGTCGATAAGATTTGGACAAATTCAGGCACTACGTCAAATATAAGACCTGGATAAATTCAGGCACACTAAAGGCGGTCTAGTCGTCAATAAGACCTGGACAACTTCAGACACCCTAAAGGCGACCTAGTCGTCAACAAGACCTGGACAACTTCAGGCACCCTAAAGGCGACCTAGTCGTCAATAAGACCTGAACAAATTCAGGCACTTTATCGGATGTAAGACCTGGACCATCCCAGGCATCTCATCAATTATAAGGCTTGGACAAATTCAGGCCCTTCAACAATTCTAAGAACAGGATAAATCCAAGCCTGACAACCTAGGTGACGATAGGACTCGGACGAATACATACCCCATTTTATTCAGGAGACTCATGTAAAATCGAGCGCGCCTGAAAGGCGACATTGCTGGTAGTAAGATCTAAGTAAAGTCGGGCCACCCTTGCCGCGACTTTGTCACTGACAAAGTTTATTTAAAGTGATGAGCCAAGCCTCAGCCAGGCTTAGTAGGAAAGATTTATACCAAGAAGGATTTCTTAGGAGGAACCTTCCTACAAAATCACCAGGTCTATCCGTTGCGTGGTCGTGGGGCAGGTTTGCAAGCCCCTCGAGAGAAAGTCCCATTTCTATACTTTTACAGTTCAGCGGGGAAGTACACAACAGTAGAGTAGAAGCGCAATCAGGCGAGAATATAATATACCATTATAAAATGTCTCATAGATTAAAGAGCATCACAAAAGAACCCCCCGGGGGCATAATTTCCTCGAAGGCAAGAGAAGTGAAAGCTAGCCAATTACAAAGGATAAAAAAGTGTCCCAGTACGACAACAAGACAACTGACAAGACCATCAAATGGACCCAGGCCCCTCCTCATCTTCACTGGCAAGGCTGGTCCCCTCATGGATGGTGGCCCCTGTCCCTGAAGTTTCCTTGCTCCCTGGGATCTCACCCCTATCAACGTCAACAATATGCGAAGTGGACCCAACCTGGAAGGAAGGGATGAGGCCCTCGACTGGAAAGTGCAACTGCCCAGAGGTGAGGCTGACCATTAAGCTGTTCAGGTTCCCTCCGGAATTTACATCGTAACCCTCCAACTTGTCCACCTCGATTTCCGGATGGAGTTTTTTGACTTCATCATAAGCAAAAGTAGACCCTTGGTCCCTCACAGAGTTGCATAGGTCAGCCATGAACTCGACGAACTGGGGAGAAGCCAGCAGATTCTTGACCAGTAAAGAAGCCCCTTCCCCGGAGTAGAAATTACAACGAGCCTCCAAGGCTCTTTTCTCCTTGGTCAAATCCTTGATTTGGGCCCTTTGACTGGAGACCTTATCAGAATAAGATTTGTTCTTCTTCTTCAGTTTGTGGATGTCATCTCGAGCCTTGGATAAGTTCTTTTCTCCTTCCCGTCTGAGTTTTTCAGCTTCAACTTGATCTTGCTGGGCCTTGGCTAGCTTGGCGGTTAGCTCCTTGGCGGCTTCACAGCTTCTCCTATAGCGAAGAGACATCTCCTCCGTTAGAAATAAGCCCTAGCAGAGAAAGACAACAATCAGATCAAATCAACCTGGGCCATATCCCCACGTGGGCATGAAGGTAAGACAGCAAAAGGACCAAGTGGAAAGATTTACCTGAGTGAGCCCTAAACTCATAAGGGAATCAGCCTCGGAGTCCTCCAGATTGGCCATGGCCCTTTTTTCCATAGGAGGGAATATTCCCAAAGAAAATTCCTTGCATGTCTCCAAGTTTAGGCGGTTGTTAACCTGGAAATCCCACCAAGGACTGAACTGTGCCATGGGGATGGTTTGATAAGAAGAGGAAGGAATAATTGGTCGAACTTCATGACCTGACAGCAACGAAAAATCAGCCGACGTACTGCGGGACGGCCCATTTTTGCCTTCTCGACTCAATATGAACATTCCTCCCGGGGTGCTTTCTCTTTTGGTAAGGCACGGCCGAGGGCTCCGGCTCTTCTTGAGTCTCGGAGGAAGGCTGGAAGGCTCCAACTGGGGAGGATACGGTCCCAAAGGGTTTAGCCTGGGCAATTCCTTCTTCTGTCGTCTCGGTTTCTCCTAGAAGGGCACCTAATGGAGAAGCAGGCCTTGCAGGAGGGCCAGTAGGAACTTCTTCTGCCTTGTCAGCCTTCGCCTTCTCAGCCTCAATCTTCACTCCGGCCGCCTTGCGATTTTTCATAATCGTCAGAAAATCCATAACTGCAAAGAAGAAAACAGAATAAATTCTCTAACCTTGGAAAAACAAGCGCAAACCCATTAAAGAAGATGAAGGTAGAGTAGAAGGGAATGGTACCATATTCGTCAAGCTCTGCGGGGGAAAGACCCAAGTTGGCCTTACTCATCCCTAAGGCCACTAAACACCCTTCTGCCATGAGAGACACTTCCCAAAGTGGACATCTTCGAAGGAACTTGCGGAGAGACTCAATGGACACATGATCCACATCGCGGCTAGGGAAATTATCTGTAACCTTACCCGGGGGCTTCCAAACAAGGCTCATGGGTTCTAACTTCACGAAGAAAAATTTATCATTCCAATTCTTGACACAGCTCGAGGGAGGGGTCAAGAAGGCCTCGGAGCTAGACCTACGAGTGAAGTAAAACCAGCTCACCTCCCCTCTCATGGATTTCAAGGTATAGTAATACCTAAACAAGGAGACAGTACTTTCCACCTTACAATACCTACAAAAGGACTCAAAGGTCACGAGAGCCCTAATGGCATTTGGGATCAACTGGGCGATGTTCACTTTATAAAAATCTAAAACCTTCTTGAAGAAAGATGTCAGGGGGAACCTAAGGCCACACTGAAGGTGACCCTTGTACACAGTGACGAAACCAATGGGTGGCCAGGAGGCGACCTGCTGACGAGTAGGCGCTACCAGCTTGTATTTGGAAGGAATGTAAAACTCCTTAGCTATTGATCTTAACTTTTTAGACGTCAATGAGGACTGTACAGACCTGGAGGAAGACGCAACCCTTCTCTTATTCACTAAGGGTTCTTCGTCCTCGTTACTACATCCCTCGGAAGATTCGCTCTTGGAAGGGTTGTCGTCCAAGGCGGTTTTTTCTACAAGGACATTTTCTAAGGGGTTGGGTCCCAGGCTCAAGTCATGCTCCACGTCCGGTTCAGAGGGATTATTGACCACTGGAATTCTCACTACCTCACTACCCTCTACATCCATTCCTAAGGGGGTCCGCGAAGTAGTTTCCTGGGAAGTCTCTACGGAGGGTTCAAAAGAAGACTCCACCTGAGTCAAACGAGCCGCCTTATCAATGGCATCACAAAGAATATCAGTTTTAACTACTTTGTTAACTAGTTTGGAGTAAGACCTTAGTTTCCTCCTAGCCTCCAAGCATGCATATGGTACTGACTCAGATTCATCACTATTCTTATAGACAGCATATATCTCAACTGAAGAACTTGAAGGAGCAGGGGAAGACATACTTACTTGGAGGGAAGTTCGAGAAGCGACGAGCCGCGCTGCCCTGGACAAGAGGGAAAGACTGGAAGAGTTGCTGGAAGGGAGATTAAGGTAGCAGAGAGAGGCGCAAGGTAAGAGGTGAAGGGTTTCCAACCAGCCCCCATCGTATATTTATAGGAGGGAAAAGGGGCGAAGATCCCGAAAAGGGGCATGTCAAGAGGTACCAAATCAGGTCCGACCAGGTGGCGACGTTTGGATTTCCTAAGGCTCCTGCTTACGGCCTGCCCCATCGACTCCAAGAAGCGGATTGATCCAGCCCACAAAACGACTGAGACAATTCTTGGCAAAATTAGGAGGCTCGAGTAGGTTGAACCGAAAGAAAGCCTCCAGTCCAAGACAGTTGAGCTCCATCCTCCGTTCCGACTAAGGGCTCCCTGCCCACCTGTGAACCCTTAATAACAGCCGGACACAATCTGTGAAACGACTAAGACAATATCCTAACAAAACAAGAGACACGGAGTAAGGCACATGCGAGAAAGGCTTCAAGTCCAGATTAGTCGGGTCTTCACGCCAGCAAGGCTGGAGGCTCACTCCCAACCAATCTGGGGGGCTATTGATGAGGGATAAAAATGCACACACTATGATCAGCGGCCAAGATCAAATCATGCAATCAATGGACAAGATCAAAAGGTACAAAGGCTCCTTGCCCCCCAAGAAATGATCATATAATGACATCATCAAGGTACACCCCTTTCTATAAATAGAGTATGAGTGTCATTGGGAAAGGGGGTTAGTCTCTCTTTACTTAAATTAAGTACTCTTATATCTTCAAGGTCATTTTCTGACTTAGCCATCGGAGTGGAACTCCCCAGGACTACCTGGGGCGTTTCACTAACTGTTGTTGTGGTCTCCAGGTTGAGTTGGGGAAGGCGCGGAGAAGCCTTGGAGAGGAAGGCTGCCGACTTGGAGAGGTCGGCTTGACTTGAAGGAAGCCTTAAAGAGGAAGGTTGTTGCTTGGAGAGGTAGATTAATCCTGAAGGAAAGCCTTGGTCAAGAGGGCTGTTACTTAAAGACGTGGACTACTTTTCATTCTCGGTAGAGCTTCAAGAGTTGGGCCGGTCCAGGTTATTCACTTTAAGCCTTGGACCCTTATACCTCCGGAAGGCTCATTTTTTGGCTTCATCATCAACAAACTTATAATTCGGACTTTGGTTGTGTTTTTGTTAGGCCCATAGAGGATTTTGACGCCTCCTGGATTAATTTCTTGAACTAATAATTAAGTAAACTCAAGGAATTTGATCATAAACTACGAGAGCATTGCCTTCATAACTGTTGGAATATTAAACTAAGCATATAAATTGGTAGTTTTCTAATAGAATTTATTTTTTAAAGTATAGGTTAGTTTCCTAAAGTTTCGTTTATTAATTTGTTTCTCAAATAGAATAGGAAATTTGTTACCTTATAAATAGAGGGTGTTAGGAGTTTATGTGATTTGGAAGAAATTGAAATAATTAGAATATAGATACTTCAAATAGGTGTGCGATAAAAAATCATACGGTTTGAAACAATTTAGCGGTTATGACATACATGTGATATTGTGATTATGTTCCTCTCATTTCAAACATATTGTTGTCATAAACTTCCGTGCGTGTTTGTGTTTGCAAATTTTTTGCTTCAATTTTATCGGTAGTTTATAATTACAAAGTATAGAGGACATATTCTTCATTTGTTCTAACCTGGTGCAACATCTTTATGGATTCCTCTATTTTCTTCAATAATAAATCCTAAATATTTACAACTTTAAGTTCATTTAATTCGTTCCCACCAATTTTCACATTTATCCTACTGTTATTTCTATGGTTACTAAAGTAATTTTATCAAATAAAACTATATTATCTGCAAACAACATACATTTAAGAATGACTTTTTGCAAAATAAGTAATTTTGTCAAGTAATAAAGTAAAAAGGTATGCACTTAAATTGAGAGGATACTTTGAGCAAAAATAAAAATAAAAAAAAAATTGAGAGGATACTTAATACAAATCTATAAAAAAATTAAGATTAATTAAAACTAAGATTAAAAAATAAAAGAAGAAAGAAAGGTAACAATATTATCTTAATATATTTAATTTATTATTTATTCATTAAAAGGTAATAATATAAATAAAAATTTCATTATTAGTTGTCATTTATTATTATGTATTAATGAATTAAATATGGTTTATTAATAAATAATAAATGAATAAATAACAATTTCATTATTAAAATGAAACATGAATTATTAAAATGTAGTAGTATAAATAAAATTTTCATTGATTCCTTTTCCTTTCTTTTCCAATTTTTAAATAATATTTTTACTATTTTTTTCATTATTTCCTAATCTAATTTAAGAAGACCACTCTCTTCTACTCTACTACTCTTTGGATAAACATTATTTCCTAATCTAATTGCCTTGAAAATTTCATTCAATTTGAAGAAAACGTGAACAATAACATAGAGAGATTCAACGCTTTCGCACTTTTATAGTTTATATACTGAATTTCCCAACATTTTCAACATTAACAAAATCCCCTCATCATCATCATCGTGGTGGACGACAACTTCCGCCATGCCCGACACTACAACAACGCCACACAATTCCAATCATCATCATCAATCAGAGCGCCCTTCTTCATCTTCCTCGGCACCATCGTCAATGGCAGTTGACAATGATGGCTTGGAAGAGGACCAGAGGCTGTCCAGGTCCGAGTTCTTGACCCGACAAGAAGTCATAAAACGCAGGGTTCATCATTTGAGGCAACTTTCCAAAATCTACCGGGATTATTACTGGGAATTGATGGAAGATTTGAAGGTCAAGCACAGAGAGTATTATTGGGAGTACGGAAAGAGCCCTTTTCAAGAAGATGGTGAGAGTGATAATAGGGAGGAAAATTTTCAAGGGAATGAAGAGAATGGTCGTGGTAGTCCAAATGGAAGTGCGAATAAGTGTGTTGTTCATGGCTGTAAATCAAAGGCGATGGCTTTGACCAAGTTTTGCCATATGCATATTTTGTCTGATGCCAAACAGAAGCTTTACAAGCCTTGCAATTATGCTATTAAAAGGTTTACTTTTTCTTAGTTTCGCTCAATTATACCGTAATAATATATTTTTTCTTTCGATGAAATATTCATGCTTTATTTGTTTGTTCTTTATGTTGCGTACCTTGAAATGCATTGAATTATCATGATTTTACGAATAAGAGTGTTTAAAATTGGAATGTTGCTTTAGGGATGTTTAAATTTCTGCAAGAAAGGAAACCCCTTTTCTCCTTAGAGATTTATCTCTAGTGTGGTTGGTGCATATTTTGGAAATAGTTATTTGTTTCAATGGAATTGTGGTTTTAGCTGTGAATATGATGTAATAGGTCACTTGTTCGTTTAAAGAAAAGAGTATATACCAGACTTCCAATTATAACATCAGAAGGTTTATAATTTCTCGAACTCGTATATGTGCATATTTGTATTAACGAATGCTGCATAGGAATTAATTGTATTCTACATGTTGTGGTTTATGTGATATGATATCATCGTGTTTGCACTTTTCTGTAAGTTCAGATTTTGCCATTATGAGGCATAAACTCAATTTATTCGAAATGTCTAAAATATACTTGAAAAGGTGGCCCTTTTTTCTCTACGGTTTTGTGTTCGGTTGAGTTCATTTTGCACCTTGGAAGATTTGTTTATTGAAATGAGTTGGTGGTTGTGGTTATGTTATGCGAAAATGCTTAGTAAGCATCTTCGTTGCAATTATTTTGCTTGCTGATGTTGAGATTTGTGGTTTGAAGCATGATGCTTCAGATGTAATAAGTTGACAATAGACGGACAAATAGCTGATGTACTATTCTGGAACATAGGAACATCACGATTTTTATTCTTAAACATTAATCATTCCTAAAATAGTTTGAAGCCATCTCTATCTGTGATAATGTTAAATTGGCAGGCTTGCAGTTAGGAGTTTCATGTATAGCCTTCAAAGCACAAAATTAGAAATGCAAATTGGGCACTAGAAGTAGATGGATGACAAAGGATGCCTATAGATCTGCGTCTTGATGTCTTTGCAGTGATTTATCATTATGTGCGAGTATGTTAAGCTTATAATTTCTTCATTTAACTTGCTGGAATGTGCCTAGTATATTGGTAATTGAAGCTAGTCATTTTTGGTTGAATAAGTTTGATTGGGTTGAGGTCAATGCATTTATTTGTTCAGACTTGCTGGAATAGGAATATGTATATTTGGGAACTTATAGATGGCAACGCATTTATTGAGATGTTGGGGAAACATGCACATGCAGTATTTCTTCCTAGTATATCAACTGGTAGAGTTGTCATTAGGAGTGAGCTTGAAGTAGTGTCTAAAGCTGGTGCTATTGGGTTTGCATAATTGGATGAGGTTTTTTCTCATAAGATTATGGGCCATGGCAGAGGTCAAAGAGAAGTTGGCTTTTCTTTAAAATTTTAATTCATTTGGTTTCAAGACATTTTATTGAGCTATATAAGAAGATGAAGTCAATATGGCACGAATTTGGAGATCTCCATTTCGAACTTAGCCTACAAATGCTGGCATCAGGTGGTGGCTTTATAGAAAAATGTTTATAGTACAGCCTACCATAGAAGCCATAGAAGATCCCATTCGGGTTTCATACCCTGGGAATAAGTAGTCTTCACCCATAACCTTTTTACTTGGTTAATTGTGACATTTCCAGTTTTGCATAAATAAGGGTTTTAAGCGGGGATGGTTGTGTAAGTTGCAGGAGCGGCATGTAAAAACTACCCGGGGTCATTGATTAGAGGAATTTGTACTGCTAGATGCCTTAGACACTCTGGTCTCAGGAATTTTGATATCCCTTGATTAGAATAGAAAATCATAATCATCAACTTTGAAGAAATCAGTGGCTGGACAAGTGTAGTTATATACAGAAATTGTAACAGAACTTGCATTTTTTTTTTTGCATGTCTACCCGTATTTCATATAGGCATCAATTTTTTCTTTGAGTGAATCAAGAAAATAGAAGTGGCGCAGGGAGATGGGGGGCTACTGATAGGAAGAGCGGTTTAGGTGTTTGGGTTTTTCTGATAATAAGATTACACTATTTGTAGGAAAGAATGGGTTGCTAATGAAGTGCAGAGCCTTACAGATTGCAGTATTCTCTTTGCTGCCATAATATACCTTGTCTAAGGTTGTTGAATGTTGGATCTCAGTTCGTGTTTCATAGCTCTTTCTTCCTAGTCTGTATGCTTTGAATGTTGATCTATAGAGCCTTTTGGCATGTAATCTATGAAATAACTAGTCATAATGTTCTGTGACCTTAGGCTTGTGGAGTTTGTAGGGCCTATAATTCTTCATTTACCCATTTTCTTTGTGCATAAAAAGTGGGAAGTGATCGAACACATTCAATGTGGAACATTTTGTTCACTTCGCGCACCTATTTGGGCCGAAGTGTAGTGAAAGTGGATAATCAGGAAAGGTTTATATTAAAACTTCACCACTATTCGTTTACCTTACCCTTTTCCAGAATTTTATAATCAGGAAATATTATTTCTAGAGAGTAGTCTGTACAAGTTATATACAATTATTTCTGGCTTAATCTTCACAATTTGTATCTGCGTGTATCTATTACAATGACAATATTCAAATTCTGGTAACTCCCTCATTCACATGTTTCAAGTAATGCTTTCGTTACGTTTTTCAGTTCTGTTACAAATACTCTGTTCTGATTGAAGTAATCCTACTACCTATGACAGAACATTTGAATGTGGCCAACAATTGTCATTTTCTGTTTGAAAGATCTGATATCATCTGTATGATGAATTTACTTCTTGAACATAATCTTACACTTTATTTATGTGATTTCTTACTTGCAGCTCACAAACGGGACCTATACTCTGCCGGAAACCAATCCTGAGGTCCACGAAACCTCCTTACTGTGCTCTTCATTTTCAAATGGCCGAAAAACATTTGGCAAGGGCTCTTAAAAATGCTGGACTTACTGTCTCTTCTACTAGTAAAGTTGCGCCGAAGTTCCATGTTCTTGTTGCAGAATGCGTCCGCCATATCCAAACCAAAAGAAGAGCTGCCCAAAGGACTGCTAAGAAGGATACAGCTTTGAATGTTTAGGATTATATAACAGTTTTTGTTGAATCGTTACAAAAGGGATACTTTTAAATTTTTGGATAGTTGTGGATGGTGTATATATATATATATATATATATATATATATATCCTATTCTTATAGTTGTGAATATGAATCTTGAAATAGGACTATTATTTAGTTTGAATTCTTAATGTCATATTTACATGATTATTTTAGTATTTTCCTGCTAAATAGTTGATGGACAAGCACTCTCAAGTTCATTGATCCAAGTGACTAGTCAAAAAGTTTGATTAGTTGCTCATATTGGGAGGTAGACAGTTGTTATAGGTTTGCAATTTCGCTTAAAAATACTTGTATTTTCTATAAGGGGTAATTAACAATAACCCCATGTGGTCAAACTAAATTCTAAATAACCCCCATGTGCTATAAAAACTTATCGAGGAGCCCCACGTGGTTCTAACTTAAGTGGAAAGTAGACGTGAAACATACCCACTAACGGAGCTGTTAAAAGTTACATTAATACCCTCAAAGGGTATATGTCGTTTTCCTTCCTAAAAAATAGACCCTACCAATTTTTTCTGACAGTCGTTTTCCTTCCAAATCTGATATCAAAAAACCCTAATTTTGACAGGAGAAATTATGGAGAAATCTTCCATAAGCAACGAGCTTCCGGTGAATCGCAGTTGAAGATCTAGCTGATCAAAGGCACAATTTCCAGCTGAAGAGGAAACCCTCCTCTCAACTGGAGCATCAAAATTTCGTTCAAATTTTGGAAACGCAAGCTCCAAAGACGTGAGCTTTCAGGTCAAAAACTTAAAAAACGAGAGCAGCAGCCTCCTTCTCGGACCTGAAGTGCTCTTCTCCGTCCAGCTCCCACCTGCCAAGATCTACTGTAGAACGGTCGGTCAAAGCTCCCCCAGCTCTCAGCTCGTCCAGCTCTTGAAGGCTGGAGGACAAACAAAGAAGATCTCTGTTCCAACCCAACTGTCCGATAAATTGCTACCGGGAAATTTTCCTCAGGTGAACGGCCAGTCAAAGCTCTCAAACCCTTACTGTTTCGTCTCTGAGCAGCAAGGAAAATCCAAAATTGGACTGAGAGGTAAGGTTAGCTGTTATAATGCAGCCGACGACTTTGGAAATCTGTACATGTGCTTTGAAGATTAAACGTGAATTGCTTGGTTTATGCGCTTGAATGTTTCATTTTTTACTGATTTTCTGGTTGGCTTCTATGGAAATCTGGACATGTGGTATGATTTAGTGGGGATTTAATGCTCTTGCCAAATTCGAAGTTTTGATATCATTTTCTTTGCTTTGGACCTTCAATTGCTTAATGGAGATTTGTTATGTTGAGCTGGTGACTGGGAGCCATAACTCCCACGCTTAGTAGTTTTAGCTACTATTTTGCTTTGTTTTTGGAATTACTGGAGCCTTGCTATGTTTGGAACCATCTTGAATTGATCACAACGGCTTACATGGAAACCTTGAGGTCACGGTTGTAGATCATTGGGTAGTTTTTGGTAATTTCATTGCCTATTGACTGAATTTGCTGAATGCATATATCTATCTTTACCACATTTGTTGGATTAGTTCTAATACTTGGAGGGGGCTTCATTTGATTGATTCATTGCTAATGGAAGTAAAAACAAAGTTGATTATGCAGAAGTTTGAAGACTTTGTAAATTAATGAACTTTATATACACATAACTTGATTATGTTTGATTATGCAGAAGTTGAAAAAGTTTGTCAGTTTTTTATGTTGAATAAAAAACTAGTAAGTATATGTTTTCTATATTTTGTACTGTAGTGGGAAGGAGTTATGTTTTCTATATATTGTTTAGACAAACATTTGTGTATCTCAGGTTCTTGAATTATGACAACAGATCACGACATAGATGTTCACATGCACTATGGATGTTGAGGTGGGTGAAAGAGCAATTAATAGTAGGACTAAAAAAAGGAAGAAAATAGGAGCTAGAAAAAAATTACCCTTTAGGCGGCCAAAAAATGGCAATGAAAGGCAGCCAAGTACACTTATAGGTGGTAATGAAGGGCAGCCAAGTGGACTTGTAGGTGGCAATGAAAGGCAGCCAAGTGGACTTGTAGGTGACAATGAAGGGCAGCCAAGTGAATTGGTAGGTGGCAATGAAGGGCAGCCAAGTGAATTGGTAGGAGTTTATGCTGAAAATAAGGACAGCCAAGTGAATTCTCATTTACAAAGTCTTCAAAGTTCAAAAGGTATTGAAGCTATGTGTATATAAAGTTAATTCTCATTTATGTTTTGTCATTGCAAAGATTCTGATTTTCATGAAAAAATGCAGAAAATGCAGAAAATGTTGAAAATTCTGAAGTTATTAAAAGTGACTTGAACAAGGGCAGAGGTGCAGATTTGGCAGAACAAGAATTGAACAATTTAGGTACCTTTATTCAATTATTTTGTGTAATAGAAGCTTATACATTTGTATCAATCCAAAAAGTCTGATATCAATGCTTATTTTATGTGTAATGTAGGTGCAAAAACAAAAAGGACAAAAAAGAATACAAGTGCAAAAAAGGTGAGAAATTCAACATCAAGAGTGAGGAAAAAAAGATGGCACGGAATAAACAAGAAAGTTGTTAATGGTGATGAACATAATGACAAAGGAAAAAGAAGAAAGGAGAAGGTTGTGAATGATGTGGAAGATAATGGAAAAGGAAGAAAAAAGAATGTTGATGGTGATGAAGATAAACATTCTGCAACATCAGAAGATTCAGATTGGCTATTAGAAGGATTAGAAGGGTCAGAAGATGAAGACATTTTCAAAAATTTGAGAGACTTTACAAGTTTGGAAGGTGCCAGTGGTTCTCAAGAGCAATCACAGCCCAAAGGTAGTAGTAGTTCTCAGAATACTGAACAGAATGGTGAACAAAATGCTGAACAGAATCAGTTTAATGAGGAAGAATTTGTTGAAAAACTTTGGTGCAGAGCCATGGAATGAGCGAGTGTTTAATGAAGAGGCTTTATTAGACACTCAACTTAATGATGAATAAGGATACCCTGCACAAGTGCAACATGAATTTAATGCGGAAACTGAGTTCAAGAAAGCAGAATTTGAATTGAAGGTGGGACAGAAGTTCAGAAATCTTCAAGTATTCAGGGAGGCACTAGTGGAATGGCATGTGAGAGAGGGTTATGTATTCAAGTATGAAAGAAATGAAAGGGCAAAAGTGACAGTTCATTGTAAGAATGGTTGTGGATGGAGACTTCATGCAAGTCCAATTCAAGATACTTCAACTTTTCAAATAAAAACCATAAGAGGCAGTCACAGCTGTGGTAGGGAGTACAACAACCCACATGCCACATCCACTTATCTAAGTAGAAAGTTGCAACATCAAATAAGGGATGATCCAAAGATAAGTTTGGAAGGGTTAGTTAGTGCATGTAAAAGAGAATGCATGGTAAATATCTCTTTGAAGCAAGCGTACTAGATAAGAAGAAAAGCAATAGAATCCATGCAAGGATGTGATATGGAACAATATCATAAGGTTAGAGACTATGCATCAGCTATATTAAAATATAATCCAGGAAGTCGGGTAACCATACAAGTGCAAAAAATAGGCTACATATTGAAAAAGATACCTCCACATCTATGGACTCGATCACATTTTAGCTCATTCTGCAAAAGTGACCTTTTGGTCAACAATCTCAATGAATCCTTCAATAGCTACATATTGCAGGCCCGAGATAAGCCTGTAATCTCAATGTTTGAGTGGATTAGAAGGAAATTGATGCAACGAATTCAAATTAAGAGAAAGGGTATGGAGCAATACAGTGGTAAATTATGTCCAAACATTCAAGAAAGATTGGAAAAGATTAAGATTTCTAGCAGATTTTCTAGGGCAGTATTTTCATCACCTGGAGTGTATGAGGTAGATGCAGGGTTGACCACTCATGTTGTTAGATTGGATTCAAGAACATGTACATGTGGTTTGTTCCAATTGACAGGAATTCCCTACTCTCATTCTGTTGCAGCAATTCAGCATGCAAAGAAAGAAGTTGAAGGGTTTGTTGATTCTTGTTACACCAAGGAAGTGTACTTGCAGGCATATAATTATCCTATTGCTCCATTACCATCAATGGAATACTGGGAAGACAGTAATGGAGAGCCAATCAACCCTCCTCTTGTAAAGAAACAACCTCGAAGGCCAAAGAAAATGAGAATGAGAGATGCTGATGAACCAAGGCCTGGAGTGCCATCCACAAGAAAAGGGCTGACAATCCACTGTAAAATATGCTTCATGGCAAGTCATAATTCAAGATTTTGCAACTATCCCATCCATCCAAAATCCAGATTTTACAAGGTAACCAATTTAAATATCTTCATATGTCAATTTTTTCATTCATTTAATCATAAACTCGTATTAAATCATATTGAATCTGTTTTGACATATTTCGTATAGGAACCTGAGAAGAGGAATGGTGCTGATGCTTCAGTCAATAGTACATCTATTTTGGAAAATGTAACTGATGGTAATATATTTGGAAGGAAGAGACCACTTGGTGGTGCATCTAGTTCATCTCAATCCCAACCAAAGAAAACAAAACAACCTCCACCTCCATTTCCACTCTATTCCACAGTTTCCAATTCAGAACCTCCACCTCCACCTCACTCCACAATCTTCAATGTTCCAACTCCAACTCTAAATCTAAAGGTAATTATTCAACTATCTTAATACGTGCAGTTATTATTATAGACTTATATTCAAATATGTTGATTTATATCATGTTATATTTATAAATAGGAAATTGAAAAGAAGAAAGTCAATGATGGTATCATTGATGGAAAGAAAGGGAAAGTTTCTGGTGTATCTAGTTCATCCACAGTTTTCAGTGTGCCAAATTCAACTCCAAATGAGGCTACAAATTCATCTTCAGTGCACCAACCATCTCATCGTGGAAGATCAACTGCACCTACTATTTCTTCTGTCCTAAAAGCAATTAGAACTAGAAGAAAGTAAAAGTGTATTTAACATGTACTGAATGCTAACTGTTTGGAAATTTGGCTATTGTTAAGATTGTGTATTGGCAATAGTATTTTAGTATTTACTAAATGTTGATAGTTTGGTAAGGTTAATTGTTTGTTGGCTTTTGTTAAGATTGTGTTATGTTGGATATTTGGAACAAAGGTGCTAGTAAGGTTGATTGTTTGTTGGAATTTATTAATACTGAATGTTGGATATTTGTTAATACTGAATGTTGGATATTTGTTAATACTGAATATTTGTATCCGATTCTTGTAACAATGGCCATTTCATGCTTGAACTGTCATAACTTGAATCTCTATCTCTATTAATTGCTCCCGTTCCAACACTATTGATACTTCTCTTGCAATTTTGTATCCCCCTATCATTCAATATTGGCTTACACCATGCCCAAAAAGAACAATCTTTTTTTTCACATACAAAATAAAGCATACCTTTAGATGGTTTGTCAGAATCTACAATCTTCACTGCAGCTTTCTTTCCACATTCACAAAATTTGTATTGATACCTTGGTCCATCACCATAAGTTGAACTTGACATGGTAAAATAATTGAATATATAACGGATCTGAAAATATGTCAATAGAGAGACAATAGTTTGCTCGAATATGATGGATTCACTCTTTTTTTTCTTGCTGAAATTTATATGTATATTGTTTCCTGAAAGAAAAAAGAAGAGAAGAGAAGAGAAGATACGGGAAGAGAAGAAAGGGAAAGTAACATATAAGAGATTGAACATTTGAGGACAATTTCGGAAGATTATTTACATCTTTTGGCTCACATAGTTCATACGCGGTAGAAAACGAGCGTGAAAGACACGCTCCGTTAGTGAGTATGTTTCACGTCTACTTTCCACTTAAGTTAGAACCACGTGGGGCTTCTCGGTAGGTTTTTATAGCACATGGGGGTTATTTAGAATTTAGCTCGACCACATGGGGGATATTGTTAATTACCCCTTTCTGTAATCGTTCATTATTAACAAGCTTTATTCTACTATTACTTGAAATCTACATTTTTAGAGAATCTTAATGCTAGTTTAGAAAGGCTTACATTCGATTAAATTTTAGGAAATTAAATTTTAGTTTTAGAAAGGCTTATATTCGATTAAATTTTAGGAAATAAAATTTTACTTAGGTATATTACAATTAAATGATGTAAATTATAGATTACATAATATAATCCAATGGTTTAATCCTGTTATGATTACACCATGAAAGTAAAGCAAATTAATTCAAGTAATTTATTATTGGGTAGATTAGATAAACACAACATAGGTCATCGAAAGGATCTCGAAGGCCCACCAAAACACGAAAGTCAGGATTTTAAAAAAAATGGATTCTTTAAATGCTACCTACGTATTGTCTAAATTGTATCAAATATAAAAGATTTGCGTTAAAATTGTATCAAATATAAAAGATTTGCGTAAAAGAGTAACGTAACCAATTTTCAATTTAGTGTATCAAATTTTCACTTTAACGTATCAATTTTCAATCAATTCAATACAAAAAAATTAGCATATCAAATCAAATATAATATTAACGTATCAAATCAAATATAATATTGGCTTATCAAACATTATCTCTTCCATTTACGGGTGTAAAACGAGCGAGCTGCTCGCGAGCGGTCAACTACTCGACTCGAGCTCGGTTTGACCGAGCTTGAATTCGAGCTCGAGCTCGATCTCAGTTTTCAAAGGATCGAGTAGCTCCCATATATATATATTTTTAATTTTTTTTATATTTATTTTTTAGTCCCTAACATTTGATAAATTAAATTTTAAGCAACTTATATTTATATTTTAGACCTTAATTTTATACTAAATTATCATTTTACCTTACTAAATTTTAAAAAATTACAATTATATCCTACAATTTTAAAAAAATAATATTTAAAAAGATAATAAAAAAATAAAAAATCGAGCTCGGTACTCGAAGTCGAGCTCGAGCTCGAGCTCGAAAATTGCCTACTCGATCGAGCTCGAGTCGAACTCGAGTACCACCATTTCAGAGCTCGAGTAGCTCGATTATGGAAATATTCGAGCTCGACTCGTCTTGTTTACAGGCCTACTTCCATTCATCCATGGAGTCAAAAATAAAAAAATAAAATGAGTTCCTATATGCGACCTACATATCGTCTAAAGTGTATCATATCGTCTAAAGTGTATCAAATATAACATATTTGTGTAAAAAATTAACATAACCAATTTTCAATTTAGTGTACCAAAGTTTCACGCGTATCAATTTTCAGTCTAAGTATGTCAATTAAATACCAAAAATTAATCAAATCAAATATAATATTAACGTATCAAATCAAATATAATATTGACGTATCAAACATTCTCTCTTCCATTCATCCATGGAGTCAAAAAAAAAAGGAAAGCAGCCATTATTTTGCAAAGAAAGGGTCGAATGAAGAGATAATAGCAGTGTACATTACAAACTTTGTGCCTTTTTACAATAAGTGCACACTTTTGTTTATTCAAAATGGCCCAGAATCTCACAGAAGAGCAAGCAAAAGTCAGAAGAAAGCTCAAACAACAAATTAATAAGAATTTCCAAGCAGTTCAAAATGAAATACGAAAAGGAAATTGTTCGTTCTACTGCTTGCTCAAAATGACCACGTAGTAGGTTGGTTGTAACAATTTTAACACAGCAGAGAAACACGACCGATAGATAGAGAGAGAGGACAATTATTTCTTTTCCAAATCCTCTGACAAAGATTTGTAGAAGAGGAAGCCCTGGATTTAGTTAACCACATCAAGGATTAATTTACGTGACTTCAGAACCGGCCATTTCAAACGCCTGTAATAGCCAGCTTGAAGGAGTACCAACGAGAGTACGAATATCCACTTGAATCCCATCTGAAATATTGTATTGATGTATGAGAAAACAGCTACATTAAACGTAATTGTTGTACTTCCACAAATTAGAAGCCAACTTACTAGTTTTCTTTCTTCCATCTCCGGCTCTGCAGCCCACGACAAAAATGTCGCAACATCTTTCCCCATCTAAAATTATGAAGCAACAAAAGAATAGGCTTAGTGCAAAACTAAGAGAATGGGTTGTTACTACTATCAATACCGAAGGTTATGAAAGAGGAAACCAACCTGAGATTCGGTAGCTGGATTACCATCTTCATACTCCACAGCATCATCGTTAAGCATTTTGGGCATAGCAATAGCACCTCCAGGAAAGTAAGCATTATAGTGCAATCCCTCACGAATCTAAGTCACCATAAAAGCAACAGATTAAATCAAAACACAAACCATATTTGCTAACAAAACAGTGCAAGTGGAGTAAAAAATATTATCATGCCTCTAGGACATTCATAAACAAGGAATCTTAGTCAATTGTGCAAACAACCTTTCCTCTATTTCAACATGCAACGATCTTGCACTGCCTCCATGATCATGGAAATCACAGATAGCCCAGAGCGATTTCTAAAGGTAAACAACAGAGAGCTGCTAGGAGGAAAACACCCTATTAACCACTGAAGGGACAAGATAGGAATATATTTCATCCCGAGGTCATTACGTCATTCTCCTAATCCTTGCTTTCTTCTATAGGCCTTAACATGGCTTGTGCAAA
This sequence comes from Ophiorrhiza pumila, assembly GCA_016586305.1. NCBI lineage: Eukaryota > Viridiplantae > Streptophyta > Magnoliopsida > Gentianales > Rubiaceae > Ophiorrhiza > Ophiorrhiza pumila. The sequence continues at coordinate 25,685,102 of BLIW01000003.1, read as the reverse complement.
CGTGTCCATTCCGTTTCTTTTTCTTTCATGTCGGGCAAAATTGTTCTTTCTCTCATACAAGCAAAACTAGACTCCTGATGATTTCGGGTGAATTCCGCACCTATATGTTCAAAGTAGTATATGAAGCTATATATACTCTAGCGAATTGCAACATAATACATTACACACAAACGAGGAGGATAATTTTGAGAACAATCCGGGCAAGGCCACATTAGGACCACTTCTATTTGAGTACCTTCTGTTCAAATAACCAATCTATATTGTAGCATATACATGGTAAAGGTTTCACCATAAGTCAAACAGTCATTTGAAAAAAGCAGTTGAAGAATATTAAGGTTGAGTTCGTAAGTAAGAGCGCAGGAAACTCTTTGAGCTCTGGGCTGATACAGAGTTACCATATCAGGGATCATGCAAGACTGGTTTATTCTTCAATTCCAGTACCAAGGAAACTGTGAGGAAATCACTTTGTCAAGTAGATTAATACAAACTGGTATAGTTCAATAACAGGATCTCTTTACTATCATTCATTCCTTGGCATGCCGGTTAGAGGAAGTTGAAAACTGATGAAATCCGTATTAAGAAGTTAATCATAGTTGCATTTAGTCCGGAAGACAACAGTATGGACCACTTTTCCTTTCATGCCCTTAACCTGCCAATCTTGGGCTGTGGTAGTAGCTGAAATTCTCTTGAGACATCCTGCTCTGGGCCCAGATTGTCAATCAGTTATTACTGCAGGGCCATTTGAACAGAAATTGCTTTAAGAACTGGCAGCAAACGACGACTTGCACCGCCTACTATATAGGGTGACCTATGTTACATGGACTAGTCAGTTTGCTCCAGAGAACTCATGCCCAAATGACTGTTAATTGTGGGGGACCCAGTAAGCTATTGTGTCAAAATTCCAAGAAAACTTTCTGTATGAAGTGAATCTCAAAAGAGTCTTAGTATTGTTTACTAGTTTCTATTTACTGTTATTCAACTTAACAAGTCATTTATTTGAGTTTTAAACGCTGGTCGGAAGCTAATCACAGGAAAGTAGGTCCGGCTAACCAGTAAACTTCAATTATATTATTGTAGTTCTATTTCGGTTGACAAATATCCTCGAAATGTAATAGAATTAGTTAGTCATCTGTTTTAAGTACAATTATTAGCCCTGGTTATACTAGGATTGAATTGAAGAAACTTTTAGATCTACAAATATATGTGACAACTAATTTTTCAAGAGCTTATAAATGCAAATTCAGTTTTATTGGGTGACATACATTCTTTGTCTGCTCCCTCCACTTCCCTTGTTTCTTCTCTTCCTCTTCTTCCCCTAGTTACTATAAGGAGGAGAGATTTTCCTAAAGTCATCCTACAAAAAATGGATTTCACAGTGTATACTCAGTGTGGTGTGTCTCTTTATGCTGCGAATTCTCTACATTATATGCCCCCATTACTGTGAACCTTCAGTCATTCAAATTTTAATAAAATGACAGCAAAATATCAGGGGAAACACAAAAAAGAAGGCAAGAAGCCTTCTCAAATATCTCCGTGTAATGATAGTCTGTAATTCATGTCATATATGGTTTACAAAGAATAATAAAAAATACAAAATCCATTAAACAAACCACTAAAGAAGAACTTACAGAAACCCCAGCAGGAGGATCGCGGTAGCCAGTTAAAAGGGCAAACACATAGTTTAGACCATTGTGACGAGCCTAGAAGAAGAAAGATAAGTTAGACATTATAGAGACACTTTTGAAAAAAATTAAAAATGAAATCTCAAAGAACAAAGATACTTTGCTAATGAGACTCAAGTCTGGAGGATAAGCGCCTTCATTAGCAAATCTGGCTGCTTGTTCATCTGCATATGGTTGTGGAAAACGGTCACACAGTTTCCCAGGGCGAGTAAACATTTCACCCTCATCATTAGGTCCATCAACCACCTCAATCTCAGCAGCCATAGGTTTAACTTCCTCCTCCATATATGCCACACCCGCTAAGTCACGGTATGATATAAGAGACATAGAATGGCAGGATGAACAAATTTGCTGAAAAACCTGGCCGCCACGACGGATCCTGTTCGCAAAATCATCACAATCATTAAATAACGTCCAGATTTTCAAATCTATGTTTCAGCTGTGGTTATGCATTATCTTATGTCTATCAATCATATATGAACCCGTACCATTCCTAAAATGTAACACAGGACAATTTTGTATCAAAATATCAGTTACAAAACATGATCAGAACGTCCATAACTAATGGATCATAATATTTCAATTGCCAAAATGGTAATTTAGGAACACATTTTTTATTCAAAATGTCAGTAATGCTATTTAACAGTACAGAATTTTGAAAGTGTTCTACAGATCCTATGCATCATTTGCATGAAAAGAACATCATATACATATTTTTGTAAAATAACTGACCGGAAAACTTTTTTCTTTAATGAATTCGAATCCATCGGGGTAGTAAAAGGGATCAAGATATCATCAACAATCAATAATATGAAGATATCAGAAACCTTATAAGTTTAATACAGCATCAACAACTAAGCCTTTATCCCACTATGTGGGGTCAGCACCTTATAAGTTTATTAAATTGATGGAAATGTTGCAACACTCTCTCTCACATAACAATTATTACAAAGAAAATAAGGTTATGTTAAGGTTGAATGCTGAACTAACCCAACTAAATATCCTTTTTTCAGATACGTATACAAAAATAAATAGCATCAGGTGCACAAATATGTATTTAGATCACTTCTATCTGATTACTGGTAACAATTTTTTGTCATAAGATTTCAACAAAAAAAAGGAAAAAATTATGTAAGAGCTAAAAGTAAATTTTTCTACATTCATGGCAATAATAATATTAAACCTATGCCTGATATGGATCTCAAAAAATAAACAAGGATATGGATGGAATTTCAGAAAAGGCGTTTATACATGGAGAAGTTGAGAAAGGAATTAGTCAAAAATTAAGCCTATCCAACATATTGACGCCGTATATTGAGGGACATGGAGCAAATGAGATGTCGAACAAAAAGCTTTTTGCAAATGAAAATAATAAAATATATTCCATTAAAAAGATACAAGGTGTGGAAGTGAATTTTCAAAATTTATTGCATTCATTTCCTTAAAACTAAAACTTTAGATCAAATACAGAACTTAAGTGCCATAATTGAGGACTCCAGAGCTCATGCAATGGAGAGGTGAGCTTTTGCAAACCAGTGTTAGCATGTGCACTTCTGAATGCAATTTGTAGTAAATCACCGTTTAGGAAAACGTTACCTAGGAGATTAGATACTGCGTATCCAAAACAATAAAATAACCATAGATGAAGGCTGCAAGGAACATTGATTACTAATGCACTATATTGGGCATAAAATACAGGAAATATTTACCAATTAATTTCATGTTACATATAAAAAACTTGGCAACACGAAGTGGCCACATAGAATGTTAAGATTGAAGAGAAGCAGAGAATGTTGAGCTATACAATGGGATCATCAACTGGTATAGATACTAAATATAAATTGGTACACTAAAATGTGTATAAATCTATAGAAATTCATACATGAGAAGTGGGTACAGAATCAGCGTGATGGAAATGTAGGTATCCAGTCAATTACCTCTTATATTCATATGGTAAATAAAAAAATTAAAACATGCACGGAAAAAAAAAGCAGAGTACCCAATAGTCCCTCTCCTCCCCCACCACTACAGAGTCTTCCACCTTGCAACCCTTCCCCCTTACACGTCTTCTTTTATGGAGTCATCATGAAGTTTCGATGGATAAAATGGCCAAAGGTTTAACCTGCAATTTGGATGACGTAATTAACATATTATGTTGATTTGTTTGGATAGTGGTCCAGGGGAGCGTTCCGGTGCAAGAGCTTATTGTATGACTTGAGGTGTTGTGGTAGCATAGCAGCCATAAGTATGACAGTGCATGTGGAAGGGACAAGGGAATTTCAAGTATGAATCTGGACAATGGAATGAGTTTGACACAGGGAAAGGAAGTCAGGTTATACATGAATTGTCAAAGGAGAACTACAGATGGCAGCCAGAGCCAGAGACAGCTTTGGTATCACTGCAGGGATGGAGGAAGAAGGAAAGGAAGTAAGGGATAAAGCAAAAGAGTAAGAAAAAATCGAACTCATTGAGAACCAATCCAAATCAGACAACAATAAACCCAACAGTTTTAACTAAACATTCAAGTTCTCTAGCATATGATTCCTACTCCCATTTTCATTCCAAACACAAGCCAGAAAGCCCCTAGATTGTTTTTGTTTTGGAACCAAAAATGAAGATAAAAAACAAAAAACAGATAGAACCAGGGCATCATGTGCCTAATAAAGTTGCTCTCCTATAGCACAGCGCTAAACTTTCGAAAGTCCCAATTGTCTACTTGAGAAACAAGAAAAGAAATACGGGAATGGGATCACTATGAAAAATCAGATGAGACTCACGATGCATTGTCACATGAACTGAGAATGCCTTGATGAGGCCAAGGATAGTTTGGGGACTCCAGCCCATGTTCAGCCTCATCAGCAGATGCTATAGTTGTGAAACCTAGAAGCCCTGTAACACCTGCACCAACTAGTGCCAATGCTCTAAAAGATTTCATGGTAATAGAATCAGTTTGCTCAGGACCTTTCTTGAAAACAAGGGATAATAAAGCAGGTGAGGCCTGCAAGATTAAGAACGTTAGTACAACAGCTAACAATGTGCAGTGCCAAATTAAACCACTCTACACCAAGTGGACAAGAAACACTTCTTGTTAAATCTCAAAACTTTACTAGCACCTTACACATAGATATGGAAAGATCAGTCCAGCAAAAAATATTTACAAGCTAAGTTCAGATCAAAGTTAGATCACAATTTCCACTCTGGTTCTAGTTCATGAATAACTATGTCAGAACTGAGCCCTGTTCAGAAAAAAGAGAGGACCAAGCAACAAAACCAAAACCAGAAAATTGAGGAACAAAACAGGTGAGAGTCAACACATAAGACGCTGTAGATAATAGCCCCAAAACAAAACCTACACCAGAAGCTCATTATATTCTTACCTACTTAAAATTATAGAAACAATCATATATGTCCACGCAAACACAATGCTCAATTTTCTTCAACTTATATTCCACACATTCACCTGAATGCACAAATTTATCTCTTTACCGCAGAAGCAACACATAGCAAGAAACACAAACACAGCAAAAAGATACATGATGAAACAGATCAAATTGCTAGATAAAAAATACATGAAAATTGGGTGAACAAAGATAAATGCAAACTCAATAACAGGGGCACATTGTCACTACATGCATAAAGACGATAAACAAATACTTTCAACCCAGCTTCTTTCAAAGAAAGATTCGGTGATCTCAATGACTATTCATTGGAAGGCTTTGAATTGTGTGCTTTTTCTAATGTGGTTCCTAAATGAATGACCAAGAAAAGAACTTTTTTTCAGGGAAAAACACTGTGCAAAATTAAACAAGATTTCAACCTATTGAAAGCTGAAGTCAATAAACCAGAAACATAATTCTACAATTGAGTATATTACCAGAAAGAAATGAGGATGCCCATAACGTCTAGGATTCATATGAGAAGCACGTCGAGCATAAAGCTCTAATAAAGGTTCCAAATTTTTCAAATAACATTAGCCTCATAATCAAGGATTCAATGTTCTAAGTTCAAAAAAATGAGCAACAAAGGTTTGACTTTGCATTAATCATCTCAGACAAAGAAACATCTTCTTTAGCCAGTAGCAACAAGTAAAACAAACTCAGTTCAGAATAATTTACCCATTCTCTTATACCAAATGGTACTGATAAGGGGTAAGGTTATCAACACTTCTTATAAAAGACACACTAGATTATCCACTTTTCCTAATCCCTATGGCATTGGTTTCTTGCCAATGGAATAAGATTATTTTTGGTTTCAGTGACCTAGCTAATCTAAGTTCCCCTGTATATATTGCCTGAGACACCTAACTTCAGATTTCAAGAGCTCTGACCAGTAATGTTTTTGTCCTTGGGGATATCCCGTCAATCATCATACTAGATCAAATGAATTTAACTTTTGAAGCATGTCTTGTTGTGATATGTTTAAAGACCTCAAATTCATCAACCCTAGTATATAATTGGACACGATATTCATAAGTTCCCCTGACATGATAAAAGCAAGAATCATTCACATTGTTGTCCACCTGGAAATAGCTCACTGTCAATGAGACCTGGCCTTTGCTATCAAAGGGATAGCGAACCTCTGAAGATACAACTTCATAGTTGTTCATATTCAATTAAGGTCCAAAGTATCCGCCATAATCATGTAAAACAAAGTTCCAACATTGCTCCAATGCAAAGAGACGTTAGATATAAAGCACATTCAGTTGGTCAACTACAGTTTTGAAACTTATACCTTTTTGGAAAAATTAACACAGACACTATAAGACTCCAGGAAGAGAAAATATCCCTTTCTGGACAGGAATGTAATAAAGTCATTCAAAACAGGCTTCCTACATTTCATGCCACATGAGCTACATACTTATTTCCTCAATATCCATGGTGAGTAATTCTACAAAGAGTTACAATTTTCGATTGCTCAAAAACACATTTTAGGACTGGTTTGTGAACAGATTGATATGGTTTCCAAGTCAAAGCCATTCTATTCTCCCCAATGATAGTTAACATGTAAGAGAATCAGGGACTAGGACTACTGTGTTAAGAAATTTAGCGCTCAATAACTTTCTACCAAGAAGTCTCTTCAACCATTAAACTTTTAAACATTGTATGTTATGATAATAGTTCATGTAAAAAGCAGCGTGTAATATGAGACTGAGCTCATATAGCATGTTGGAGGTTTTGAAGCTCCCCTGAATCAAAAAATATCATAATGCTGTGTGATCATCCTAGGGAAGTCTAATGTACCAAGAATTCCTCCTTTTCTACTTCTTAGCCTGCTAAACAAACAACCGCACAACCTATTACAAACCCTTTTAAAATTTATAGGTTCCCATCCTTCATTTCAGCCATCAAAGCACATGATCTAGTTATTTTACAGGTTATTCCAGGGAAGTGGTTCCATTAACTTGTCTTTCATCATATTTCCAGCATCATGCAAATTCACTGTATTTGCTACTATCAGCCAGTGTAAGGATCCAGCCAAAACAACAGTATCAACAGTAAATTCTGAACTAAACTACCACTTGGAGTAAATGGTCCTTGAGTAATTAGTAATCTGGCTTCCAGACTAATTGGTGATAAAATTAACACAAAGACACTCGTCTAATCAGAAAATTTGAAAGACTATAAGCTTGAGCTACACTAGAAAGAACTAAATGATAAAAGCAAGCACGTCATTAAAAATCTACGCTCAACGCTCACAACCTGATAAGTTATTCATATCAGAACCAAAGAAAAGTAAATTAAACATGACTCCTTACAAACAACCAGAACAAATAAAGGAGAATTAGCCACAAAATCTCATTAGCTAAAGTAAATAATGTCACTTCTTTTAAAAACTGGAGAAAAAGGAAATTCCTCCAATCAGTGGCGGACCGCACCAGCTTGCCCTCCCTTCGCTTTGGGGAGAAGGGGGTGGTATATGCAAACCACCCCCTAGCACACCTAACGAAGGGCCGGAGGCGCTGCTGCACAGCCTGCACCTGCTGTCCCGCAGCAATGAAACTTCTTTCGGATGAGGAAGACGATTCCTGTTCCAATTTTTTTTTTTTTTTTTTTTTTTTTTTACACTTAAGTAAAACGAGGTCCTTCTACTTAAGTGTAAAAAAAAAAATTGAATTAATAAACACATTGTGGCTAGGGGTGATATCGAGCCGAGCCCGAGCTTTAGGTTGTTCAAGCCCTGTTCGTTTATTAATCAAGCCTAAAAATTTGTTCGTGTTTGTTTATTTATTAAATGAACCAGCTCGAGCCGAGCTTTACGTGAATGAGACGAGCTCGAGCTTTGTTCGTGAACACTTCGCAGCTTGCATGAGATGATATAATTTAGTTAAATTAATATATTTTGTCTCTTTACATAAATGTCCAAATTTAATTCAAACTCATATATAATGATTTGTGTGTTTATATGTATAAAAAATCGATTTTTTTCTATTATTTATGAGTTTTACTTAGGGTATATATTATTTATATTATATAATTTATATTTTAACTAAATTCTTAACGAGTTGTTGACCAACCTAAACGAATCTTTCACTTTCTTGTTGATTTATTATTCATTTATTAATCGAACCTAAAGTTTTGTTTGTGTTCATTTATTTATTAAGTAGACGAGATTGAGTGGAACTTTAACCGAGCCAATCCGGTCTTGTTCATAAAGGTTTATATTCGTTCTCACCACCGTATAATGTGATTTGTATGTTAATAAATATATATATAAACCAAATTATATATTTCTATTGTTTAATATTTTTATTTTGTATATAAGTTCAATATATATTATATAATTAATATTTTAACCGAGCTTTTAACGAGCTTTAATCGAGTTATGAACGAGCTTTTTAACGAGCTGTTCATGAGCGTATACGAGCTTCCACACATGTGTTCATTTATTGTTCATTCATTAATCGAGCCTAAAATCTTGTTCGTATTCGTTCATTTATTAAATAAACGAGCTCGAGCCGAGCTTTTATTGAGTCAAGCCCGAGCTTGTTCGTGAACGTTCGTGTTCGTTCTCAGCCCTAATTGTGGCCTAGTAGGCTGTCCTCAATCGTCATTGTCTTAAATCGTAATTCAAAGTTTTGCCTTCAAGTGAACAAGTCGTCAACAAAAACCTAACAAACTCTTTTGGCCTCCTCTTGCTGCTTGTTGCTGCCTATATGTGGACTTTGCTTCAGCCTTCATCAATCCTCTCCAAGATTTGAGGTAAGTATTATATATATATATATATATATATATATTATATTTTTAATATTTAAGTTTTTTCTTATACTTAATTTTTTATGCTAGCTTTTGAACTTTTAGTAATTAATAATAGGGTTATCGTCAATTTACCCCCATGAAAATAATCTTTAATCACTTTGCCCCATCAAAGATTTTTATTAGTACCTTGCACCGATAAGGATATTCTGCTACTATATTTAAATGAAAAGTTTAAATTTTGCCTTAAAAAAATTATTTTTTTTATATTTTAGACTATTTTAGCCTTAAATTCAATTTTTAAAATCTTATCCTATTTTATCATCATTTTATTTTCTTTTTTCTTTATATATACTTTAACAAATTAAATTTCTTATTATTATTTTAAATAATAGAATAACATATAATTTTACTAAAAAAATTAGATTTTGGATACGGTTTACTATTAGATTTTGGATACGGTTTACTATTTTTTATATTTTTTTAACTATTTTTAATGTACTTGGTCAATAAAAATCTCATATGAATTATTTAATTTTTTGGAATGTAATAAAATAATACATACTTTGTCCAATTATTTTAATTCTTTATTAAGAAAATTAATGAAATATTTTATTTTACACTCTAATATTTATGAATTTTTAATTTAGAGTGAATGAATTTTTTATTAAATTTATTAAGTATAAAAGATATCTCTATTACGAAAATATATATTTATAATAAATACACACCTTACAACTAATAAGCAAATAATTATTTTATTTATTTATTTTGTCATTATTTAATTTTATTATGTTGATTAGATTACTTTAATATATATAATAATATAATAAAAAAATTTAAGATATTAAATCAAAGCTTTAAATTGTCAATAATATAAATAAGAGAAACAATTATATTATAAAGACACAACAAACTAAAATGAGTAAAAATATCATAAATTACAAGAAACTTGACATATTTATTTATACAAAAGAAGATGAAATAAAAGAAAAAGAAAAAAGATGAAAAAAATAAACAAGTTTCTTATTTTGTAAAAAAAATTGAACAAATATTTTATGCCTCAAACTAATAATATTTAAGTATTAATACAAAATTACGGAGTAGATAAATTGAAATTAATGTTTAAATATAAGAGGGACAAATATAATTTAATTTATTTCTTATTGATGGATAAAATTGTCATTTAAAATTAATAATTAATGATGTTATCCATTAGCATATTTAATCGATAGTCAACGGTGCAAAGTGTTAATAAAAATCTTTTATGGGGGCAAAGTGATTAAAGGTCATCTTTCATGGGGGTAAATTGAAGATAACCCTTAATAATATCTTGAAGTAATTTATATATATATATATATATATATATATTATATTTTTAATATTTAAGTTTTTTCTTATACTTAATTTTTTATACTAGCTTTTGAACTTTCAGTAATTAATAATATCTTGAAGTAATTTATTTATATTTTTATTTCCAATATTTAATTTTTTTTAATATTTAAATATTTTATGCAACTTTTTAGTAATATGTGTAAGTAAGTTTGTATATTTTTATGTTTTGGTAATATTTAAATTTTTGTGTGTATATTTTTGTGAATTATAATTGATTATCATGATTAAATGTTTATTAATACTTTAATAATGAATTGTGACTAATTAATTTTAAATTTATAAATTATAATTATTTAATGACAAAAAAATAAGAGATTTGTTAGTAAATAGTGAGTTAATAAATGTGTTAAAATATATTAAAATATTTTATGATTTTGTGAATTATGATTATTTATTTGTGTAATTATTTTAAAGTTGTTATAATTTTTAATTTGATAAATTGTAGTAGGTTATAGATAAATTTTGGGAGAATTGCCAAAATAATCACTCACGTTGTATAAAAATATTTATTTTGTCACCCACATTAAAAATGATGCATTTTAGTCACTCACATTAAAAAAATGCACCAAATTAGTCGCTATCCAAAATTTATTAACTTTTTTAATGGGAAAAACACACTTTGTTAACATAAAAAACGCAAGTTCACATCATGTATTACTTAATAAATGGATAAAACTGGAAAATCGATTTATTTTTCAAACAAAACCCTTCATAATTTATTCATAATCCATTGTTAATGGAGGAAGAGTGTACTGATAAAAATCAATAAATCGATTGTAATAAAGTATTTTGTGTGAAGAATAAAACGATTTTCTATTTTTACCCTTTTATTAAGTGGTTCGTGATGTAAACGTGTATTTTCTCTGTTAAAAAGGCTAACAGAGTTTTATTGAGTGACTAATTTGATGCATTTTTTAAATGTCAGTGACTAAAATGCATCATTTTTAATGTGAGTGACAAAATAAATTTTTTGTACAATGTGAATGACTATTTTGACAGTTTTCCCATAAATTTTTAAAGCGAAGCGTTGATTCTTCTAAAAATTCTAATGAAGAAAATAGTAGAAAAAAACATTCTCATATGAAATTCAACCCAAATGATATTGTTGGTGATCCAGAATGAACAAATTTTGATAGTTTACATCGAATGACAGTTTGATAGTTTACATTGAAAATGAGATTTTTGCCACAATTCAGAATGAACAAATTTTGCAACGTTTTCAACATATGCAGACTCGTAGAAAACAATTGTCTCCTCTTATTTGTGCGTTTGGCGCTAAGTACCTCAAGTGTAAACAAATAATTATTTTATAAGTATATGTACATATTTATATTTTTATTATTATGATTATTAATTTGATACTGTAGCACTTAAATTTTTTTTTCTAAATACAGTTAAGTCCCGTCAAAATTAGTTCTAGTTCTGCCACGGCCTCCAATACACTTCGGTAAATGAGAAAACAAACAGGAAAAAAAATTGAAACTCTTACAGTGGCCTGTGACTGAAGCTTTTCTCGCAACAACCTGTGAATCACTCTACCTCCAGCTCCAAACATTTTAGTCAAAGAAATCTGTTGACACTAAACCATCAAAAAGCAACAATCAACAAAAACAAAATCCACAAAACTTACAGAATAAAAAAAAACTCCATCAAAATTCAATCTCCTTGTTCTTTCCAGTCTAAGAACTCAAAAGAATCAATGTTACTCATCTTCGTTCCCCATCTCCCACATAAAAAAGTCAAGAAAAAAAAACCAAGACTGCATTTTTCTTCCTCTATGATCATTTCACAATTGTTCTCCAACTCTCTCCCGTGTGATTTCAGTTTCCTCCATATCTAATTTTGAGCAATACTAAGATATTAAATGATTATTTAATTTTATAATTCCCAAGATCCACCCACACCACCTAAAACCGCCACATTACAGTCCAAAGAATTCACTCCCACGATTTTTTTCCAAAAACCCAGAAAAATGATCACACCAAAACACAAAAAACAACATCATTTCTTGACCCTCGAGGCCAGACACCACCACAAAACCATGAAAAACAGCTATAGTTGCGGATTTTTTCAAATGGGATAACAAAAAAGTTAAAAATTTTCAGTGTCATAGAGGAATTCACTGTTGATTATGATGAAGATGAAGAAAAAGGGTACCTGAAAGGCTTGCTTGACAGGAGCAAAATGAATTGGAAAAGCGTTGAATGGATTGAATGTTTAACCTGGAGGAGTGTTTGCCCTGTGACACTAATCTATATAACGATTGGATATCAGCCATTGGGGTAACCAGTTGTAGGGTTAGCTTCCGACCGATTCCTTTATTTATTTATTTATTTTTGTTCCAATTCAAAGTTGCAATTATTGAATCCCACTGTAAGCTTAAGCTCACTTGATCGACCGATTCCCTCGTGATGCATGTGAAATCAAAATTGTGAGCTTAAGCTCACTTGATCGACCGATTCCCTCGTGATGCATGTGAAATCAAAATTCAATTATAATTGGCATTGTCACAATTATTTCATCGATTAAGTAGGGCCATATTCATTAATGACATAAAAGGACATAAGGCCAATATCTTCGTTATAGGGACAGCGGGTGGTTAGATGACTATTTGAGCAAAAAAAAAAGGTGGTTAGATGACTATTTGAGCAAAAAAAAAAAGGGTGGTTAGATGACTGATATGAATTATTGAATGCTTCTGTCAGAGTGTCATGGGCACTAGACCTAGACCATGATTCTTGAAATGTACAATCGTAAAGTTGATCAAATCATCTTCTAGTATTTTGATAACCCCAATATTTTGGGGTCTGTCTATGTTTACTTTGGATTATAAAAAATTGTTGATAATGACAAATATATTTGAGAATATATTGGGGTTTATCTAGAGGTGGCCATTTTGCCGGTTCCCGTTCTGGAACCGGAACCGTGGCCCCACGGAATCAGAACCGGAACCGGCAAAAAAAAAATATATATATATATTTTATAATTCTATAAATATTTCTATACCACTTCATTTTCATCACATAATTTCTTTAGTTTTCTAATCTTTATATTGTAAGTTTTAACGTTTATAGTTTAAGGTTTAGGGTATTATGAGCATTTATATATATTTTTTTCTCACTTATCTAATCCTTCATAATTCTATTTTTCTAAAACCTCCATATATTAGTTCAATTTCAACTATCCAATTATATTATGTATCAATTTAATTTTCTAATTTATATTATCCTAATTTTATTATTATATTATGCTAATATACTATTTGAATTCCAATTAATAGTTCGATCATTCTCTCAATACTCTTATTCTTTCTATATCTTTCTTTCTCACTTATCTAATATTCATAATTCTATTATTCTAAAAAATTCATATATTAGTTTAATTTTAACTACTATTCTAATTATGTTATTATATTATACTAGTTGAATTCTAATTAATAATTCAAATATTCTTTTAATATTCTTATTATTTTTATATCCTTGAATCTCACTTATCTAATTCTTCCTAGTTCTATTATCTAAAAACTATATATTAATTTAGTTCAATTGTAACTATTATTATTCTAATTATATTATTATGTTGTATTATTTGAGTTTCAATTAATAGTTTAATCATTATTTCAATAGAAATCAAATTTAAAAGTGGGATTATAATCGAAATTCGAAACTAAAAATCGAAAATGGAACAAAACCGGAACCGGGATGGAACCGTAACCGTCGGTTTCGGAACCGTGGTCATCACTAGGTTTATCTATGTTTCTCTCATACTCATGTGCATTTCACATGTGCGTTAAAAATAAAATTTTTGTGATTTTGTATGAAAAAAAAGAAGAAAATTCTTCTAATATATATTTGAAAAAAAGAAACAAAATTCTTCTTATATATATATATATATTTGAGAATAATCAAAGAGATGAAAGGGGTTTTTGTTGTTTTTATTAGGGGGAGTGAAAGACTTAAATTTTGATAGAAAGTTATATCAAACAGATAAAAGGGGAGTGAAACAAAATTCTTCTTATATATATATTTCAGAATAATCAAAGAGATAAAAGGGGTTTTTTGTTGTTTTTATTAGGGGGAGTGAAAGACTTAAAATTTTATTAGAGGGAGTGAAAAAGAAGAGTTATCTTTTTTCTTTGGTGATAGAAAGTTATAAAATTTGACTTTTAACATACGTGTGAGTTGTACATAACTATTTCTATTACCTACCAAACAAAATTCGCCTATTATCCTAAATTGGTCACAAAATAGAATATTGGGTAACAATCGTTCAAGAAAAAGGCTAAATCGATCAGGTGCATTTGTTGCTCTAACATTGTGCGCCTCAACATTTCTCTTGCATATAATTTGGTATAATAACTTGTAAATGCCAATAAACATCTTTTGCTACTTCAGAAATATTGGTACTAAAAAAGCCACAAGTCTAAATATTAGTGACTAAAATTGTCATTTTTTTTGTAAATATAAGATAGAAAACTAAAAATGGTGACAAAATATGATCGCCCATGTAACAGACCATACATACTGAAATAAAATTTAGTTGTAGTTGTTGTAATTATTTGCTTTAGCAAGAACTTTTTAAATTCACGAGAGTTCAACTACATCTAAGTTTTGTATAACATTATCAAAACAGATAACATTATCAAATAGATAAATGTGAGATTATTTTCCTATGCTCTCCCTAATTTCCTTTTCACAGGTTTAATTTACTTTCCTCTCCTCCATTTTCTTGGATCTAAACATAGCCTTAATCAATACTGAGAGAGATATAATTTAAAGTGCATGTCAAGCAACAGACCTTCGTAGTTATATGTTCAATGGTTGCCTATGGCTAAGTGTAGGTACACAGTACATGCATTACGACCTTGTAATTAAAACAAGTTTTTTGCTGATTTATTTTTTTATCAACAGCTGTCTCTACCTATATTGGGCCCTATTCTGATTCCATCATGTTATCAACCACTCATTTTCCACAAGACATTTATCAGATGTTGCAACTTTAATTAAAGGATTATGTAGCTCAAGCTCAAATGCTCCAGTTAAGATGAAATTATTTGCTGATGAAAATTGAACCAACAGAGAGTTTGTTTGTTTAAGGATAAACATTTATCTGAACTTAAAATCATATAGATAGAACGCATCCTACTTGAGAAAAAAACAAAAGAGACAATTACTATTTTGGTCTTCTAAATTTAAGACTAGCACTTTTAGTCCGTAATATTGTCAAATCACCCAATCTGATCTCCAAAATTTCAATTTGTGACCAATATGTGATAATTGTCGAATTTTCTCTCATGAATAACGGAAATAGTCACGTAATAGGCACTTGTCCGTTAATGCTTAAACTATTATGGACCAAAAGTATTATAACCTAAAATTTTGGGGACCAAGATTATGAATTTTTTTGGTGAAAATACAAATGTTTCCAAGGACTATAAATGCATATTTTTAGTTATCAATTTTAAAATCTATATATTGTCAGTTTTCTTAAAATTAAAAATAATATGAAAGTCATTTCCCTTAGAAAATTTCAATTAATTGCAAATATCCTCCATTATATTTTAGTAAGATCATCACTAACATTTATTCAAAATCAGAAAACCTACTCATAAAAAATATAATAATAAACTAATCATGGTTAACTGAATAATTTGAATAACATGCATATCCGTTATCATGTCCATTATCTTTTATATTACCAAATTGCAAACTCACACTAAGAGTGGTAAAGAAAAGTTACTAATTTTTCAACCCTAATTTATGATATTGAATCTCGAAACTCAAAAATATTATTGTTTTGGATTATATATTCAAATACAACATGCACTTTGTGGTAGTTTAGCAAATTTGGTAACAAGTTGGAATAATAATAACCCCAAAAGAACCTTTTTTACATGTTCAATATGGCAAGTAAGACATTTTTAATGTTTCAATTGAATCATTCACTTACATGCTACTTGTGTTTATAAGGAAAACGGAGCATGTTAATTTGTTTTTGTATTTGACATGATTCAGAAATCTGTTAAAGATCGAAAATCATTATTCCATGTTTATTAAGAATAAATTAATACAATGGAGAAGGAGATTAAGAAGTTAAAATTGAGGCAAATACACGTAGATTTGGTGATAGTTGTTTTGTGCATTGTATTATTGGTAATTGAAAAAAAAATATAATTTTAGTTTCTAAAATTTTAGGTTATTACAATTTTGGTCCCTAATAATTTGACCATTAAAGAACATGTGTCTGTCAGTTGTCATGGTCACGGTGGATGTGAATCCGTCGAATTAAGGGGTGAAAGAGTCATTGGATCAATTCCATTAGACCATTCAAAAAATTCAAATGATATTTTCATGATACAATAAATAAATTTAAACTATAAATTCATTAATGTTGGTTTAGTGAACATTGCAAACTGTATGACAAAATTTCAAAAAACTTTTTTCTATTATTTAGTTAAACCATAATGGAGGTAATTGAATTTATTCTTAAAATTTTGGCAAGAAATAACACTTTTCTTTCTTCTTTTTTTCTTAGGAATTTTTTCTTTTACTTTATCTTTATTTTTGAGAAAAATGCAATTTTGGTTCTCAAAGTTTATGACTGTGTCACTTTAGGTCCCCGATGATTTCAAACTATCCAATCTAATTCCCAATATTTAGACTAATATAAGACAATTTATAGATTTTCTTCATTGACTAATGAAAATAGTCTATGCCTGTTAATGGTCAAACTATTAGGGAGTAAAAGTGCTGCAAACTAAAACTTTGGAAATCAAAATTGTATTTTATCTAATAATCAATAATACAATGTAGAGAACAACAATCACCAAACTCATGTGCATTTGCATTAATTTAATCTCTTAATCTCTTCCTCTATTGTATTAATTAATTCTTCTCAATAAATTTGGGATAATAAACTTCAATTTTGACACATTTTTTAAATCATGCCATATAAAAAATTTAACGTGCTCCATTTTTTCTCATAAATTTGAGCAGCATGCATGTAAGTGAAAGATTCAATTGATATATGAAAATTTTCTTACTAGCCATCCTGAACATGTAATAAATTTCTAACCATTATTATTTTTCGGTTATACTTTTTTTTATGAGTAGGTTTTCATATATTTATGTAAATGTTAGTGATTATTAGGTAACAAAATATATTATATCAATGATATTTGCAATTAATTGTGTGAACCATAATAGAAATAATTTTCATATTATCTTAATTTTAAAAATGATAATTAAAAATTTGCATTTATAGTCCTTGAAAACATTTTGATTTTTACCAAAAAAGAACAAAAATTACAATTTTTTATTCTCAAAGTTCTAGTTTGTGAAACTTTGATCCCTAATAGTTTGACCATTAACGCATTAGTCAAGAAAGAAAATTCGTCAATTGTTCTATATTGGTCATAATAGAAACATTGAGAAACCAGATTGGATAGTTTGAAATCATTGATACCAACAGTGACACAAGTTTAAACTTTTGGGACAAAAATTGCATTTTTCTCTTAATTTCCTCACTAATTGACTTTTGACTTTGCTTGCAAGAAGCCATTACTAGTATGAGTTAATTATTAACGCTCCGTTTGAATGTGGTATTTTTAGGTTTTATGATGAATTTTTTTTTTCGATTTGTTATAAGAAAGGAATATTTTGAGAGTGTTTGGATTGATAATTTTGTTTTGTTGGGATTTATATAAGAGAATTTTTTATTAAAAAAAGTTTAAAATTAAAATTTGAATTAATATTTTATAAGTTTGTTTTGGTGGGAATTGTGTTAGGAAGAATTGTTTATTATTTAAATATAAAATTCAAATTTAATATTTTATTTATAAAAAATACTGTAGCAGAAATAATTGTTGTAGCGTTGTTTTTTGTTTTAAAAATGTTAGTAAAATTTTTTGACAAAACAAACAACTCATTTTGATTTTGTGAAATAAATCACTAAATCTTATTCATCCAAACAGAGCCTAATTACATTCATTATTATATAACTTTTTTAATACATTGTTGTGTTGTTATTTTTGTTGCATTTGTGTTACATTTCTTTACTAGCTCCTGGATTTGCTACTCAAACTTAATTTCATTGTCGAATTTATTCTAAAATAGGTGCTGAAATGCAATTTCCGAAAGTATTGGTCCCGCAACCACTATTTTTCAGGATTTCAGACAGCACACTTAGATGCTATTGGGACGCAATTTTGAATGTCTTTCGTGCATAACTGGGCATTTTGGTCTTCATAAGAATTGTAGCCCTGACTCTTGGCTTTCTAATGCATTAAGAATCATTGAATTTGGAGTTCTGGAACGAAAGTTATGAACATTCGTCCAAACTGTGACATAGGATTTTGATTTTCCAAATTCTTTTGTGTATGTTGACTTGAGCCTCAATTTCAACAATCATGCCAGCAGATTTGAGAGTAATTCCAAACATAAGAGTTTTAGTACTCTCATAGATCTTTCCAAAACATCCAATAACTCTTCATTTCATTAAGTAGAAGCCTAAATACGCGCATTTGAACTTTGCTTTGTGTTCTGCCCAGTTTTTGCCTTGCATTCCCATCTTTGCTCCTTTGTGCCATATTGTCTTTGGTAATCCGAATTGAGTGATTTTTGGTTCTTTTTCCCACTTTTTCACATCAAATCTGGAATTTGTTTCTTTTAGACTCATTGAACTTGAAATCCTGCATTTATTCAATAAACAACACATAAACAACAATAAAATCATCAAAGACAAACATAAACTTAAGTAAATGAGGGGGTAAAAATAGGTATTTTTAGCCCCGATCAATTCCCCCACACTTAAAGTTTTGCTCGTCCTCGAGTAAACAAAACAAAAGAGAACTAAACATAACACATAACACATAACTTGGTTGGCCACTTGCAAAGATAATATCCCATCCATTTCAAGTGCATTCATGTGACCAATGAATTTCGTGTGCCTTTATTTCAAAAAATCTATTTGACTTTGTGGAGAGGATATATTCAATGCTTCATAATAGTTGTTTAGGCTAAGTAATACTCACTTAATACTCCAACACATTTGTGTGTGTAGTGTGCTACGGGTTCCACATGGTCAAAGTTTATGTCATTATATAAGCAATAATAGGGAATGTATAGTTTCTAGCTTTTAAAACTAGCTCTTCCTTTTCACTAATAATCTACATGTCCACTAGCATACATACACTCATACATTGTATTGAGGATTAATGAACTTTATTCCCTACACATATAAGTAATTTGATGTGCCTTGGGTTTTTGGCATCTTTATACCTCTACCCAATCATATAAGTTCCATGTACGAATGTCATTTTCACTCAAGAGGCCATCTCATAGAGGATGGGTAAGAAATTCAACAAATTAAACATATGCCAAAGGTTTTATGGCTTTTTATACCTACTCCCAATCATACAAGTTCCTTTGATTTCAAACTTTCTTTCAAGTTCAAGAGGCAATCTTGCATCGAATTGGGAATGTGCAAAAGTCAGACAATTAAAACTAAGCCATAGTTCAAATCCTATCCTCCAATGCGTATGTGTTCACACTAGTTTTCACAAGATCACTAGGTAAAAGGTAAGCTTTATTCATTTTGAAAAAGACATCCCTAGTTCTCACTTTATACCTACTCCCAATCATACAAGTTCCTTTGATTTCAAACTTTCTTTCAAGTTCAAGAGGCAATCTTGCATCGAATTGGGAATGTGCAAAAGTCAGACAATTAAAACTAAGCCATAGTTCAAATCCTATCCTCCAATGCGTATGTGTTCACACTAGTCTTCACAAGATCACTAGGTAAAAGGTAAGCTTTATTCATTTTGAAAAAGACATCCCTAGTTCTCACTTTGTTTCATGACTCAACCTATCCCATATGTTTTCCCACTTGTGCTTGAAAACAAATGTATTGAAACACAAACTTTCCACACTATGCTTCAACTTCTATCACTTAGCACTAAGTTATCCTCAACCATTAAATCTTATTGCATAAAACTTGTATCATTTGTTACACAAAAATTCATTTCCTACATTAGTTCACTTTCCATGGATAGTTATGATCTTTATCAAAGTTGCCAACCTTACACTTTGTGTCAAAAACACAACTTATTCACAAGATCACAAAAATTTTGAAAAACTTCACAAAAATAACAAAACACATAACATACCGGGTAAAACATGCAATATTGATTCACTAGCAACAATTCATTTTGCACAATAAGTCAAAATAAAAACTAAAAAAAACAAACTAACAACAAACATATATTGCATCAACTATGTCATTCAATTCCTTCCAACAAGGATGATGATCATTTCTCAACATAAGAAAGTATCAACAAAAGCAAACATTCCCTAAGAGGAGACTTCCCAAATGTTGATTCCAAGCTAAAGGTTCAAGCTTCTCTTTGCACTTTCTTGCTAAATTCATTGCTTAATTTACCATTTGGGTTTGCTCTAATTAGCCATGATGGGCTAAATTGTGTGGTGTCATTGGAATTAAGCTATGGGCTTTTGATAATTTGTTTGTATGGTGATGAAATGTTATGGGCTTGATTATAGGTTTCATATGCTTGATTTTAAGGTCACATTTCTTATGCAATATCCTTGACTTGAAATTGAGAATTGGGTCATGTTGTGAGTAGAATATTAATCCATTGCATGTTGTGATGAAGAGTCCTCTTTGTCCATAATAATGTTGATTGAGTCTATTCCATGAATTAGCCCTAAGCATATGGAAACCAAGTCTACACTAGCATGACAACCTAGTTGGGGGCTTGGCTTGGAAGTTGTGGATTTGCAATGACATAGAATCGATTGGCTTGATTGATCTATTAATTGTGGTTAAGTTTGGTCCGGTTATAGTCTTAGCCACCAAATTTCCACAAGACAACATTAAACCATACTGTTCAAGCTATCACATGAATCACCAATGCTACAAATGATCGAGAAACCTAAGCCTAAATTCCAATGATACACTTATCTACTTGATTTCTACTCCTTAATTTTGAAGCTAAAGTCCTAGGTCAATTAAGTTGACTTTAGTGTAGGTTTAGTCTTGTTACATTTTCTCTTGTTTTCTTTCCTTAGTTACATTTTTCATTACTCTACATACTAGACACAAACTCTTAACAAGACCCCCCTCTTCGTGGAATTCGACCCCTTGCTTCCAAGTGCTACATATTTAGAGTTAGGGTATTTGTTTGCTTAGGTTATACGACTAGCCTATCAACAAAATGGCGCCGCTGCCAGGGAGGGGCTATTTGTGTTGAGATTAGTGTTTGGTATTTTGAGTAGTTTGTGTACATATTTTTTTTGTTTTTGTTTTTCATTGGTGCATAGTTTTTACATTTTGTGTCGCCTTCAATTTCGTGATTATCTTGTTTTTGTTTTTTTACTTGCTATTTTACATTTAGTACATTTTACTTGTTTTGTGTTTTGTGGTCTTTTGAATTTTGTGATTATATAGTTTGGTGTTTTACTTGGTATTTTGTCTTTGGTACATTTTACTGGAGAAAAAGTGGGAAAATATCACATCACTTTTGAATTATTGTCTTTTACTTTATTGAATTTTGTCTTTAGTCTTGGAGGGGGGGGGTGTCTATAAATAGAACTCAAAATGGATTGTAATGGAGGTTCAATCTTTAGATTTAATTCCTACTTTCAAGTTTTCATTTTGAGATTTCAGCTCTCAAGCACTCTTTGTAATTCTCTCTTTGTAAACAAAGATTTTTATGCAATAGAATTCCTTTGGTTTCAAAACTCTCTTCTTTCTCTAAACAATCTTCCCTTCTCCTTTCTTCTTTAAGTTTTTATAATTTACAGGTTTATGCTAAGAGTTAAGAAGTTCTTATCTCCTTTGTAAATTACTTGGTTATTTATGCACAAAGCTTGAAGATAAATGCCACAAGATTAGAGAAAATAAAAAAAATGCTTCAAGATTAGAGAAAATAACTAGTAAGTCCCTTACTTTGTTTGTTTTAATTTTATATTTATAATCCTAGTCGTAGATACCAAAATAGACTTGATTATAACATAAATCAAGTAAGCCAAAATAGACTTTCAAATTCTTCCTCTCAATGGCCATCTCAAATAAAAGGTCAAAATCCCTATATACAGTCAAATATAAGAAATACTACTCCTCTTGCAATAGGTTTTAACCTTACTATTAATAAAAATATTTTAGAAGGATCATCCTCAAATCAGGATTATGATTATAATCCAAATGGAGTAAAAGTACATATTTTAACTATATCAGCAAGTGAACTTAAATTAGATCCTTATGATGTAATAAATAATTATTTTAATTATCATTCCAGTTCACAATTTGGTTTAAAGGGACCATCACCACTAAAACCCCGCCATACATATGCAGATTTCTTAAATTTTACAAAATTTGCAAATGTTAAAGGTAAACCAAAAACAAATTATCCTCAAGACTAGTCTCTTACCTATGAGGATAGTGAAATAGCCCTTAAATTTATATTCACCAAATCCCTTCTTTCTCAGATTGGAAAATACCATCTACCCAAGCCTTAAAATTCATTTCCAATTATAACAAAATTGAATACCAATTTACTTATTATGATATGGTGGATAGCTTCTCCAATGTAGTTTTATATCAAAATTCCTTGTGCAAATACACATGGTAGATACGCATTGATGATACCATTTTTGAAAAATTCATACCAAATTGGTTTCTTGAATGGTTCAAAAATATGGGACCAAAACAAGAAAATTTTTTACATAAAAAATTACACCCATACTTTAGCCAATTTCAATACATTTACTCCTCAAAATTTCAAAATTCAGAAATCTTTGGAGAATCCCTTTTATTATTCTTAATAAAATTTCAAATACCATGGCTATTTGCATGAAAATATGAAGTAGGATACATTTGATGGTATTCCACAGCTCAGAAGAATACTATATACAAAATGGTGGCCAAAATGTCAAATTGATTATGATTCAATCCAAAAAATCTTAGCACAAGAGGATGTTCTTCTTGCAAAAGGAAATTTATTGGATGTTTCTTTTAATATATATCCTTCTAAAAGAAATACTTTTGTTGAAAATAAAAAAAAGAAATAATTGAAAAAAATGAAAAAAGAAATGGATAAAATCTTTGCTGTCTCTACTCCACTCAAAGAAAAAGAGAAAAAATTAGCAAAAGAAAAAGAAATTGAAAAAGAGGAAAAAGAGAAAATTGAAAGAAAGAAAATTGAAAAAGAAGAAAAAAGAGAAAATTAGAAAAGGAAAATAAATATTAAATGCATCAACATATCACATATCAACTGATGATTTAATAAATCTTGATGACGATGAAGAATTTGACAATTCAGTGTATCAAAATCATGATCCTTACCCTGAAATGACAGAAAAGGAAAAATATGACTTTGAACAATTAATACATAATTTTTATAAAAATAAAGAATATGTGTTGAAAGTTTTAGGCTCCAATTCTGATAAATCAAGAGAAGCATCTCCAGTGTCTACTCATAGGGCGTTTTCATCTGAAGAAATTGAAGATGACAAGATACCAACAAAAAGATATGCAAGAAAAAAGAATCAAAAAATTAAAAAGTACAAACACCAAGTGGAAGACATTATCAAGACAAGTGGAGAAAAAGTGGGAAAATATCACATCACTTTTGAATTATTGTCTTTTACTTTATTGAATTTTGTCTTTAGTCTTGGGGAGGTCTATAAATAGGTACAAAAAAAAAAAACTTAAACACGTTTTTGAGACTTTTTATTTTTGCCCAAAACACATTTGTTACCTATCAAAATTGCCACTTTTTGAAAATTTCTTACTATCAATTTTTTTTCAAACAGTCCACTAGTTATCATGTTGGCAAGTGAGATGAGTGTAAAACAAGGCACCAAAACTACTAACTTTGACATTTTTTTTAGACTCTTTAATTTTGTCAAAACCCCGTAACCTATCAAAATTATCAATTTCCAAAAATTTCTTACTATTTATTTTTCTAACACCATTCATGAGATTTCATGTTAGGAAGTGAGAAGGTTGAAAAATGGCACGAAAACAGCCAACTTAAACATGTTTTTAGACCTTTTATTTTTTTCCCAAAATGCGAATATTATAACATATCAAAATTGCCACTTTTTTTTTGAAAATTTCTTACTATCCATTTTTTTCAAACCGTTCACTAGATATCATGTTGCCAAGAGAGAAGGGTGCAAAAAATGGCCAATTTAGGCGCGCTTTTGACGCTTTTTATTTTTGTCCAAAACGCATGTGTTATAGTCCAAATAAATTGTTAATTTTTTGAAAATGTCGTACTATGCATTTTTTTCACACCGGTCTCTAGATATCATGTTGGCAAGTGAGACCGGTGCAAAAATTGGCACAAAAATGGTCAACTTAAGCAAGTTTTTTAGACTTTTTATTTTTGCCTAAAACACGTGTGTTATATCAAGCCATCAAAATTGTCTATTTTTGAAAATTAATTACTATCAATTTTTTCACATCGATCACAAGACATCATGTTGGCTAGTGAGACTTGTGCAAAACAGGCATGGAAATGATCAACTTGCTTGTGTTACATACTTTAAGGAATGTTCTTAAATGTGCATGTGGGTCTTCAGTACTCATCCTATGAAAAATCTTGCCATTTTGAACCAAATTAATTAAAACTGGCGGGATTTGAAAATGCTCCCAGTGTCAAGAAAAGGTGAATCTAAATTGTCCATTCGAGGCTCATAATGATCACCATACCGACACCGCGGTACCACTGGTTGTGCTAGTGGAATAATCGGAGTGTCCACCACTGGAGGAACAACAACATTGGGCTGATTACCTTGTGCAGCCATTGCTTCGAATTCTAACTTCTTCTTAACGCACAAAGTCCTTGCAAGTTCCGGGTCGTACTGATATTCTGCTAGTCCAAATGATCATGTCCTCGGCATGCAAAGAAGAATTTTAAACAGTAACAAAAATACGAAAGAAAACTAAAACTAAAACAAAAATAAAATTTCAACACAATTATTCTCCCCGGCAGCGGTGCTAAAATTTGATAGGTGCAAATTATGTGTGTAAAATGCTATCGTGGTTTCTATTCACTCCTAATCAAAGATAAGCTAAACAACCCCCGTGAAGGTGAAAGTAAGGCGAGTTCGTTCCCCCAGGGAGAGGGTTATGTTGAAATTCTAAAGAGAATATTTTTGGTTTTTTTCTTAATGTTACTCTTAAACTAAAACAAGAAAATAAATAGCAAAGAACGAAAACAAAGATGGTGATTTGATTTGAACTTTTAATTAAGCAAGTGTACTCCCAAGATTATAATTTAGGATTACATAAAAACCACACACACACATCCTATCTATGGTCATGCAAAACAAGGGTAAATAACATAACTCACGCCCTCCTATGTGGTAAGAGGAAAGGAATGATTTAGTCACTTACCTATTTAGATATTAACTAATTCGTTAAACCCTCCTATGTGGTAAGAGGCAAGGTTTGTTTCCTTAATTAATCCAGAATCTAATGCAACTACCAACTCAACCAAACCCTCAAGTTCAACTGCTCCTATGTGGTAAGAGGCACCGCCCGAACCAGTCACGATAATGCTAAACTAATCCCCCTAACTCCTCTTATGTGGTAAGAGGCAAGAGCTAAGGCAAAATTAATCTAACAAATTCACAGCCAACCCACAATATATTCCAAACAACCCACTCTAATCCTCCTATATGGTAAGAGGCAAGATTAAAGCAAGTTTTCTCTAAATAATTTACAACACTATAAGAAGTATTCATCATACATAATCCGGCACCAAATCATGTATAATTATGAAGAACACAACAAAACTCATTCCACAAAGACCATAAGATAGAACATAGCATGTAAATTAAGCACAAAACCCTTATTCATAATCACGGGAGCACAATAAATTTAGTCGAGCATGGCTAAATTGAACATCATAATATTGATATTAATAAGCATTATTGAAAACATAATCTTTAAAAAGAAAGATAACGCCTTTAATTGTGAATTCGTAGATGAATCTTTTACTCCTAAAAGAATGAATTCAATAATAATTGATGTTCTCCAAATCCGTACAGCTGCAATTCTCCATGCAATAACTGGACATGAAAACCCTATCTATTACAAAGAGAAAAACCCTCGCTTAAAAATCTCTCAAAGTTGTCACACCGTAAAATCTGTAAACCTAGCCCTATTTATAGAGATTCTATTAAAATATTTGCAAATAAGTCCTTCACGAAAACTTTGTAAGATAGAAAGTCTCAAAGTGGGCCAAAATCGCAAATTTCCAAAAATAACTCTGAAAATCACGCGATTCCCAACGTCGCCACGGGCAGGGTCGCACGTCGCGACGTCCATCCACGTAGCAATGTGGGAGGGGTTCCAACGTCGCGCGACGTGGTTCACTACCATTTTCTCCGAAAATTGCCAAAAAAATCCACCAAAAATCAATTTTAATTCGCATTTTTAACATTACGACGTAGTGGGTGGACGTCGAGATGTGGGAGTCCCGACATCTCTATGTGGAGCAAATCTTCACTTTTTCGCAAACTTTCTTCACTTTTTCCTCCACTTTGCACCTGATTTGGCTCTCGACGTCGCGACGTGGAGCAGATCTTAACTCTTTCGCAAACTTTCTTTAGTTTTTCCTCCACTTTGCACCCGATTTGGCTCTCGTATGATTTTCCTTGTCCAAGCATATACCATGGTCAACAGATCTACAAATAAAACATTAAAACAAATAAAAAAGAACAAGAACGACCAAAGAATTAAGTATAAATCACTAAATAAAAGGTGAATAAATTCACCTTATCACAAACAAAAACAACATGAAATGAATAACATGAATTTCATCCCCTCACACTTAAAACACACATTGTCCTCAATATGTGAGAAAATGAAAGAATTCATCTATTATCCATGTAATTCCGGCAAGCTTGTTGTGCGTTTGAGGCCTTGACAATGTCTCAAGTAGCCTTTTTCTTTATTCAAACTAATAGCTAAAAATAAAAATATAAGAAAAATTATTAACTTTAAATGAAAGTAAGAAGGTATTTCTAGGTTTATTTGGTCCCTAGCTAGACCTTATTATTGTGGCCTTCTTCTTCAAGACTCAGAATACCCATCCCTATACCAAAAGAATGCTCTTTCACAAGCACTCATTCTTCTAGCATAGGCCTTCTTTTGCAACCCTTTCAGGAGGAACTTGAGCTCATGCACTTGAGGAGCAAGTTCAATAAACTCGACTTTGTACCACTTTTGCTTCTCCAAAGTAGGCTTCTCATTCACTTCTCCCACCATTAAAATAGGGAGTGCTAATAACTTAACATCGCTTGAAGAAATCTCCAGTTGTTCCATGATTTGCCATTCTTCCCTACAAGACTACAACAATGGCTTTGCATACAAAGACTTAAGAAAATCATCAATAGAATTATCAATGTATGAATCCACAACGCATGATCTCACTATGTTAGCTATTTCTTTACAAGTCAGCAAGTTCTCATCATCTAAGCTAACATAATGGTCATTTTGAATATTTTTTTTTTCATATGCAAGGCAATCAACATGAGAAGCTACTACACATGAGGTGCATGCATCAACATCTACCTTTAAATCAAAGTAATTCATGAAAGATATTGCTCTATCCCAACTTCCCATTATATTGACTATGTTCTCATAGAAAGAAAATTCAATATTGGCAAAGTCAATATTAGAGTAGTGCTTCTCATTCATGTGACCACTAAAAGGAGCATCACATTGCAAGTGTTCAACATTCATGCATGTAGGAGAAATAAATTTATCATATTTTACCTTGCTTTGGTTCCTAATTGCAATGAATAAATCTAACCTTGCTTGATTTTTCCAATAAGAGCATCAAATATTCTTAAAGACTCATTGTTGTATTTTCTTGTTGACCATGACTACTTGTAAGTAAATTGATGTTCAAACTCCCTTTGCACATAGCTCTTACAGTGAGCAATAATGTATTTCCAAGAATTTTGAATGTAATCCAATGTATTGGTCAATTCTGCAAATTTAGCCTCCAGGGAATCCCAATACTCCAATGATGAGAATTCACCAAATATTCTAGGTTGTGGCCTAGTGTCATCCATCATATTTAGTGGGACAATGTAATTAGGCTCAAGGTGGTTACCAACAAACTTAGACATACCTAGGGAAACAAGCAAGAAACAAGCAAGAAACACAAAAAAAATCAAAAGTTTTTCAAAAACAAAAACTATACAAGTAAAGAAAAAACTATCTAAAACTACAAAACACACAAATCACTAAATCTAGCGTAACTGCCTTCCCCTAAAATGGCGCTAATTTGATGTTCGGTAATAGTTAGGGTAAATTAAGCCATAACAATTGTAGCTTAACCAGATCAAATACATTATAAAATCCTAATTCCTCACAACTTTAAGGTGCATCAGGACACCGACGTGTATAGCAAGTGAGGAGTAGGAGTCAATCCCACAGGGAAGGAGAGAACTATAATTAAGTGTAAGTGAATGAAGTAGTGAACAATCAAACAAATAAGAAGATAATTAAGCTAAATAACCAAACTACTAAATAATAAATAAAAGAGAAGACATAACTAACAATTAAACCTACTCAAGAGCTAATGATCAAGTAATGCAATAGAGTGAAGACAATGACTAAGGTTACAAAGATAGTTGGGTAGGAATTCAATATCATGGGAATATTATAATTAAGGGTAAACAATTAATCACAACTTAAGTCTCTATATTGAGAACCTATCCTATTCATAATAACCTATCACGTTCCCTTCTATGTGGCAAGAGGAAAGGAATGCTCTAGGCATTTACCTACTAGATATTAACCAATTTGTTAAACTCTCCTATGTGGCAAGAGGCAAGGTTTACTTCCTTAATTAATCCATAATCTAATGCAACTACCAATAACCAATCCTCTAATTCAACAACTCCTATGTAGCAAGGGGCAATGGTAAACCAAGTCACGCTAATGCTAAGTCAATCCCCCAAACTCCTCCTATGTGGCAAGAGGCAATAGCAAAGGTAAAACCAACTTAGTAAATTCACAACAATCCATAGAAGATTCTAAACAACCCACTATAATCCCCCTATGTGGCAAGAGGCAAGATTAAAACAAGTTATTTCTAGTAAATTACTTCACACAGTCAAGCATATTCATCGTACATAATAGTTGCCAATTATCATGCATAACCCATCAAGATTATAGCAAGTAAAAGTCAACATGAACATCCCAATCAATAAACCCTAACCAATCTTTTAAGCACGAAAACCCATATCAAATCTCAAGAGCACAACAAGTCTAGCCTAACATGGCTAGATCAAACATTAATATAAGAATTAAACAACAATAAAGAAACCATAAACAAAAGGAAAGAAAACAACAATAAAGAAGTCTTATTTGATGAATTAAGAACAAGAGTATAGTTTCCTTCAAAAGATTGATGTTCTCTATGAAAAAATATAATCAAAGCCCTCGAGATATCTCAAGAATCTCTCTCTTCAAAAGAAACCCTAAAAAGATATAACAAAACCCTAATCTATTCTAAACTATGATCTCCTCTATTATCTCCTATGATCTCTCCCTTGAAAATTACATAATAGATGTCCTTATATAGAAAACAAATTGAAACCTTATCAAACATTAATAAGATGACATGTTTTTTGGCCCTAAAATGTAAGGAACAAGTTAAGAAACAACCAATAACAAAAGAACATGTTAAAAACGTCAAGAACGGAAAAAAAAGAAAATTTTTACGCTGTTCAATTTCTGCACGTTGCGATGTTGGGCTCTCCATGTCGTGATGTCCAGTTTGTTGGCCATTTTTCTTTATGATCCTAGCCAAATTAGGAAATACGCAAAACACGAACATGTAGCTGTATATCTTGGTTTTCCAATGCCGCTTGAATCAACCAATTCGGAACTAAAGTGAGAGAGATATGATCAAAATACGAAAGTATGGCAGATTTCCTTAACATTTGTTCTTCATCACCTTTTGACGTATTTCATGATGTTAACCCTTCTTGGAGTCTCGAACCTCCATGGGATCAATTTGGGACTTATTTACCAC
The DNA here is from genome assembly GCA_016586305.1 of Ophiorrhiza pumila. NCBI lineage: Eukaryota > Viridiplantae > Streptophyta > Magnoliopsida > Gentianales > Rubiaceae > Ophiorrhiza > Ophiorrhiza pumila. The sequence continues at coordinate 25,654,749 of BLIW01000003.1, read as the reverse complement.
CCCTTTCAAGGTCTCAATACATAGGATTGATTATCAACAACTAGAATTAACACCTTGAACATCTTGTGAAACACATAGCCAGCTTCTTTTCGACGTAAGGTACATTTTTTTTCCTAAATCGCATCTTTCTTCATCTTGCTCAATCTTTTCCTCTCATTTTGGCCTCCAAGCTTAATATCCTACAAAACACACTAAAAACACATTAAATAGCAACAAAGACGGTGCATAGTACAAGTGAAATAGATTATAAAAGGTGAACAAATTTCGCCTTATCAGGGATGAAATTATTCTTACCAAATTTCTCACTTGCATTCCAATTCCCCTCCCTCCTCTTTTCCAATTCTGAGAGAGGAACTTGGTGTGGGTAACAATGGAGTCCTATCTGGAATAGCATGCTCTTCTACGTTTGTTGTATTCTCCTTGAGCAACAACGTCATGATTGTCCCTAGTTTACTCTCGAAACTACTTACGTAGCTGTCTACTTTCAGACAGTTGTAACTGTAATTTAGATTTAAGTTCTGACATTTTCAGATTAACATTCTCATTCAGCTCTTGAACCTATATGTCCTGCTTCTTTAATTGGTCCTCCAAGGATTTGTATCTGGTATTTTTTGCCATAACGGTCAGTTTATTTCAGAAGATCGAGGCTCTGATACTAAATTGTTAAGAATGGAAATGCAAATCAGTGAATTGATTTAGAAAGAAAATACAAAAGTGAGACAGAAAGGAAGAAAGAGAGGAATTCAGAGATGAGAAAGAGGAGATCATAAGAAACTTGTTCTACAACCTATCTAACAACTCTTGCTCACTAGATTATATACTGTCAGTCACTTGAATACAACTAGACAATGCTATCACAATTCTGTTAAGATGATCAGCCAGAATCTCTCAGTTGTCTCTCTCTTTGAAGATGTGATATGACTGAAGTTGAAGGCGTGATCTAAAGCATTTCAGTTCATAAAATCCCGCTAGGTCAGCCATTAGGCTTGTTGACCATATACATGACATACATTGATCCCTCTTGGATCGATGAACATCATGACATAATTTAATCCTCCTTAGCTCGAGAATTACATATAGCATGACATACATGTTCAAAACATGTGTTCCTACCGTTAGGACATATGTAAGTCTTGATGCCATTCATTAAGTTCACTTCATGTAAAATATATAATATTTCTTATTATCAATTAATAAAAATCACTTATAAAGAATTATTTTTCATATTTGAAACTTGTTTAAATTCAATATAATGACGTATCTTAAAGGAAGACGTGTAATAGTTTACATGTAACTTAAACGTACAAGTCAAAATACATCAATCAGTTTTTCATGCATAAAAACATTCGTATGAGTTAAGGTGCTTTGGATTTTAAAACATTAAAAACAACTTAATATAACATGTGAGTTATTCAATGTAATATGCCTTCTGAAAAAGAATATCTTAATATATAAGAGTCATACATATGCATGAACTTAAGCCATAACATGAATTCACATTATTTGTCACTGGAACCCAAAACCGTAATACTTATTAATTGCCACATAAAATGTAAATTATTTGGAGAAAAAAGATTTGATAGCATATATCAAGTTACTGACTTGGCTTTTACAAACGTGCAAAATTTTATAAAATCAAATTCAACGTAAGAGATCTTAAAAAATCAAAGGTCTTTCAAATTTTGAAGTTTTAAGAATCAGTTTCGTAAAAATACTACCCATTGGTCTTTAAGATCTGCAACAATGAAAAGAGTCTTGCGCATAAAAATATTTTAGATTTTAGAAAAATAACTTTCATAAAGGTTCAATTCACTTATACGTATAATCATCCTTAAAATATGTATAGTATTTTCATCTGTTTACGTACTCATCTCACAACCATTGGTAAAATATACTCCACTTAAAAATTATTTTATACGCAAATTTAATCTGGAAAATAAGTACAATGCCTATTTATAAATTTGGAAGGGATCTAGAATTTAGTTACTTGATACAGTAGTCACTATTAACATTTCCTCTTTCTAAAAATTTTTCACGTGAATTCTCTAATGTATGAGAGGTATCCTATTTATAGTGTTTAACTAGGTTTTACGTGCATTAGATTCCTTGTACATAAAGTATTCTATTCCTACTTTTTAGCCTTATTTCTCTAGGGTTTACATGTATTAGATTCCTTATACATAAATTATTCTACTCATACTTTTTAGCCTTATTTCTCTAGGGTTTACATATATTAGATAAAGTATTTTATATTTTCACATAAATCAATTTATCAAGTATTTCTTTCACACATTATTTATTTCTTAATCTTAATTAACTACTATTGTACACTTTATTCATAATTAAAATTATTGAAATATTACATACTTACCCCCTTAAAATAAGTTTCGTTCATAAAACTTGTTGGTCCTTATTTCTTTCACACATTATTTATCCCTTAATAATAAATAATTTCTCTTGTACTCTTCATTCATAATTAAAATCCTTGAGATATTATATACTTACCCCCTTAAAATAAGTTTCGTCCTCAAAACTTGTTGGTCCTATTCTTTGAACAATTAAGGATACTTCTCTCGCATTTTTTCTTTTAATTCCCATGTAGCTTCTCTTCATGTATGATTTTTCTATTTCACCTTTACAAATGGTATGCTCTTATGTCGTAACTCTTGTACCTTGTGGTCCACAATTCTCAGAGGATATTCTTCATAAGTTAGATTTTCTGCCAGTTGGATGTTATCATCCTCCTCTAGTATATGGCTTGAATCATGTATGTATCTCCTAAGTTGTGATACATGAAATACATTGTGTACATGAAACCTGTTTTGATGCGAGTCTGGAGTTTTGACGTAGACGATGCCCTCATGTCGGGCTCTCTGGAAATAATTTAATTTTGAATAAAAGCCCGACGTCGCGACGTCCAGAAATTGGCGTTTTTTAATTAGAGTTTTTCTCCAATTCGCGACATGGGAGCACCTGCATGTCACGACGTCCAGGAGTAATGATGTTTTTTTTATGTACGAATTTATTTTTCCATCAAGTGTATTTGGTGAGAGCCTATATAAAGGCTTCTTATTCAGCTGTAATAGGGTGAGAACGTTTTGAAGTATTTTTAATAAAATTTCAATGATTGAATTCTTACGTGTGAATTTGTATTCCTGTAATGGGTTTGCCTATTTACATCAATTGAGAACTATTAGTTTTCTGCAAAGCAAACTAATTTGTTATGTAATGGGTTTGCTTATTCACATCAATTGAGAACTATTAGTTTTGTGCGAAGCGAACTAATTTGTTGGTTCCTTTAATTTTCAACTCATGGATTATTGGGTTGTTCTTGTTCATCGATTTTATTCGAAGGTCCTGCGAATTGCTTCCGTGACATACAAACCGGGGTTTTGGAGCGAATCGATTCGGGTTCGTGTGATGGTTTGGTGGTAACACTAGTCGATAAGCTAATTTTCCAATTCACTCAAGAATGTCATAGGATACTATATATCTTGTGTTCAACTTTCCTGATCTTCCAAATCACATGACTCCTTTTGTTGGCGAAACTTTTAGGTACAATTTATCTCCTATGTTGAATTCTATTGACCTTCTTCTTAAATCTGTCCAACTCTTTTGTCTATCTTGTGCAGCCTTTAAATTTTGTTAAATGAATTTCACTTTATCCTTTTCCAGTTGAAGTAGTTCAGGGCCCAGAGTATATTTTTCTCCTATTTTATCCCAATATAATGGTGACCCGCTCTTCCTTCCATACAGGACTTCGTAGGGTGCCATTCTTATAACGTTGTGGTAAATATTATTATAAGAGAACTGTGTCAATGCCACATATTTGTCCCACCCGCTCTTCCTTCCATACAGGACTTCGTAGGATGCCATTCTTATAATGTTGTGGTAAATATTATTATAAGAGAACTGTGTCAATGCCACATATTTGTCCCACCTCCCATCAAATTCCTTAGGACAAGCTCTTAACATATCCTTTAAGGTTTAGATAGTTCTCTCAGCTTGTGGATATTAAGCATTACTCAAATTCACTTTAGTTTGCATTTGTTTTTGAAATTCCTTCCAAAATCTTGAAGCGAACCTTGGATCCCTATCTGAGACTATACTCATTGGGATACCATGTAATCTTACAACCTGATCAATATAGAGTTCTACTAGTTTATCCTTACTCAGGTCAATTCTTATAGGTAAAAAGTGTGCGGACTTAGTTAGACGGTACACTATTACCCATATCGCATCATTTCCATCTTTAATTCTTGGTATGCTCACAATAATTTGTTTGGAAAAATTCTCCCATTTTAGTATATAGAATGGTTGTAGAAGTCTCTAATGTTCAATTTTGACTTTCTAGCATATCACAATTTCAACTATTTGTCTCTTCATTCCATCGCATCAATACCGTGTTTTAAATACTTATATACTTTTGTACTTTCTAGGTGGATTGAAAACTTAGAGTTGTATGTTTCTTTTAATAATTATATTCCCAAACATTCATCTCTGGGTATGCACAATGTTTTGTCCTTCTATATGCTGCATAATCTTAAATCTTAGAAATACCTTATCCTCAATTCTTCTTTTTATAATTTGTATATTTTAATCCATGCATTGTTTCACTTTAATTTTATCTACCAAACTCGACCATAAGGTAATAAACTTTAATACCTCTTCTATTATATCTAATTTGTGCGCTCTCAATTCTTCTAATAATTGAGCTGACATACCAACAACCACATCACTATTTATTCATTTAAGTATTGGCTACCTTATTGGATTTTCTAAGATGATACTAATTTTTTTTATCTTTAATCAATTCCCACTATTTCTTTTGTCTCATGTTGGATTCCCTTAAATGCATAAGAGTACTTTAAGTTCTTATGATAGGTAGATATTTCACATATAACGCCATAAATAGAATGTCTCTAAAAAAAATTCTTTTAAGCAGTGACTAATGCAATTAACTCCAAAAATATAAGTAGGATAATTTTTCTCTTACGATTTCAATTATTTAGAAACATATGCAATGTCTTGCATTAATACACATTTTAAATCGACCCTAAATTAATTACTATAAACAACAAGGTCTTCTTTTGGTAAGTAAATATCAAAACCAATATTGAAATCAGTTTTTTTTTTTAACTATTGAAAACTTTCTTTACATATCCTAGTATATATATATTCAAACTTAACTATCTTTTATATTAACTTAGTTAAAGATATAGTTATTTTATAAATCCTCTATAAAGTTACAATAGTAAATAGATAATCCTTAAACTTCTTACATTGAGAGTTTTTGTTGAGGTTGGTCAATTTTGAGGTTTTTTCAATCTTCCTCGAGTTAACTAATAGGTCCTTAACTAAAATCAGTGTTTTAAAACTCGGACCGGAGTTCAAACTGGTAGAGATACTGGGTTAGAGGTCAATTGGTCGGACCGGTTGAACCGGTGTCAAGAATCGGATGACGTCATAAATATATTAATTAAGTATTAACATATCTCACATTTTATGTCAAAATAAAATGACCAAATTATAAAAAAATAATATTCAATTAATTTCTTAGTTTTTCATCAATAAAAAATTCATAGATCGTATTGTTTAATAATGCTAATAATTATTTTGTTTATAATTTAATAAAATTTTATTAAAATACGCAAAATATAATAAAGTATTAATTAATTTAATATCAAATCGATTATATTAAAATAAGTTAGAAAATGTAGTTCTCAATACACAGTTTATTTATTTCAAAACTTAAACTTGTGAATTAAAAATATTAATGACATATCATACTTTGAATTTAATTTGTGTGCTATAAAATAATAATTAAACAAAAAACAATAAATATGATATGATAAAATTTAAAATTCATATTTATTTAAATTGTATGAATGTGATTGATTGAAAATATTGATGAAAAATATAATTTCCATATTCATTCAAAATCTTGTAATATGGCCAATTGGAAGTATTTATGACAATTAGAATTTATTAAAAATCTTAAAATATGATAAATTGAAAGCATTTATGATAATTGAAAGATATTAAAAATCTTGAATATGGTAAATTAAAGTATTTATTACGATTGAATGTATCAAATTTTAAAATATTAAAATATGGTAAATTGGAATCATTAATAATAATTAAAAATCTTGAATATGGTAAATTAAATTATTTATGACAATTGAATGTATTCAAATTTTAATATATTAAAATATGGTAAATTTGGATCATTAATTATAATTGGGTTGTATTGATGAAAAATCATTAACTAGTATTTGACTAGATTTAAACGTAATTGTAAGTGTAAATGTTAATGAAAAAGCCAATTACCATATCAAACTGCAAGCCAGTAACCATGGTCCAATCAACAGGTGTTGGACCAATTTCACAGCAGGGTAGGTGAATGGTATTTGTCTCACTAAACCACCCCTCCATTAAGGCAACAAGATATGCTTGTGGAATGTGTACAACAGTAATCTTCAGAAATTCTCCAAATCCAGCTGCAACAAAAAGTTCCTTGTACTCGTCATACGCTTGACGATACAATCCTAGTGTTGTAAGCCAAGCACCACGAAAATTAAGATTTTGGGTCAAAGTACCCTGTACAAAAGGCCAATGGTAAGAATGTGTTCTGAAGTGAAAAAGATAAAAACTTTATGCAAAATTCTATGTCTTCACCCAAGCGTAGCATATATTGAAGGGTGCTTTCCCAGATTATGGAGAAGTGGGGTATCAGGGATGGCTCTCTGCTCAGGTGGTATAATATCCTCAGTAACCCTTCTTGAGGACTTCATCCTCTTTGATCCTGAAGCTTCACCATTAGCTTTTTCTGAACCATGTTCCTTTTTCATAATTAGACTCATCCCTGCAAAACTGTCTCCTATTTCCTTGGCTGCCTCTTCGTCTTCTGTTTCTTTTGTTCTCGAATCCAAAGCCAAAAAAAAGGAGTTGAAAACTGAAAACCGGGTTTTAACTGGTTTCTATTTTTCCTGGCTAAACTGGGTTTTTGACCGAGTTTGACCGATTTTTAAATCACCAATTTTTTATATTAATTCGGACTGGATACCTACCTGGTTTATGGTCCAACCAGTCCAACCGCCCGGTCCGGTCCGAGTTTAACAACACTGACTAAAACTATATACCCCAAGAATGTCACACTCTTCAAACAAATTTTACACTTACTACATATAGCATATAGGTTTTTTTTTTTAGTTTCGAACACTTTTCTTAGATGCCCTCAATAACTCTCTTCATTAGGTGAGTATATCAAAATTTTATCTAGAAATACTATTATAAACTTATCCAAGTACTCTTTAATAACTCAATCCATTATATTTATAAAAACTCCAAAAGCATTAGTCAATACTACCAGTATCACCAAATTTTGTAATGCCTATATCTCGTGTTAGGTGCACTCTTTAGTATATCTTTGGCGTTTATCCTTAATTAGTAATATCTTGACAATAAATATATTTTTAAAAAATATTTTGACTCATTTTAATTAATCGAATAGATCGTCTAGCATTACAAAGAGGTTCTTATTCTTGATTTACAACCTTATCTAATCTTGTTACTCGATCAAAACTTTAAACTTCAAGTAAGTTTTGTAAACAAAATATGTGCGCCCCATAGCAAAATATTTCATCCAACAAATTTTTGTATCTAAAAGTCCTTATAATCGCGCGCTACTTTAACTCTTCAATTCTAAAAGACATTTTATGTAGTGCTTTCGAAATTAATTTCCTTATTAAGTTGAATATATTTCAAAATCAATTTCTTTATCTATGGTAACCTATAATTCTCTAGGGAATGCTTTCACAAATTTATTTACTACTAGAAAATTCTTATTTTTACCTCATTAATTTCATTCTCTCAATATATACTAAGTATCCCTCACAATTTTAATTGTTTTGGTATAATTTTGAAAACGACTCTTTGAAATTTATCACCTAATAGTTCTCATCTCTCGTATTTTGCAAGTGAGGACTCTCCTAATATGTCAACTTTATGGTCATTATTCATCCCTAAAATATCCATTGTCCGTTTCAACCCTTACTAAAATTACTAATTTTCCCCAAAACTTTCCTTCAAAGCTTTTCTTTTCTAACATGAAGTGTTATTAAAATAAATAATAGCTCTACTCCCTCAAATTCAAATATCAACATTTCACTATTTTCTTTCATATCCTATTAATTATAATAAGAATTAAAATTAAAATACTTATACTTTGTCATATAATACCAAATATATATCACTTTCTAAAAAACATCCTTGAAATCTCCATCTACTGCTTCTAATATAATTTTTTTTTCTGATTAATGGGTTATTCTATACTTTCTTATATTCACACTAGTCTATTGCCTTTCCTTGGTAGAATAAAATTTGAAACTTATTTGATCCATGGCAACTATATGAGTATTCATATTGTACTATTTAAATGAACATCCAGTGAGAACTATGTTAGGGTTCAGCTTTGAATTTTCTTAAGTATCTGTAACAATTTCTTGGTTTCTATATGAATATCAATCCATGCTATTTATGCAAACACATGATGAAAACTACGTTAGGATTTCACATATAACCTTACCTTAACTATTATCATAATGCAAAGTTTAATCACTTATTTTTTATATTCTTTTCATTTTTTTATTCAATTAAGACTACTTTTTATTCAATTCTACAATAAATTTTTAAAACTAGAGTTGACATATAAAGTTTGTCTATCAATATTTAAATCTAAAAGGATTCTCTAATACTCAAAATATTAGTCTCACTAGTTTCTATTCTAAGGACCTAAGAATCTTTCGCTTTGATACCACTTAATATAACGTCCCAATTTTCGAGAACCGAAACATGCATGACCTCAAGATTTAGTTTCCATAATCTAAAAATCATAAGACACCTATTACTATCACTTCTCAATAATATGGGACTAAAACTTCAGTAATTATCCTTACAAAATAATAATTAATAAATATCCATCATGAACATAGTCATGGGCCTAAAACCCATAAATTATTCCATATATATCTTCTATACTAAATACTGATCTATTCCTCATTTACCATTCCCAATCCTTGGTCTCGTTCTTATCTACTCTATCAATTTTATCTATAAAATATTATATATATAGAAAAATGAGCGAAATCGCCCAGCAAGTAAACCCTAAATCATTTAAATTAGTCATACTTCACAAAATAATACCTTTCAAACAAATAATCATTTAATCGAAAAAACAAACATCTTAACTTCAATAATTGACTTAAACAAAATGTTAAATTAATCTTTACTTATACTTTCATATTGTTCGTACTTTTATATATAAAAAGGAAAACATGTTCATGTGATATATCTTAATGAATGGTTGACCATGACATAATATGCTTTCACAGCTTACTGAGTACTCAACCTAGCTGTATTCTAGCTAGGTCGGCCATTAAACCTGTCGGCCACATACATGAAATATATTGATCCCCCTTAGGTCGAGGATCATCATGATATAATTTAATCCCCCTTGAGTCGAGGATTAACTATATCATGACATACATGTTTAGAACACGTGTTCCTACCGTTAAGACATGTAAGTCTTGATACCATTCATTAAGTTCACGTCATGTAAATTATATAATATATATCAACAGTTTAAAAAATAAAACCACGGTTTACACACTATACAAGAGTGTGGTTTGGTCCGTGTTAGCAATTTTTCAATTTGGTTGAACACCCTACCCAACCTATATATGAAGCTATTACAAGTACGAGTTAACTATTAAGTTATTACATTCATTATTAACTTTTTTTTAAATATTTCATAACTTAGAAATTTTGAGAGGTTACAAAATCATTAAAATTAAATAAAAGTACTACAAAGAGGCAAAGCGAAAAATACTGCACCCTTTATTGATGATGTCTGAAATCACCCAGTGCTGTGAGGCCCTCTTGAGGTCACGTGCGGCTGAATTTGTCACCGAAAACCTAGGAGACCTACAACACGAATATGTCAGAAATAGTCCCCGAGCTGTACTGGGGAGTATACTCCGATGCTTAAGTCAGTCTCTGTTCTAAGCAATAAGCATAAAGTTAAAGTAGGTAATGAGAGCGTACCCGTCTATCATGAATAAGGGTTTTATTTATAATATTATACGCAAAGTATCATTGGAATAGAATTGTAGTAACGCCCATATAGGTCTTGGATAAAGATAAGATTTGAGATTTTAGTATCGATGTAGAATTTATCCTCATCAATAGACCCTCAGATCGGTTGAGACTTGTCTCGGCGATCTGGAATAATAATCTGCTCAATATATGAACTGCATTACATAAACATTGAATTTGACAAGAAGCCCCCAAAGGGTTGTGTTGTTGTTTCTTATAATCAAACTTGAATCGGACTGACTTTAGGTAATTCCCCATGTCAGACTTAATGATTCTTGATGTAGAAAAAATTTGTCGAAACAAAGAAACAAAGAATTGTGATGCAGTATAGCCCTCCAGGTCGGTTGAAACTCGTTGTAACCGACCTAATAATTCATTACTTTGAATTATGTCAATTCTTCTGTTAGGAGAAGATCGTGCCAGTTCATTTCTGGTCTTTTACCATTTTGAGAATCTTAGTTCTTTAAATCAATTTGGTGGAGGTCATGCCCCTCTTTTTTTTGGCCAATTCAAAGATAAACTACCGTTCATCTCCGTTTCATAGTTCTCAAAAATATTTTGAGATTGTCATAGCATGCTTAATTCAGAGATAAACTACTGTTCATCTCCGTTTTATTATTCTTGAAACATTTCAAGAATTTGTATAATGGGCCATTTGTGAACCTTAGATCTTTAGGTCGATAGTATGCCAGTTCATGACTGGTTTTTAATTGGACCTTTTAAGAACCTTAGTTCTTTAGGTCGATAATGTGCCAGTTCATGACTGGTCTTTAATTGGACCTTTTGAGAACTTTAGTTCTTTAGGTCGATAGTATGCCAGTTCATGACTGGTCTTTAATTGGACCTTTTGAGAACCTTAATTCTTTAGGTCGATAATGTGCCAGTTCATGACTGGTCTTTCATTGGACCTTTTGAGAACCTTAGTTCTTTAGGCCGATAGTATGCCAGTTCATGACTGGTCTTTAATTGGACCTTTTGAGAACCTTAGTTCTTTAGGTCGATAATGAGAGTAACCTGTCTAATACATAAGTTGCATTTAGGTTCTCTTTATCATTTTCGAATTCATCGCATCTATCTTTGGCAATCAGAGAGCTGCACCTCAAAGGCATTGTATAATCCAACCAATAAGAAAAAGAGAGTCATGATAAATGTCATGGATAAACAACATCAATCCCATAAATCATTGGAAACTCGGGTCCAATATTTAAATGAGTGTCACCATTGACTTTCGAAAAATATCTAAAAAAGGCAATTGCATTCACTCTGCAAGTTTGCTTCAATAACCTGCTTAAAAATATTCAATCCATCACAAAGTTAAGACATAATCAAAGTAGCATACAATGTCTTATCAAGATATAGTCCCATTAGATGCTATTGTGATGTTGAACATGGAAAATATACCACCATTTTTGTTTGAAACTGGAAAATATATTATCCAAATTCATCATTGAACTTTAACTTATAGCATTAATATTGCACATATTAGAGAATCTCGCATAGATACATGCTCCATTTTGCTTTGTAGGTCGTAACCTTTGATAATCTTGTTGGAACCAATAGCTCCACAATATTTAAAATTAGAAATAACGGTAGAATTCCGAAATTTTCAACTCAGTGTAAGGCTTCTGAAATCCAATCTTAACCGTTCAGAATATAGAATTGGATGTTCTATATTCTCAGTTAAAATTTCAGCCAGATCGGACAATATTTTCCCATTCGATCGTTCAGATGATCAAAACCTGGTCAGACTGCGCATACATTATTTGCTGAAATTGCTCCAGAAGGTGTTATTGGGTTTCACCATTCCTGAAATATGTAACTCAAAATAGAACCGTTGAAATCCAATCTTAACCGATCAGAATATAGAACTGGATGTTCTCTATTCTCAGTTAAAATTTCAGCCAGATCCGACAATAATTTCCCATTCGATCATTCAGATGATCAAAACCTGGTCAGACTGCTCATACATTATTTGCTGAAATTGCTCCAGAAGGAGTTCTCGGGTTTCACCATTCTCGAAATATGTAACTCAAAATAGAACCGTTGAAATCCAATCTTAACCGTTCAGAATATAGAACTGGAAGCCTTCTATAACGGGTTAAAATTTTAACACCATCGAACCATGTTTTCCAATCCGATCATTTATATAATCAAGACTGCTGATACATGGATTTTTCCTCCATAGATAGAGTTAGCCTTATCTGCCAATAGGCCATTCTGATACGAGATCAAGGTCATATGTCAAGTTCGTTGAATTCAAAGTGCTCATTCCAGTTGTAGAAGACGAGTCTTTCATTTGGAAACCTGGGGTTGAAGAAACGACGTGGACAGAAATCTACGTCGCGACGTGGAGAGGCTCCGACGTCGCGACGTCCACCCACGTCGCGACGGCCATGATCGCGCGTCGCGACGTCCATCAGCAATAGGATTTTTATTTTTAGGGTTTGTTACCCGACGTCGCGACGTCGGGCTCCTTCACGTCGCGACGTGCGGCAATTTTTAGTCGTTAATTATTTTTCTATTTTAGAAACTAGGGTTTTAAGTTAATTAAATGTTTCCTTTTATGGTTAATTCGTTTAGGGTTTGTAATAAGCCTATAAATAGGCGTTTTTATCAGTTGTAATAGAGAGACGTTAATTTTGAGAATTGAAAACACAGAGTTGTTTTTTTTTGTGAGTTATTTTTCTGAGGAGGGAATTTCAATTTACTTTGTGAAGATTATTTCTGAGGAGGGGGTTCTCTTTGCGCGACTGTCTTGTTATTTGTTGGTGAGGAGCCATCAAATAATCGTGCATACTGTCAGCCTATAGAGATAGGTTGATTTGACTTGTTCAATTTGATTTATGAAAAGATCAGCACATTATTCCGCAACAACTATCAATCTATGTGAGGAGCATGGTGAGATCGTTATCAAGTGGTATCAGAGCTCAAGGGATTTTCGAAATCAGGTTTTTCAGTTTTCCTTAAAATTGAAACCCTAAATTGTTGTTACTCGCAGCCTTGCATGATTTGGTTATTGTGTTAAGGTTACAACAATTATATCTTTTGTTTTTGTTTCATGAGTATTGTGTTGATCCGGTTGAATTGGTGTTGATTGTTGGGTTGATCATATATTTTGGATATTTGTGGGTAATTGTTGCTGTAGTAAATGTTGTGGATATTCTGTTGAAATTTGGTTAAGTCAATATGGGTAGACAGGCAGAAGGTGCTAGTGTTAACCAAAATTTGGAAGGTATACTTGCTACTATCAGCGAACAGTTACGACAGTTATCAGCTGATAATCAGCAGCATAGGCAGCGAATTGAAAAGTTGGAGTCGAGATCTAGAGCAGGTATTCTAAGGAGAACTCCATCTAAAAATCATTGGATTGAGGGTTTGAAGGAGCCTAAGCCAAAACCAATCCGATGTGCTATATGTATGGCTATAGGTCATAAGTCTAATTGTTGTCCAAGATGGTATGATTGGTATGTTGAACCTCCAAAGAAAGACCCAACTATCAAAGTTGTTACTATACCAATGTTGGAATTTGTGGAAGATCATGAGTATAATGAATTGCGTCCAGTGGAGATGGATCAAGTTGATGAAATTGTTGAAACAATGGTGGAGGCCATTAATGAAGATCCTTTGTTGGAGGGAACTTTGTCACCAACAAAAATAAATCCAACGGAAGATGAAGCTTCTTTGCAGGAAGTTCAATCACCTATAGTGGAGGTATCACATGATGTGCTTGAAGAACAATCTTGTGAAGATTTAATTCCTTTTATTGCTTTAAATGATTGTAATTTAATTGTTATTAATGATGTTTATCATGATAAGCAAGAAAGTGAATTGATTCATGATTTGAATGGAAAAAGCCATGAGGTGAGGTTTGTAGCAAAAGGCAAAGAGGGGAAAACTAATGAGAGCGAATTTTCATATATTTTGTCTTTTTGTTTTGATGATGTTACATATTTTGTGCCGACTTTTCTTGTTACCAATCAACAAGATTTGAGGTCAAATCTTTTCAAGTGGGAGGGAATGATACGAGATCAAGGTCATATGTCAAGTTCATTGAATTCAAAGTGCTCATTCCAGTTGTAGAAGACGAGTCTTTCATTTGGAAACCTGGGGTTGAAGAAACGACGTGGACAGAAATCTACGTCGCGACGTGGAGAGGCTCCGACGTCGCGACGTCCACCCACGTATTGCTGAACTTATATCAATTTTCAACGTGATATATAGTCGTGATTGACTTTTTCATCAATGTATTACTTTATGGTTAGTTTGAGTATAATATTGTAGTACTGATTTATTTCTGCTTCAAAATTTGTTTGTTTGATTAATTTTAATGCTAGATTCTAAAACCAATAATTTAAGATTAGCCTTTGCACACACATATATAGTCTATTTTGTGCGGATTTCTCTTTTGGCTAAATGCAGAGCCATGCATATACGTTGTTCATTCAAGCAAGTTAATAGCTTATGCCCCTTTTTGTCTTTCCTTAATCCTCTTTGATCATCTATGAATTTCATAGAATGGCTTCCAATTTTAGAAAATTTATACAAATCTATATTTGTGGTGATAGACTGTTTGACAAAATATAGACACTTTTTCGCATATGATTCATCCGTTATATGCAACATAATGTTTCGTCTATAAGTAATTAGTTTTAAATTCGGAAAAATGAAGAGAGTTATATATCAAATTGAGGTTGGATGTAACACTTTGTTATTCAAATTATATGTATCAAATCATAGATAGGTAGATGGTGATGAAAGCTTTATCATTCAAATGATATGGGATCAAATCATGGAGACATAGAATACAGAATATCGTGACAAAGTATGATCCATATAGCGGATCATACATAATAAAATAAAAATTTAGTTGCTGTTGTAATTATTTGCTTTGGCAAGAACTTTTTAATTTAGTGATTCTATTCTCATCTTCTTTACTTTCCTCTCCCTCCATTTCCCTATCTAAATATAGCCTTAATCAATACTGAGAGACTTATAATTTAAAGTGCATGTCAAGTAACAAACCTTCATAATTATATGTTCAATGGTTGTCGTATGGCTAAGTGTTGGTACAAACCACATACATTAGGAGCTAACAAGTTTTTTGCTGATTTATTTTTTTATCAGCAGACAAATATCAGATCTTGCAACTTTAATTAAAGGATTATCTAGCTCAACCTCAAGTCAGGATGAAATTATTTGCTGATAAAAATAGGACCAAGAGAGAATTTGTTGTGTTAAGGATAAACATTTATCCGAAGTTAAAATCGTATAGACAGAACTCATCCTACTTGAGAAAAAAAAAAGAGAGAAAATTGCAATTTTGGTCTTCAAAATTTAAGACTGTAACACTCTTAGTCACTAATATTTTCATATCATCGAATCTGATTCCCACAAAATTTCAAAAGGCGCGAATTTTCTTCCTTGAATAATGAGATATCAGGGATTAAAAGTACAGATATGGTTCACTCATACTTGAGTTATGACATAATATAATTGTAAATTTAACTTTAGTGATACTTATCTTTTAATCCCTAATTTTAGTGAAATGAGCAGTTTTAAACATTATACAGGATAAGAAAGAATAATCTTGGATAGATCTGAATATGAGTGAACCCTACGGGATGGTTTTAATCCTAATTTTAGTGAAACCATGACGGTAAACCATATATTTCACCCATATTTGGATTAGGGTTTAATAATTATAAATTTAATTTTGGTTATATTTATTTTTTTAGTCATTGGTTTGTAATTTTTGGTCATATTTTTGGTTTGTGATTTTAGTTTGTGTTTTTTATGATAAATTTTAATTTTGTTTCAAGATAAACAATTAAGGGTTTGAGTTAATGCAAAAAAACTCTCATGAGACCGTCTCAAATATGAGATATGTGAATTATAATTGGGAGAATAAATGGAAATGTCCCTCCTTTTAAGCTGTTTTGTCTCTCACATTTAAAATGTAAAATTTAGATCCTTCACCTCACTTCTGTTATTATTTATGTTAAAACAAATCACGAGAAGTGCACTTGACCCTTTGTTTAAGGGCAAAAACGGAATGACGAATTTTAGGGTTTTCATAATTTTTTTCCTTCATCTTTTACCTCTGCCACCGCAGATTACTACCAAAAATTTCGCACCACCACACAATTCTCGATCGTTTACATCATCTAATGGACAACTGGCAAGGGATGGTAAGAACATATATTCTTGTTGCTCTTCTTATTAGAAAATTAAATCAAGAGAGTTTGGCCATGAAACTCAAGTCATTCAGCTCGATGTTGTTTCCAATATTCAAGAAAGATAGCTTGGTGACGTTTTCAACTCCCAATGAAGATAACTTAATGCTGTTTCCGGTTCTCAAGTAAATCAGCTCAGTATTATTTCTGGTCATCAAGAAATCCAGCTCAGGGTTTTCTAAAGATTGTTTCAAGACGGAGCAAATGTCATTTACACCGACTTGAGGGGCTATTGATATAACAATATTCAGATATAATTTGAATATGAGGAATTAGTCAAAGTTTTTTCACAACAGTTATCCGAACAATGAGCACAAAAGGATAAGTAACGGTAAAATTCTTGCTGTTTTTATATATTTGAATAATTACAGAATGGAGGGAGAGATATATACAATTTTCTACATTATCCAATATTGACTTTGGCATCGGAGTGGAACTCCCGGGGATCACCTCGGGATTTTACTCTAACATCATCCTGTTTTGCAGATCATATAAATTCATTACTTGGAGCTCGGTATACTTCAGCTCGGTAGAACTTTCCTGAGGTGAATATTTGAGTTGCAACAAGACTCAATTTTTTCTTTTTATATCTATCACGTCAATCACTATTAGTTTTTACTAATATTTTTCACTCCGTGTATCATCACTAAAACATTAAATGCACTAGGTAGTTTAATTTCATGAAACACATAATTAGTACACAACCAAGAAGTTCGTACTCTTATCATTCAATAAACAATCATTTATAGTTTTATACTCTTTCAAATTTTCCAACATATAATAGATGGAAGAATTTCGATAATTAATTTTTAAACACTTATTCTTATTTTTAAGGTCCACAAATCATTCAACAACATCTTTAGAGCGGAGCCCTTGAATCTATAATCACATCTGTTCCCAAAAAAAATTCCAAATGCCTTGTGCCATGTTTCCTATTACAAAAAGATGGTCAATTGATTCAAATGCATAATTAGTACAACAAAAGCATCTAAAGGGGTCATGAATAAATGTTTAGTTTGAACAACTTGGCCCGAGTCAATTAATGGTAGTCTTTCAACTATCAATCTAAGCATGAAAAATGATATTTTTGTTGGTAAAACCTTATTCCAAATGAACGTAACAAATGTAATATTGTTGTTTGCTCTGTCTTACACACTGAAAAGCAGGTTTTGATGAAAAATTGCCACAAGTGGAAGGGGTCCATATCAATTTGTATGTTGATAGTCACGTGATAGGCACATGTCTCTTAATGGTCAAACTATTATAGATCAAAAGAGATACAATTTAAAATTTTGGTGACCAAAATTAAAATTTTCTTTATTTGGGGTAAAAATTGAAATTTTTCCAAAGACTATAAATGCATATTTTTAACTATTAATTTTTATATCTATTGTCACCTTCTAAAAATAAAAATAATATGAAATCAATTTCATTGTGAGCAATTTAATTAATTGCAAATATGGTCCGTCACAATAAATTGTATTACTTTTGCAAGATCATCTCTACGAATAGTAAAAAATATGCACCCCGACAATATTTGCGGCTACGCACCCCGACAACTTTTACACTTTCTTGACTAACCTGGGGGACTTCATATCCAGAATCGTCTATACCTTTTTGAGGTCAGCCTCTATGCCTCTTTCCGAAACCATGTACTCAAGGAACTTTCCTGATCTCACTCTGAAGGTGCATTTGGTCGGGTTAAGCCTTAACCCGGCAGCTTTGATTATTTCAAATGCTTCTTCTATGTCCCCGACCAGGTCGTCCGATTTCCTATTTTTTATCAACATATCGTCGATGTACACTTCCATGTTGCGCCCGATCTACTGTTTAAACAAACAGTTCACCAGCCTCTGAAATGTTGCCCCTGCATTCATCAATTCGAAAGGCATCGTTGTGTAACAACACGTCCCTCGGTCAGTAATGAAGGACGTCTTCTCCTTGTCCTCTCGACAGAGGAAAAACTGGTGATATCCTTTATATGCATCCAAAAAATACAACTAGACAAAACCCAATGTCGAGTCCACTAGAATGTCGTTTTGCAGAATAGAAAATAAGTCATTCGGACATGCTTTGTTGAAATCCGAGAAATCCACACACATTCGCCAGTCGTCATCCGGCTTTTTTGCCAAAATGGGGTTGGCGAGCCAGTCGGGATAATTCACTTTTCGTACAAATTTTACTGACAGCTTGTCGACCTTTCTGTCAATTATTTTGCTTCGGTCGGGGGCAAATGACATCTTTTTTTGCCGGATAGGCTTGTATATACTATCAACCCCGAGCTTGTGCTCAATCACTTCTCGAGGAATCCCTAGCATATCCTTTGCTGACCATGCAAAAATTTCTTTGTACCATTTTAACAGCTTCAAGACCTCTTTTTGTAGCTTTTCTTGTAGTTCGTGACCGACCCGCATCATCCTGCCGATGTAGTTATCTTCTAGTATTTCTTCGACCTCTCTTTGACGTTGCATACTCAGGCTCCAAGGCCGATTTGCTGGTTGTAAGTGTTCGGTGACATAACCCTCTCCATATCCACATCTTTCAGAGTAATGATGTAGCATATCCTTGCTTTCCGCTGGTTTTCTTTGACCATTGCGACCCCCACTGGGGTCAAAAACTTCATTAAGTAATAGAGGCTCAAACATATTGCCTCAAATGCATGGATGTCGGGCCTACCGAGGATAATGTTATATGCCGAGCTTCTTTTTACCACGGGGAAGTCCAGAGTTTGTCTTTGTCATGTTTTTTGAGCCCAAGGTTACGGGCAACCTTATTCTTCTCTCTAGGCATACCGAGCCTCCGTCAAAGCCAACCAGTGGGGTTTTAATCGGCTCGACACTACTTTTATACAATTTCAAAAATTTAAACACATCTTCATACATTATGTTCGCTGAACTTCTGTTATCCACTAGGACTCTTTTCACTAGGAAATTAGAAACCACCATCTCGATTACCAAAGAGTCGTCACACCGCCCTCCAGGAGAAGTCGTCGTCCAAGAAAATTATCTTAGTCGGATTATGGGCTGATGGCGCCTTCCTCTTTCTCGAGAAGGTCTCTACTGTTCGGGCATACTTCTTTCTGGCCGAACTTGAGTCCCCTCCTCGGGGTCCTCTTGCTATCGTATCGATCACCCCGGCTATCGGTCCTCCCCTTGGGAGTCCTTCCTCGTCTGCGTCCGACCTGTTCCTTTTGACCTCTTTGTTCGCGTATCTATTATACTTCTTTCCCTATTTTTGTCCCTTCCCAAAACAAAATACTTCAATTCTCCCCATCGGATTGCCTTCTTGATTTCTTGTATAAGATCTAGACACTCGTTTGTGTTATGCCCATGCGTCGCATGGAAAGCACATTGACGATTCTTGTTTCTGTCAGCATCAGGGGTTGTCATCGGCCTCAGGCGTGTCAAGATGCCCTCCGCCTACACGGTCATGAGGATTTTCGTTCGGGTTGCATTAAGTGGAGTCAGCTCATTCTGTGGAATCATATCTGGCTTTCCTTTTCCCTTGAATGGGTACGGGTATTCTGGGATGAATGGGTGGTCGATTTTAGCTTTGTTGCTGGAGTTCCGCTTGTCGATTCGAGTGCATTCTTTTTCCCTTTCTTCATCCTATACCAATCCCGTTTATTTTGATCGGAATCTTCTCCTAGCATTACTCGGTGAGCTCGTTAGAGGGTTTATTTGTATATCATCGAGTAGTTTTTTGCCATACTTCTATTGGTTTTAGTCCCCCAACAAAAGTTGCCAATAAAAGTTTATTGTCCTTATCTGAGACGTGGTTCGCCTTATGGGTAAACCTCGTCACTTAGTCCCTTAGCAACTCATTCTCTCTCTGCCGAACGCCCATCACGCGGGTCAGAGGTCTTGGGTGTACAAATTTCCATTGAAGTTTGCTACAAGTTTCTCATTGAATTCCTTCCATGACCCGATGGATCCATTGGGTAGGTCGTCAAACTACTCTCTTGCCGCTGAGGAAAAGGTCGATGGTAGAACTAAGCACTTCTGATCATCCACTAACCTGTACATCGTGACTATCGAGTTGACATAAGATAGGTGATCCTGTGGGTCTCCCATGTCGTCAAAGGTTTGTAGGCTCGGCAGCTTAATGTGTCGGGAAATGTCTATGGCTAAGATGATCTCTGACAGAGGGGATCTCTTCTTATCAGAGGTCGGGTATCTGATCTCGTCCAAACGCTTCGTGATCTCGTTTAGATGGCGCTTGACCTCATCCTGGTTAGGCCAGTGGCTAGCTGGTTCATCCTTAGTTAGATCCAGGAATGGCTCCATTCGGTCATTCGCCCTTCTTTGCCAGGAGCCAGTACCTCCGTTGTGCCTATTCTTGGATCCCTCCTCGTGATATTGCCTTCGCCGGGAAGGGCCCTCCGCATGTCTATGATTGCTGTAATGGTCGTCTGGGCCTATTCCCGAACGATCACTCATATTGCGCACTAGGTTCTCCAGATACACCATCCTCTGTATCATCTCATTCAATCGTTCACCCCACATCCCTTGTTCTTTTTCCCGGGAGAGCCGCAGTTGTGAGGTGGCTTCATGATTTCCTTAGGAGTGCATGACTCTGTTCTCGAGTGATATGACATGGTTATAGATCAAACCGGTCTTATTAGTTTCGGGCCCCATGGTGGGCACCAATTGATGAGTCTGAGTATGAGGCCGATCTCTTTTTTACCAGACGATCTTCCAATGTCCGAGCCCTCGATTATTACTATCACCACAAAGAAAACCTTAACGTTAACTTCCTCGGGATATTTCTCAGGGTAAGCTCTGATGGCTCAATGAGAGAAGTGATCTAGAGTTCCAGAATTCAATACCCCTCAAAGTAGAAGAGTGTTAGTATTTGCAGAGGAGAGCAGAAAACCTAACCATATATGTTAGGGCCTGAAAATAAGGGAGCAGAGCAGCTGGTAGGCGCCACGCGCCGAGCACATCATATCGCCGAATGCGTCACATCACCGCGCACGTTACCTCTACTTTTATTATTACGAATAAACCTTGTAGAAAATGAGTTCTGTATTGAGAGGAAAATTTTTTATCTTATTAATCACCTGAAACTCTGTATAAATACATGTTACAGAGTCTAACGTAACCCATTAACAACAAACTCTCCTAATAACATGGCGCACTAAAACAACACACCCTAATAAATAGCAATTACACAACTGACCAAGAAACCAGTCATACATACTGTAACAACTTTGAATTCCTCTACTTTTGACACTTCCCCTCAAGCGGAAATGTACAAATTGTACATTCCAAGCTTGCAACACATGTCTTCAAAGTTGAGACCAGATATTGGTTTTGTCAACACATCAGTTAATTGGTCTTGAGTGGGTGTATAGATCAACTGAACTTCTGCGTTTTTCACCTTCTCTGAGATAAAATGACGATCTATCTCCACATGTTTGGTGCGATCATGATGAACTGGATCTTTCGCTATTTTGATAGCAGCTTGGTTATCACTTCGAAGTTTGATGGTTTTGGTACTCTCGACTCCTAACTCAGTGAGAACTCTCTTGATCCATATACCTTCACAAATGGTTAGCGCCAGAGCTCGAAATTCAGCTTCAGCACTACTCCCTGACACCACTGGCTGCTTCTTGCTTCTCCAAGTTACGAGGTTCCCCCAGACATATGAACAATAGCCAGTCGTTGATCGTCTGTCAACATTACTACCTGCCCAATCAGAGTCCGAGTATAGTACAATATCTCTAGTGTCATGCTTCTTGAACAAAATTCCCTTTCCAGAAGCCTTCTTTAGGTATCACAAAATACGAAACACAGCAGTCATATGTTGTTTTAAAGGTTTACTCATAAACTGACTTACATAGCCAACAGCAAACCCAATATCTGATCTTGTGTGAGCCAGATAAATAAGTCTCCCCACAAGCCTCTGATATCGGCCTTTATCAGCCAGTTCTTCTTCTTCTTGTTCTCCCCCTATCTTCGATTCCATTGGAGTAGCAGCTGGTTTGCAGCCTAGCATTCCAGTCTCCTGCAGAAGGTCAAGAGTGTGTTTCCGTTTGGGACATAAATATCCCAGGAGCTGACCGAGCTATCTCTATGCCGAGAAAGTACTTCAATGACCCCAAATCTTTGACTTCAAATATAGAAGCTAACTGATTTTTGATCCTAAGCATTTCTTCGTTGTCATCTCCAGTGATAATGATATCATCCACATAGACAATCAATATAGTGAGGTGATTATCCTTGGATCGCTTAATGAATAGGGTATGATCAGCCTGGCACTGAATAAAATCGTGTGACTTGACAGTATCTGAAAATCGCCCAAACCATACTCTTGCAGACTGTTTTAGTCCATAGATGGATTTATGCAGTTTACACACTTGTGACTTGCTGTGCTTCACTTCAAGTCCAGCCGGAATTTTCATATACACTTCTTCCTCTAGAGTGCCGTTTAGAAAAGCATTCTTGATGTCGACTTGTTGAAGTGGCCAGCCTAGGTTTACAGCAAGTAATAGTAAGATCCTGATGGTGTTCAGCTTTGCTACTGGTGCAAAGGTGTCGTGATAGTCCACTCCATAGGACTGAGTGAAGCCCCTAGCAACAAGTCGTGCCTTCAGTCTGTCTACACTCCTGTCTGCATTATGCTTCACATTAAATATCCATTTACAACTTACAGCTCGTTTTCCCGGTGGAAGGTCTGAAATGATCCATGTCCCATTCTTCTCAAGTGCTCTGAGTTCATCTTGGACAGCCTTTTTCCAGTTCAGATGATCCAAAGCCTCCTGGACACTGTTTGGAATTCGAATCTGATCTACATTTGCGATAAAGGCTTGATATGATGTTGACACCTGAGTGTAGTCCATGAACTTTGCAATAGGATACTAAGTGCAAATTTTCCTGGGTTCTCTTCTCCAGGCAATAGTAGATCTAATGCCCATTCGTGTTGGCCTTCTCATGTCTCTGGAGTCATAGTACTCTTACTGATCTCACCAGGAGCTAGACGTGGAAGGATTGGCAGCGGAGTTGTAGCTGGTCGTGGAGTGTTTATAAGATTTGTCTTAGGTGATGACATGGCTGGTGACTCAGGTGCAGACAGCTCTAAGGTTGACATTGGCTCTACAGTTGTCATGATTGGTGACTCGGGAAGTAGCAAGGACTCCCACTGCCAAACTTGTGATTCCATAGATGTATCATTCTCCCCCTGAATCGCAGGTTTGGAGTAGTAAGCAATGTTCTCAAAAAAGTGACATCCCGGGTTTCATACACTTTGTGGGAGTTTGGACAATAACATCGATACCCTTTTTTCCGTGAGGAATATCCTATAAACATGCATTTAGTTGATCTCGGGTCAAGCTTGCTACGGTGTTGGGAGTGTATATGAACAAAAGCAGTGCAACCAAAAATTTTCGAGGAGAGATTTGAAGATATGTTAGTTATATGAGGTAATATATGTGAAAATAAGGAGTATGGAGTTTGATACTGTAGAATCCATGATGGCATTCTATTGATGAGATATATAGCTGTCAAGACTGCCTCACTCCAGAATCGTTTGGGAACTATGGTTGAAAACATAAGTGCCCTTGCAACTTCCAAAAGGTGACGATTTTTTCTCTCAGCTACCCCATTTTGCTGGGGAGTGTCTACACATGAACTAAATTGTATTATCCCTTGTTGATTACAGTAATCCCTAAGTGTGACATTAAAATATTCTCTAGCATTGTCTGATTTTAGCTTTCAGACTTAGCTTTCATCAAAAACACCCAAGTCATTCGTGTGTGATCATCTATGAAAGTAACAAACCATTTAGCCCCATTTATGTTTTCAATGCGTAAAGCCCCGCATATATCACTATGAACTAATGCAAAAGGTGTAGATGGTGTGTATGGTAAGCTTGCATAAACTGTGCGTGTATGTTTGGCCATTTGACAGATTTCACATTGAAACAACCTTGAGTTTTTATTCATGAACAAATGTGGGAAAAGTTTTGCTTAATAAGAGAAACTAGGATGGCCTAATCTGTAGTGCCATTCCATGACATTATTATTGTTTTTATTGGTAGAATAAAAACTACATTGAGGAACAGAGGAGACAGATACTTGGGCAGCATGACTCTTGGGTGAGACCAGACTGTAACTCAGCACTGCCAATCCTCTTCTTCGATTCCAGCTCCTGAAAAACACACATATGCGGAAAGAATTGTGTCAAACACTGGAGATCATGAGTGATCTTACTAACAGACAGCAGATTGCACTTTAGTTATGGTACATGAAGTACAGAAGTGAGAATAATATCAGAGTTAATAATCACAGTCTCAATACCTGTTACTGGGGATTTTGTCCCATCTGCGAATCGAATGTAGATTGCTGAAATGGACGGGCTGTACTTAGTGAACAATGATCTGTCCCAAGTCATGTGATCAGATGCGCCAGAGTCCACAATCCACCTATTTTCACGGGATTTTCAAGATGAAAAAGCTGAGCTTATGTTACCTTGTGTTAGATGCATACTGGAGGCCTGGTTCGAGTGAGGTTGACCAGCTCCTTTCTGAGTGACAGAACTAGGGGTGTAATCGAGCCGAGTCGAGCTCGAGTACAGCCCTAATCGAGTAGCTCGTTTAAAAAATTTCCCTACTCGAGCTCGAGCTCGAGCTCGATCGAGCTTCAATAATCGAGCTCGAACTCGAGCTCGACTAAGAGCAATCGAGCTCGCGAGTAGCTCGATCGAGCTCGAGCTCAAACGAGCTCAATCGAGCTCGAGTATTTTCTCTTTTTTTTTTAATTTTTTATTTTATTTATTTTTTTTTATTTTTTTTATTTTTTTTATTTTTTTTATTTTTTTTATTTTTTTTATTTTTTTATAAAAATTATAGGATGTATTTGCAATTTTTTAAAATTTAATGCGGTCAAATTATAATTTACTATAAATTAAGGACTAAAACATAATTATAAATAGATTAAATTATAATTTATTAAACTACATGGACTAAAACATAAATATAAATATTAAAAATAAAAAATATATATATATATATATACTCGAGTAGCTCGCGAGCTACTCGAGTATATGTAATTCGAGCTCGGTCAAACCGAGCTCTAGTTGAGTAGTTGACCGCTCGCGAGCAGCTCGCTCGTTTTACACCCCTAGACAGAACTGTTGAAGAGTTGTTGAAGCATGTACAATTGTGCCTGCGAGAATGGACTAGGATTGTTACTGTGAAGCTCTTCCACTTTGTTGGATGTATACGCCCTATTCTCCTTCTCGTGAGTTAGACGTGATGGCTTCCAGTGTACCGTCTTGCCATGAATTTTCCAGCATGTATCCTTTGTATGGCCTGGCTTGGAGCAGTGATCACAGTAAGGACGAGGTTTCCTTGATTGGCGATTATCTGCAGTAGCTATTGAGCATTGCCCTTTTGAAGCAAGAGCAGATCCTTCAATTGTAAGTTGAGTTGATGGTCCTCCCAGCATGACCTGCTTCCTGCTCTCCTCTCGCCTAACTTCAGCGAATGTTTCTCTTAGATTGAGTAGTGGTTTGGTCCCCATGATACGTCCACGAACGTCATCTAGTGTTGTGTTTAATCCCAGTAGGAACTTGAAGATTCGCTTCTGCTCTATCACCTTTCGGTATAGATGTGCATCAGTAGTACATGTCCATGAGTTGTTCTCAAACGCATCTAGTTGTTGCCAGTGACGCGTGAGGATGTTGAAGTATTGAGTAACACTTAATTCTCCTTGTCGCAGATCGTGGAGAATGGCTTCAATGGCAAACATCTCAGAGGTGTTGTCCATGCTTGAGTACATCTCCTTCACTAAGTCCCATAGCTCTTTTGCTGTCTCACACATCAAAACATTCTCACTGATAGCTGGCAACATGGAGTATATCAGCCATGATAGAATCATATGATTATCAGTTTTCCACTTCTTGAGAGCGTTCGCATCTGTTGATGTTGGTTTAGTGATCTCGCCGGTAAGGTACTCCTCCTTGCCTCGCCCACAAATGAACTTGGACACCGATTTCGACCACTGCAGATAATTTGAGCCATTGAGCTTATGATTCGTGATGAGTTGCGCCTATTCTGGCTGAGGGTTGGTTGGTGGTGAAACTGTGGATGAGAGCGGAGTTGTAGTTGAACTCTGAGTGTCCACAATGTCCGTTGCTAGACCATGCTTCACCATTGTGAGGGATTTTTGGATTTGAATAAGCCTAGAACTCTGATACCATGTAGAAAATGAGTTCTGTATTGAGAGGAAAAAATCTTATTTTATTAATCACCTGAAACTCTGTATAAATACATGTTACAGAGTTTAACGTAACCAATTAACAACAAACTCTCCTAATAACATGGCGCACTAAAACAACACACCTAATAAATAGCAATTACGCAACTGACCAAGAAACCAGTCATACATACAACAACTTTGAATTCCTCTACTTTTGACAAACCCTAACAACAAGAAAAACAAGGCTTTAATGGCAAAGCGGAAGATAAACGTTCCTGTTGAAGATGAGAGAAAGAAACAAGGCCTGATTTTCAATGGAAACGACGTTAAGATGAAGAAAAATTTTTGTCCGCCTCAAATCCCAGAAGATATAATCTTCAATGTCTTGAAAAGACTCCCAGCGAAGTCCCTGATGCGATTCAAAATCGTATGTAAAGCATGGCATGCTCTAATTCGAGACCCTTATTTTGCTGAATCCCATCATGTCTATTCTCAAACAAGGCCTGATTCCTCTTATTTCTTGTTTTATGCTCTGAATGACGAATTTTGTGCACGGGCTGTCTTCTCAACAAAACCGGATGGAGTATTTTCTTCTCAACTCCCTGTACAAATCTTTGATAGATCGCCACCTTGTACAAACATTGTAAATGGCCTAATATGTTTATGGGATGAAAAGATTCAAACAATTCAATTACTGAATCTTACTACGGGCGAAAAGATAGCCCTTCCACGGAGAGAATCAATGTCTCGTCATATGCCAAGTCAATTGTTTCAACCGTCCCATGTTTTGGGGTTTGATCCTTTCGGCAAGGAATACAAAGTTCTTTACTTTTGTCGTGGAAGAGATGAAGAGATAAATAACTGCTATATTATCACTTTCGGTAGTAAGTCATGGAGGAAAATTATTGATGTACCACAAGTTGGACTTGTTAGAAAGAGTAAAAGCATTAATGGTGCCATATATTGGAAGGATAAAATATTTAGGAATGGTGAAAGATTTGTGCAATATTTTGATGTTGGAGAGGAGAAGTTTTTGTTACTTTCTGTCCCTAATGAAATAGGTGAACAAGAATTGAAGTTCATAACAGAAGTTGGAGGGAATTTGGCTTTGGGATTTCCCAATAGATTTGATGATTATAGCGAGATCTCCTTATGGATACAGAAAAATCGTCATGATCAGGTCTGGGTGAAGGCAACAATTAAGCTACCGGAACTGGTTAGTTTTGGCCGATCCATCCGCATTGTAGGCAGCACCAAGTCAGGTGAGATCTTTCTAACAACAAAATCAAAATGGAGTTTGGATGAATGTTGGGATACATTGATCTTTTACAATATGAAAAAAAGAAGAAAGCATAGGACAAGAAAAATTACTATGGAAAGGCAGCCAAATTCAGTTGGTTCCCTCTGCTCATCGGTTTCCCTTGCTACTGTTAGTCATCATGTTGAAAACATTCTGCCTTTAAACCTCCCAAGTGTATAAGGAAATTAATGAGCAGAAATTGCAAAGAAGCAAAGATTGAGCTGTAACAAAGATTTAGGATATTTAATTTCCTTTAAGGTTAGCTTGATGCTTATATTATGGTAGGTGATCCTAAGACCAATAATTTAAGGTTAGCTTTTATATACACATATACCGTTTATTATGTTAGTATCTTTTGGCTAAATGCAGATCCTTGGCATTAATATTGCTCATTAAATTTCTTATTTATGTTCATTCATGCAAGTTATATATACCTTTTTTTGCCCCTTTTAATTTGTCTTATCTTTAGCCAACTTGGTGTTGCATATTTTGACACCCTGTTGTAGGATATACCTAAGTAATCCTAACTATTAAACTCATATAAATTATGAGTGCTTCCACCTTTACATCTAGGATATATATACCTAAATAACCCTAGCTATTAAACCCATATAAATTAGGAGTACTTACTCAATTACATTGAGTCTAGAAAAAAGTTTGTTCCACTATATCTTGATCTGCTCTTCCTACAATTAATTATCACAGGACAAGTCTGCTCTGATACCAAAATGTTAAAAGTTTCTGTAAAGAAAACCGAACACAATTAATTAACTATTAAGAGGAATGCAATTATGTAGGTTGGATTAACAAGAAAGAACTACACTGATACGAAGATTTGGAAGTTAATTAGATGGAAAAGAAAAAGAGAATTCAAGATAATTAAAGAACTTGACCCTTTGTTTAAGGGCAAAAACGGAATGACGAATTTTAGGGTTTTCATAATTTTTTTCCTTCATCTTTTACCTCTGCCACCGCGGATTACTACCAAAAATTTGGCACCACCACACAATTCTCGATCGTTTACATCATCTAATGGACAACTAGCAAGGGATGGTAAGAACATATATTCTTGTTGCTCTTCTTCTCAGGAAATTAAATCAAGAGAGTTTGGCCATGAAAGTCCACATTCATATCCCTTGCTTCCTGATGTTGCTGTCACGGTAGATGTTTGTGCATTACCATGTCAAAGAGATAAATCAATTGAACTCCTTTCATCTGAAGCCAAATGTCCCAAAGAAAATATTAGCGATGTTTCGCCAAATTTCAGTTGATACTTCTAAGGGAATATGCATTGGTAGTGCTCAAGAAACAGAAACTAGAGCATCATCCCATCAACACTTTGCAGATAGAATAGATATTTTGATTGCTTTTCTTCTCAAGAGCTTTCATGCCGAGAAATTAATTATGAAATATTGGATTCTCGCCCACTGCCTGGTAGAAATTTTCACATATTAATTTCAAAATAATAACCAAGTTATCTGCTGTCTTACCAAAGTAGAGGGTTGGGATGAAGTATAAGGAGGCAGCTATAGTGATGCCAGTGCATCACCCACCGCACTAAATGTCTTGCTATGCTCCTCAATGGCCTTAGTAGCAACAGGGGAGGAAGAGGATTTAATGGTGAGAATGGGATGATTTATGTTGGTGACTTCTTGGTAATTGGAAAATAAATTGAGTAAGCAATCCTTATTATGAGTTTCAAAGCTTATAAGTAACCACCAATTTTGTTCCCTTAGTAATGAGTTCAACTTTTCTTAATTATTTTGGTGGATAGGATATGGGCAGATGTAAATTCAAGTTTCCATTTATAGATTACCTTTCTTTGTCATCTTTTAAAAATTAAAAGAATTTATCATTTGCTTTGTATATTAAGGGTCTGTTTGGTTTCATCAAAATTTGTGATTTATTTCACAATTGTAAAATGAGGTGTTTGTTTTGCTCAACTTTTTCATCAAAATTTTTAAAACACAAACAATGTTACAGTAATTATTTTTGCTACAGTAATTTTTATAAATAAAATATTGAATTTGAATTTGAATTTTAAATTTCAATAATAAACAATTCTTCCTAACACACTTCCCATCAAAATAAACTAATAAAATACTAATTCAAATTTAAATTTCAAACTTTTATTAATAAAAAAATCTTCAATACAAATCCCAACAAAATAAAATCATTCATTCCAAACACTCTCAAAATATTCTTTTCTCATAACCAATCCCAAGAAAAAAAATTTCATGATATAATCCAAAAATAGCTTGTCCAAACGGAGCATAAGTGATTCAATCACAGAGTGACTCACTTGCCCAAGTGTGTTACACGATTTGCATAGTATATCAAAGAAAAGAAAATTATGTCCTAATGCACGTTCGAAAAAAAAAATTGAAGTTGTAACTTTAATGATTGGCTACTGTTATTGCTATAGCAACTATTAGATTCCAGAGCAATAAATCATGCATCTTCCAAATTTAGGCTTAATCAATCAACTCTTTTTATCTTTTATCTATTTATCAAGACAACTAATACTTATCTTTTTTCTACCTTATCATTACAACTTATCAGTTCTTTATAACATCTTCCGTAACTTCTTCTTACTTCTCTTTTAATTTTTCTCACAAATTTTTATTAATATAATATTTATTTTCATCCTCAAATTATAAGAAAAAATAAAAATACTATGACACTTATTTCTATTAATAGTTTTTATTATTTTTTCAATTAAATTATAAAATATTTACCAATATGTACTTCAAAAAATTTAGGCTCCATTTGTTTACCATTCTTTTAGTGTTTTATTTCATAAATTCAATTTGATTTATCTGTTTTGTCCATATTTTATCAAAATTTTTAAACAAAAGAAATAATGTTACAATAATTATTTTTAATACAACGCTTTTTATATTTTTATAAATAAATTATTACATTTAAATTTGACTTTTAAATATTTAATAATAAAAAAATTCTTCCTAAGACTTTTTTACCAAATAAACTCATAAAATATTAATTCAAATTTGAAATTTAAATTTTATTAATAAAAAATTCTTAAATATAATATTCACCAAAACAAACTCATAAATCCAAACACTTTCAAAATATTTATTTATTATAACAAATCTCAACAAAAAAATTCTACTATAAAACTAAAAAAATACTCTAATCAAGGTGAGTTATATTTTTTGTTAAAATACTAAACATAAATATATGGTAACTATAAATTATTATTTTTATTTCTAATAACGGTTCTTATACTAATAGTTTGTCAAAATAATCCGCACGCTGATAAAGCATATGCAACCAATTTTGCCAAATTTGCATGCTTTTGTGGTGGTCGAATCTCTCGTCTTGGTCTATCTCTGGCTATGGAATATTCATCTTCTACTGGTTTATCTTCAATAAGATCTGGATCTGGTTCATCACCTTGGTCTGCAGAAGATCATTGAGAAGGACTGAAATTTATGACCTCTAACTTCACCTGTTTCTGTGTGCTATCCTCTTTTTCTAAATTACAAGGATTACAAGACTCTTTTCTAGAATTTAACATTAATGATTCATCAAATGTAACATATCTGCTAATTACAAATTTAAGTGATTGGGGATCAGGACAAAATAATCTGTATCCTTTCACCCCTAAAGCATAACCAAGGAAAATACATTTTCTAGCCCTAGACTCTAACTTTCCCTCATTTACATGCATATATGCTGGACACCCAAATATTCTTAAATTGGAGTAATTAGCATGAGTACCTGACCACACTTCCTCTGGAGTCTTCAAATCAGGAGGAGCACACGGATCAAGGTTGACAATATAACAAGCTGTGGCGATAGCTTCCGCCCAAAAATCTGAAGTCAACTCAGTATTTGAGATCTTACATCGTGCTCTTTCCAAAAGAGTCCGATTCATACGCTTGGACACACCATTCTGTTGAGGCGTTATTCTAACGGTACGATGTCGAGCAATTCCTTCATTTTTGCAGAATTCATTGAATTCTGTTCCATAAAATTCCAAGCCATTATCTGTCTGCAGCAGCTTAATATGTTGTTCTGTCTGCTTTTCAATCAAAGCCTTCAATTGTTTACATGTCAAGAAAACATCATTTTTGTTCTTCAAGAAATACACCCAAGATTTTCTTGAATAATCATCAATAAATGTTAACATATACCTTGCACCACCCTAAGAAGGAACATGAGAAGGCCCCCAAAGATCAGAATGGATATAATCCAAAGTACCTTTTGTTTTATGGACTGCAAGTGAACTAAAACTGACTCTTTTCTGTTTCCCAAAAATACAATGTTAACAAAAGTCCATCTTACCAGTACTTTGTCCACACAGTAGGCCCCTGTTGCTTAACAACATTAAGCTCTTCTCACTCAAGTGTCCCAATCGCATATGCCACAATTTGGTGATGTCGGTATCTGATGATACGGAGAATACTGCAGCACCTGAAACTATAGATCCCTTCAAGATATACAAACTACCAGACTTGCAAGCTTTCATCAATACAAGAGCACCTCGTGAAATTTTTAAAACTCCATCTTCAGCCGAATACCTGTACCCGAGAGAATCAATGGTACCTAACGAGATGAGATTTTTCTTCAAATCTGGAACATGTCTAACATTAGTGAGTGTTCTAACAATTCCATCATATATTTTGATTTGGATTGTACCTCTACCAACAACCTTACATAGAGCATTATTGCCCATCAAAAAAATCCCACCATCATATTTTTCATATGTGGAGAAAAAATCCTTTTCAGGACTCATGTGGTAAGAACAGCCAGAATCTAGAATCCATTCATCCTTAGACCTAACTTTATTTGTTGTTGCTATAAACAAAGTTCCACCATTCTCATCTGCAACTACACTAGCTTCGGCAGTGTTGCTGTTATTTTGCTCATTTTATATTTTTCTTAAATTTTCAATTTATAGCAGTCAGCTTTAATGTGCCCCTTTTTCTTGTAATAATTACAAATTTTATTGTTGTGTCTGGATTTAGACCTTTCTTTGGATCTACCACTTTCAAAATTTCTATTTTCAGGTCTACCCCGCACCATTAATCCCTCTGCCTGACTTTCACTAGTTTCCCCTGTGATATCCCTATCAATCTGCTATTTGGACTTTAATGCAGATTTTACATAACTATATGAGACAGAATCTGTTAGCTCTAAGACAACCTAAGAGGGGGGGGGGGGGGGTGAATTAGGTTTCCAAAAATTAAGTATGCTAATCAACTCAAATTCAACAACAATGAGTGAGTAGTGTGAATTGCACCAAGTGGAATATCAAATATATTTTAAGCAAGATATTCCTGAAATACAATAAATAGGTACTCCAATCCAATTGCAATAAATCAAAGCATGAACAAATCAAAATATGAGTGAAAATAAAAGCAGTGAAGAGAAATGACACAATCAATTTATAGTGGTTCAAGCCTCCTCTTTGGAGCACTCTACATCCACTACCTAAGTTTCCCAACTTAGGATTTCAAACCTCTTCACTATGAAATGATCTCTTTTCAGTGGTGAGATCAAAAGAACCACTTTTACAACCAACTAAGGTTCAACCTTTTCACTAGCTATCCCGAGCTATGAGTTCTAGGTTTTTACTCTCACTTGAGAAACCTTTTATAATCACTCACAATAAATATTTGATAATGAAATGGCAACCCACAATCTGGGTGGATATGATAAATTGAAGCTCACAGTATGATTCCTATAATGAAAATTACAACTCAAACTATATAACTCAAGAAAGAAATGAAGAACTCAAAGAAGGCTCAAGAATTTTGATCTTTTGTTTCTTGTTGATTCAAAGTAAATTGGGAGAGTTGTAGAGAGTGTTTTTCAAGTGTGAAGCTCAGGGAATCAAGTGTGTAACGTTAATGTTTTAACTTGTATAAAAACTGTCTCAAAAGATGGCTAAAAGTCGTATAGCATTGAAAGTTCAAAAACTGGCCGTTATGTTGAAAAATTGACTTTCGAACCGTCTTTCAGACCCTTGGGGTCGTCCAATCCTATTTAACTGGAAGCATGTTTAACTTGTCACGACAGTTTTGGACGGCCGGACCCCTAAGAGGTTGTTCGATCCTATATTTCGGACGGCCGACATTTCCCTGCACCGTCCGAACCAAAGCAACAGAGTTGCATCATTTTTCTTCAAAAGTTCGGATGATCATTTAAACAAAGGAGGCGTCCGAACCTATTTTTCGAATGGCCAAAAATATGCTTAGGTCGTCCAATCCTATTGTTTTTGAACATGTATTTAATTTTCATTTTCCAAATCGTTTGTGCAACTATGTGTGACTTTGTGCAAGTGTGTTTCTCACTTTTACTACTTCTTTTGAGGTTTATTAGAAGACTAAAAGCATTTTGAAATCAGTTTTACTTGAGCCTTAAAAGAGTAAATCAACTTCTTGAGCTATTTACATAATATTGGGTTTAGGGTTGGGGAAATGACCTATTTTACCATACTTCCATTTCTTTTGCACTCCCAACTCTTTCTTCATACGATAAAGCTCAATGCTTGGCTTCTTTGTATATCTATCACATTGAAACACTTTTTGAACCATTAGCATAAACATAATTGTTTGTTAAACATAAAAATAAGAGGTTAAGACCCTAGGTCTCACAATCTCCCCTTTTTTGATGATGATAAACCAATTATGTGATGTAGTAAATAATATGTGCAATAAGTTACTTTTTATTGAAATATGCCTTCAATGCATGAACATTTTGATATGTGCTCCCCCTATATGTGTACTTCCCTTTCATTTTATTTTTCTCCCCCTTTCATCTATATCTTATAACTTATAATTCTCATCACTTAATTTCATTGTTTGTTAGAATGTCTTTCTCCCCCTTTTGGGATCAACAAAATAAGAATATAACAATATGAACATCAAGAAAACACTATGAAAAAAATTCTCATCACTTTTTAGTTTCATCTTTTTGTTATCTTTTACTTGCCCTCTTTGAACAACACCATACAATATGAGGGAAACATCAACAAAACATAGGACTACCTTTCCACTCTTTCCAACCTAATGGGTGGCTAGGCACTATGAAAAAATGGTTAAGTGTAGGAAGTTTTGTAAAATTTTTGACAGAATTTCCTTTGTTTATAGACTAATTCCACCTCTGTCAACAACCAAAAATTTTGACAAAAATCCAATGCACAACATATAAGATATCCAATGCACAACATATAAGTATACAATCATATGACATTCACAAGAGTCATAGAAAATAATGCACAAATAAATTTTCACCATGGAAAATAGCAAATACCATGAATGATTAAACAACATGGATACCAAATTCAACCAAGAATGATACCAAATTAATAACATCATTGTCGTCAAAAACCAATGTAAGTTCTAAATAGTAAGATTCACAACGACTATGAATTCAATGCCTAGTCTATTACATAGACAATTTAGTCACGTGTCGGTGCCTTCCCTTTGAGGCGAGCTTGAGCAAGTGCATCCCTTTGCTCGTCTGTTATGAGTACCTCATGGCCATAGTGAATCTCATTCCCCAAGTCATCAACCCGAATAGTCAATGCATCCAATTGGCCACGTATCTCGTCCATGCTACTATACAACCTAGCATGCACACAGGCGATACCACTATCAATGCGATCACCTAAGGAATCAAAATATCCCTGAATGAGTGTCTTGAAATCTTCATCCACATGAGGTGCTCTAGTAGGCTCCGGTGTATCATGTCATTGTTCCTCCCCCTCATCATCACTACCCCTATATCTTCATG
Organism: Ophiorrhiza pumila; assembly: GCA_016586305.1. Lineage (NCBI taxonomy): Eukaryota > Viridiplantae > Streptophyta > Magnoliopsida > Gentianales > Rubiaceae > Ophiorrhiza > Ophiorrhiza pumila. Next base: position 25,619,093 of record BLIW01000003.1, on the reverse strand, counting down.
ATCATCTTGGCCTTGAACCGGGTTGTTAAAGGTCCATGCCCCATTAACAACATATATACCCATGGTCCTAAGAAAGACGGTATCATAGTAATTACGAGGAGACACGGGATATACGGCTTGATTTTCTAATGGGATGCCTTGTGACCAAAGAATCTTGGTAACGAGCATACCGTAGGGTAAACTTCTACGTTGATCCTTAAGGTGAATGCCAAGGTATATGATCATGAGATAGCCAAAATTAATGGGAATTTGCTTAAGAAAGGCATATAGAAGGTAGAGATTCATGGTGTTTGGATCAGTCTTGTGACCATGATTGGGAAGAACTACCTTAGTGATAACATGAAGTAAAACACAATGTTGAGAACTCAAATTTTTGATAGGAGCCTCACTTGCCCTAGCAAAAGTCTCACCATTGAACACACTAGCCACTAATCATTAAAGTTAAACCCATGAGTGGCATCCGCCCAATAATGGAGTCTAAAATACTGAATGAGTTTCTTGCCATCTTTAGCTAGAGTGGTGGGGTGATCGGTTTTGAACAATTTGTTAAGACTTTGGGGAGTCAAAATGATATCCTCAGAGTTCACTCTTATATAAAGACGATCAACTCCAATTTGCTCATTCTTAGAGTGTAAATTGACAAAGAACTCATACACTAACAGGGTATAAACAGGCTCATTAGCAAACAATACATCATTCCAATCTCGATAATTAAATAATTCCAAAATATTTGAAAAATCGGTAAATTCCTCTTTCCAAACAACTCTTGGAATAACGATTTTTTTTTTTGATTCTTAACATAACTATTATACTTAGCGGCGCATTCATTATTGACAAATGGAGAGGGAGGATTGGAGGTAGTAGATTTACCATGGTGAACATGTGGAGGAGCCGTAACCTTCTTCCGCTTTTGACCCCTGGATGAACTCATGGTGATCACGTGTGAAGTGCGGAATTCTTGAGTGGAGGAGGAAAAACACACTTTGATTGAAAAATTCAATCAAACAACGCCAAAACTAGAAGAATTGATTTTGACCCAAATTCTAGGGTTTGAATCAATTTGATGAAATTTAACGTGAAATTTTGTGTTTGGAATCGATAGATGTGTTCTACAAATGATGAGAAACGATTCTAATGGAATAATTTGAAAAATAATCGGTTAAAACTCAAGATTGAATTTGAATGGGGCGAAAAAAAAGGTTTTGGAGGCTTTGAAAAAGTTTTGAGAGAGGTGTTTGAAAATCAGGAATTTTAAGCCTGATACGACAGTTTCGGACGGCCAAAACTTTGGAAGGCATCCAAAAGTGTCGTCCGAAAGTTCTAAAAATTTTACCTCTCTCAGTAGTTTAGGTTCGGACGGTTCTAGTCGTCCGAAAGGTCATCCGAAACATGAGAAAAAATTTCAGCTCCTAGGAATTTAGGTTCGGACGGTTCTGGTCGTCCGAAACATGCTTTCGAAACCCTGAATTCTTTTTAAAATTCAATTTTGAGAAATAAAATCGATAATTTCGGATCACTTAAGTTGGATTACACCAATATTATCTCTTAATAGAGAAAATTGATCCTCGGGTAGTGGTTTGGTAAAGATATCCGCCAATTGTTCTTTAGTGGAAACATATTCTAAATGAATTTCCTTATTTTGAACAAGATCACGAATGAAGTGATGTTTAATGTCAATGTGCTTTGATATAGAGTGTTGAATAGGATTTTTGGTTAGATTTATGGCACTAGTGTTATCACATTTAATTGATACACATCCAAAATCTAAACCAAAATCAAGAAGAGTGTGTTTCATCCAAAGAATTTGAGAACAACAACTTCCGACGGCTATATATTCGGCTTCCGCCGTTGATAAAGATATGGAAGATTGTTTTCTACTAGACCACGATACTATAGACTTTCCTAGGAATTGACACATTCCACTCGTGCTTTTCCTATCAATCCTACACCCGGCAAAGTCGGCATCGGTAAATCCTACTAGTTCAAAGGTGTTCGTCCTAGGGTACCACAATCCATGTTCTATCGTTCCTTTGAGGTATCTAAATATTCTTTTTTACAGCTAACAAGTGTGATTGTTTAGCGCATGATTGAAATCTAGCACATAAGCACACAACATACATAATATCCGGCCTACTAGCCGTCAAGTAAAGCAAGATTCCAATCATTCCCCTATATTGTTTTTCATCAACTTTTACACCATTTTTATCTTTATCTAACTTAGTTGAAGTAGTCATAGGTGTTCCATTAGGTTTTGATTCTTCCATCCCATATTTTTTAAATAACTCCTTAGTATATTTTTCTTGACTTATGAAAATACCATCATCCATTTGTTTTATTTTTAATCCAAGAAAGAATGTTAATTCTCCCATCATACTCATTTCAAACTCTTCTTTCATTAGATTTGAAAATTCTTCACATAATAACTCATTGGAAGCACCAAATATTATGTCATCAACATATATTTGTACAATTAGCAATTCATTGTCACAATACTTAGTAAACAATGTAGTGTCAATTATGCCTTTATGAAAGTTCTTTTCTATTAGAAATCCACTAAGTGTTTCATACCAAGCTCTAGGAGCTTGTTTTCGTCCATATAATGCTTTGACCGGTTTATATACATGATTAGGAAATTTATTACTTTCAAATCCAGGAGGTTGTTCTACATATACTTCTTCTTGAATAAATCCATTTAAGAAGGCACTTTTAAAATCCATTTGAAAAAGTTTAAACCCTTTAAAATAAGCATATGAAAGTAACATGCGGATAGACTCAAGCCTTACTACGGGAGCAAAGGTTTCATCATAGTCTATGCCTTTCTCTTGCCTATACCCTTGAGCCACCAATCTAGCTTTATTTCTTACTATAATTCCTACTTCATTTAGTTTATTTCTGAATATCCATTTAGTTCCTATGATTGAAGTGTCTTTTGGCATTTCTACTAGATTCCAAACTTTATTATTTTCAAATTGATTTAATTCTTCTTGCATTGCTACAATCCAATTATCATCTTTTAAGGCTTCATTTATGTCTTTTGGCTCAATTTGTGAGAGGAAGACCAAGTTATTGTCTAAACGCAATGATGACCTTGTGTTGACTCCTCTAGAGGGACTTCCTATGATTAAGTCTTTTGGATGACTTTGAATAAATTTCCAAGCTCTTGGAAGATCACTCTTTTGTGGACTTTCACTCAATGTTTGAATTTTATCTTTGGGAAAAAAATTCAATTTGTTGAGATGAATTGTTATCAATTTCATTTTTATTTTGTTCATTAGATGAATTTTCTTCTATTCTTATTTATTCACCACTTTCTTCATGTTTTTGAATTGTATTACCTTCATCAAAATTTATATGAATTGCTTCTTCTACTATCATGGTTCTTTTGTTATATACTCTATAGGTTTTTCTAACTTCCGAATAACCTAAAAACACTCCTTCATTTGATTTCTTATCGAATTTTCCTAAGGTGTCTTTTACATTTAAAATGAAGCATTTGCAACCAAAGACTTTAAAATATCATATATTTGGAGTTTTCTTATAGACTAGTTCATATGGAGTTTTCTTCAACATAGGTCTAATTAATGCAAGATTTATTACATAGCATGCGGTGTTAACCGCTTCAGCCCAACAATATTTTGGCAAGTCATTTTCACAAAGCATAGTTCTAGCTATTTCTTGAAGTGTTCTATTTTTTCTTTCAACTACTCCATTTTGTTGAAGTGATTTAACTACTGAAAAGTTGTGTGTAATACCATTTTCATCACAATGATTTATAAAGCTTTCATTTGCAAATTCGGTTCCATTGTCACTTCTTATTTTCACCACATTTAAACTTAACTCATTTTGAACCTTTTTAAATAATCTTGCATATTCTTTAAAGGTATTACTTTTATGTGCCAAAAATATTGCCCAAGTGAACCTAGAATAGTCATCTACTATTACAAATGCATATCTTTTGCCACCTAAACTTGTAGTTTGTGAAGGTTCAAACAAATCCATATGTATTAATTCCAAAGGTTTTGAAGTAGTTACCATGTTTTTAGGTTTGAATGTACTTCTAGTTTGTTTTCCATATTGACATGAATCATAGATTTTGTCTTTTTCATATTTTTTTTAGTTAAGTCTCGAACTAGTTCTTTAGTTACTAGATCATTTATGTGATCTATTCCTACATGAGCTAGCCTCCTATGCCACAACAAAGTTGTGTCATGTACCACACTAAGACATTTCATATCTTGTTCCATAATATCACACAAATGAAGTGTATGCACATTATTATGCCTAGAACCGGTAAGAATGATTTTACCATCTATTGGATCAATAACTACACATTTTTCACGTTTAAATAATACATCAAGATCTTTATCACATATGTGACTTATGCTAATCAAGTTGAATTTCAAGTCATCAATCAAAAGCATATTCTCAATCACATTGCTATTATTATTGGCTACATTGCCAACACCAATTATTTTTCCCTTTTTATCATTTCCAAAAGTAACATGTCCTTTATTTCTTATTTCCAAGTTATTAAGCAACAAGGGATTACCGGTCATGTGTCTTAAGCATCCACTATCAAGGAACCATTTTGTGTCCAAAATTGTATTTTTTAAACATACCTACATTCAAGAGTCAATGTGTGACTTTAAGCACTTAAGTTCTTACATCATTGATATCTTTTCTTATTCATGTTTTTGATCCATTTTCAACTTCCATTCTTGCAAAGCATTTTCTTGAGGTATGCCCCTTTTTACAATAATAATCACATATTACATGGTATTTAAAAGAGTGTGAAGTCTTATGATAAGGATAGGGTCTAACATGGCCAAACTTAGGTTCAAATTTATACATTTTATGACCATAATGTGTGTTATACATTCTATGTCCACGATTTTGGTTATATGTGTTATGCATTTTATATCCATGATGTTGGTGAGGTCTACTTTTAAAATTTTCTACTTCTTTTTTATGATTATGTGATGTGTGAGCAATATTTACAGATTTGGAGGTGGAGCATTGATTACCTACTTCATGTGAATATTCTAATCCATATTTACTATTTCCAATTCTTTGATTTCCTAGAAGTTTTTCTAAGTTATCCTTGCCTTGTGTGAATTTAGCTAAACAATCACTAAGGTCTTCAATTCTCTTTCTCAAGCCTATATGTTCTTTCCTAACTTCATCATATTTTTTAACTTCTTCCCTAACCTTGTTACTTTCTATTGTTAACTTCTCATTTTCAGCTTTTAATGTGCAGTTTTCTCTTACTACACAATCATGCTTAATGATTAACTCTTGATTACATGTAGTGACTTCTTCTACTTTTGCCTTAAGCTTCTTGTTTTGAATTTTGGCTTTCTTTAACTCATCTACTAACTTAGCAATATACAGCTCAAGTTCATCTTGATCATTGCAATTATCATCACCATCATCACTAGAAGAATGACTTACCTCATGATCTTCAATTCCCGTAAAACACATGTTAGCAACTCATTCCTTTTCTCCTTTAGTTTCCTCTTCTGATCATCATCCCATGTGACTTTGAAGCTTCTTCCTTTGCCTTTCTTGTCATGTTTGAACTCCTTCTTTCTTCTAGGATAATATGCCGTAAAATGACTAGGTTGTTTATATTCAAAGCATTTGTTCATTTTGGAGGTTTCTCCATTTTCTTTCATCCTATCTTTGCTTCTAAAATTTCTTCCTTTGTTAAACTTGTTTATTCTACTTTGGATCATCCTAGATAATTTTCTAGTAAGAAATGCAAGATCATCATCATCTTATTCAGTTATATCTTCCTCATCTTCCTCATCATCATTCTCATTTTTTGACAATTTAAGAGCTATGTTCTTTCTAGCCTTAGTATCTTCTTCTTTTTGAGTTTTTGAGTTGATCTTCAGCTCATATGACATAAGAGAACTAATTAGCTGATCTATGGGTAGTTCTCTTAAATTTTTTGCTTCTTCAATTGCTATAGCTTTTGATTCCCATTCCTTAGGTAATGAATTTAAGATCTTTCTATTTTGCTCGCCTAAAGGATAGATTTTTCCTAAGTTTTCCAAATCCTTAATTATGCTATTAAATCTACAAAACATTTTATCTATAGATTCATTGATGTCCATTTTAAAACTTTCATATTGGGTTACTAATAGTGATTTCTTTTCCTCCTTAACATCTTCGGTTCCCTCATGGATTTCCCTAAGTTTCTTCCAAATGTCATGTGCATTTTTACATCCCTTAACATTACTTGATTCATTAACATCTAAGGAGTTGTATAAGGCATTTGTGGTCTTGGCATTTAAAGTAAGATTTCTCCTATCAGTTTCATCAAGTTCACTCCTCTTCTTTTCTCTAGTTTCAGTCCCTACAGTTATTTCAGCCTTGTAAGGTCCTTTCTCTACAATATACCACATCTCAATGTCAATGGATTTGAGATAAATTTCCATTCTATCTCTCCAACTGCTGTAGTTGGTTCCATTAAACATTGGAGGCCTAGAGATAGATTGTCCTCCATAAACATAGCATTGTTTGTTGCCATAATCTTTACTCTAAGGTTGTTAAGCCTAAGCAAATAGAGACCAAGCTCAGATACCAATTATTAGCTCTAAGGCAACCTAAAAGGGGGGGGGGAGTGAATTAGGTTTCCAAAAATTATGTATGCTAATCAACTCAAATTCAACAACAATGAGTGAGTAGTGTGAATTGCACCAAGTGGAATATCAAATAAATTTTAAGCAAGATATTCCTGAAATACAATAAATAGGTACTCCAATCCAATTGCAATAAATCAAAGCATGAACAAATCAAAATATGAGTGAAAATGAAAGCAGTAAAGAGCAATGACACAATCAATTTATAGTGGTTCAAGCCTCCTCCTTGGAGCACTCTATATCCACTACCTAAGTTTCCAAGCTTAGGATTTCAATCCTCTTCACTATGAAATGATCTCCTTTCAGTGGTGAGATCAAAAGAACCACTTTTACAACCAACCAAGGTTCAACCTTCTTACTAGCTATCCCAAGCTATGAGTTCTAGGTTTTTACTCTCACTTGAGAAACCTTTTACAATCACTCACAATAAATATTTGATAATGAAATAGCAACCCACAATCTGGGTGGATATGATAAATTGAAGCTCACAGTATGATTCCTATAATGAAAATGACAACTCAAACTATATAACTCAATAACGAAATAAAGAACTCAAAGAAGGCTCAAGAATTTTGATCTTTTGTTTCTTGTTGATTCAAAGTAAATTGGGAGAGTTGTAGAGAGTGTTTTTCAAGTGTGAAGCTCAGGGAATCAAGTGTGTAACGTTAATGTTTTAACTTGTATAAAAACTATCTCAAAAGATGGCTAAAAGTCGCATAGCATTGAAAGTTCAAAAACTAGCCATTATATTGAAACATTGACTTTCGGACGGTCTTTCGGACCCCTGGGGTCGTCCGATCCTATTTAAATAGAAGTATGTTAAACTTGTCACGACAGTTTCGGACGACCGAACCCCCAAGAGGTCGTCCGATCCTATATTTCGGACGGCCGACATTTCCCTACACCGTCCGAACCAAAACAACAGAGTTGCATCATTTTTCTTCAAAAGTTCGGACGATCATTTAAACAAAGGAGGCATCCGAACCTATCTTTCGGACGGCCGAAAATATGCTTAGGTCGTCCGATCCTATTGTTTTTGAACTTGTATTTAATTTTCATTTTCCAAATCGTTTGTGCAACTATGTGCGCGACTTTGTGCAAGTGTGTTTCTCACTTTTACTACTTCTTTTGAGGTTCATTAGAAGACTAAAAACATTTTGAAATCATTTTTACTTGAGCCTTAAAAGAGTAAATCAACTTCTTGAGCTATTTATATAATATAGGGTTTAGGGTTGGGGAAATGACCTATTTTACCATACTTCCATATCTTTTGCACTCCCAACTCTTTATTCATATTATAAAGCTCCATGCTTGGCTTCTTTGTATATCTATCACATTGAAACACTTTTTGAACCATTAACATAAACATAATTGTTTGTTAAACATCAAAATAAGTGGTTAAGACCCTAGGTCTCACAGAATCTTTCCCATAAATCATGGTATCACAAAAATGTTTAAATAACTGAGGAATAGAGCATAACAACAAAATAGTTTGATCCTCATCTTCCATCTTAACATCTACATTCTCCAAATCCAAAATAATGGAATCAAATTTATCAAGATGTGAGATAATAGATGTACCTTCAGTCATTTTTAACATATACAACTTTTGCTTTAAGTAAAGCCGATTCTCCACCGTCTCTTTCATATACGTGGACTTTAATTTATCCCACATGTATTTGACTGTCTTTTCATCGGTAAATTCCTGCAAAACCTCTTGAGAGATAATTAATATAATACCAGATCTAGCTTTTTTATCTAGATCTCGAAAGCTTTGTATCGACATTTCTGGTGGCTTTTTCTTTACCCCTTCAAGTGCTAACTCACACCCATCCTGAATAAGAATGGCTTCCATTCTGAGTTGTCATGTACCGAAGTTGACAATCCGGTAAAACCTTTCAACAGAGGTCTTAGTTACTTTCTTAGTGGCTAAAAGATCTAAAATGAGAAATGGCTCTGATACCAATTTGTTGGGTAAATATCGAATCTCACATTGTATCTAATAGCCCAAAAGAATAATAAAGACAGTAACGAGAAAAATAAATGGGACAATGGACACAAAGATTTACGTGGTTCGGTCAATGTGACCTACGTCTACGGCCGGAGGCGGTGCCAAAATTCACTAATATGTGGAAACAAATTTACAAAAGTGGAACACTAATTTCCACAAAGCTTTAAGCAAAAAAAGTGAAAAGAAAGAAGAGGAAATAGAAAGCTTATTGAACGCTTTTTGTTTGGGATGATCTTGAAACATCATAATTGCCTCGTATTTATAGGCAATTCTGAAGAGAAATCACTGTAGCAATTCAAGGCAGCCGCAATATTCATTTGCATTCTGCCGTGATGTTTGAAATTGTGAGCATTCAAGCAAATCTGCAAATCTCTTTCACACAATCAGAAAAGTCCACAAAATATATGTGAGGGTCCCAAGGGTCCTATGGCATATTTATTACAATTTTGAACTATCATATAAAATTATTATTCAAACAAAAAAAAGAAAGTTCAAGATGATGCACCTTCACGATACCTCTGACTCGCTGTGGTAGTTCTTCTTCTGATTGAAAGTAAGAAAATGACTTTGATCCCCCTTTACCATACCTCTAACAAGGGATAGAGGTAACAGAGATTTGCGATTTCTTGATTTAGCAACACAAAATCTCGTCGTTGCATATATAAATCCCTTCATAGGTGACCAAATCACGATTAACTAGCCGAATAGTCTTTTTGAGTACTTAATTTCTGAATTTTTTAGATTATACTGTGATCACTTCAACGGTTTTGGATTTCTCAATATTCTTTCACACATAATTATGTTTAAAAGCTCTAGCCTTTGAAATATTTTACTAACAATATATAAAAGATTCTTTGTGAGGGTCTTCCCTATTGTGAGAGGTTTGGCATTTCGGTTTTTGTGGAGCTAGATTCTAAAATTTTAGTTGGAATCTTGAACGGTCAAGTTTCGACTTCTTGACATCTTTGGGCCGGATTTATTGGAGCTCATCACAAACAAGCATTTGACATCTCTTGGTTATTCGCATGTTTTGCGTGAAGGTAATCAACCAGCGGATCTCTTGGCAAATGTGGGGGTTGTTCTCAACAGACCTTTGTGCATTATCATTAGTGCATGGAGTTGCCTTTTCGGGTTCGTGGTGCTATCAGTCTTGAAAGGATGGGATATCCTTCCTTTCGCCATAGTTAATCAGAGATGATGAGCCAAGAAAGTATCCTGACTTCACTTGGTTGATTTCCTTCGCTACACTTCTGATCACTATAGAGCTAATGAAGCTACACTCCTTTACTTCATCCAATGTTTTATCATTGAAATATATAGAAGCAGTGGAGGTGAATATGCTGATGAAGACAAGAGCAACAAGAAAGATTTTGAATCCAAAAAAAAAAACTTAGTTGTTGACATATTCAAGAATATTATTCGATGGAACTTTAGGGTTAAGTTTCCTAAGTTCACTTGGCCTAATTAATTAGTTGTGAGCAGCATCAATACATAGGTACCTGATCACAGTTTCGGCCTCTATATTATATCTTTCTTTGGATTTTGGTGCTGTTTAGTGTGACCACTGGTAGACATGATCACGATTTCGATTTCGGAACCATCAGTTTTGATTTTTGTTACAATTTTGTTTTGAATTCGATTTTTGTTTTGATTTTTAATTCCAATTTTGATTTCAATCCCACTTTTAATTTTGATTTCTATTGAAATTTAAATAATACAGTATTAGAACAATATTTGGAATTGAACGTAATATATAGAGTTTTTAGAAGAATAGAACTAGAAAGGATTATATAAGTAAGAACAAAAATATAAAAATAATAAGAATATTAAAAAAATAATTGAACATTTGAAGAATTCAACTAGTATAATTAATAATATAAATAGAATAATAGTTAAAATTAAACTAATATAAAGATTGTTTTAGAAGAATAGCATTAGGATTTGATAAATGCTAATGAAATTAAGATTTTGAAGGAATAAGAGTATTAAAAAAATGATTGAACTATGATTTGAAATTCAAATAATATATTAGTATAACATAATAATAGAATTAAAATAATATAAATTAAAAAAGTTGATACATAATATAATTAAAATAATAATTGAAATTGAACTAATATATAGAGTTTTTTAAAAAATAGAATTATGAAGGAATAGATAAGTGAGAAAAAAAAGATATAGAAATGATAAGAGTATTGAATGAATGAATGATTGAAATATTTATTGGAATTTAAATAGTATATTAATATAATATAATAATAGAATTACAATAGTTGATATATACCTTAAACTTAAACCTAAACCTAAACCTAACCCTAAACCCTAAACTCTAAGCTCTAAACTTATAATATAAAGAATAGAAAAGTAAGAAATAATTTTAGAAAAATAATTATATGATGAAAATGAAAAGATATAGAAATATTTATAGATCTCTAAAAATGAAAAACAATAAGTTTTTTTCTTCAGTGCCCACCGTGGAAGTCACAATTCCGATTTTAGAATCAAAACTGTTCGTCAAATTCCTATTAGAACCGAATGGTTGGCCATGTCTAACCATAGGGAAAACATTCTCCCCATTAAAGACCAACTGACATATGCAAATCCTGTGTGTTCCCAACCATATGCAACATTAGTTTGTTGACAGCAATATACACCCAAGAAACAAATTTAAGAGAATTTAGAGGTTTATTAAATAATTTCAAACTCATAATAATAAAACAAAAGCTTACAAAATATTTATATAGTTGTAGAGAACCCAATCTATAACATAAAAGAAATCAAAATAACTAGAAAAATTTAAATGGGCCGAAGTCCAATTAGAGTACTTTTGTAAATCTTATCGAAATTTTTTTATCATAATAACAGTTTTGAATTTGAATAAGGAAGTTATAAAATTAGAGACATAAATTCACATATCTTTTTTCTCCTTAACCCAATTTTATAAAGCCCAAAAGTCATATTCAACATGTTCCACTCATGTCACCTCATGCTTCAATTGCAACTACTGAAACAATCTGTAATACTTGTATCAAGAAGAATGTTCACCAGTTCCTTGCAAACTTATGGATTTTGTAGCAAAACTGAATATTATTCACTAGCTAAAGTTTCAACAATTTAACACTCCTCCTTGAAACTTTTGCTAAAAACTCCTAACTGCCTTCTTAATTCTTCAAACCTTCTCTTGGATAAAGCCTTTGTAAGAATATCAGCAATCTGATTCTTTGTATTGCAATGGACAAGAGTAATCTCTTTATTTTTCTGAACTTCACGAAGAAAATAGTATTTAATCTTGAAATGCTTAGTTCTGCCATGAAAAACTGGATTGTTTGAGATAGCAATAGCTGCTTTACTTCCAATAAAAAACTGAGTTGCTTTCTGTTGTTTATGGTTTAAATCCACTAACAACTTCCTTAACCAAAGTGCTTGATTAACAGCTGTAGTAGCTGCTACATACTCAGCCTCTGCTGAAGATTGAGCTATCATATCTTATTTCTTAGAACTCCAACAAAAGAAACCTGAACCAAGGCTAAACAAATAACCTGAAGTACTCTTCATGTCATCAGATCCACCCCAATCACTGTCAACATATCCATAAAGATCCATATTATTAGAGTTCTTTAAATAAACACCAAAATCTGCAGTACCTTTGATGTATCTAAGCACTCTTTTTGCTGCTTTGAGATGGAATTCACTTGCACAATGCATGAACCTAGAAAGTAAGCTCACAGCATATGTAATATCTGATCTTGTTGTTGTAAGCTACAAAATACAACCAACAAGACTTCTATAAAGTCTTTCATCATCCTTTTCACCTCCATCATCTTTGCTTAACTTTTTATTTTCCATCAATGATGTGCCAATAGTTGAACCTTTTTAGCACTTCCTTGGCATATTTTTGTTTACTTATGAAAATTCCTTGTTGAATTTGAGTGATCTCTATGCCAAGAAAGTATGACATTTCTCCCAAATTAGTCATCTCAAGAACTTGCTTCATTTGATCCTTGAATTGATTAACTAAAATTGACTTGATTCTTGTAACAAGCAAATCATCAACATATAGCAAAACAATAATCAAATCATCATTAAGGATCTTCACATACAGAGTTGTTTCACTCAAACTTTTGCTGAAACCAATTGACAAAGATCATCATCAATCCTGCTGTACCAAGCTCTTGGAGCTTGTTTAAGGCCATAAAAAGCCTTCTTAAGTTGATACACCTTGTCTTCTTTTTCTTTCACAACAAAACCTTCTGGTTGTTCAATAAAAATTTCTTCCTCTAAATAACCATTTAAGAAAGCAGATTTATCATCTCAATGATAAACTTTCCACTACTTTTGAGTTGCAAGTGCTAGAATCATTTCGATAGTATCTAGCCTAGCTACTGGTGCAAATGTTTCTAAAAAGTCCACTCCAAATTGTTGAGCATAGCCCTTGAAAACCAGCCTTGCCTTGTTTTTGTTAAATGAACCATCAGCATTTAGTTTGGTCTTGAAAACCCATTTAACTCCAATGGTATTTGTGTGCATTGGTCTATCTACCAACACCCAAGTTTGATTTTTTTTATCATCCTTAGTTCCTTATTCATTGCTGTAATCCATTTTGAATCCTGTGCAGCTTCTTCATATCCTGCAGGCTCAAATACAGGAATATTACAATTTTGATATATTTCAGAGAGTGATTTTGTACCTTTAACTGGAATATCATCAAAAGATTCCTCATCAAGCTCCTCCTCAAATGATTAAAGAGTAGGTTTCTTTATTTCTGAACCTTGAATCTCATGCTTATCCCAATCCCAAGTTGCACTTTCATCAAACTTGATGTCTCTACTTACAATCACCTTTTTAGTAGAAGGTTGAAATACTCTATACCCCTTTGTGATGCTGCTATAGCCAACAAAAATGCCGACTTCAGCCTTTTCATCAAGCTTTCCTCTTTTCACATTAGGAATATGTGTGTAACATATGCAACCAAACACTTTTAAGTTGTGAACTAATGGCTTGTAACCAAACCAGGCTTCAAATGGAGTTCTATTCTTAACTGACTTTGTGGGTAATCTATTCAGAAGAAATACTGTAACATTGATAGCTTCAGCCCAAAAATTCATGGGCATTTTTTCTCTAACAACAAGCACCTGGACATATCCATAATGGTTCAATTCTTTCTCTCACTTACCCCATTTTGCTGTGGAGTGTAGACTGCAGTCAGTTGATGCTCAATCCCTGCATCCTCACAAAACTTATTAAACAACTTATAAGTGTATTCAGTTCCATTATCAGATCTGATGCTTCTGATTTTTTGTCCTGTTTTATTTTCTACTAAAACTTTAAACTTCCAAAAAAACATGTGCAACTTCTGATTTTTGAGTTATAAAATAAACCCAACACATTCTACTAAAATCATCAACAAAAATGACATAATACCTGCTGCCATTCAAGGAAGGAATACTCATTGGACCACAAACATCAGTGTGAATTAGTTGAAGCTTTTCTGTTGCTCTCCAAGCCATATTTTGCTTCCCTAACTGACACACTCTGCAAACTCCATTTTCTTCCTTGACAAATGGTAAATCTTGCACAAGTCCATTCTTATACATGTCACTAAGTGCTAAAAAATTGAAATGACCAAACCTTTTGTGCCAAATTTCAGTGTCATCAACCAAACATGAACAAGCATTCAAACCAGCATGCATCCAATTTAAAGTAAAACTTTTTTCTTTCATTTTTATAGAAAAAAGCTCACTCCCATCAGAATCATAAATTTTACAGGCTTTATCTTTAAATAAGATTGAAAAATCCTTCTCAAGCAGCTGCCTAACACTTAACAAATTTTGATCAATTTTCGGTACAAATAGAACATCAGGAATGATCTTTACTCCTGGATCACATTTAATAGCAACATTACCTTTTCCTTTCATATCAATACAATCTTCATTTCTAATTCTAACTTTGGAAACATATGATCTGCCAAGCTCCTTGAAGATTGACTCATCATTAGTTATGTGATGAGTACAACCACTGTCAATTAACCATGCCTCACCGTTGGTACTCCCCGTAAAACAAGTAGCAACAAACAAATGTTCCTCTGGTTGTTGATCTACAACTTGTTTTTGCTGCTCTCCTTGCTTGTTTCTACAAGCCCTTTCAATGTGGCCTTTTTTCTTACAAGATCTGCACTCAGCATCTTTAAACCAACAATACATATGAAGATAGCTGGTTCTATTGTAATGTTGACAAACAGGATAGTTACCTTTCTTTTTTCCATTTGAAGTGCTATCCCCTTCCTTATTGTTTTTCTTCTTCCATTGCCTTCTTCCCTTTCCACCTTGCTGATTTAACCCTTTATCCTTTGCTTGCCGGACCTTCAGCTACCTCTTTCTTGCGGATAGCTCTTCTTTTTTCTTGTGCTTGCAATGCATTGGCCAACTCCTCTAAAGTGATTTGGGAAAGGTCTCTTAAATCTTCAAGGGATGATATTTTTGCCTCAAACCTTTCAGGCAAACTGACTATAACTTTTTGTACCACCCATTGTTCTGGAAATTCCTCACCAACCAAGCGAATTTTGTTGAATACATTCAAGAGTTTATTCCAATACTCTTGAATTGTCTTTGTTTCTTTCATCCTCAAGAGTTGAAACTCTCTTCTAAGGTTTAATACTTGTATCTGTCTAGTTCTTTCATTACCTTGAAAAACCTCTTTCAAAGCATCCTAGGCTTTCTTTGGAGTATCACAAGTCATGATTCTTATGAATACCTCATCTGAAAGTGTTGTGTGAATACACGTTAGAGCTTTACCCCTTTTCTTCTTCTCATCTCTGTGTTCTCTTATCTGAGCGATTGTAGGATCCTCAGGTAATGCAATCTGTTCATTCTCCACCACTTCCCAAAGATCATTGGCTTCCAAATAGGATTTCATTTTAACAACCTATATTTGAAAGTTTTTGTAATGTCTCGGAAATTTTAAGGAAACTAGCAATAATGTTTTAAGGAAACTAGCAATAATGAGTGAAAGAAATCCTTGGTAAATTAATACGTAAAAATATAGTTATGTATAAGGAAACTGGTACATGTAAACCCTAGAGAAACAAGGCTAAAAATTAGGAAACAGAATACTTGAGGTATAAGGAAACTAGTACACGTAAACCCTAATCAAACACTATAAATATGACCCTTTAGTACATAAGAAAATTCACGTAAAGACTTTTAGAACAAGAGGAAAGGCTGATAGCAACCACAATAATCAGTAAGTAAATTTTAGATCCCTTCTAAATTAGAAGTATTAATTCTTCTTCACGATTTGATTAAAATTCATGTCACAATCCTTAGTGTTATGCATACGTCCTATTTTTATGTAACAAAGAATTTTGTAAGTACTTAACGCAAATTTCAAATTTTCATGCGACATGAATAAAAATTACGTTTTATGCATACATGAATCCATTATGAATGCGATTTTATGCTACTATTAATTGAATGTTATTTTGTTATCTTAAAAAGAGACCTGATACGTTTTATAAGCCATTGGAGTAAAATTCCATGATAACATGCACAACATGATACACAATATGATTCATGAGTATAAGTGACAGTGTATGGTATATATATATATATACGTATATAAATATATAATGACTCTTAATGTTTTAAGAATCAAAATTGTGTGTTTATCAAGGAAAACCAAGGTACTGTGTATGACTAAATCTATATATTCTTAATGTTTAAACATCTCATAATCATGCTATTGTATGTTATCTTATATATACTATTTTAAGGGCTTAAAATCTCAAAAGGTTTGTTATGTCAGTGACTTGTATGTGTATTTTTAAAAGTATTGATACAGTTTTAAGAAGGAAATTTCAAAGAAACTTTTGTTCGTTACATACACAACATATTTGTATTAAGTTAAACCAGAAGCTTTTAATTGTTTTCATTTGTTGTGAATTTAATGTAATATATTTATGTTAAACAATTAAATTTATTAAGTATAAAGTTATACTTTCGTGGCCATCTTGTAAAATATGTTTTGAATTTAAACAAGTTTCAAATATGAAAAATAATTCTTTATTATTGATTTTAGTTCATAATAAGAAATATTATATACTTTACGTGACGTGAACTTAATGAATGATTCTATGGATTTCATGTCCTAACAGTAGGAACACGTGTTCGGAACATGTTATGTCACGGCATAATTAATCCTCGATCCAAGGTGGATTAGATTATGTAATTAAGATCCTCGACTCAAGGGGGATCTATGAAAGTCATGTATGTGGCCTAAGGGCTAATGACCGACCTAGCGGGAATACAGCTAGGCTGAGTACTCAGTAAGCCGTGAATGCATGTGATGTCATGGTTACTCATTCATTAAGATATCTCACGTAAATAATTTATATATATATGTGTGTGTGTGTGTGTATGAATGCACGAATTATATGAAAGTATAAGTACGGACATGTAAATGTTATCATGTAAGTTGAATATCGAAGTTTGTCTGTTTGACTATATGCTATATTGAAAAGATATTATTTTGTAAAGTATGACTATTTAAATAATCTAGGGTTTACTTGCTGGGCGATTCGCTCATTCTTCTATATATATAATATTTTACAGATGAAGTTGATGGCGTAGATAAGAACGAGACCGGGGTCTGGGAATGGTAAAGGATGAATTGATGAAGTATTTAATATAGGAACTTAAGAATAAATTTATGGGTTTTAGACCCATGACTATGTTTTGAGTATTTATGATGGATATTTATGCTGATGATTGCTAGGATTTCCCTCATTCTTTTAATGGCCAAAACTGTAACGCCCCGATTTTCGAGGACCGAAACACACCGTAACCTCAAGATTTAGTTTCCATAACCTTGAGATCACAAGGCACCTCTTACTGTCATTACTCAATAATAACATAAAACTAATACCTTATCAATCCTAGCAATTCAAGATAAGAAACAAACTAAGTCAACTCCTAACAAACATAACAAGAAAGCTACATTTCAGTAAAACTGAATATTATTCTCTAGCTAAAGTTTCAACAATTTAATAGAAACCAGTAGATAGATAGGATTCCCTTCACTTATGAAGTGTAAATAACTATAAATTTAATTTTATCATTAACTGTGGATCACTTTATATTTTGATGGGTGCTATTACCTCATGGTACTTCTAGAACTCTACACAATTCATTGTTGGATTGTGTTGTCATTTTACTTTTATTTTAATATATAAAATTGAGATCGGCATCCTCCCCGTGAACATGGTTTGGTGACTAAAAAAATGTACATAATTTCGTCCCCCAAAACCTACTTTCTGGATCAGCCACTAATTGCCTGAGATAAAGCACAAATCAACATGTAAAACAACTTTCCTTGATCACCAACCTTAAAACGACCTTAAAACCTTTATATATGGAATTTATTTACCATCATATATAGAATTTAAATTTTTCCTTATTCTACATCCACAACATATATGGAATTTTTTTGCCATCATATATAAAATTTATTTTAAAAAAAAAATACTTATATCCTAATGATAAGTAGTGTTAATTACAACCTTAGATGATTTATAACACCACATGAATTCTTTCATCACCTAGTACTCCCTATTATTATTCTCTTTCTTTACATAGTATTTATGAAATAGGGCGTGATTGTAACAAACAATTAGAAGTGGGTTAAAATAGTTTTATTATTTTTTATGATTAGAAAAAAACTTTGTTATACTTTTAAACATCTCTACAGTACCCTACAAACACAATTTTCTTTAAAAATGTTATCACTAATTTAAATTAATATATAGGTAGTTGTATAAGTGTTAGGGTAGGATAACAAATCTTTTCCTAATTATATAAAAGAATGTTTTTGACGCTCTTAATAATATATATATATATGGTTAAAAGCACTCAACCCTATTCAACTCATACATTGGCTGTACTATATCCCTCAATTAAATAAATAACTAAAGTATGAGTTGGGGATATATTGTAACTAAAGTATGAGTTGGGGGTTAAGTGCTTTTAACCCTACTGTATATATATATATATATATATATATATATATTATATGGGTGTAACATTTATCAGGATCATCCTGATAAAGCCTTTATCAGGCACCAATCCTTGAATGCCATGTAAGCTTTTTTTTAGTGTTTCACCATAATAATAATACACCTCACTTATACCATATAATTAACTAAAATCCTTAAATTTAGGAAAAATAATAAATGCACATAAATCATTCCATAACTTATCCATATCATTTGTTTAAAAACATTAAATGACCATACATCCTTCCATAACTAATTCATATCATTTATTTAAAATTATCATGTATTTATTCTATTTAATTCAAATCACTAAAAAAATTAAAAATTAAATATCATTAAAATTAAATCTATAATTAACTAAAAAATAAAAAAAATTAAATATTACTGAAATTAAATCTACAATTATTAAGCCCTAACCCCCCAAATATGGGTGAACCCTACTTACATTTTTTCATTAAAATTAGGGATTAAAAAAATAAAATATCACTAAAATTAAATCTATAATTATTAAACCCTAATCCAAATATGAGTGAACCCTACGATATTGTTTCACAAAAATTAGGAATTACAAAAATAAAATATCACAAAAATTAAAATTTACAATTATTAAACTCTAACCCAAATGTTAGTGAACCCTACTAGCTGAGAATAAAATCAAAGAGTTTAATAATTAATTATATGGTGTAAGTAGGGTACATTTTTATTAGGGTGAAACTTTAAAAAATGCTAACATGGCACAAAATAATTGGTGCCTGACAAGGAGTTTATCAGGATGATGCTGATAAATGTTTTACTCATATATATATATATATATGTTAAAGTTAGCCCTGTTTAAAAATTTTCCCTTTTGTATTTTTTTTTTGTTGATAATTTTGTTAAATCTTTTGTTGAATTACGAGTTTGTAGGCGATTAGGAGATAGAAAAAGATTCTCAAAAGATAACCTTTCTTTGTTTTCTACACCACTTCTATTATAAAAGGAAAACATAAAGTTAGAGTTCGACCAATAATGTAATTCATTTCTATCTTCTTTTGTGTTTTATTGCCTTAGGTCAGTTGTCGCTCTGAAATTTTTATGCTGATGATTCAAATCCAAGAAATCTCTGATCTTGAACAATGAAAAGAAAGGTTCAAAAATACACACCAATCCCAGATCCCCTACTCTTCAATGTATTCGAATTCCTTCCAGCAAAGTCTCTGATGCGATTCAAGTGCGTTTGCAAGGCATGGTTTGAGCTATTCTGCGATCCCTCCTTTGCTGAATCCCACCATGCTCGTTCTCGCTCTAGGCCAGACGGATCCTATATTATTTTTTACATGGGATTGCGCCATTCTCGTCAGATTCAAGCTTTGATCCCAACGAATCTTGAAGCGGTATTTTCCTCTGAAATTTATTTGCCTACGTTCCAGAGATATGTGCCTTGCACCAGTGTTATCCATGGCCTAACCTGCTTGTTCAATATGGTAGATCGAAAACTTGAACTGCTCAATATCACTACAGGGGAAAAGATCCCTCTACCGCCAATTAGAAGTGACAAAAGTGAGAGATTTTATCTATATGATTCGACATCATTTACCATGGCGTTCGATCCCATCACCAAGGAGTATAAACTTCTCTTCTTTCTTTTAAAAAACGTACCTTTAAATAATGCATTTGTACTTATTGAAGAAATATATTTTTTAAACAATATTAATCCGAAAAAAATTATATCCAAGTGCGCCATTCTTACTCTGGGAACCAAATCATGGAGGAACGTAAGTTGCCCATCATCAATTGGATTTGCCTCAAAGACAAAGACAATTTGCGTTAATGGAGTTATATATTGGTTGGATAGGATGATGATACGATATTTTGATGTTAAAGAAGAGAAGTTTGGAGAACTTTTTCTGCCTGAAGGTGCCAAAAATATTGTGCAATTGATTCAAGTTGGAGGAACATTGGCTTTGATTTGCAGGAGAGAGAAGAACTCTCAGTCGGAGTTTGACTTGTGGAAATTGTTCAACGCCGACAATATGCTTTATGCTAAATATCAAATAATCATGCCAGGTAACCAGAATTACATGCATTCGCTTGAATTCTTTGGTAGCACTCAAAGTGACGAAATCTTGATGAACATAAATCAAGAGAATCTCAAAGAAAATCTGGAGGTGATTGTTTACAATGTGGAAACTGGAAAGTTTAGGAATATTAAGCTCACTTGTCCTCCTTGTCAGCCTGCCACCATTGGTAACCTTTTCTCTTTGGTTTCTGGAATTTTTGTTGGTGACCATGTTGAAAATATTGTGTCCTTAAGAGCCCTCACAGGACAAAAACTTTGGAAGAGGCGGCGAACGGCGAAGCGAAATCAATCAATATTAAGTACTTAGTTTTTTAGTATTCGTATTATTTCATTTTTAGTTAAAAGTAGGTTTAGCTTGTTCAGACTTTGTGTTCAATTCATTGACGGTTGATCCAAAATTGGTATTGAATTTTAGCAAAAGATTGTTTAATTTACATTCATTAATCATGGTATAATTGAGATTGAATTTTAGCATAAGATCGATTAATCAATTTGCATTCATTAATCATGGTGGAGCTTAGTTTGTGGAGCAGGTTGTTGTTCCTGTGAGAGTAAGCATTTTAGTAGCATCAAAAATCTATTATTGTTGGTGGGAGTTAAGCATTATATATTCATTTAGTATTATCAACAATCTGTTTCTGTTGTTCCTGTCAGAGTTAAGCATTTTAGTAACATCAACAATCTGTTGTTGTTTTAACAATTTTAATATCATCAACAATCTGTTGTTGTTTAAAACATTTTATAATATTCATCGAACAATCTGTTGTTGTTCCTAGGAGAGTTAAGCATTTTAGTATCATCAACAATTCTCGTTTCTGTTGAAGTCAAGCATTTCCGGATAATTGTGTTTCTCGAACTTTCATCATTTAGGCATAGGTTTGGTCATTGGCAGTGTAACCCCCTATACCCACCCCTGGTTGGGAAGTGGATCTAGTTGTTCTGTCTGACTCGCATCGGGTTGTGAATTAATCTAATAGGTATGAACATATAGTAAAATCTTTAGAAATTTTAATTCCTTAAGCATTTTGTTAGGGAAAAATGGAATCTTACGTTGTATCTAATAGCTCAAAATAATATATGATAGTAACGAGAAAAATAAATGAGACAATGGACACAAATATTTACGTGGTTCGGTCAATGTGACCTACGTCCACGGCCGGAGGCGGTGCCAAAATTCACTATTATGTGGAGACAATTTACAAAAGTGGAACACTAATTTCCACAAGGCTTTAAAGCAAAACAAAAAGAACAAAGAAAGTAGAAAGGCAGAGGAAAAAGCTCTCAAGCTTTGTTTTTGGGGTGTTATGAAATAGAGGCAAATGCTTGAATGTGAATCAAAAGAAAAATCATGGTATGCCGAAATGCATTTTCCACGCAGCCACAAAGTTAGAAACTTTGTTGCCAAAAGTCCACAATGCGGAAGTGGGTTGCTGACCATCACTATCATTTACAAATCTCCACCTTGGTCTGGAACCCAAAAATAGCGACTTAATCAAACACACCACCGACAAAGCCCCAATGGGCTAAATCACAAACTATGAACACCAATCGAGCCCAAGCACTGTTTTAATTTGTATATTGGAAGAGCTTTCGTAAACATATCGGCAAGATTGTCCTTGGTATTAATCTTCTGAACCAGGACCTTCTTCTCAGCAATGGTATCCCGAATGAAATGATATTTGATATCAATATGCTTCATCCGCTCATGATACATCTGGTCTTTAGTCAAATGAATTGCACTTTGACTATCACAGTAAATGGTAGTAATCTCTTCTTGTAGAGTTAATTCGCCGAATAAACCTTTCAACCATAAAGCTTCTTTAATAACCTCAGTGACTGCCACATATTCTGCTTTAGTAGTGGATAAAGCCACTAAATGTTGTAGAGTAACTTTCCAGCTAATTGCACAACCTCCAATGCAAAATACATAACCTGTAAGAGACCTGCGCTTATCAAGATCACTGGCGTAGTCTGAATCTACAAAACCAATCAAAGTGTTGTTGGTTCTACCGAACTCCAAACAAGAGTTTGACGTACCCTTCAAGTATCTGAGTATCCATTTCACAGCCTGCCAATGTTCTTTGCCTGGATTTGCCATATACCTGCTAACAACACTAACTGCTTGTGAAATATCTGGATGAGTACAAACCATTTCATACATGATACTGCCAACGGCACTAGAATAAGGAACACGTGTCATATAACTTTCCTCTTCCTCTGATTTTGGTGATTGAGCAGCAGATAGCCTAAAATGGCTAGCGAGAGGAGTACTGACTGGTTTGGCATCCAACATGCCAAATCTCTCCAAAACTTTCTTAAAGTAACCTTCTTGGGTCAGATATAATTTTCCAACTCCTCTATCTCGTCTTATCTCCATACCAAGAATCTTCTTAGCTGCTCCCAAGTCCTTTATTTCAAATTCACTGTTTAACAAGGCCTTCAACTGGTGAATTTCTGCAAGATTCATAGCCGCAATGAGCATGTCATCAACATATAACAAAAGATAAATAAATGAATTATCTTTTAACTTCCGGAAGTAAACACAACTATCATACATGCTCCTGGAGAAATCATGACCCAACATAAATGAATCAAACCTCTTGTACCACTGTCTTGGAGATTGCTTCAATCCATACAAGGATTTCTTCAACAAGCAAACATGGTCTTCCTTACCTTCAAATTCAAAGCCTTCAGGTTGTTTCATATAGATTTGTTCATCTAATTCACCATGTAGGACCGCTGTCTTAACATCAAGCTGTTCCAATTCCAATCAAATATGGCTACTAATGCAAGCAATACACGAATAGAGCTATGTTTTACAACAGGTGAGAAAACATCATTAAAATCAATACCTTGTACCTGACTATAGCAATTTGCAACTAATCGTGCCTTATACCTTGCATCGTCAACACCTGAATTACCTTCTTTTCTTTTGAATACCCATTTACAGCCAATAATTTTCTTTCCTTTCGGCAGCGTCACAAGATCCCAAGTACCATTCTTGTGCAGAGATTCCATTTCTTCATTCATGGCTACCACCCACTTATCTGAATTAGCACCTGAAACTGCCTCTGTATATGTGGAAGGTTCTCCTTCTCCACCTGTTTCCTGTGCTGCTGATAAAGCATATGCAACTAAATTTGCCAAATTTGCATATCTCTGTGGTGGTCAAATCTCTCGTCTTGGTCTATCTCTGGCTATGGAATATTCTTCTTCTACTGGTTCATCTTCAACAAGATTTGGAGCTGATTCATCATCTTGGTCCCTAGAAGATCTTTGAGAAGGATTGAAATTTATGATCTCTAACTCCACCTGTTTCTGTGTACTATCTTCTTTTTCTAAATTACAAAGATTACAAGACTCTTTTCTAGGGTTTAACATAAATGATTCATCAAAAGTAACATTTGCTAATTACAAATTTAGGTGATTTGGGATCAGGACAAAATAATCTGTATCCTTTCACCCCTGAAGCATAACCGAGGAAAATACATTTTCTAGCCCTAGGCTCTAACTTTCCCTCATTAACATGCATATATGCCGGACACCCAAATATTCTTAAATTGGAGTAATTAGCAGGAGTATCTAACCACACTTCTTCTGGAGTCTTGAAATCAACAGGAGCACACGGAACACGGTTGACAATATAGCAAGCTGTAGCGATGGCTTTCGCCCAAAAGTCTGAAGTCAGCCCAGCATTGGAGATCATACACCGAGCTCTTTCTAAAAGAGTCCAGTTCATACGCTCGAACACACTGTTCTGTTGAGGCGTCATTCTAATGGTACGATGTCGAGCAATTACTTTATTTTTGCAGAATTCATTGAATTCTGTTCCACAAAATTCCAAGCCATTATCTGTCCGCAGCCGCTTAATATGTTTTCCTGTCTGCTTTTCAATCAAAGCCTTCCATTGTTTAAATGTTAGGAAAACATCATTTTTATATTTCAAGAAATACACCCAAACCTTTCTTGAAAAATCATCAATAAATGTTAATATATACCTTGCACCACCCTTAGAAGGAACACGAGAAGACCCCCTAAGAACAGGATGGATATAATCCAAAGTATTTTTTGTGTTATGAACTGCAGGTGAACTGAAATTGACTCTTTTTTGTTTTCCAAAAATACAATGTTCACAAAAGTCTATCTTACCAGTACTTTGTCCACAAAGTAGGCCCCCGTTGCTTAACAACGTTAAGCCCTTCTCACTCAAGTGTCCCAAATGCATATGCCACAATTCGGTGATGTCGGTATCTGATGATACGGGAGACTGCTGCAGCACCTGAAACTGTAGATTCCTGCAAGATATGCAAACTACCAGACTTGCAAGCTTTCATCAATATAAGAGCACCTCGTGAAACTTTTAAAACTCCACCTTCAGCCGAATACCTGACGAGATGAAACTTTTTTGTTATATAGTACTATATGAAACCATGTCCATTTGACAGAAATGAATTTTCATAACTTGTTCTCCTGATATTTGATTATAAGACAATAGATTGAGACATCTAAACTATTATTGTTTTTATTTTATTAATATTTTTCCTCTTTATATATAGTGTAGATGGAGAATTTAGAAATAGAAACAAATAAAATTTACTTTTACGCAAGGGATAATCAAACTTATCAAGGTTCAAATTTCTATGTATACATTTGAAGAAGAAAATGTTCAAAGCCTAAATACATCTTCATTTGTTATTTTAGTACATCTTCATTTGCAAGCAATTCGACCGCTAGATTAGCCTCACAATACTACTTGAAAAATATGAGATTTAACTTTGTGAGATGAGATTTTTCTTCAAGTCTAGACCATGTCTAACATTTGTGAGTATTCTAATAATTCTATCATACATTTTCATCTGGATTGTATCTCTACCAACAACCTTACATAGAGTATTATTACCCATCAAAACAACTCCACCATCACATTTTTCATATGTTGAAAAATAGTCCTTTTCCAGACTCATGTGGTAAGAAGAACCAGAATCTAGAATCCACTCATCCTTAGACTTAACTTTATTTGTTGTTTCCACAAATAAAATTCCATCATTCTCATCTGCAACTATACTAGCTTCGGCAGTGTTGCTGTTAATCTGCTCATTTTTATATTTTTCTTTATTTTTCAATTTGTAGCAGTCAGCCTTAATGTGCCCCTTTTTCTTGTAATAATTACAAACTTTATTTTTGTATCTGGATTTAGACCTGCCATTGGATCTACTACTTTCAAAATTTCTATTTTCAGGGCTCTCCCGTATCATTAATCCCTCTGCTTGACTTTCACTAGTCTCCTCTGTGATATCCCTATCAATTTGCTCTTTAGACTTTAATGCAGATTTTACATGACTATATGAGACAGAATCTTTCCCATAAATCATGGTATCACGAAAATGTTTAAATGACTGGGGAAGAGAGAATAACAACAAAATGGCTTGATCCTCATCTTCCATCTTAACATCTACATTCTCCAAATCCAAAATAATGGAATCAAATATATCAAGATGTGAGATATAATAGATGTACATTCAGTCATTTTTAACATGTACAATTTTTGCTTCAAATAAAGCCGATTCTCCACCGTCTTTTTCATATAAATGGACTTTAACATGTCCCACATGCCTTTGGCTGTCTTTTCACCGGCAACTTCTTGCAAAACCTCGTTAGAGATATTTAATATAATATCTGATCTAGCCTTTTTATCTAGATCTCGAAAACTTTGTGTTGACATTTCTGGTGGCCTATTCTCTATCCCTTCAAGTGCTAACTCACACCCATCCTGAATAAGAATGGTTTCCATTTTGAGTTGCCATGTACCGAAGGTCAAACTTTTCAATAGAGGTCTTAGTTACTGTCATCGTGGCTAAAAAGATCTAAAATGAGATATGGCTCTGATACCAATTTGTTAGGGAAAAACAGAATCTTACGTTGTATCTAATAGCCCAAAATAATAGATGATAGTAACGAGAAAAATAAATGAGATAATGGACACAAAGACTTACGTGGTTCGGTCAATGTGACCTACGTCCACGGTCGGAGGCGGTGCCAAAATTCACTATTATGTAGAGACAATTTACAAAAGTGGAACACTAATTTCCACAAGGCTTTAAAGAAAAACAAAAAGAACAAAGAAAGAAGAAAGGCAGAGGAAAAAGCTCTCAAGCTTTGTTTTTGGGGTGTTATGAACTTTAGCATTTGCCTCTATTTATAGGCAAATGCTTAGTGTGAATCAAAAGAAAAATCACGGTCTGTCGAAATGCATTTTCCACGCAGCCACAAAGTTAGAAACTTTGTTGCCAAAAGTCCACAATGAATTAATCTCAAGTCAGCAAATGCGGAAGTGGGTTGCTGACCATCACTATCATTTACACATTTCAACACTAGAAAACCAAACGAGTACAAGACCAATTTCACATTTATAATATTATATTATAACTTAATTTGTACGGTAGGATTCCATGCCAAATGTGTCACCATGAGTGGTAGAGTTAGAAATTTTGGTTATTGGATGCAAAATTAATTATACTATATATGATCAACTATACCTACGTGCTACCCTCGTCGACCATTTTCTCTTGCTCTTCTAAAAAACATTTACGAAAATGAGAAAAATATTTAGAAAAATGGGGTGAGCCTTTCTCTCCTAAAAAACATTTAAAAAATGAGAAAAATATTTAGGAAAATGAGGTGAGCCTTTATCGTTTAGTGGGTGAGGAGTTGAGTATAATTTTTTGTAAAACACTTCCATTTTCAAAATATGGCGCCAAAATAATTTGTACATATAAAAGAGAAATCAGCTCTAAAAGTAATAGAGACACTAGCAGTAAACATAAACAGTCACAGAAAACTGACTTAGAAAAAATGAGTAAACAGTCAGAGACACATTGTCCCATAATGCTCAGGTAGCACATTGTTTACAAGAGAGCACGTAAGAGTTTAGATTTGCTATTTGTTATTAGATTAGCTTAAAAAATCACGTTTCATATTAAGATACATTAATACTTCAATATTTTTTATAAAAAAATCATTAAGAGAAAGATTATGAAAATCATATGTTTCAAGTGTTATTTATTTATATGTTAATTTACATAAACTTGTAAAGTTTTTTGGTTTAACTTTTACAATTGTATTTTCTCTATTTTTTTCGGGTTATTCAGAATTGATATAAAATTAATATTACCATTATATCTACTTTTTACATAAATTAATAAAATATTATCTTATATCTATAAAGAGCGAATGTTGGACATTTTCTACCCCGGGTGCTCAGTATCAGCTATAGGTCTCCATCAGGTCAGTTGTTTTTGTTTCTGTGGATTTGTGGGCCCTTGAATTGTTTTGGTACCCTTGTCACCTCCATGGTGTGTTTGGTGTGTGTTTTTTACCGGTTTGGCCTGGGGTGTTTTAGGGTTTGGTATATATACGTTGTGAGTTGCTTTCAGCCGTGTCACTTCTCCTCGTTTTTTTCGCTTCGTTTTTTTCTCTTCTCATTCTTTTCTTTGCTTTGTTTTCTTTCAACAGCTATCGCTTTTTATTCTTCGCTTTCTGTCGCTTTGATTCTTGCCGCTTCTTGCGCTTCGATTCTTGCCGCTTCTTTGATTCTTGAGCTTCGATTCTTGCTCCTTGTTTTTTGTAGTTCTTCGTTGGGTACCTTTTCTTTCATTTTTCCTGTTTTTTTGTCTTCTTTGGCCGTCTGTGCCCCAGGGTTGTTGCCTGATCAAATCCTGTGAATATAAAAAAAGTCGCTTTGTTTTCTTTTCGCACCTAAACAAGTTATGCTATCGATCTATGATTTATGGGTTTATTGAGCTTAAATTCCTTTGTTATTGTGGTATTTGGAGGTTTTTGGGATTTCTTTGCAGATATGAATTAGGAGTTTTGATTTCTTGGGTTTGTTTATTGATATCGGGTGTAGCTTTATGCATGTGTATGTTTTTGTTTTGGATCTGATGTTTTGTATGATTTGCTGCTGACGAACTCGGGTTTAGATTTATTGGCTTTAAATTCTTTTTTTATTGTGGTATTTGGAGGCTTTTGCTGCAGTCGCGCTTCGCAAGAGGCTTTGCGTTTCTTTTCCTGATATTATTTGTTTTTTGAAATTTCCCATCTTTGTGGTTCTTATTATTTTAGAACTAAGCTTTGGGTAAAAAATGTGCTGCGCCTTGGTTGTTATGAATTATGCCTGTTGAAGTAGTCGCCTCTTCTGGATTGTTATTGTTTGGGGCCTCACTAGAAAAGGAGTTTCGCTTTTGTGTTGTTGCCAAACATTTTTTTTAGATCTTTGTTTGTGACCTAGCTTTGTGCATGTTAATGTTAACGGCATCTGGCTGTTATTTTGGGCCGGTCTTGGGTTTTTAAGGAATACGGTTTCTTGAAACAGAGAATGGCATTTTTTTATATGTGTTATTTGCTCTTTCTATTTGGATTTCTTGTTTTTGGGGTTTCTTGTTTTCCCCTTCTTCTTGTTAGGAGAGTTTGTGATTGTGATGATTTTATTTTCCTTTTTGTTGTTGTGATGCTGTGGAAAATTATGCCTTCACTTGCTATTCTTGTTTATTGAACAGGGAAAAAACTTCGCTTTTTTATTTAAGCTTTCTTTGAGTTCTCTGCTTGTTTTTGTGTGCTTCTTTGCTGTTCTTTGCTTTTTTCTCTTACAACCTTTGCCGCTTTGTACTTATTGGATTTGGTTATTGCTTCGCTTCTGGTTTTTCCCCTTTCTCTGCCTTTGGCTTGTACCGTTTTCTGTGTTTTAGTTTCTGATGTTTCTTGATTGTTGTTTGCTTTGGCTTCTTGTTCTTCTGTTGCCATTGGGGTTTTCCCCCGACCTGCTCTTCGCTTCTTTTTTATATGTGGAATGTTTTTTTGCTTGCCTTTTTGGGTGCGCGCCTCGGTTGAGTGCTGAGGTTTTTCCCTTCAGATTTTTTTGGTGATTGTTATGCCCAATCAGTTTCAGGATTTGGCCTTTTTATTGGTAGTGCTTATGAAAAACACCCTTTTTTTTCTTAATGGCTCTGCTTTGCTCTTCTTATACTCGCCTTTCTTTGGGGATTTGTTGTATGCCACTATTTTTTTTGGAACGAGAAAAGCTAACCAGAGGTCTTTGGGGAATATAAAAAAAGGGAACATTTTAAGCTTTTGGGTTTATCAGTGCCAGGATTAGGAACACATAGAGGGCATGCTTTAATTTTGAATGATTAAGTTTATTTTTTTGTTGATTGAAGCCTTTTTGGTTGCTTCATTTTTTGGGATTTCTGCCTTTCTTATGGACATGAATTGTTACTGATTGGTGCCTATCTGTGGTGAATACTATTGGTTATAGCTTTTTACGTGCTCATTTGATTGGCTTGTATTATATTGTTTTTATTATCAAACTTTTTTTCATGGCGAATTGAGAAATAAGAAGGAGGCTGTTTAAAATTGGCCCCTGCGTCTTATAAGCCTTGCTTCCACAAGCGTCTTATTTTGGTTTTTTAGAGCCGTATGAAATACTATATCTCAAAATTTTATGGGAATTTTTGTATTTTGTTCTTTTTGAGCCGTATGGAATACTGGATTTCAAAATTTCCTGGGGATTTTTGTTGCTTATATTTATTATTATTTATGTTGAATATTAAGATAACCAATTTATGTTAAATATTAAGATAATAGCCTTAATTTGGGATTAGGAAATAGTATTTTGTATTATTGTCTTTTTTGCCTTATTACTCAGTTTCTTCTTATGCCTGTACTTATTTTTGCATTTTTTAATGCTCTATATTTTGTAGCAAACAAGAATGGCAAAGTTTGTGAATGAGTCTGAACGTTGTCAAGAAAAGGCATACTGGACGCATTTCAAAGATCAGAAATTCGTTAGGGTGTTTAAACCTGAATATCGATATCGCTTGGTAAGGCTGAATTGATATTTTTGGTACTTTTTTGGAGAGAATTGTTTGTTGTTTAAGCTATATTATTAGTATCAAGCCTTTGCTATTGGCCTAAAAAGCCTAAATGTTATTCCTGCTGTTGTTTTTGAAGCTTATTCCTCAAAAGTTTGCTGAGAGCCTGAGTGGTAGCTTTGATGGGCTTGTAAAAGTACGAGATCCAAGTAAAATTATATGGGAGTTTGGTTTGATGAGGAAACCAAATGCAGTTTATCTTGAACAAGGCTGGAAGAAATTTGTGGCTACTCATTCTCTTGAAAAGAACGATATTCTGGTTTTTACTTATGTTGGACAGATGTGTTTTGATGTTCTTATTTTTGAGACTCAAACCTCATGTGAAAGAATTACTTCCTACTTTGTGGAGGGCTTGGATGTTGACAATGAAGAAAACAAATTTGGCCAATCCAGCAGTTCAGACCATGGGATGAAGTTTGTAGCTGATCCTGTTGGCAGTCTATCTCAGTGCTCTAAGCTAAAAAAGGTTGCAAAAAGGCATGCTATTGAAGAGAGGGAACAAAAGCCAGATTGCTTGGCTTCAGCTGCAAAAAAAATCAAAGAACCTGGTATTTTTTTGGGTTTTTAATTATATTAGGCTCCTTTTAATCTTTAATAGTTTGTTGGATGCCTTAGATAGAGCTGAGTTTATACTATAGATTGAACTGTACATTGCTATTAAAAAACGAGGACTTGTCTATTGCTTAGCTTTGACTTTGTTGTGGTCGGATGAACAAGAATGGGCACAACACTTTACTGCAGTTCCCCAAATATTAGCTTTGTTTTATTCGGCTTAAATAAAGCAGATACATATAAAAGTTATATTTAGGCTTGAATAGTTTTTAACCTTTGCTTAGTTATTTGTTTATGAATATTACAGAAACTTTGAAATCAACCTCGGTTAGAACCTCTGCCCTTTCCAGCCCGAAAACAGGAATCACAGACACTGGATGTTTTTCAGATCCAGATGATATGAAGGCTTCAAATTATTCTGTTGGTAGGCTTACCTAAATAATATTTAATATATTACTTCATATTTATTCATACTGATAGCATTATACAGTATTATTATTTTTACGAATGAATATAGTGGCTACGTTAGTTCAATTTCTGATGTTGATGCTTATTTACAAACATTAGTCTTGCTGCTGTACATTGCTGTTTCAGGCGAGCCTAAACAAGCAAATCAGGAACCTCTGCTTGCTGAGCTTAGAAAGCAGAAGGCTCTTCAATTAGCCTATGCATCTACAAAGGGGATTTGGTCTGTAAACATCATGCGGCAGTCATATATCAGCCAGGGATTTTCCATGGTTAGGTCCTAAATTTTGAAATTAGCCACAAATTTTAAAAGTGAATTCTAAGCTGATTAGTATTTGCTTTGTTAACCTGTATATAGCTTTATTATTTCCATACTCATTTTACGGTACTTGTGTAAATTTATATGTTGTAGACTTTGCCGACAAAATAGGCGAAGCAGTATTTGCCTCCAAACAGCCAAGATATTATCCTGCGGACTAATGGACAAACCTGGGGGGTCAGATTTTACAGAAAAGGCACTGGTTATGCATTAACTGGAGGATGGAAAAAGTTTGCACTTGACAATGATTTGGAGGAGGATGATGTTTGTGTTTTTTATTTGGACACTACTGCATTTGGAGCTGTTACGTTAGATGTCAATATTTTTAGGCCTGCAGATGTTGAGATTGGAGAAACTGCTGCTTCTGAAGCTGTTCTTGTTCATGCTAATCAGAGCTCAGGCCAGGCGAAAAGAAAGGGGAAGCTGTTGGTAGATGAAGACTATGAATCACTTTAGCTCATTCTGGATTACTATCTATAATTTGGTGTTTGTAACAGCAAAACCATAATTTATGCTTTATAATTATGTTAGTAAGCTTTTGAAGGAAAGAATTCCTTAGGCCAGGGTCATATTTTGAAGAACTATAGCTCAATAGTGCTTTTGTTATTATATTAACCTTCAGCAATATTACGGCCATGCCTACCTTATTTTAGTTTCCTTCAATTTTTATACCTTTTTTTATAGACGCTGCTTAACTGCTTGAAGAAGTAGCATTTAAAGAATTGAAGCTAATACTAATGCTTCCCTCTATCCACACAACCTTTATTAACGATTACTTAGTTAGATTTAATAACGTTAGTTAGATATTTGTATATTAGATAGAAATAAAAATATTTACATTATATAGGTTAATGTCTTGATCCATATATTGTAATTAAAAATTGTATACAAAATGCTGCTATAACCGCGTGTATAACAAAAAAGATGGGCTAAACACTATTACGCCCTCTTATAATGCCATGAAAAAAAATATAAATTCTTTGCACACTGGTATTAAAAATTGGTTGATACACAAATTTTTGCGTAACTCATTAATGGTTATTATATTGTGATTATATATGCTTCACCAGTTATAATGGTTGTTGCATTCTTGTGAATTCACAAAGATTCTAAATATATTAAAAAACTAAAAATAATAATATTGGTTTGAGCTTCAAATAAAATTTGTTGATATTGCATTTAAAAAAATATACTTTAGACATTACTAATTACTGGAGCATAGTATCATGCCATTACAAAATTATTTATAGTGTAGAGTTTAAAGTTGTGCTAACAAATTTTCTCCAGCTAAGATTATACAATTTATAATTTGTTTTTTTTTTTTTTTGAATAACAATCTTTTCCAATTTGAGGTTTGATAATCTCTTATTTTTATACTGAAAATATAGCTTTTTGTTATTTAGCATTATTCAGTCCATATTGTTTTATGTCGATAGTTTTGCCAAACTTGGCTATATGCTTAGATTTAGCAGAGTTTATATTAGATTAGATCCTAACTTCTTTTTGATTTAACTCTTATGCAATTTGTAGGGTATATCTGTAATGCTGATTACATTATATTATATCGATGAAATTTAACAAATAACCTGATATCCCCAGCCTTATTATGGCCGTACATATACCAATAAAATTTGTTGAGCTTATCAACAGGACTTATAAAAAATCTGTATATCTTAAATTTTTTGCGAAGCTGAATGTATGCAAATCTTACAAGCAATTACTTACGTGTAAATATTAAAGAGCTCAAATTTTTTTTAAAACATTTATCGCAAGCCCTAAAGGACTATCATTACATAGCCCAAAGCTAGGCTATTTCCGGGCATAAAACAATTACAATTTGCGTTTTTAATCTTTAGTTTCTAGGTAAAACTTATTACACCTAAAAATTTATTATTGCCATAACATTTTAAACCGTCATTTAAAATTTATTATTAAGCGTATAAATAAGAAATATAATGGGACGAGCACTGATATGTACGCAATTAACAATTAATTTATTATTCTTCCAAACCCAATTTTTAACAGTCAGCTATTTGGTAATGTTTTATATGGGTTTTTTGGGTGAATTAGGCTTTAGGCTTATATTTACGGACATTTAGATTAGATTAGCCTTTCAATTTCCTTTATTTAGGCTTCACACAACTTGTAGAATATTTATACAATTATTATTATATTATATTATATTAAACAAATTTAGAAACCAGCCTGATAAACCAAGCCTTATAATAGCCTTGTATATAACAACACCAATTTGCCAAACTTGTCAACAGGCTTTTACAACAATTTGTGCATAACAATTATTTCTGCGAAACTATATGTATGCAAAGATTACAACCAGAAACTTGTGTACAATTTGGTCTAATATTTTTATAATTAAATGCTGCGCATCTATAGGCGTACTACTATATAGTCGAAAATTTGGCATTTTTTGTGGACAAAAAGCTTACAATGTCTGTTTTTGAAGTTTAGCTACTCAAATAAAGATTACTAAAGGCCAAAGTTTATGATTACCATAACATTTCAAATCACCATCTAAAAACTTCTTATTCCGGCGCTATTAGGTTAGCAATGCAGTGGGAAAAGTGATAACATATATACTACTATCAAATTTATTTATTTTTTCCAATTTTTAGCTCAGCTTTTAAGAAGCAACACTTTTAATATATATCCACTTAATCGTTGCAGATTTCTAGAATTATCATTATATACAGCTTAAAGTTGGGCTTTTTTTGTGGGCAAAATGATTACAATGTCTGCCTTCTAAGTTTAGTTGTCCAGATACAGATTATTACAAGTAAAAACCTATTACTATTATCATTCAAAATCTTTTTATTGGGACTATAAAATTAGAAATGCACCGGGAAAAGTGACAATATATACATCAATATCAAAATGAATTATTATTTCTTGTTTTCAAGCCAGTTTTTTAAAGTCAAATTGCTCAATCTATATACTAAGTATATAACACATCATAGCTTTTAGATTTTTACGTAAACGCCTCTGTCTTTGCTATTAGAAAGCTCAACCCTAATCTTAAAACACAATATTGCTAGGCATTTCTAAGAAACCATCCACACCTTCGCTTCAGTTTTTTGCCTTTGTTCTTCGTATTTAGAATTACCTAACTGTTAACAATTACCTTGCTTTCAACGGGTTTCAACTTTGTAGGTTGGTTTTTTATTTATTTAATGTCTTATGTTTTTACTTTTAGGTTATAACTATATATGTGCATATTTAAATGCAAAAATCTGTTTTTAAATCGTTAAATATGACTTTCTGTTTAATATCATGACTTGCTAACTATTTCCCCTGATTGTTTTACGCTTTTTGATTATATTTAGGCTTAAGAACCTACCAATAACTTTCTAAAACCACTTTAATTCTAATTTCTAAATCTTGCTATAGAGTTCTATTTAGATATGTCGATAGACATGAATTACTGTTTTTCTAATTTGCTCTTAACTATGAATAATACCACCTTTTTAGAGTTGTTCCTTATAAATTGCCATTGCAATTTTTTATACAAAATAACTTCCAAGAATAGATTCCAACAATGCCAACAAAGAGGAAATATAACTGTGCTGAAGCCCACAGAAACCAGCAGCAACAATGCCGACAGGCTAAAAGCTCTGAAAAATTACCAAAAGCATCTTTACCATCTGTTAACAACCAACAAATTACAACCATACTTGATGCAAATACAACACATCAACTTTTACTAAGAGCTTCATGTTCAACTGAACATGCTTCAACATCTACACAAAATCAGGACGTTCAAAAACTAAACCCAATTATGTCTGTTTCAGATTCTATAACAAGAACGAATGCAGGTATGTTTTTTTTTGGTTGGTAACACTTTAGTACTAAAACCTGTATTTAAATAATATGCAGTGGTATTTCATAATCATTTCATATTTATTCTTAGCAGGGTTAAACCAAAAAGCAGTTACTATAGCCGATCCTTTGCAAAATATAATGACTGAGCC
The DNA here is from genome assembly GCA_016586305.1 of Ophiorrhiza pumila. Lineage (NCBI taxonomy): Eukaryota > Viridiplantae > Streptophyta > Magnoliopsida > Gentianales > Rubiaceae > Ophiorrhiza > Ophiorrhiza pumila. The sequence goes on along the minus strand of BLIW01000003.1, from coordinate 25,583,083 downwards.
CCAACTCTTACCAGATGTACCAAATTGTACATATTGTCATGCTAAAAGAATCTATTTAGAACCACCTCACTTCTGTTGTTCTAGGGAGAAATTAGGCTACTACAGAGCCAAATGCCTGAACAATTAAAGTTGTTATATGTTGATAATTCAAAAGATACACATGATTTTCGAAATAATATTCGGAGTTATAATAACATGTTTGCATTCACATCACTTGGTGCTCATTCAGATAAAATGCTGAGTAGGCGGGCAGATGGGGTATATACATATAGAGTTCAAGGACAAGTCTATCATTTTATACCCCCACTCACACCTATAGAATCCCAAAAGCCAGCCAATGTACAGTTATATTTTTTTGATACAGAACATGAGATAGATAACCGTTATTGTATTTTCGAAAAATTTGACAAAAACCTTATTATAAAACTAACCACCTTATTAAGAGCCAATCCTTATTCAATCTTCTTCAGAAACCTAGGAACTGTTGAACATTTAGAAAGTTATAGGATCGTTTTAAAAGCCGTTCCTGATTTAGACCAAAGAACACTCAACAAACCAAATACATCAGAAGTTGCAGCTATATGGGCTGAACCAGAAAATAGTGAAGAATATAATACTCAACACATACGAGTTTATCCAAAGCAGGGGCCAATTCAGATTGTAAAACACTATTTTGGCTATTACGATCCAATGCAATACCCATTAATGTTTATAAATGGTGAGCCTGGTTGGCATCCGGGAATAAAAAGGCTGGTTTCAAAGATAGACAGAGAGAATTGGGTGAAAACATGTGAAAAAGAAAGAGAATTCGATGCACGAAACTTTGCCGATGCCAATATTTCTATAGAGGCTGAGAAAGCAGGTATTTCACACATAAATATCTGTTCAATCTTAATTATACATACATCTGTTAATTATTATTAGTTTTATAATATCTAACAATATTTTCTAATTTCTTATAGGTACATCACAAAACCAAAAAAAAAATCTATTGTGTCTTGTAGAGAGTATTACTGCTACAAGCTACAAATGAGGCCTGATGATATGTCATTTCTATTACATACAGGTAGGCTTTTACAACAGTTTGCTGTTGACATGTATATTAAAATTGAAACATCAAGGCTTGAATTTTTAAAGTCAATAGAATTTCAAAATCGTATGAGGATAGAAATGTATAAAGGTGTCGTAGATAGCATTATAAAAGGTCATGATTCAGGTGTTGACATTGGAAAACGAGTTATATTATCTGCTTCTTTTATTGGTGGCCCTAGAGACATGCACAAACGATATATGTATGCTATGAGCCTTGTACAGCGTTACGATAAACCAGATCTATTTCTTACAATGACTGCTAATCCAGGTTGGTCGGAAATCTGTAATAAAAAATTAGTATCTGATGAAACACAAAATAGGCCAGATTTAATAGCAAGAATATTTAGAGCTAAGCTTGAGCTTTTGAAAAGTGAATTGTTTAAGAAAAATATATTTGTAATTGTTATTGCATACACATATGTAATTGAATTTCAAAAAAGAGGCTTGCCACATGCTCATTTTCTTATTATTCTTAATCCCAAGTCAAAATTTTATTCTCCTGCAGCATGTGACAGAATTGTAAGTGCTGAATTACCAGATATGACAAGCCATCCTTATCTCTATGCATTGGTTGCAAGACATATGATGCATGGACCTTGTGGAAGTCTTAATCCAAATTGTCACTGCATGAAACCAAATTCTGGCTGTAAGTATCAATACCCAAAAGAATTTGCACCTACAACAATTTATGGAGAAAATACTTATCCTACTTATCGGCGTAGACATGATCAAAGGTTAGTCAAAGTACGTGGCCATTATTTAGATAATCGTTGGGTAGTGCCTTATAACCCATATTTACTTGCAAAATTTAACTGTCATATAAATGTTGAGATTTGTTCAACAATTCGTGCTATCAAATATATATTTAAATATATTTATAAAGGACATGATAAAATTGCATATAATCTTGCATTACAACAGCCCGATGGAATAATTGATGAAATCAAAAACTTCCAAATAGCACGATGGGTTTCTCCACCTGAAGCTATATGGAGAATATTCAGATTTGACTTAAATGAAACATACCCTGCTGTTATAAGCCTTCCTATCCATTTAGAAAATGAACAAAATATAGTATTTAAATCTACACAATCATTGCTTAGTATTGTTAATAACCCAGTTTGTAAAAAAACTATGCTTACTCAATATTTTTTTATGAATAGATCAGATTTATATGCACAAAGCTTGAATTGTTTATATGTTGAATTTCTAGAATATTTTATATGGAATGGCCAATCGAAAGAATGGCAGCGCCGGAAAAAAAGAAAGGTTATTGGAAGACTGCATAGTATACATCCATCTCAAGGTGAAAAATATTATTTACGGCTACTCTTAATGCATCGACGAGGAATTACTTCATTTACAGATTTAAGGACTGTTAATGGTGAGGTCACAAGTACATATAAATCAGCAGTTGAATTATTAGGCCTGTTTCAGAATAATGATGTTGCATACCTTTGTATGCAAGAAAGTGCTCATTATATGATGCCAGGTGCCTTCCGACAATTGTTTGCAACTTTGCTTGTGTACTTAAATCCAAAACATACAAAGCAGCTATGGACAGACTTTGAGGAGAATCTTTCTGAAGACTTTGCTCAAAACAAAGCGTTACACCACAGTCAGATAAGGAAAAAAACATTATGTGCAATAGATGATTGTTTACACTCTATGAATAAAGCATTGGAAGATTTTAGTATTATTGATGATCCAAGAGAGTTACAAGAAGTTGACAGACTCAGCCAAGAATTGGAAGCTGAATTAAATATTGTTGTTTCAACAGAAGACCTACAAGCAATTTCAAACTTAAACAAAGATAAAAAAGATGCTTATCAGGCTATAATATATCATATTGACCAAGGTTTGGCAAAAGCATTCTTTATTGATGGTCCAGCAGGTACAGGTAAGACATTCCTCTATAAATGTTTACTTGCAAAGGTTAGGTCAGAAGGTGGAATAGCACTTGCAACAGCCAGTTCGGGGGTTGCAGCTTCTATTCTTCCGGGTGGAAGAACGGCACATTCTTGATTTAAAATTTCTATTAATGATGATACAAATAGAGCATACAATATCAGCAAACAAGGTACATTGGCTCATTTATTGCGAATTGCAAAACTCATTATTTGGGATGAAGCTACAATGATGAAGAGAGACATTATTGAACATTTTGATAGAGCCTTAAGAGATGTAACAAATGCTGACCAAATTTTTGGTGGTAAAGTTATAGTATTTGGTGGTGATTTCAGACAAACGCTACCAGTTATTCCTAAAGGTTCGAAAGAAGATATCATAAATGCAAGTATTGTTATGTCACCGCTTTGGCCCAGATTTGAGAAGCTACAATTACAACAGAATATGAGAGCACAAGCTGATCCTATGTTTTCAGAATATTTGTTTCAAATAGGGAATGGACTTGAAGAAATGAATGAAGACAACCAAATTCAGATTCCAAATACTATGAATATTCCATTTGTTGATGAAACGACATCATTACTGGCTCTTATGAAGGCTGTTTTCCCTGATTTAAGCTATTTTACCAGTGATCTAAAGTTGGTTATTAATAGAGCACTCCTTACAACAAGGAATGATTTCGTTCATGACATCAATAACATGTTGATAGCCAAGTTTCCAGGAGAAGAATTTATATATTATAGCATTGATGAGGCCATTAATTCTATGGATCAGGTTGATCAACAGGATTTGTTACATTCATTGACTCCTCAAGGTTTTCCGCCTCATCAGCTTATTCTGAAGATCAATTCTCCTATTATGCTATTACGTAACATCAATCCAGCTAAAGGGTTATCGAATGGAACCCGGCTTATTTGCAAGGCATTTCACAAAAACATTATCCTGGCTAAAATCTCTACTGGTTCGTATATTGGTTCACCTGTTTTTATTCCACGAATTATGCTTGAGTGTTCAAAGCATGATTTCAGTTCTATACCCTTCAAAAGAACACAATTTCCGGTACGCTTATGCTTTGCAATGACTATTAACAAAGCTCAAGGCCAAACATTAGATTTTGTTGGCATATACCTCAAAGAACCTGTTTTCTCTCATGGCCAGTTATATGTTGCTTTGTCAAGGGCTAAAAGTGCAAAGCAAGTGAAAGTCTTGATCAGGCCTCTAACTACTGCTACTACTAGCACTAACTGGACAAAAAACGAAATATATACTGAAGTCTTATCAACAATTGTTCCAGATTTATTCATTTAAGCCAATCTGCAAATGTTATTTTCTGCAACATGATTAGGCTATACTTTTAATTTGTTTGTACAGATTCCATTATTGCCAATATTTAAATTAAAGCAGTATATAAACTTGGATTTACAAGCATTAACTGATTATTTTAGTATTTTTATAAAGTTTAGTTAGATTTGTTAATATATTTAGAGGTTATAGTACATACTGTCAGACAGGTACTTCTTCATAGAATTTTATTTAATTATATCGTCACACGTAGGCAGGATTTTTTTACAAGATCATACTAACTTCACATTTTTTATAATCTTGCAGATTTTTTTATATACTTAGACAAAGATGGAGAACAGATGTATCCCAATTTCAGTCTTAACAGATACGGTTAAGGATTGGGTAGCCAAGTTAATTTTAGTCGAAAAGACACCTATACGGACTAGAAAAGAGACAGGAGGTGCATATCAACGGTTTGTTTTTAACGATGTTCAGGTATATATATATTGTCATACGCAACTATTTACTTTAGATTTAAACAACCCAAATAATGTATTTAAAATTAATTTTACAGAAAAACAGTATCCAAGCAATTGCCTACAGTGAGGACGTGCATCAACTTGACAGAGTTTTACAGCTTTACAAGACGTTTTACATTGGCAATGCACTTATAAGGCCAATTCTAGGAACATTTCCACGCTATGGGGCCTCTTGTTACCAAATGATACTGAAGAAAAGCGCTTTTATAAGACAAGTCCATCAGTCGACGGAACTGCCACTAAGTGATTACTATAACTTCACCAAATTTGTTGATTTTGCAGACAAAATGGACAACCCTGACTTGAAAATCAGTTAAGTTTATAATTTTTTTTAATTATTTTATATTAATCAGAAGCTACGTCTTTTTCACTCCAATTCATACTTTATAATTAATTATTATAACCCATTTTCCTTCTAATTAGTAATTATACCTTTATACAGATATCTTAGCTGCTGTAATACATATCCTTCCATCACGGACTGTGCCAGTGAAAGGAAGAAGTGTTGCTATCCAAGAATTTATCATTTTAAATGAAGAGTAATGATCATTTTGATTTGCTATACTATACTCAAAGCTAAAGCAAAGGCCAATACAATTGATTATTATACAGTTACAAACTTATGATTTTTTCATTTTGGTTATTATGCAGGTGCAGGCCTACGATCTTTACATTTTGGGAAGATTTTTTATACACTGAAGCCCCATATATCATTAATAATGTCCATGAAATGCCAATCATCTTGGGCACACGCTTAGCGGTTACATCATTTCATGGTAATATTTATACTTTGACTATTAAATAACTTAATATAGTTTAATGACTATATGCACTTCTTTAAATATCAGGAATCTCAGTTCGAACCATGTCAAACAGCATGATTCTGTTCGATCCCCCTTTACCCCAAACAATAGAGCTAAAAACCTAGTGAGTTTATAAATAAATATAGCAATAACCTTGCATGTTTAAAACTATTGCCATATTTTCCTATACTTAAAAATTAATTTATTATTCATACAGGTTACAAGCAAATACAGCTCATATCGAAAAGATCGTGGCTGAGAAGCTGTATGAAAAGCAACACCAGATTATTAGCACTCCTTCTGACACCCAAGTTCGCAAAATAAGTCAATTGCCGAGCCTCACTGAAACAGTAACTAATTTACTTTTTTCTATTCTAAAACATGCATGTTTAAACTATTGCCAAAATAAATATTTGTTCATTTATATACACATGCATAGAAAGCTAAACACTTATTGTCTTACCTTTAGATCAAATCATGCTGGGTCAAAGCTGAAGTAAAGATAAAGAATCCAGCCCAAAAATTCTACTATTTGATTTGCCCAAACTGTTCAAAGATGACTGGTGCAGGCATGGATATGGAATTTACTTGTTTATATTGCGCTGCAACATCCTCCACACCTCAAGCTCAGTAAGCTACATATAAAAAAAATTATATTAGCAGATCAAATTATATACTAACTTAATAACTTAATTTATATAATAGCTAAAACATATTAAATTTTTTTTTACAGGCTTCGATTTCAAGTAGATTTATTTGATGGTTCTGCAAGCTTGCAAGCATCAATTGACAAAAAGAATGCAGAATTATTACTAGGCCTAACAATTGAGCAGGTTATAAGCATGGAAAAAGAGGTATGCATATGTATTACTCGGCTATGCCATTGCTTTTTTCTGTATTATACTACTGCTAACTCGGCAAACAATATGCAACTATACAGCATGAAGAAATAGATTGCGATGCTTTCAATGACAAATTTGATGGGCTTAAACAGTTATTCCATCTACGGATCACTAGCTTCATGACCAGAACAGGACAAGGAACACGGTATAATATCATAACGTACTTGCCAATAGAAAGCCAATCTTCCAAACTATTAGAAACCACAGAGGCTGGAACATCTACAGAAATTGTAACAGCAGCAAAGTTTGATGGCAGTACAGTTAAATCTCCTGATATTACAAGCTCACAAATAGTTGAAAAACCGAGCCATGTTTTACAACCTGATGTCACAAAGACTCCAGCAAAAGAAGTAATACCTGCTGAAAGAAAAACAGAAGCAAGCACAACTACAGAAACTGTACCTACAAAAAGATCCTTAGACCCAGTATTTGGAAAAGAAAGCAAGCAAGGTAAAACTAGCAAGTAATCATTTCTCCTTTCAAACAATATACTTAACTACAATATCATTTTGAACTTTGTATATCCCTATATAAATCTGATTTACCATGTGTTTTGTTCAACCTAATGTAAATTATGCTACTCATTATAAATGTCTTTTTTATTATAAATACTGCTGCTATTTACCAAATATTACATTTAATAGTTTTTAACATCATATTAATTATACTCCCTTCCTAAATAAATTGAGACACTTCAATAATTATTAGTATTAATATTATAAGGCCATACGTTAGCCACCTATTAACCACTTGGGTTTCAACTTTTCTCACCTTCTCAATTTAAAGTTTAATTCTAAAAAAAGCTTACATACTCTGCTCATAGCCATGCTAAAGCCTAAAACTCATGTAATAAAATAGCAAGTCTCCTATATATACATATGTAAGATTAATACATTACCCCATTTTCCAAAAGCTATTTTAAGCTCTTCATAAATCAACTGCTTAAAATTTAACTTACTCTATTCTGATACACATAATTTCTAACCAATATATTAGTCTATTCAAAAAACATCAGATTAAAATTAATGCTCCAAATTCTCAATTTTATAAAAGCTTAGATTAAAAAGATTAGTATGTAGTCTTGCTTACAGCAGGGCTATGCAAATTAAACCTCTTTTCTGCCTGACAGCCATAGAATTCAACCAATATACCAATCTATTTATCAAACAAAGAACTAAAATTAATCCTACAAATCAACAAATTTTTAAACCCTATGTACAAAAGATTAGTACGTGGCATTATTTACACCAAGTCTACGGAGATAAAATATTTATCTCCTTTTCTTCTGACAGTCCTGGTTTCCAGCCGATATACTAATCTTTTTATTAAACAGTAGATTAAAACTCGTATTCTAAATAAATAAATCTTTAATACTTATATACAAAATATTAGTGCACGATATTACTATATAAAACCTAGGCAAAAAAAAAACACTACTCTTATAACAAACATAATTTCAAATGCTAATCTATCTATAAAACAAAAAACCAAATGCCCACTTCCATCTATCTTCTCTGACACTTAAAACTCATGTCATAAATTAGCGAATCTCCAATATATACATATGTAAGATTAGTATGTTGCCTTGTTCACACCTAGCATACGAAAAATAAAACTCTTTCTCGCCTAACAAACATAATGTTTAGCCAATATACTAATCTATTTATTAAACAGAAGCCTGAAATTGAGCCTACAAATCAACAAATTTTTAAAACCTATATATAAAAGATTAGTACGTGGCATTGTTTACACCAAGTCTACAAAAATAAAATATTTATCTCTTTTTCTTCTGACAGCCCTGGTTTCCAGCCGATATACTAATCTTTTTATAAAACAATAGCTTAAAACTGATTTTCTAAATAAGTAAATCTTTATTAACTATATATAAAATAATAATATATAATGTTACTCTATAAAATCTATAAAAAAACCCCTCTTCTTCCAATAAACATAGTTCCTAATGCTAACCTTCTCATGAAACAAAGAACTAAATACCCATTTCCTTCTATTTACTATTATTATATATATATATATATACCTTCTGAACCTTAATATAGAACAAACAAAAAACACTCAAAAAAATATTAAATAACTAAAAAACATATTTATGATAACCAAAATTATACAAGGTAAAGCAGAAAGAATAAACCATTAGATCTGAGTAAGAGCTTTGTTTTGAAGGAGAAATTGAAAGCTTCACGTTTTACTTAAGCTTTTCCAAGTAAGCTCTTAACCTTATCTGTAAAAAATGCCTTCTCTGAATTAAAAACATATCCAACAAACGGACCCAAAATAAAACATTTAATAGCCTTTTCTAATCATTAAATTTTCAAACTTCTAATTACAAAGCGCAAAAAAACCTTGCAAATTACCAAGGCAAAAATTTTATAGCAAAATGTTAAATTTCCGGCCCAAAAAATATATCAAAGAAACAAAAACAACAGAAACTAAAAGCCGCATCATAGGGTAGAACTAACAGCAACTATGATTGGCTACATATATAATTTTGACTTAATCAACCTATAGATGATTTTCGCCAATTTACATATGCTAATTTGTTGCTCTTAGCAACAGGATGCTCTCAAACGAAAGCTTGCCGCTTCTGCTTCCAAACATTTTAATATATAGGATAAAAAACCTACCCTAAAAAAGAAGCCCAAATCTGTAAAAATAACAAACTGGCTTTAACCAAAAAAAGAACAAACCCAAATATATAGCCCAATAACAATATTAACAAATTTAAGCCCACAAGTCTAGCCCTGGGATGCCGCACTTTGTGCGGCAATACCGTTACTAGTTTAATGTTTAAAGCCAAATAAGGATCAGAAGATGAGAGAGAAAATAATATTTATAAATTAAAAAAAGAATAAAAAATATATTGTGAAAAAATAAAAAGTGTTTTTTTTAACATTTAAAAGTATTATTTTTAATCTCATAATACCACCATCCTTGTGATGACCACTAATAACACTTCTAACAAAAGTCATATAATTATCGAGTTAATGGATGCAGATTCATTTAATGAATTAAAGTAACGAACCAACATGGGCAGTCATCTGATTATTGATGAGTTAATGGATGTCATTCATTTATAATGAATTTAAGTCACGAACAAGACATGAGAATATCCGGAATGACAATAAAATGTCCATACCTTTACTAAAATTTTTTGCCAACAAACACACTCATGGTGTAATATTCCTTTACATTCTTGTCAACATATATTTCGTTTTTTTATCATCCGAATATTTTTAAAAAAATTTAAGTATCGAAGCCTTCGAAATAAGTGTGATCATCGTAATTTAAGTCGGTACACAGTTGAAGGTAATTTTCCATTATCCTACACACACCATCATATATGGAATTCAGTTAAAGATTTGGAAGAACACGAATTTGTAGGAGATTAGGAAATGAAAAAAAGATTCTAAATAAAAAGATGATCAATTTCATTGATTTCTACCTAGTTGTCACAACATACCATTTGGGCTTGTGAGCAGCCAAAAGTTTATATCAGATTCACATGCAAGAAACCTCTGGATCTGAACGATGAAAAAAAAGGTCCAAAAATACACTCCAATCCCAGATCACCTACTCCTCAATGTATTCGAATTCCTTCCAGCAAAGTCTCTGATGCGATTCAAGTGCGTTTGCAAGGCATGGTTTGAGCTAATCTGCGATCTCTCCTTCGCTGAATCTCACCATTCTCGTTCTCGCTCTAGGCCAGACGGATCCTATATTATTTTTTATATGGGATTATTGCACAGTATTCATCAGATTCAAGCTTTCATCCCAACGAATCTTGAAGCAGTATTTTTATAATAATTGTAAATAAAGTAAGGACCCTTTAATAAATAAGTACAACTATAGGGGTTATTTTGCAAAAAATTGTAGAAAATTGGTCTTAAACCTATCTTGCAAAGACTTTGGTCTTCATTCTTTTCTTCATAGTTTCCCTCTTTTTCATCTTAACTAGGGCAAGAAGAAAGAGTTGATTAAAGGAGGAAAAGGGAAGCAATTCTCACTCCAATTTCACTCTTGATAAGGTAAGGAACCTATTTAGTTTATTTATCTATGTTAATACCTTTATTTTGTATTCTAGATTAGGAAAAAGGTTGAAATCTTGTTGTGATGGAAAATGGGTTTTAATCCCATGATATCAAGAACACTAAACTAAGGATTTGAGCATTCATTTAATTTGGTATAGAACATGGATTGATGGGTTTAAGTCAATTTGTGATGATAATTTGTGGAAGAAAGTTTATGAGAGTAATATATAAATGGATTTTAGGATTGTAAAGAAATGAAGTGTTCTTAGATTAAGATTGGTGTCTAAGAGTTATTAGGCTCTATTTTGATTGTTCTTTTGTTATATGTGTATGTTTTATAGGAAAGTGAATTGAATAAGTGTTGAAAATCTTAAATCAAGTGCGGTATTGGATATTGGCTTCAGGTAAGTGGTTATGATATTCCTTTATGTTTTATAAGCATTTAATAAACCATTCTAATGGGATTTTGATTATATTGTTATATTAAAGTGGCTTGAGCATGAATAAGATTGTGATTTTGATGACTATGAAATGTATGCAGTGGCTTTTGTGAATGTAAATTATTTTGTGGAAGGATTTAAATGAATTTGAATTGTTATGAGCTCTTGAATGTTTAATGAACCATTGGTAGGAACATATTCTAATCTATCTGTTCTGGCCTACATAGCGGGATAAACAGCTAGGAACCTATCTGTTCTGACCTACCTGACGGGATAAACAGTCAGAACTGGATCCAGTAAATTACCAAGAGTGATTTAAACTATTCTTGAGCTATATGATAACAAATACCCGGAGTACCTGTGAATGTTTGTCAAATGATGATGCCACTTGCTATATAGATATGTATGTGTGTTTGGATTTGAAATATCTCCTAATGATGATTTTCATGTGTGAAATAATGTTTTGCGAAAGTATATTATGTATATAACGTGCTCAATCCAATAGATGAATATCTCGATCACTTACTGAGCATAGTTTTGCTCATACCACGATTATTGTTATTTTTGCAGATTCTAAGGTTTCATGTACAGGTTACGTGGATGACTGGAAGTGGAGAGGGTTATTTTGTGGATATTGTAGTTACGTAGAGATAGTAGGAAATTGTAATAGTTGCTTTGGGAACAATGATATTAGGAGCATTAGACATTGATATTGATGTATATAGCTCAAGAGGTTTTGAAAGGAAACATATACTTGTGATTGTAAGTGTAATCTTTTAACTATCAGTTATATATATTATGCTTTTGGGAGAGATATGTGTCATATTATAAAGATGTAGGTTTGAACGGGATATTTTAGAAACGTGGATTTGAGATTGTACATATTGATTATTATGAAATGTGTGGCTATATATATGTATACTGTTGAGGATAGTCAACTTTGATAACAGGAGGCTTCGCATTTTTGGAGTCAGTCTTCTAGAAGTGCGGTCGTGCCATGTTCAAATTTGGGGCGTGACAATTTTCCTCTGAAATTTATTTGCCTACCTTCCATAGATATGTGCCTTGCACCAGTGTTATGCATGGCCTGATCTGCTTGTTCAATGATCTAGATAACAAACTTGAATTGCTCAATATCACCACAGGGAAAAAACCACCCTCCCGTTGAACAAAAGGGACATATTTTATCCGTATGATCCGACATTTACCATGGGGTTCGATCCTTTCACCAAGAAGTATAAACTTCTCTGCTTAAATTTACGTAATAGGAGTGTGAATAACCCAGAAAGAACTATATTTGGGTGCAATATTCTCACTGTGGGAAGAAAATCATGGAGGATGATAAATTACCCAGTAGTTGGATTTGATCCAAACACCATTTCCAACAACGGAGTTATATATTGGTTGGATATGATGGTGGTACGATATTTTGATCTTAAAGAAGAGAAGTTTCGAGTAGTTTCTATACCTGAAGGTGCCAAAAATATTATGCAATTAACTCAAGTTGGAGGAACATTGGCTTTGCTTTGCACGAGAGGGAACTATGGCAAATGCGAGTTTGACTTGTGGAAATTGATCGACACTAGCAAAATGATTTGTGATAAACAAGAAATAATCCTGCTGGGTAACAGCCCTTTCGGCCTTGAATTCTTTGGTAGCACTCAAAGTGGCGAAATCTCGATAACCAAAAATCAACAGTACTCCGAAGAAATTTTGGAGGTGATTTCTTATGATTTGGAAACTGGAAAGTTAAGGAATATTAAGCTCACTTGTCCTCCTTGTCAGCCTGCAACAATTGGTAACCTTTTCTCTTTGGTTTCTGGCATTTTTGTTGGTGATCATGTTGAAAACATTGTGTCCTTAAGAGCACTCACAGGACAAAAAGTTTTGAAGAGACGGCGAAGTCGAAATCAATCAATATTAACTACTTAGATTTTAGCTTATTTAAATTATGTTCATTGTGTGTTTATCCATAATTGATTTTGAATTTTTGCATAAGATTAATTCATTTGCATTCATTAATCATGGTGGAACTTAGTATTTCTGGATAACATTAGATTAGACCCTGAGGCTCGGGTTGTGTCCCGGCAGGCTGGGCAAATAGAAGAGATATTTGTTAAGAAATTATGGATGCCACAATTTATAGTAAAAATAATCCTCAAATGATCACATGAGAGGAATTGTATTTTACTCTCATTCGCCTAAATCTACTCTAAAATAAAATGATTGCACCAAAAATCAGAAACATTGAAAATATATAGTGTTGCAGCTCAAATATTCGCCTCGGGAATATTGACTGACCGAGCAAATGTGATCCGAGCTCCAACAATAATTTTGCGTATGATCTGCAAAACAAGATGACGTTAGAGCAAAATCCCGAGGTGGTCCCCGGAGATTTTACTCCGATGCCAAAGTCAATATGTGTAATTGTAATAATCTCCCTTAATTAGTTAATCAAATCAACATATAAAGTCTTTAGAATTATGTTACCGTTGCACAATATGTTACCGTTCCCTGTTGTTCAGTAGTTGATTGGAAACAAACTTTGACTGGTTCCTCATATTCAAATTCTACATCTGAATATTGTTATATCAATAGCCCCTCAAGTCGGTATAAATGACATTTGTTCCGTCTTGAAACAATCTTCATAGAAAGTCTGAACTGGTTTCCTTGAGACTTTAAGGAAAATACCGAGTTAAACTGTACATAATACCGAGCTAGCTTTCTTGAGTACTGGAAACAACATTTGCCTTAATGGCTTGAAATATCAATTAATCTTTTTTGAATAGTGAAAACGACATCAAGCTGGCTTCCTTGAAGACTGGGAACAACTTCAAGCTGGCTTCCTTGAAGACTGTAAACAACACCGAGCTGGACCGTATCATTAAAAGCTAGCACGCTCCTTTATTCAAAATTGACGTTATCCGATAACAGATAGATTGCACTTAATTACTTTTAAATTTGAAATCAATACACTATCGAATCATCTTCTTAATCGTGATCTTTCTTCAAATTTCAATCTTCCCCTTATCTATATATATAGCTGTCTTCATTTATCCTACCACATCAATCCCTATATTATTTTTGGATATTATATATATCAGCAGAATTCGTCATCTTCCCCAATCTTTCTAAGACTTCTTCAAGGCTTTTCCACTTTCTTACAGGTATGTCTTCTGAAGAAAACTCTAACTCATCTGAGCATGTCAATTCAGCAAGCCATAGAGAACCTTCAGCTAGCAGTTCGCACACATCTAGTCTTAGCTTAGAGTCGGTAGGTAATGGGAAAGGTAATGAAGATGAAAATAAAAATCCTTCTATCGATTCACAAACTAATCAGCCAAGTGGCTTAACTTCTCAAGCCCATAGTGCTTCAGCGATGTCCTCCCCAGTAGGAACTACCCTTAGGCGGTCTCTTAGGAATCAGCAGAAATCTTCCATCGTTCCTTTTAATACCGCCACAGAAACTACCGAGGTCGAATTGCCCGAGCAGCACGAGCCTTCACATGCTAAATCACAGAAAAACTTCTAGATGATTCTATTTGTTCCACTTTGACTGTGAAGAATATTAACCGTATAATAAAAAAATACTTTATTCCCGACCACATCAAAGTTAAACTCCCGTCCAATAATGACCGAGCTACAGATCCTCCTCAGGGATATGCAGCCATTTACGAACACCAGTTCCAAGCGGGTTTGAGACTTCCTATTACGGGTTTACTCATAGAGGTATTAGATCACTATAAGGTTAGCTTGAGTCAGCTTACCCCGAATTCCATTCGAACCGTGGTCGGTTTCAAATTAGTATGCAGATATGAGAAAGTAATAGTCAGCCTCCCTCTATTTAGGCGATTTTTTCTTTCAAAACCTTACATAACGAGGTGGGATGGTTTTATTTTAATCGCAGCCCCATAAAGCTTCCTTTCTTCATAACTTCCCGAGCTCGATCCATCAAAACCGATCTTGGAAACTGAGAAGAAAAAAGTTTCTGACATGGAATGCAGGATCAGTTTGCTAGAGGCAGAGGTGGATAAGCAGAAAACCTTAGAGTCATCAGCTCGTCATGAACTTATCTCTGCTCGTCAAGAACTTAGCTCTACGAAAATCGAGCTAACAACTGAGAAGACAGAAACGGCAAATCTCTGAGCTAAGGTGCAGACGCTCAACTCTTCATGTCTTAGATGGAATTCTAAGTTCAAAGACATGGAGAGTCGTTATAATTTTCACAAAGGGAGTGGCTCCAACCAAACTGTGGAGAACTTCTTGAGGTCGGAAGAATTTGCTGAGATTCTGGCCCAACTCAACTTGCCTATCGCTCACTATGGCTATAATGAGGCTGTTAAGGCTTTCCAAGAGTAGTACCAGCCCCACAAGACCCTTGACGAGTTGGGATATGATGCCGAAGCTGCTGTGAAAATCACTGAGAAGTTCAGAGAGTTGGTCGGTGGGGAACTCAATTTTACTCTAAGTCAGTATATCCCTTCAACTCTACAATTCGAAATGCCCGAAGTGGATATAACCGATCTGGAAAAGGATGACGAGGGGAGTCAGTCTTGAAGATGTTTTTTTTTCAGTTCTAAGCTTTGTTCCTCTGCTGATTAGTTTTAGTATTTTGTTTATCCGCAAATAATGACTTGCTATCTTGTACTCCTGTTTGGAGATTTTATTTCAGTATTTCCTTTCCTGAAGTTCACTTCGGGAATTTTACAAAGAATTAGTTGTTTTATCTCGGAAATTTATCTCGAAGATTCTTCTTGGAGATTATCATGAATAAAATTTCCTTTCCTGAAGTTTCTTTCCTTATAGCTCTTTATAAGGAATTCACCTCGGGATTTTTCATAATTTAATATTACTTCTCGAAAATTTTCTTTAGAATTATATTAACTCCCAGATCTCTTTCCCTAAAATTTCCTTATTTCCGATAATTTCTCACAGGAAATTGAACAAGTATTTCTTCTCGGAGATTTTACTCGGAGATTACATTAACTCTAAAAATTTGCTTTCCTGAAGTTTCATTATTTCCTTCATAATTTCTCACAAGGAATTCACCTCAGGAATTTTTATAACGATGTATCATTTCTTCTCGGAGATTTTTCTCGGAGATTATATTAACTATAAAAATTGCTTTCCTGAAGGAATTTACTTCGGGAATTCTGCACAGTTGTTTTTTAGATTTTCACAGAGATCTTTTCTCCAGAATTGGCATAACAATAGCAAAAACTTTATTGAAGTAGGAGTCAATTTATTAAATCATAAGAAATGAATTCTCTACTAATAATACTTCCTCAGATTCTGAAAATTCCAAGTCCTTAGGATTGATTTCCCATCCATTCTTGATAATGTGCAATAACCTTTGGAAGAAACATCCACTACTTTGTAAGGGCCTTCCCATTGGGAGTCTAACTTCCCTATTTTTCCGACCCGACTTGCTTCCACATTTCTCAAAACAAGGTCACCAGGTCGGAAAAACTTATTCTTCACTCTTCGATTATAATACCGAGCTACTCCTTGTTTATACTTAGCATCTTTCAGCTGTGCACATATCCTTCTTTCTTCCAAACACTAGTACAAAAATAGCCTTTTACACCGGGTAAATCTGGATATATACACCGGTTATTTAACAAATGAACCGGTGTATATATATGCTCAGTAAAAAGTGAAAACTTTTACACCAGTTAATAAAACCGGTGAAAAATTTTTTATTACACCGGTTATTTTTCAACCTGTGTATAATGTTTTAATTTACATCGGTTGTTAACTGGTGTAATATTTATTCCTTGTTACACCGGTTCCTTTTAACCAGTGTACGAAGTGATTTTTTACATCGGTTCCTTTTAACCGGTGTAAAATGTGTGATTTTTACACCGGTTCCTTCTAACCGGTGTAAAATGTGTGCTTTTTACACCGGTTCCTTTTAACCTGTGTAATATGATTTTTTCCACACCGGTTATATAACCGGTGTAAAAAGTTAATTTTACACCAGTTTTAAGTCTTAACCGGTGTAGTAGTCTTGTATTTACATCGGGTTTGTTATACCCGTTGTAATATGTACTTCTCCTACGTATTAATTTGAATTATATGTGCATGAACAGAACAAAACAAAATCAAGTATCGAAATACAGAGAGTATATATATAAGCATACCAATCCAAAATGTATATTGAAAACAACGCGTTCAACAATTGCCATTAAAAGTAACAACAATTTTGTTCATATTTTTACAAATATTGCATATGCATATATTTACATCTACATATCTATATAATGTCCTAATAAAATACTGAATCACATCTATCTTAGGGTTGTAACCATCAACGCTTGCAGCTCATTGTTCATTACATAATCGGCCCATGCATGTCGAACAATATTCAAATCTGTTTCGGTTAATGCTTTCGCATCTTTTTTGAACCACTGATACATTCAAAATAAGTCATTATATTATTACTAACAATTTCAGATGCGAAACAAAAAAAGGATTTGACTAGAAAAATATTATGACAATGAAATAATAAAACAAAAACCAATTACCTTTTTCAAATCCTTCTGCTCTATGCAAGCTCGGAGTATTATTATGTGCATGTACCACATGACATAATACCCACATTCCCAATTTGAGACTTGCCTTTTGTGCTACAATGAAATAATAATGTCATAAAGTAATAACATTGTTCACACCAAGTACATCAAGTCGAACTATTGAACAATCTTACCTTTATCTCTATCCATTTTATTGTTTTATGCATCGATGAGTTATCCCCTTCAATTTCTGACTGATACACCCTCGATACACTTTACAAGACAACAATTAAAAGCTTATAAATAAGCATTAGCAAATAAACATGTGAGAATATCAGTAATATAATATTTGAAAAATATTGAAAAAGTATAAATACGCGTTCATCAAATTCGTAGCATCGTCTCGTGGGCTTGAGTGTACTGGATCAAACCAGTACACAATCATGTCCTGTGGTCTTATTGCCATTAGTATCTAATGTGCATTGAAAAATAATAATAACATCAATAATTCCAACTTATTAGACTATAAACCTATTGAAAATGTGGTTAACATTATAAAGAGATTTGAAATTTAATTACTTTAGAAAATACGGCACTAAGTATATACTCTTGTCTCCAGTCGTCAGGGTAGACACAATGTACTGTATTCTAGATGCTTCGTTATTCCCGAAGGCTTGTATATGCTCTAGCGATAGGAACCCTATCCCATTTTGACCCTGTTCTATACATAGTGCATACATTGTCCTACAACATTTATTGACAAACATACGGACACGCTTCATTAGTCTTTAAATATCTTACAAAATAACCAAAAAAAATAAAATAAAGTTGAAACTTTAAAAAAATGAGACACTTATATGAACAGTAGCATGCAATCACCCGTCACCATATCACACGACAAGAAATCACTGAGGCTCTCGTTAGAAAGTAATAGGGAAAACTCAATGCCCACTATTCCTTCCGTCATATTGATTGTATACATAGGTGGAAGTCAGTCGTATGGTTGCTCACCAATATGCACAATTGCCGTAAAGCTCCATCAAGGTGAGATAATAATTCATTAACCTCTTCTTGCGGGTGGGCCACCACTTTTGTTTTCTTGGGTGGAGGGGAGTTCGTTAACTCTTTACCACCTTTCTTGGCCGGTACCTTAAAAAAAATAATAAATTATTCGAGATGTTTATTACTAAAATTATACCAAAAAAACACAAAGAGTAGACTGTAATTACACCTGAGAATCCGATTCGGTACAAATATCAACCAATGACCGTGGCCACTCTAACAGGTTTCCAAATCCTGTACCAACTGTCGTGGCCTCATCATCGGGAAACGGCAATGGAGCATCATGTACGATGGCGGTAATGATGTTGACCTTCACTCTGTCCCGCATTACCTCTTTCCCGTGATGCATTGATAAATTATACAGCCTCCCGTTAGCTACAAGACGCTTCCCTTGAATATGATCAATCACAAACAGGCGACATTCTGTTCCATCCTGTGATTAATAGAAAAATATAGTATATATTAATAAATGAGTTAAATGAAAAAATTTTAAAAGAAAAGAATTATTTTTTGTTACCTCGAACTCTCCCAATGAATCTGGACGTCCAGAACCAGAGCATACCGGTATGTTCTCTAGATGCTTTAACTCTTGTTGCTTCAACGTTGATTCCGTACTACGCAAATTAAAGAGATCGCTCGCAGAAAAAAAAGGAACTAGTTTGCCCAAAGCTCTGTATAGGTCATGAACTGCTTCAGACAAGAACCTAATTTCTTCTCTGCATTTCGCGTGACTGGCTACATTCGTAGTACGCCCGGACGATGAGTCTCCAAAAACTTGAGACATCTTTATGCGACCGGGGTGATCTTTCTTACCCGTTGCAATGACAAGAATGTCATTGCTTCCCTCTCCAAGGGACTCTCCTAGACTTGAGCGATTCGTCAAATCATCCTGATAAATTTTACCAAACATTTTTTTTAGTATAATGCACATTAACAATTAATATTAATAGAAAATTTACTTAATTGAATAAATTATACTTATAATTGTCTTACTAAGACCTCTAGCCGCGTCGCTAGAAAAGTCACCAAGCTTGTTTTTGTGACCTTCCTTGAAGAGAATATGCCGGGGAATTGGTGACGGGGGAGAGGTTGTTTCACGTGCCTGCTCTACTGTCATACCAGAGTCAATCTTCCTTTGTATTTTTGCCTCAAATTTATCATGCATCATCTTTTTTTTCAAGTATGAATATCCACCACGAGACATTGTGTGATGGAGTTTGTTCTTGTTCGAACTCTCTTGGCTAGCAACACGCTTTGCCTATTTCTCAGAAAAAAAGAAATAGATTAACTGAATAATCATTTGAAAAAATAAAATATTACCTAAATAATCATTTGAAAAAAATAAAATATTACCTTCCATTCTTCGGTTAATCGATTTTTTCGGAAGGTCTCCTATGTATCCCTGCTAAGGTACTGATATGTAGCACATGGGTCTTCATCCGTTTGGCTTCCAAATATATACCGGTTCAAGCTTGTCTTCCAACCGCCAACGTTCCCCAGCTTGGACTAACCACTTCTTCTTCAGTTGTGGTGTGGACACAAAGTCAAAGGTATTCTGATTAAAAAAATATAACATCAATGTACGTAAAATTTCCTATAAATTAACGAAAATTTGTAAAAAAATAGTAAAAAGGACCATTAATATCTTGCACATACCATTACTTCATCCCAAATCATGTCCTTTATTGATGCATCGACTTCAGGCCATGATGGAAATTGCACAATGTTCACTTTACTGCGCGCCATCAACGCAATGAAACTAAACCAGTCATTATGTGTGTTTTTAGTCGTCGGCTCACCGTTGTCATCGAAAAAAATAGGTGTCCTTAATCCTCTTGCCCTTCTTTCCAAAATCTCGCGCGACATTTCGTTTCCTCTCGTCGTTTATTAGCCATGAGAAACCTTTGTAGTGTACACAGCATCCAAAAGTAAAAATCACAATAACAATATTTTAAAATTAAACAAACTCTTTGAACTAAATCATCTCATAAATCATCAAAACAGAAATTACCAACATCTCATAAATCATCAAAACAGAAATTACGTAAATTGTGAATTGAATAACTACTGAATAATAGATTGATCATAAATAGTCCATTGTACATCCCAACATATCCAGATTTCAGTTAGGTGTAATATTTCAACACAATATCTATAACATCCTTCGACCACCAAGTATATTGCCAAAACCAGCAGCTCAAAATTTATTCTCAGATTCCATATTTATTCATGTACATGAGGAATCCACAGCCGTAAACTCCAGATTCCAACAGCAAGATAACATTCCAAATGTAAAATAATTGTTCAACCAGGCATCTCCAAAATGTTTAACTCAGTTCAAAGAAATTACAGAGAATGCATTAACCATCGAAATTCAATTACCCACTTGCAGGCAAGCCTTAAAATTAACTATTAGCATATCCAATTTTTCAATGCACCCACCAAAAAGAAACATACCAAGTAATAACATATGAATGGTTTTTTACATAGTAAAGAGTGTAATTTGTTCCCCTTTTGCATGCTAAGACGTCAGAGTCGAAGAATCAAAATCAACAAACTCCATTTCCAAACTTCCAGTCAGGAAAAAAAAATTATATAGCAGCATTCATGATATACATTGCCTTGTGCCAAATGATAAAAGCACTATACCTCGAAAAGCGTGATGTAATCGGAAATGGAGATGGATACGCTCTGAACTAGAGTCGGCTACGATGGATACGGCTGCGAGGGATACGTCGATGTTGGCTGCTGTTATGATAGAGATGGCGCCGATGGAGGTGGCTGCGAGTTATTTTCAAAACGATGGTGGTGAAAATGGAGGTGAAGGTGGAGGATAAAAACACTTGGAGACGGCTATATGTTATAGAAGGACTTTGGAGACGACGCCAGGGCAAATTTTGTTTAAAAAACACTAACTACACCGGTTAAAAGGATAACCGGTGTAGAAAGTTTGTTTTCTACACCGGTTATAAGGATAACCGGTGTAGAAAGCTTATTTTCTACACCGGTTAAAAGGATAACCGGTGAAGTAAGTGTGTTCTCTACACCAGTTATTATTAACCGGTGTAGAAAACAAACTTTCACACCGGTTATTCTTATAACCGGTGTAGTAAGATATATTTGAACTATATTTTTATACATTTACTGGTTATTAATGTTAAACTTAAAAAAAATATTAGTAACCTTAATATATTTAGTTCTATTTTAACTATATTTTTATACATTTACCGGTTGTTAATGTAAAACTTATAAAAACATATTTAAAACTTAAAAAAATATATTTAACATTAAAAATAAATTTAACATTTAATATGACGAATGCTTAATGAAATTTTAATATACATGTTTATTTCATTATATTTTAATTAGAAATATATTGATGTTTTAGTGTTCATTATATTCAAATTCTATTAAAATTAATATACATTAATTAATTCTTTGTAATGAAATATATAAATTCAATCATAGTTAAAATATGATATTAATAAATTAAAATTCTTGGTATAAAATATACGATACAATCATAATTGTAATATAATTGATATTATACATGATTACTTAGAAGTATGGTGATGATACATGGTTTAGTGTTTAGGGTTTAGGGTATAGGGTTTAGGGTATAGGATGTAAATTAGTCTTTAAATGTAATGAATCACATATGAATGATTAATGAACTACAAATATGAATGTTTATTTCATTATATTTAAATTAAAAATTTATTGATGTGTTAGTGTTATCTAGTCGCATAAATTCTATTAAAATTCTTCTTAATGAATTAATTCGTTGTATATAAACTATATAAGTTCAACAGAATTTAGATATAATACTGCTATGCCCTATTTAATAATACTGCTTCTAATTACGCGCGCCCTTAATAGAACTTTTCCCTTCATATTATACCAAATGGCATTAATTACCAAAAAAAAAATCTGCATGGTATCCCCTGTATCTAGAGCAAACCTACGTGTCAAAAAACACTTGTGATGTATACAACTTTATACCACAATAAATATCGATCACTAATATGAACAATTCTTAGTTACAGTAACATATATGATTAAGTTGACACACCATCGTACATTGAGTAAACTTAATAAAACAAAAAATATGCCCTAATAGCCATAAGTAACGCTTATGTTGCATGAAGCTCATATCATCCCAGCCATTCACCTTTACCGAAATTAACAAAAGAATATACAAGTTACGTCACAACAGTTAGAGAAGCATGAAACTATCCAAATAACTGCATAAAACAAATAATGAGTACAATGAAAAATATAAATACACAAAAGTGCATAATAACTTACACACTATATCTCACGACAAGGTCTTTCTTTTATTTGACAATGGATCATCAACCCATATGCCTTCCACGTGATCAGTGCGGAGAATGAATGTATCCATATTGCGGTCCTCTTCAATTGTGCTCAGGGGGGAAAAACCTGATGAGAACGGCGGCATATCGTTATTATTATCAGTATCAATTTCATCACCGACATACAATTTTTTCCCTTGTAGGACAATGGACCATTTTTTGTCAATGGGATCAGAGACATAAAATACTTGTTTTGCCTGGGAAGCAACTATGAATGGTTCCCCTTTGAAACCTTCCCTATTCAAATCCACTAGCGTAAACCCCATTTCATCAGTTCGAATGCCATTGTTGTTGTCAACCCATTTGCATTTGAAACTAGGGACTTTGAATTTAACATAGTCTAGCTCCCATATCTCCTTAATAACCCCATAATATGACATTTTCGCATACACTAGATTTCTATCTCTCGAACTAGACACATGTAAAGCCTCAGACACTAATGTGACCACTATCTTGCGTTGTGCTACTGTCATCTTGAGTCTTAGTAGCAAATGAAAATCCATTTATGGCATAGATCGAATATGATAGCACAACGTGACTGGGCCTATACGCTAACCACTTTAATGTCTCTATAATAGTTTCGGCCCCAACAGCAGCACTGAACCAATTCACAAAGGTTCGGTTGTGTTCATTGAGTATGTATCTGTCAGTCCAACTACGATGGCTTTCTTTTATTTCACAAATATGAGCATCCACATAAGGCTGTACTTCTTCAGAATTTCGCAAGATATATAGATGCGCATTTTGTAATTCACCAATAGAGGGGGTAAACAACTTAGCTGCCGATGTACCTCTTCCTTTGTTCCGTTCATCGTGGCAATGCTTTGGTAGTCCACTAGCATGGGTATCAGACAAGTACCCAGTGCAAAACTCAATAACCTCTTCAGCTATGTACCTTTCAACAATGCTTGCATCAGGACGATAGCGGTTTTTCACATAACCCTTGAAGACTTTCATATAGCGCTCGAATGGATACATCCAGTGAAAAAATACAGGCCCACAGATCTTTATCTCCCTAACCAAATGAACAACCAAGTGAACCATAATGTCAAAAAATGCAGGTGGAAAATACATCTCAAGTTGGCACAAAACTATGACAATTTCTGCTTGTAGCTCATCAAGTCTATCACGATCAACTTCCTTGCTACATATCGCATTAAAGAAGAAACAAAGTCTAGTTATGCTGTATCTGACATGTTTTGGCAAGATAGATCGAATAGCAATAGGTAGAAACTGCTACATCAACACATGACAATCATGGAATTTCAATCCAACCAATTTTAAATCTCCAATCGAAACGAGTCGACTTACATTTGAAGAATATCCTGCTGGGACCTTGATGCTATGGAGACTCTCACACAAACTCTGTTTCTCATTCTGTGACAATGTATAACAAGCGGGGGGTAAGTACGTGCGCTGTCCACGAATCTCAGGAGCTAAATTAGTCCTAATACCCATATCAACCAAATCAAGTCTTGATTTATAACCATCTTTTGTTTTTCCATGTATATTCAAAATAGTATCCAACAAACTGTCACATATATTTTTTTCAATATGCATCACGCCAAGACAGTGTCTAACATCTAGTGTCTCCCAATATGGAAGATCAAAAAAGATTGATTTTTTCTTCCAACAGCTTGTATGATTCTTTCGAGACTTTTTATGTTTTCCAAATTCCACGTTGATATCCTTCACACGATCATGAACTGTCTTCCCACTCAACGCAATTGGAGCACTTCTAAAATCCTGTTTCCCATTGAAAGTTCTTTTCATTCGACGATATGAATGGGAATTAGGAAGAAATCGACGATGTCCAAGATAGACCGTCTTGCTCCTATGTACAAGCTGACAAGAATCTGTATCCTCCTCACATATAGGACATGCTTGTTGTCCTTTAACAGAAAATCCAGATAAATTCCCATAAACAGGAAAGTCATTAATAGTACAGAATATCATGGCATGCAATGTGAATGACTCCTGACGATGTGCATCAAACATCAACTCCCCTTCGTCCCACAACTTCTTCAAGTCTTCAATTAGGGGGGCTAAATAAACATCTATGTCATTTTCGGGTTGGCGGGGACCTGAAATCGTTAATGACATCAAAATATATTTTCGCTTCATACACAAGTAAGGAGGTAGATTGTAAATAACCAACATTACTGGCCAAGAGCTATGTGTACTACTTAGACAACCATAAGGATTCATTCCATCCGTACACAATCCTAATCTCAAATTCTTTGCATCTCTACCGAATAAGGGGTACACCAAATCAATCTATTTCCACTGATCAGAATCTGCAAGATGCCTTATCATCTTGTCCTCAGGGGAAATATTCCGATTTGCATACCAGGTCAGATTTTTAGCATCTCCGGAATTGGCAAACAATCGCTTGAATCTCGGTATTATAGGGAGATACCATAACACTTTCACCGGTGATGATTTATTCTTCGAATCTATATAATCTTCAACGCCATCACCAATTTGCTTCTTTTTGAAACGAGAAACCCGACATTTAGGACAATACAATGAATCTTCGTATTCATTCCTATATAGTATGCAATCGTTTGGGCAAGCATCTATTTTCTTATACTCCATACCCATAGGGCACAAGATTTTTTTAGCCTCATAAGTGCGATTCGGAAGTTCATTACCTTCTGGCAGTACATCCTTCAGTAAAGTCAACAGTCCTGTAAAACTAGTATCAGTCCGCCCATGTTTCGCCTTCAAACTGTAAAGTTTTAAAGTGACCGATAATCGTGTGTACTTAATACACCCTGGATATAGAGACTTTTCGCTATCATCCAACAACGAAGCAAGAATATCAGGCGTATCGGTAAAGCTACCGACAATATCATCTACCATAGCATCCAATCGGTCATGTTTAATCGCAATATCATCTTCTACCTCATATTCTTCTTGTTTCGATGAATTTTCATACTCGTCGTGCCATTTCCATATTTTATAAGCCGGATCAAATCCCCTCCGATACAAATGGTCTCTTATAGTGTCAGGGTGGTCGAAAACCGCAAAATTCCTACAATCCTTACATGGACAATAGATGTACTTGGCTTTTTTATAAGAAAAACTAATAAATTTCTCAACCTCTTCTTCATACGCTGATGTTGTCCGATCACCAAATATAATATCATTACGACCCATGACTACCGCACCCTTAAGTTATAAAAAAAATAATTATAATAAGTTAACCAACAAAATAAATGCATTAATTGATATGTTCATAATATTACATCATATAAAAATATACACAGGAACGCCTGAATCAAATAACAAAACAGCATTTTTATTACATGTATTACAAATATAAAGCATATATATGGAAATCTACAATTTTACAACTGGTTTAAAAAACATGAAATGCAGATCCATATTGTAAAGGCCGTTAATTATTATTGGAAATATCATTCCTATATAGAAGTAATGAGTTTATACGTAACTATAGCTAACCTCAGATGTTTGAGTTTCATAAACATAAGTTAAGTTGTAGCTTCTGATTTGGCCTTGAAAGAGATTTCGAGCGCAGCTTTTGGAACAAATACGTAGTTCTTTGCGACAGATATAATACACACTTAAGATGGAGCAGAAGGAGAATTGCGTGGTCATGGAAATACTTGTTATTTACACCGGTTTACCAAAAAACCAGTGTAATAGTAGACCAATTTACACCGATTTTTCAATAACTGGTGTAATAAAATAAATCATTTACACCGGTTATAAAAAAACCGATGTAAGAGATAAACATATTACACCGATTTTTTATAACCGGTGTAA
The DNA here is from genome assembly GCA_016586305.1 of Ophiorrhiza pumila. Taxonomy (NCBI): domain Eukaryota; kingdom Viridiplantae; phylum Streptophyta; class Magnoliopsida; order Gentianales; family Rubiaceae; genus Ophiorrhiza; species Ophiorrhiza pumila. Next base: position 25,556,324 of record BLIW01000003.1, on the reverse strand, counting down.
ATGATTTACTTTATTACACCAGGTATTTAAAAACCGATGTAAATTGGTCTTTTTTTACACTGGTTGTAATAGTAACCGGTGTAAATTGTTCTCCTTATATATATATTTTTTACCTTAATGTGTTGGTACATTAATGCTTATGTGTGAACTGAATACGATAAAATAATTTGTACCAATTTGGACATTTACAACAAAAACAAAATAGTTTATAGATTAATTTTTGTATGTTTTGTTTATTTTTTGAAAAAATTTGTTAAAAGTTTTGGAGCAATTGGAATGTTGAATTTTGTTTGATAGGTTTTATGTCAAAAGATAAGATTAAAGGGTAGTTAAGTATTTTGTTAAATGTTTTTAATATTAAATCATCCTTAACCCCTAAACAATAATTAGCCACCTTCATCTCGTAAACAATAAAAGATCACAACAAAACAAAATCACTGTTTTAAAGGCTAATACAATCATAAAAGCACTTTATAAGCGCTCAACATACTTTCATCTACACATCAAAAGCTATCAACTTATATGGAAAAATAAGGGCGTTACAAAAAGCCACATGACAGACAACGAAGGCACATGATAAAACTTCTACATGATTACACAAATTTCAGATTAGAAAAATTTTGGATACATAATCTTCAGCATTGTTACAATAACTTCTTGCATCTCTAGATCGGCATGTAGCTCTCCTTCATCAAATTGTATTTTATTCAAATCAAGTCCATAATCAATATGGAGATTGATGTGAGCTGTTTGGTCATTTGCTTCTATCCATTATGGAGAGACAGAAGGTTTATGGTTTTTCACTGCGTCGGAAGAAGGTTGTTTGTCTTCCATCGTCAACTGCTGTTGAAGTTGTTTTCATAGTGGAGTACAATATAAAAAGAAGAAAAACTAATTAATTACCACACACATGGTGGTTAACTTTTAATTTAAAAAATTAATTAATTACGATACATGACTATCGAACCCGTTAAATTATGTAAAATGAATGCATTAACGAGGCTTTTATAACATTACATCGTTTAAATTAATCAACAAATTTTGTTTCTAATTTTTATTAAAATAGAAATTGCCAAACTTCATTTCATTCCAGTATTTAAATGAAGGACACAATCAGTAATAATTAATAACTTAATATTTTGAAATGTATCAATGTAATTCTAAAAACTATGCACATGAACACCTAAATAACAGAACAAACATCATTTTAATTTCATTTATTACAAATATAAAGCTTATATAATGAAATCTACAATTTTGCAACAGTTTTACAAAAAAAGAAATGCAGATCCAAATGTATATGAGCCAATGCTTTGACGAATGAGAAGTAAAATCATATAAAAGAAATCAGTTTATATATAACAAGCTAACTTCAGATGGGTGAGGTGTATGAGTATAAGTTAATTTGTGTTTATGATTTGGCCTTTAAAACGATTTCGGGCGCAGCTTTTTGATAAAAATATTCGTTGTTCTTCACGAAAAGGATAAACTTACTGAAGCTGGAGCAGATGGAAAAATGAGTGGTTATGTTTTACAGTAGTTGTTTACACCGGTTCACCAATAAATCGGTGAAAACAATAATCTATTACACCGGTTGTTATTTAAACCGGTGTAATAGATAAACTATTTACACCGGTTATAAATTTACCGGTGTAATATGTTCCTTGTTACACCAGTTGTCTAATAATCGGTGTAAATAGTTCATCTATTACACCGGTTTAATTGGCAATCGGTGTAAATAGTTCATCTATTACACCGGTTTAATTGGCAACCGGTGTAATATGTTCTAATTCATTTTTAATATATCGGTAATGCCACCGCGTTTTTATAAATTACACCGGATTATGTGTACCCGCTTTAAAAAGGAAGGTTGAAAAGGGCTATTTTGTAGTAGTGAAAGCATCCAAGTTCTCTCGGAGTCCCTCTTCATTATCTCCCGAGCTGAAGAATAAAATGCGAGGACTTGGAACCCCTATTTCAGCTGGGATGACGGCTTCAGTACCATATGTTAAGCTATAAGGAGTTTCACCTGTGGCTGCTTTGGAGTAGTTCGATATGACCATAAGACCATCGGTAGCTGTTCAACCCAGTTCCCACTAGCTCGTCCTAATCGTGTTTTCAACCCCTGCAATAATATACGATTAGTCACTTCTGCTTGCCCATTTGTCTGGGGATGAGCTACCGATGTAAAATTCAGTTTAATCCCAAGAGACAGACACCAAGACTTGAATGGCTCTTCGGCAAACTGCCTTCCGTTATCTGAAATTATGACTCCTAGAATTCCATATCTGCAGACATTATTCTTCCAAAAAAACTTTATCACATTCTTTCCGGAGATAACGGCTAAGGGTTCTGCCTCCACCCATTTAGTGGCATAATCTACTGCCACTATGAGAAATTTTACCCGACCTGCCCGTTCAGGAAATGGCCCGAGCAGATCTGTTCCCCATTGATAAAAGGGCCAAACAGAGATAGTTGGGTTGAGGGGTACCTGAGGACTGTGTGTTGTCACCGCAAACTTCTGGCATGTCTCGCAGGTCCTTACTATTCGGGACGCGTCTTCATACATAGTTGGCCAAAAATACCCGAGGAGAGTAGCTTTTTAGTCAACATTCGGGATCCAACATGGGAACCACAGATACCTTCATGTATTTCCCGAAGCAAATATTGAGCTTGTTCTGAATCTACGCATCGCAATAAGGATTTTAGGTACCTTTTTTTATATAGAATTCCATATTTGAGAAAATACCGAAGCGCACGCATACGAATCTGCCGAGCTGTAGCTTTGTCTTCGGGAAGAATTCCTGTCATCAAGAACTTTGATATAGGGGTCATCCAATTTTCTAAATCCGCTATATCCATTACTTCTGCGACCATTATGCTTCTATTCGGAAGTGTTTCTACAAACACATGTTTGTTCAGATGTGCTGATGTAGAAGAAGCTAACTTACTCAAAGCGTCTGCTCTTCTATTTTGCGACCTCGGAATCTTACTAATATCAAACTTTTCAAACTTTTCTGTGGTCTTGCGAACAAGCTCTGCATATCTTTTCATCGTAGCATCTTTGATGGCATACCTTCTCGAGACTTGTTCAACCACAAGTTGAGAATCACTGTAGGTCTTTATTCGACGTGCCCCAACTGGTAAAGCCAACTTCAGACCTGTTATGAACGCCTTGTATTTAGCTTCAATGTTGGAAGCAGGAAATTCAAATTTCAATGTGTAAGTTAACTCGTTGTTTTCGGGGCTAATTAGTACTAGCCCCGCTCTTGATCCTTCTCCTGCTGCAGCTCCATCAATAAATAGTTGCCATCCTCCTACGTCATCTCGCTCGGCCTTATTTGGTTCTAAAACCAAACTTTCTTCTTCTTTCCGAGGCATCTCAGCAATGAAATCGGCTAATGCCTGACCTTTGATCGTTGTTCGGGGTTTAAAAGTAATATCATACTCTCCGAGCTCAATGGCCCATTTGGATAGTCGCCCAGATGCTTCATGTCGGTGCAATACCTGACGGAGGGGTTGATCAGTCAGAACGCAAATTGGATGTGCTTAGAAATGCGGTCTCAATCGCCAATCTGAAAAAATCAGAGATAACACCAACTTCTTGATTCCTGGATATCTTTGCTCAGCCCCTTGTAAAGCTTTGCTCACAAAATATACAGGCTTCTAGACACCTTCATCTTCTCGGACCAACACCACACTTACTGCTTGTTCTACGACGGCTAGATATAAAAACATGATTTCTCCTTCTGTGGGGACAGATATAGTAGGAAGTTGCTTCAAATGCTCCTTTAAGGATTCAAAATGTTTCTGGCAATCCTCATTCCATTTGAAATCCTTTGCTGATTTTAGGAGTTTGAAGAAGGGCAAACCCCTTTCCGCTGCTCGGGACAAAAACTTGTTCAGGGCTGCCATGCATCCGGTTAACTTCTGCACTTCCTTGACATTTCTAGGAGCTTCCATGTAAATTATGGCTTCCAGCTTCTTAGGGTTGGCTTCAATTCCCCGTTTGCATACTTTTCTGCTCAGTTCATTAACAGTTCTATGTCGGTCGGCGGATCAGTAGCCATTTTGACATAGAAGTGTCCGGGCCGCAGCCCATTCAAAAATGCCCCCACTAGCACATCTTTCGAGTAGTTTTTCACTTGCAAACTTTCATCATTAAACCTGTTCATATATCCCCTAAGGGATTCACTATCTCCTTGTCGAAGGTTTAGTAATTCAGCTGTGGATTTATCGAACTTCTTTCGCTATAAAAAGCGGTTGAAAAAGAGATCGCATAACTATGAGAAAGAGTCTATGCTTCTGGGCCTCAAACCTTCATACCACAAACGGGCCTTCCATTCCAAGGTAGTTGGAAAAGCTTGGTACTTTGTCTCTTCTGGTGCTTTCAAAAAGTCCATAGTTGTTTCGAACCTATGGATATGATCATTGGGATCTGTATCTCCCATGTAGGCCTGTAGTTGTGGCAACTTGAAGCGAGGAGGCAAAGGAAAATCAGTGATTTCTTTCGTCAACGGGCTCTCCCTTAGGGGTCTTCTAGCTCTAGGATTCCTGCTTTCATCTCGATTCGTGTTACCTCTACCACCAGGTCGGGCAAAAACCTGTGTCTCATATTTCCCTTCATTTTCTCCATCAGATTCACTTTGAATTACCAGAGGTGCTTTCCCCCGGTTATTCTGTTGATCTTCCTTCCTCTTCCGGGTCTCTTTCACCATGGCCTCCATCTGATCATAGTGTTTCGCAAATATTTTCATCATTTCTGGGGTGATACGATTATCCCACTATTGTGATTTTTCAGGATCCTTTTGATGAGAGGGAGATGATTGCCTCTCCCCCTCTCTCCGGCTAGTCTGACCCGTTCCTCTCATTGATCTTGTATTCGCCATCACCGTTTTGTTGCGTGAACCTTTCGTTCAATTCCCACAGACGGCGCCAATTGTTGCAGCTCAAATGTTCACCTCGGGAATATTGACTGACCGAGCAAATGTGATCCGAGCTCCAGCAATAAATTTGCGTATGATCTGCAAAACAAGATGATGTTAGAGCAAAATCCCGAGATGGTCCCCGGAGATTTTACTCCGATGCCAAAGTCAATATGTGTAATTTTAATAATCTCCCTTAATTAGTTAATCAAATCAACATATAAAGTATTTAGAATTATGTTACCGTTGCACAATATGTTACCGTTTCCTGTTGTTCGGTAGTTGGTTGGAAACAAACTTTGACTGGTTCCTCATATTCAAATTCTACATCTGAATATTGTTATATCATATAGTATACACCAAAGGACAATCTTGCAAGAAATGATGTATTTTATTTTCATAAATAGAATTCTACCATAAAATAAAACAATACAACAACAACTAAAGATGCATGCTTTCATACTTTGTCATTGTATGCTATTAATTTTAGGAGCGTTTCTCTCATTTTCTCATTTATTGGTGCTACGCTCACTTTCTTTTATCCTATAAAATCTACTATATCTACTTATCTATTTTAACATTCTCATTTCTATTAGTTTTGATTTTTGTTCATGCTTATATTTAGTAGCCCAATATTCTAATACATAAAGTATCGCCAATTTTATAACTATTTAATTTATAAAATTTTCCTTTCAATTTTAACAATACTTTACGATTATAAAGTATAGAAGACACACTTATCCATTTGTTACAACCTTCTTAAACTCTATCTGTAACATCTGTATCAATTCTCCCATTTATTTAGGAAAAAAAATGCAATTTTAGTCCCTCCAATGTTATAGGCAGTATCAAATTTAGTCTCCAATATTATTTTGGACCAGGAATGTCTCTAAAGTTCCAAAATTTGTCCAATTAAAGACATTTGACATAATTTTTGGATATTTAACAGATCAAACCACGCGAATCTCACGTGCCCCATTAGTAATCCCTCTTTAACAGAGAAAATCTATTTTGTCCAATTTAAAAAAACAAATCAAATCTTTTGACTTTTAATTAAACTAATATGCTTTTTCTCTAAATGCCCTAGTTTTATTCTTCTTCAGAGCTATGATTGCAAAACCTTTTTCATTAATCTCAATCTATAAACTCTATAGATTTGGAATCATTCAAAATGTCTCTCAAAAGTAAGGAACTAGACAATATACCGCGCGCCCCCAAGTTATGGTATGTTATGAATCCTTGTTTATAATCAATTTGTTGTGCTTTAGGAGCACAACAAACTTCAATCTCAGGATTCTCATCCTTCCAATATGCCACCATTCTTGCCCTCCTACCGCAGTTGCAATTGATATGTGAATCCATATGCCCAACAAAAGAGTAGCAAATGGAAGTTTGGGATTGAATGTGAGTGATACTGATTAAGAAATGAAAGTTTGGGATTGATACATGAATCTATATTCAATTTGGGTTTTTGACGTATTGATGGAAGATGACAAACATAGATTGGGGTTTGGAATTAAATGTTAGAAATTTTGGATTAAAAATATAGCAACAGTTGATTTTTTTTTTTTTTGCTAAATTGCGTGTTCCTTATTGATATGGGTGAAATCATGACTAATTTTTTTTAATCAAAAAACGTGTGCTATAACTCACGAAAATTTGTCAATTCTCAAAAAATTTGGGTCACTATGTTTTTTGGATTAATCACTAAATTGCATTTTCCTTATCGATATTGGTGAAAAAATAAGTCATTTTTAAACAAAAAAACGTGTGCTACAACAAACAAAAAGTTGTGATTTTTTAAAAAAATTTGGTAACTCTTTTTTTCTGGGTATTAATCACAAGATTGCATGTTGCATATTGATATTGATGAAAAAATGGGTAATATTTTTACCAACAATCTATAACACACAAAAAGTTGTCATTTCTCAAAAAATTTGAATAACTTTTTTTTTTTGGATTAATCACTAGATTGCATGTTCAATATTGATTTGGGTGCAAAAACGGCTCATTTTTTACAAAAAAAAAACGTGTGCTATAACTAACGAAAAAATGGGATTTTTCAAAAAATTTGAGTAACGCTTTTATTGGATTAATCACTCTATTACATATTCCTTATTGATATGAGTGAAATCACGGCTCGTTTTTTTTTACCAAAATACGTGTGCTATAACTCACGAAAATTTTTCATTTTTAAAATACTTTGAGTAACTATTTTTTTTTTGGTTTAATCACTATATTGCATGTCCCTTATTGATATTAGTGAAAAAATGGGTCATCTTTTTATCAAAAATTGTGTGCTATAACTCACCAAAAGTTGTCATTTCTCAAAAAAATTGATTTACCCTTGTTTTTAGTAAACACTAAATTGCATGCTCCTTATTATGGGTGCAAAAACATGTCATTTTTTATAAAAACATATGTTCTATAAATCACTAAAAGTTGCAATTTTTTTTAAAAAATTAAGTCACTCATTTTTTAATAATCACTAGATTGATTATTCCTTAATGATATGGGTGAAAAATGGGCCATTTTTTTACCAAATTGCATGTGGTATAACACACGAAAAGTTGTGATTTTTCAAAAAATTTGAGTAACTCTTTTTTTTTTGGATTAATCACTAGATTGCATGTTGCGTAATAATATGGGTGAAAAAATAGGCAATTTGTTTACCAAAAAATGTGTGCTATAACGCACAAAAATTTGTCATTTCTCAAAAAATTTGATTCATTCTTTTCTTTCCCCAGTTAATCACTATACTACATGTTCCTTATTGATGTGGGTGCAAAAATGGTTCATTTTTTACAAAAAAACGTGTGCTACTCACAAAAAGAGGTGATTTTTGAAAAAGAATTGAGTAACTCTTTTTTTGGATTAATCACTAGATTTCATATTTCTTATTGATTTTGGTGAAATCAAGGCTCATATTTTGCCAAAATATGTGTGCTATAACTCCCAAAAATTTGTCATTTTTCAAAAAGTTTGAGTAACTCTTTTCTTTTTGGATTAATCACTACATTGCATGTTCGTTATTGATATTGTTGAAAAAATTTGTCATTTTTTTTACCAAGAATCGTATTCTATAACTCACTCTTGTTTTTAGATTAATCACTGCATTGCATGTTCCTTATTGATATGGGTGCAAAAATAAATCATTTTTTTACCAAAAAAAAGTGTGCTATAAGTCACAAAAGTTGTGATTTTTCTAAAAATTTGAGCCACTATATTTTTAAAAATAATGACAAGATTGCATGTTCCTTATTAATCTGAGTGAAATTTGAGTCACCCTTTTTTTGGATTAATAACTAAATTGCATGTTCTTTATTAATTTTGGTGAAAAAATGGGTAATATATTTTTACAAAAAAATGTGTGCTATAAAAAATAAAAAGTTATGATTTTTTCAAAAAAGTTAGTAAGTTTTTTATGTTGAATTAATCACTGGATTGTATGTTGAATAATAATATGGGTGAAAAAATGGGTAATTTTATTACCTAAAATTGTGTGTTATAACTAACGAAAATTGTCATTTCTCAAAAAAAATTGATTCAGTACGTCTTTCTGTTTATTAATCACTAGATTTCATAGTCCTTATTTATGTGGGTGCAAAAATGGCTCATTTTTTATAAAAAAATAATTTGTGTTCCATAACTCACAAAAAGATGTGATTTTTCAATAAATTTGAGCAACTTTTTTTTTTTGATTAATCACTATATTGCATGTTCCTTATTCATATGGGTGAAATGGCAACATGTTTTTTACCAAAACAAGTCGCCATAACTCTAAAAAATTTGTCATTTCTTGAAAAAATTAAGTAAAACTTCTTTTTGGATTAATCACTAGATTGCATGTTCCTTATTGATATTGGTGAACAAAATGTTCTTTTTTTATGAAAAAATGTGAGCTATAACTCACGAAAATTTGTCATTTATCAAAAAATTTAAGTAACTCTTTTTTTTTGAATAATCACAAGATTACATGTTCCTTACTGATATGGATGCAAAAACAAGTCAGTTTTTTAACAAAAACAAAGCGTGTTATAACTCATGAAAAGTTGTAATTTTTTAAAACATTTGAGCAATTATTTTTTTAATAATCACTAGATTGCATGTTCCTTATTGATATGTGTGAAAAATGGGTAATTGTTTTACAAAATATCGTGTGATATAACTCAAGAAAAGTTGTGATTTTTCAAAATAATTGAGTAAATCTTTTTTTAGATTAATCACTAGATTGCATAATCCTTATTGATATTGGTGAGATCACGGCTCATTTTTTTTTAAAAAAAGTGTGCCATAACTCACGATAATTTGTCATTTCTAAAAAAATTTGAGAAATATTTTTTGGATTAATCACTAGATTGCATGTTCCTTATTGATATTGGTGAAATCACAGCTAATTTTTTTTACCAAAAAATGTGTGCTATAACTCATGAAAATTTGTCATTTTTCAAACACTTTGAGTACACTTTTTTTGGATTAATCACTAGATTGGAAGTTCTTTATTGATATTGGTTTAAAAATGGTTCATTATTTAACCAAAAATCGTATGATGTAACTCACGGAAAATTGTAATTTCTGAAGAAACTTAAGTCACTCTTTTTTTTTGGATTGATAACTAGAATTCATGTTTCTTATTGATATGGGTTCAAGAACATGCCATTTTTTTTACCAAAAAAAGTGTGCTACAACTCACAAAAAGTTTTAATTTTTCAAAAATTTGAGCCATTTTTTTAAAATAATCAATAGATTGCATGTTCCTTATTGATATGGGTGAAATCACGGCTCTTTTTTTACAAAAAAATGTGTGTTATAATTCACGAAAAATTATCATTTTTCAAAAATTTTGAGTAACTCTTTTTTTTGGACTAATCACTAGATTGCATGTTCCTTATTAATGTGGGTGAAAAAATGGCTAATTTGTTTACAAAACAACGTGTGTTATAACTCACAAAAATATGTGATTTTTGAAAAAATTCGAGTCACTCTTTTTTTTGGATTAATCACTAGATTGCATGCTCCTTACTGATATGGGTGAAAAAAATGGGTCATTGTTTTACCAAACAAAGTGTGCTATAACTCACGATAAGTTGTGATTTTTCAAAAAATTTGAGTCACTTTTTTTTTAAAATAATCACTAGATTGCATGGTCCTTATTGATATGGGTGAAATCATGGCTCATTTTTTTCCAAAAAATATATGCTATAACTCATGAAAATTTTTGATTTCTCAAAAAATTTGAGTAACTCTTTTTTTTGGATTAATCACTGGATTGCATATTCCTTATTAATATTGGTAAAAAATGGGTCATTTTTTTACTAAATAATGTATGCTATAACTCTCGAAAATTTGTCATTTCTCAAAAAAATTTAATCACACTTTTTTTCTTGGCTTAATAACTAAATTGCATGTTCCTTATTGATATTGTTGAAAAAAATGGGTATTTATTTTTACCAAAAAAAATGTGTGCTATAACGAACAAAAAGTTGTGATTGTTTTTAAAAAAAAATAGTAACTCTGTTTTTTAGATTAATCACTAGATTGCATGTTTTTTATTGATATGGGTGAAAAAATGAGTAATGTTTTACCAAAATATGTGTGCTATAACTCATGCAAATATGTCAATTCTCAAAAAAAATTATTCACTCCTTTTTTGGATTAATTATTAGATTACATGCTCCTTATTGATGTGGGTGCAAAAACGGTTCATTTGTTTTAACAAAAAACGTGTGTTATAACTCACGAAAAGGTGTGATTTTTCAAAAAATATGAGTAACTCATTTTTTAGATTAATCACTACTTCACTAGGTTGTATATTCCTTATTGATATGGGTGAAATCACGGCTCGTTTTTTACCAAATAACATTGACGCGAGGTAAATTTACATAAAATATTGCCGTGGTTGTATTTACTCTCGACTCAAATTAAATTCACTACACAACCCCTTTTTAGGTAGTAGTATAGCGAGTTCGAACCCACAGGGAAGTTAATTTATTGAAATGTGGTAAAATGAAGTGTAAATTCTTTAGGTTTTGATTAACTAAAAACTGTCCAAATTCCAACATAAAAATATCAATAAAATTAAATAAATAACAACACTTGGTTTTCAAAACAACAAATGATCAAACGTATTCCCGGGATGATTTCGAGGGTTATAAAAATATTTCATGTATTTGTTCTATTTATGGAAATATGAAATTAAGGATAAACAACTTTTCTCATACCTTCCTTGTGGCTATTAAGGTAAGGTTTGATTTAATTATTTATCTATTTAAGTATTAATCAATTTCTTAAATCCTCCTTGTGGCTATTAAGGTAAGATTTAATTCATTAATTAACCTAAAATCTTGTGCATCATCCAACTTTCCAAACACTCAAGTTCAATTATTCCTTTTGGCTATCAAGGCAACAATCAAGCTAGGCACACTTATGTTAAATCATTTTACTTTAATTCTCCCTTGTGGCTATTAAGGTGAGAGTTAAATTAACTTGACCTAACAAATTCACAACTTTCCTCACAAGATTTCAAACAATCCACTCTAACCTCCTTGTGGCTATTAAGGTAAATTAGAGCAAATTATTCTTAAATAATTTGCTGCACTTTTCAAAGTATTCATCACACATGATTGATCAAGTCAAGTATGACTAATTAAGCTCACAACAAAACTCAACTCACAACAATCCATAAAATAGAACTAACATGAATTTAAGTACATAAACCCTCTACATCATCCCAGGAATACAAAATAATTTAGCCAAGCATAATCATCTCAAACATCATCATATATAAGATTAAGAACAATATTGGTATCATTAATACAAAGGAAAGAAAACACCTTGGAGAATCACTCCTTGGAAGAATCCTTGTCTTTGACTATATGAAATCCAACTCCAATGATGTATCAAAGATTTGCTATTACAATCCTTACAATATCAAATTATCAAAAGAGATGAAAACCATGAATTGTACAAAGTAAAATGTGAAGTCTTCCCTTGAAGCTCTCTTTCTTCTCTTCTTCACACTTTCCTTAGCTATGGAATGGAATGGCATATGGATTGAATGCTCCCCTCTAGCTTTTTGGTCTTCTAATACGTCCAAAATGAGCTCCATCAACTGTGCTACCGACAATTCATCAACCAATGATAATTTTTGGTCAATTGTTTAAGTTGACAAAAATGGCAAAAATAATATATATTATTATGCCTCGGCGTCGCGACGCATAGGGTCGCGCGTCGCGACGCCCACTCGCGTCGCGACGCCTAATCTATTGGGCGTCGCGACACGGAGAATTTATTTCTCTGCCATGTTTTGATGCTCTGTGCGTCGCGACGCAGAGGATTGCGTTCCTGGGCGTCGCGACGCCGAGGAGTTTTCCCCTTTTTAGCGATTTTCTTCTCATTTTTCTCCATTCTTTGTCGGTTTAGCTTTTTCCTTGACTTCTTTCCTCCAATGTACAATATGGTCGTCAAACCTACAATTTAAACATTAAAACAAATCAAACGGAACAAAAACGATCAAAGAGTTAAGCGTAATTGTTATATAAAAGGTGAATAAATTCACCTTATCAAACATATGGTATAAATCACAAAAATTGGTCATTTTTCAGAAATTTGGAGTAACACTTTTTTTTTGTATTAATCACTAGATTGAATATTCCTTATTGACATTGGTAATAAAATGGGTCATATTTTTTTTACCAAAAATCATATGCTATAACTAAAGAAAAGTTGTCATTTCTCAACAAACTTGAGTCACCCTTTTTTTTGGATTAATCACTATATTGCATGTTCCTTTTTTATATTGGTGAAAAAATGGGTCATTTCTAACCAAAAAAACGTTAGATTGTATGTTCCTTATTGATATGGGTGAAATCACAACTCATTTTTTGCCAAAATACATGTGCTATAACCAACAAAAATTTTTCATTTTTAAAAAAATTTGAGTAACTCTTTTTTTTTTTTTGGATTAATCACTAGTTTTCATGTTCCTTATTAATATTATTGAAAAATGGGTCATTTGTTTTACCAAGAATCGAATTCTATAACTCAAGAAAAGATGTGATTTTTGAAAAAATATTAGTTATAGAATTCGATATTTTTTCACCCACATCAATATTTTTCCACCCATTTGAGTCACTCTTTTTTTTTAAATAATCACTAAATTGCATCTTCCTTATTGATATGTGTGAAAAAATGGGTCATTTATTTACCAAAAATCATGTGATATAACTCGCGAAAAGTTGTGAATTTTTCAAAAAATTGAGTAACTATTTTTTTTAATTAATCACTAGATTTCATGTTGCATAATAATATGGGTGAAAAAATAGGTAATTCTTATTATCAAAAAACATATGCTATAACTCATGAAAATTGTCATTTTTCAAAAATTTGATTCACTCTTTTTGTTGGATTAATCACTAGATTGCATGTTTCTTATCTATGGGGGGTGGGGGGGGGGTTGCAAAAATGGCTCTTTTCTTTTTTACAAAAAAATATGTATTATAACTCATGAAAAGATATGATTTTTGAAAAAATTTGAGCAACTCTTTTTTTGGATTAATCAAGATGTTACATGTTCCTCATTGATATGGGTGAAATCACGTTTTTTTTTACCAAAATATATGTGCTATAACTCACGAAAATTTGTCATTTTTCAAAAAATTTGATTAACTTTTTTTTGGATTAATCTCTAGATTTGACATGGGTGAAAAAATGGATAATTATTTTTACCAAAAATCGTGTGCTATAAATCACAAAAAATTGCCCTTTCAAAGAAAAATTATTTCACTCTTTTTTTCAGATTAATCACTAGATTGCATGTTCCTTATTGATTTAGATGCAAAACCGGCTTATTTTTTGACAAAAAAATATTTGCTATAACTCACGAAAAGATGTGATTTTTCACTAATTTGATTCACTCTTTTTTTGGATTAATCATTAGATTGCATCTTCTTATTGATATTGGTGAAAAATAAGTCATTTTTTTTTAAAAAAAAAACGTTTGCTAAAACAAAAAAAAAGTTGTGAATTTTTTAAAAAATTTAGTAACTCTTTTTTTTGGATTAATCACAAGATTGCATGTTCAATATTGATATTGGTGAAAAAAATGGGTAATATATTTTCCAAAAATCATATGCTATAACTCACAAAAAATTGTCATTTCTGCAAAAATTCGATTCACTCATTTTTTTTGGATTAATCACTAGATTGCATGTTCAATATTGATATGGGTGCAAAAACGACTCATTTGCTTACAAAAAGAAACGTGTGCTATAACTCACAAAAATTTGTCATTTTTCAAAAAAGTAACTCTTTTTTTTGGATTAATAACTAGATTGCATGTTCTTTATTGATGTTGTTGAAAAACTGGGTCTGTTTTTTTTACCAAGAATTGTATGCTATAACTCACAAAAAGTTTTCATTTCTCGAAAAAAAATTGAGTCACTAATGTTTTTGGATTAATCACTAGATTGCATGTTCCTTAATGATATAGATGTAAAAACATGTCATTTTTTACAAAAAAAAATGTGTGCTATAAATCATGAAAAGTTGTGATTTTTCAAAAAAATTTAGTCACCCTTATTTTTTAAATAATCACTGGATTGCATGTTCCTTATTGATATGGGTAAAAAATAGGTCACATTTTTACCAAAAATCGTGTGATATAACTCATGAAAAGATGTAGTTTTTTAAAAAAATTAAGTAACTCTTTTTTTGGATTAATCATTAGATTGCATGTTCCTTATTAATATGGGTGAAATCACGACTCAATATTTTTACCAAAAAACGGATGCTATGTCTCATGGAAATTTGTCAATTCTCAAAAAAATTGGGTCACACTTCTTTTTTGATTAATCAATAAATTGCATGTTTCGTATTGATATTGGTGAAAAAATAAGTCATTTTTTACAAAAACAAAACGTATGCTATAACAAATAAAAAGTTGTGATTTTTTTTTTAAAAATTAGTAAATCTTTTTTTTGAATTAATCATAAGATTGCATGTTGCATATTGATATTGGTGAAAAAAATGGGTAATGTTTTTTACCAAAAATCGTGTGCTATAACTCACAAAAAGTTCTCATTTCTCAAAAAAATTTGATTCACTTTTTTTTTGGATTAATCACTAGATTGCATGTTGAATAATGACGTGGGTGCAAAAACGGCTCATTTGTTTGCAAAAAAAAAAAACGTGTGCTATAACTCACAAAAATTGCTCCATTTTTAAAAAATTAGTAACTCTTTTTTTGGATTAATCACTAGATTGCATGTTTCTTATTGATATTGTTGTAAAAATGGGTCATCTTTTTACCAAAAATCATGTGTTATAACTCTCCAAAAGTTGTCGCTTCTCAAAAAATTTTAGTCAATCTTTTTTTTTGGATTAATCTCTTGATTACATGTTCCATACTGATGTGGGTGCAAAAATAGGTTATTTTGTTATAAAAAAAATGTATGCTATAACTCATGAAAATTTGTCATGTTTTAAAAATTTTGAGTAACTCTTTTTTTGGTTAATCACTGCTAGATTGAATGTTCCTTATTGATATTGATGAAAAATGGGTAATTTTATTACCAAAAATCGTATGCTATAACTCACAAAATGCTGTCATTTCTTAAAAAACTTGAGTCACTCTTTTTTTTGGATTAATCACTAGATTGCATGTTCCTTATTGATATTGGTGAAAAAAAATAGTTAATTTGTTTATCAAAGAACACGAGCTATAACTCTCCAAAAGTTGTCATTTCTCAAAAAAATTGAGTCACCTTTTTTTTGGATTAATAACTGAATTGCATGTTCCTTATTGATATTAGTGAAAAAATGGGTCATTTTTTTACCAAATATTGTATGCTATAACTCACGAAAAGTTGTCATTTCTCAAAAAACTTAAGTCACTCATTTTTTTGGATTAATCACTAGATTGCATGTTTCTTACTGATATTGGTGAAAAAATGGTTAAATCTGTTTTTCAAAAAACACGTGCTATTACTCTTTTTTTTTCAAAAAACGTGTGTTGTCACTTCTTAAAATATTTGAGTCACCATTTTTTTCGATTAATAACTAAATTATAGGTTCCTTATTGATATGTGTGAAAAAATAGGTCATTTGTTTTTACAAATAAAAATGTGTGCTATAACAAACAAAAAGTAGTAATTTTTCAAAAAATACAGTAACTCTTTTTTCATTTAATCACTAGATTGCATGTTGAATAATAATATGGGTGAAAAAATGGGTAATTTTATTATAAAAAATTGTGTTCTATAACTCACTAAAATATTCATTTCTCAAAAATTTGATTCACTCATTTTTTTGTATTAATCACTAGATTGCATGTTCCTTATTGATGTGGGTGCAAAAAAAGTTTAATTTTTATAAAACAAAATGTGTGCTATAAGTGACGAAAAGATGAGATTTTTCAATAAATTTTAGCAACTCTTGTTTTGGATTAATCACTATATTGCATTTTTCTTATGGATATGGATGAAATCACGACTCATTTTTTACAAAAATATGTCTCTATAACTCTCGAAAATTTGTCATTTCTCAAAAAATTGAGTACCTATTTGTTTTTATTAATCACTAGATTGAAAATTGAATAATAATATGGGTGAAAAAATGGGTAATTTTATTACCAAAAATCGTGTGCTATAACTCACGAAAATTGCCATTCCTCAAAAAATTTAATTCACTCTTTTTTCATTAATCACTAGATTTCATGTTCTTTATTGAAGTGGGTGCGAAAATGGCTCATTTTTTAAAAAAACAAAAAATGTGTGCTATAACTCACGAAAAGATGTGATTTTTGAAAAAATTTGAGTCAGTTACGTCGCTTTTTGTATTAATCACTAGATTGCATGTTCCTTGTTAATATGGGGTGCAAAAATAGGCCATTTTTACCCAAAAAAAAGTGTGTTGTAATGCACAAGCAGTTGTGATTTTTCTAAGCATTTGATTCACTATTTTTTTAATAATTACTAAATTGCATATTCCTTATTGATATCTGTGAAAAATGGGCCATTTCTCTACCAAAAATCTTGTGATATAACACACAAAAAATTGTGAATTTTAAAAAAAAAAAAAATTCAGTAACTCTTTTTTTGGATTAATAACTAGATTGCATGTTGCTTATTGACATGGGTGAAAAAATGGGTAATTTTTTACCGAACATTGTGTGCTATAACTCATGAGAAGTTGTCAATTCTCAAAAAAAAAAATTATTCACTCTTTTTTTAATTAATCGTTAGATTACATGGTCCTTATTGATGTGGATGCAAAAACGACTCATTTTTTACAAAAAAAAAACGTGCGCCATAACTCACAAAAAGATATGATTTTAAAAAAAAATGAGTAACTCTTTTTTTTGGATTAATCACTACATTGCATGTTCCTAATTGATGTGTAAAATCATGGCTCATTTTTTCCAAAAAATGTGTGCTATAACTCACAAAAATTTGTCATTTTTAAAAAAAAATGAGTAAGTCTTTTTTTTATTAATCACTATATTTAATGTTCCTTATTGATATTGGTGAAAAAATGGGTCAATTGTATACCAAACATTATATGCTCTAACTCAAAAAAATTGTTTTTTATCAAAAAATTTGATTCACTCTTTTTCTTGGATTAATCACTAGATTGCTTATTCCTTATTGACGTCGATGCAAAAATGGCACATTTGTTTGCAAAAAAAAGTATGCTATAACTCACAAAATATGTGATTTTTAAAAAACAAATATTGAGTTACTATTTTTTTGGATTAATTACAATATTTGATGTTCCTCATTGATATTGGTGAAATCACAGCTCGTTTTTTAACAAAATACCTGTGCTATAACTCACAAAAATTTGTCATTTTTCAAAAAATTTGGGAAACTTTTTTTTTGGATTAATCACTAGATTGCATGTTTCTTATTGATATTGTTGAAAAAATGGGTCAATTTTTTACCTAGAATCGTATGCTATAACTCACGAAAAGTTGTCATTTCTCAAAAATTTGAGTCACTAATTTTTTTAGATTAATCAATAGATTGCATGTTCCTTATTGATATAGGTGCAAAATTAGGTCATTTATTACAAAAAAGACGTGTGCTTTAATTCATGAAAAAATTTGATTTTTCAAAAAAAAAATTATTCACCCTTATTTTTTAAATAATCACTAGATTGCATGTTCCTTATTGATAAGGGTGTAAATGGGTCATATTTTTACCACGAAAAGTTGTGATTTTTCAAACATATTGAGTAACTTTTTTTTTTGGATTAATCACTAGATTGAATGTTCCTTATTGATATGGGTGAAATCACGACTCATTTTTTTACCAAAAAATGGGTGATATAGCTAACGAAAATTCGTGTGACAACTTTTGGTGAGTTATAACACATGATTTTTGGTAAAAAGATTACCCTTTTTTTCACTAATATGAATAAGGAACATGAACTCTAGTGATTAATCTAAAAAGAAAAAGAATTTCTCAATTTTGTTTTTTAAAAATGGAGCAATTTTCGTGAGTTATAGTACACAATTTTTTTTTAAACAAAATGAGCCGTTTTTGCACCCACATCAATATTCAACATGCAATCTAGTGATTAATCCAAAAAAAAAGAGTGAATCAAAGTTTTTGAGAAATGACAACTTTTTGTAAGTTATAGCACATGATTTTTGGTAAAAAACATTATCCATATTTTCACCAATACCAATATGCAATATGCAATCTTGTGATTAATCCAAAAAAAAAAGAGTTACTAATTTTTTTAAAAAAATCACAACTTTTTGTTTGTTATTGCACACATTTGTTTTTGTAAAAAAATGAATTATTTTTTCACCAATATCAATAAGGAACATGCAGTGTATTGATTAGTCAAAACAGAAATGTTACCCAAATTTTTTGAGACTCAAAAAATTTGAGTCACTCTTTTTTTTGGATTAATCACTCGATTACATGTTCCTTATTGATGTGGGTGCAAAAATGGATTATTTTTTAATAAAACAAACATATGCTATAACTCATGAAAATTTCTCATTTTTCCAAAATTTAAGTAGAACTTTTTTTTTTTATTTAATCACTAGATTGAATGCTCTTTATTGATTTTGGTGAATATTGGTAATTTATTTACCAAAAATCGTGTACTATAACTCACGAAAAGTTGTCATTTCTCAAAAAACTTGAGTCTTTTTTTTTTTGGATTAATGACTCGATTGCATGTTCCTTATTGATATTAGTGAAAAAATGGTTAATTTTTTTTCAAAAAAATGTGTGCTATATCTCTCGAAAAGTTGTCATTTCTCGAAAAATTTGAGTCAGCTCTTTTTTGGATTAATTAATAACTATATTGCATGTTCCTTATTGATATTTGTGAAAAAATAGGTCATTTGTTTACCAAAGATCATATACTATAACTCATGAAAAGTTATCATTTCTCCAAGAACTTGAGTCACTCTTTTTGTTTTAGATTAATTACTAGATTGCATGTTTCTTATTGATATTGATGAAAAAAATGGTTAATTATTTTTAAAAAATGTTTGCTATAACTCTAGAAAAGTTGTCATATCTCAAAATTTTGGATCACCTTTTTTTGCATTAATAACTAAATTGCATGTTCCTTATTGATATTTTTTAAAAAATAGGTCATTTTTTTACAAAAAGAAAAAGGCTTGTGCTATGAATAACAAAAAGTATTTTTTTCATAAACAAAACCAGTAACAAACAAAAGTTGTTATTTTTTAAAAACTTTTAGTAACTCTTTTTTTTTGAATTAATCACAAGATTGCATGTTGCATATTGATATTGGTGAAAAAATGGGTAAAGTTTTTTACCAAAAATCGTGTGCTATAACTTACAAAAAGTTGTCATTTATCAAACAATTTGATTCACTCTTTTTTTTTGGATTAATCACTAGATTGCACGTTGAGTATTGATGTGGGGTGCAAAAACAGGTCATTTTTTATACACAAAAAAAAAACTTGTGCTATAACTCACGAAAAGATGTGATTTTTCAAAAAAATTGAGTAACTCGTTTTTTTCAAGATTAATCACAATATTGCATGTTCTTTATTGATATGCGTTAAACCACGGCTCGTTTTTTACCAAAATATGTATGCTATAACTTACGAAAATTTGTCATATTTCAAAAAAATTGAGTAACTCTTTTTTTTTGGATTAATCACTAGATTGCATGGTCCTTATTGATATTGGTGAAAAAATGGGTCATCTTTTTACTAAAAATCGTATGCTATAGCTCACCAAAAGTTATCATTTCTCAAAAAAATTGAGTCGATCTTTTTTTTTTTGATTAATCACTATATTACCTATTCCTTATTGATGTGGGTGCAAAAACGGGTTTTTTTTATACAAAAAAATGTATGCTATAACTCACGAAAATATGTTTTTTTGTCAAAAAAATGTATGCTATAACTCACGAAAATATGTTTTTTTGTCAAAAAAAAATTGATTCTTTTTTTGGATTAATTACTAGATTGCATGTTTCTTATTGATATGAGTGAAATCACGGGTCACTTTTTACCAAAATACATGTGCTACAACTCACGAAAATTTGTCATTTTTTAAAAAATTTGAGTAACCCTTTTTTTGGATTAATCACTAGATTGAATGTTTCTTATTGATATTGGTTAAAAATGGGTCCTTTTTGTTTACCAGAAATCATATGCTATAACTCACGAAAATTTGTCATTTCTCAAAAAATTTTGAGTCACCCTTTTTTTGGATTAATAACTAAATTGCATGTTCTTTATTGATATTGGTTAAAAAATGGGTCATTTAGTTTACAAAAAAATATGTCTGCTATAAGAAACAAAAAGTTGGGATATTTTAAAAAAAATTAGTAACTCTTTTTTTTTTTTGGATTAATCACAAGATTGCATGTTGCATATTTATATTGGTGGGAAATGGGTGATGTTTTTACCAAAAATCATGTGCTATAACTCATAAAAAATTCTCATTTCTCAAAAATGCTGATTCACTCCTTTTTTGGATTAATCACTAAATTGCATGTTCCTTGTTGATATAGGTGCAAAAAATGTCTTTTTTTACAAAAAAAAAGAGTACTATAAATTACGAAAAGTTGTGATTTTTAAAAAAATTTAGTCACCATTATTTTTTAAATAATCACTAGATTGCATGTTCCTTATTGATATTGGCGAAATCACGGCTCATTTTTTTACCAAAATACATGTGCTATAACTCACAAAATTTGTCACTTTTCCAGAAATTTTAGTAACTCTTTTTTTTTAGATGAATCACTAGATTGCATGTTCCTTATTGATATTGGTGAAAAAAATGGATCATCTTTTAACCAAAAATTATGTGCTATAACTCACTGAAAGTTGTCATTTCTCAAAAAATTTGAGTCACACTTTTTTTTGGATTAATCACTAAATTGCATGTTCTTTGTTGATATAGATGCAAAAAGTGTCATTTTTTACTAAAAAGAAGTGTGTTATAACTCAGGAAATGTTGTAATTTTTTAAAAAATTTGAGTCACTCTTTTTTTAATAATCATTAGATTGCATGTTCCGTAGGGATATGGGTGAAAAATGGGTCATTTTTTTACCAAAAAGAGTGTGATATAACTCACGAAAAGTTGTGATTTCTCAAAAAAAAAATTGAGTAGCTCTTTTTTTTTGGATTAATCACTAGATTGCATGTTCCTTATTGATATTTGTGAAAAAATGGGTCATCTTTTCACAAAATCGTATGCTATAGCTCACCAAAAGTTGTCTTTTCTCAAAAAATTTGAGTCACTCTTTTTTTTATTAATCACTAGATTACCTGTTCCTTATTGATGTGGGTGCAAAAACGGAATTTTTTTTTACAAAAAAAATGTATGCTATAACTCACGAAAATATATTTTTTGTAAAAAAAATTGAGTAACTCTTTTTTTGGATTAATCACTAGATTGCATGTTCCTTATTGATATGAGTGAAATCACGGGTCACTTTTTACCAAAATACATGTGCTACAACTCACGAAAATTTGTCATTTTTTAAAAAAATTGAGTAACTCTTTTCTTGGATTAATCACTAGATTGAATATTCCTTATTGACATTGGTGAAAAATGGGCCCTTTTTTTACCAAAAATCATATGCTATAACTCACGAAAACTTGTCATTTCTCAAAAAAAAAAATTGTCACCTTTTTTTGGATTAATAACTAAATTGCATGTTCTTTATTGATATTGGTTAAAAAAATGGGTCATTTAGCTTACAAAAAAAAAAGTGTATGCTATAACAAACAAAAAGTTGTGATTTTTTAAAAAAATTTAGTAACTCTTTTTTTTTTTTGGATTAATCACAAGATTGCATGTTGCATATTTATATTGGTGGAAAAATGGGCTATGTTTTTACCAAAAATCATGTGCTATACATCATAAAAATTTGTCATTTCTCAAAAATGTTGATTCACTCTTTTTTTTGGATTAATCACTAGATTGCGTGTTCCTTATTGATATAGGTGCAAAAAATGTCATTTTTTACCAAAAAACAATGTGTGCTATTTACGACAAGTTGTGATTTTTCAAAAAAATTTAGTCACCCTTGTTTTTTAAATAATCACTAGATTGCATATTCCTTATTGATATGGGTGAAGTCACGTCTCATTTTTTTACCAAAATATTTGTGCTATAACTCACAAAATTTATCACTTTTCAAAAAATTTGAGTAACTCTTTATTTAGATGAATCACTAGATTGCATGTTCCTTATTGATATTGGTGAAAAATGGATCATCTTTTAACTAAAAATCGTGTTCTATAACTCACCGAAAGTTGTCATTTCTGCAAAAGTTTGAGTCACTCTTTTATGGGATTAATTACTAAATTGCATGTTCTTTGTTGATATAGATGCCAAAAAAGTGTCATTTTTTACTAGAAAGAAGTGTGTTATAACTCAAGAAATGTTGTAATTTTTCAAAAAATTTGAGTCACTATTTTTTTAATAATCACTAGATTGCATGTTCCGTAGTGATATTGGTGAAAAATGGGTAATTTTTTTACCAAAAAGAGTGTGTGATATAACTCACGAAAAGTTGTGATTTTTCAAAAAAAATGAGTAACTCCTTTTTTTGGATTAATCACTAGATTGAATGTTGCTTATTGATATAGGTGAAGAAATGGGTAAATACGTCGGCTATGATTCACAAAAATTTGTCATTTCTCAAAAAAATTGAGTAACTTTTTTTTTTGGATTAATCACTAGATTGCATATTCCTTATTGATATTGGTGAAAAAATGGGTCATCTTTTTACAAAAATATCGTATGCTATAGCTCACCAAAAGTTGTCATTTCTCAAAAAATTTGAGTCACTCTTTTGTTTTTATTAATCACTAGATTACATGTTCCTTATTGTTGTGGGTGCAAAAACGGGGTTTTTTTTTTTACAAAAAAAAATGTATACTATGACTCACGAAAATATGTTTTTTTTCAAAAAATTTCAGTAACTCTTTTTTTTTGTTTAATCACTAGATTGCACGTTCCTTATTGATATGGGTGAAATCGCGGGTCACTTTTTACCAAAATACATGTGCTAGAACTCACGAAAATTTGTCATTTTTTAAAAAATTTGAGTAGCTCTTTTTTTTTGGATTAATCACTAGATTGAATGTTTCTTATTGATATTAGTGAAAATGGGTCCTTTTTTTTTACCAAAAATCATATGATATAACTCACAATAACTTGTCATTTCTCAAAAAAATTTGAGTCACCCTTTTTTTGGATTAATAACTAAATTGCATGTTCTTTATTGATATTGGTTAAAAAATGGGTCATTATTTTACAAAATAAAAGCGTCTGCTATAACAAATAAAAAGTTGTGATTTTTTAAAAATTTAGTAACTCTTTTATTATGGATTAATCACAAGATTGCATGTTGCATATTTATATTGATAGGAAAATGGGTGATGTTTTTACCAAAAATCATGTGTTATAACTCATAAAAAAAATTTTATTTCTCAAAAACGTTGATTCACTCTTTTTCTTAGATTAATCACTAGATTGCATATTCCTTTTTGATATAGGTGTAAAAAATGACAATATAGGTGCAAAAAATGTCATTTTGTACAAAAGAAATGTTTGCTATAATTCACGAAGACTTGTGATTTTTCAAAAAAATTTAGTCACCCTTATTTTTTAAATAATCACTAGATTGCATGTTCCTTATTGATATGGGTGAAATCACGGCTCGATTTTCTACCAAAATACGTGT
Organism: Ophiorrhiza pumila; assembly: GCA_016586305.1. Classification (NCBI taxonomy): domain Eukaryota; kingdom Viridiplantae; phylum Streptophyta; class Magnoliopsida; order Gentianales; family Rubiaceae; genus Ophiorrhiza; species Ophiorrhiza pumila. The sequence continues at coordinate 25,532,192 of BLIW01000003.1, read as the reverse complement.
GCTATAACTCACAAAATTTGTCACTTTTCAAAAAATTTGAGTAACTCTTTTTTTAGATGAATCACTAGATTGCATATTCCTTATTGATATTGGTGAAAAAATGGATCAACTTTTTGCCAAAAATCGTGTGCTGTAACTTACCGAAAGTTGTCATTTCTCAAAAAATTTGAGTCACTCTTTTTTTTGGATTAATAACTAAATTGCATGTTCTTTGTTGATATAGATGCAAAAAAAGTGTCATTTTTTGCTAAAAGAAAGTGTGCTATAATTCAGGAAATGTTATAATTTTTCAAAAAAATTGGGTCACTTTTTTTAATAATAACTAGATTGCATGTTTGGTAGGGCTAAATATACTAATAAAATATGCTCGTGGTTGCTATCTACCTCTAAAAAAAATAATGCTAAAAAACTCCTTAATGGTGTAAGTATAGCAAGTTCGTTCTCACAGAGAAAGGACAATGTTAAAACTTAAAGACAATATTTTTGGATTTTTATAATTATCAAATTAAAGACACTAATTTAAAAGAAAAAAACAAAATGAATAATACGACGACTTTGATTTAAAAGATCAATTAAGCAACTGTACTCTTGAGATTATATTTTAGGGTTATTAAAAAGTACAAGCACATCCTATCTATGGTCATGCAAAACAAGGGTAAATAACATAAGTCACGCCCCCCTTATGTGGTAAGAGGCAAGGGATGATTTAGGCATTTACCTACTATGATATTAACTAATTTGATAAACCATCCTATGTGGTAAGAGGCAAGGTTTACTTCCTTAATTAACTTGGAATCTAATGCAACTACCAACAACCAACCGTCTAATTCTACCACTCCTATGTGGTAAGAGGCAACGGCGAACCAAGTCATGCTAATGCTAAACTAATCCCCCAAACTCCCCCTATTTGGTAAGAGGCAAGATCTAAGGTAAAATTAGCCTAACAACGTCACAACCAACCCACAAGAGATTCCAAACAACCTACTCTAATCCCCCTATGTGGTAAGAGGCAAGATTAAAGCGAGTTATCTCTGAGTAATTTACTGCACTAATTAAAGTATATTAATCATACGCGACACTCGCGATATATCATCCATAATTATGAAGAACAAAACAAAACTCATTTAACCAAGACCATTAAATAAAACATAAAACCTGTAAATTAAGTACAAATACTCTTATTCATAATTCCGAGAGCACAATGGATTTAGCCGAGTATGGCTAAACCGAACATCAAAACATTAACAATTAAGCACATAATTGAAAATATAACTTGAAAAGAAAGATAAAACCTTGAATTGTAAAATTCTCTAAAGAAATCTTTAACTCAAAACCAATGAATTCAATAACAAATGTTCCAATTCCGTATAGCTGCAATTTCTCGTACAATAGCCAAAGAAGAAACCCTAGCTATTACAAAGAGAAACCCTTTCTTAATGCTTTCAAAATTGTCATCCCCAAAAAATATATGAAAACCTTAAAAAGAAAGAAAGAAACCCCAATCTAGTCTAAACTATGAGCTCCTCTATTATCTCATTTGATCTCCCCCTGAAAATTACATAATAGACGGCCTTATATAGAAAAAAACTTGAAACCTTAAGAAACATTAATAAGATGGCATGTTTTTGGGCCCTGGCATGTAAGGAACAAGTTAGGAAACAACCCATAACAAAAAAATCTTAAAAACATCAAAAACTAAAAAAATGAAAATTTTTAGGCTGTTCAATTTCCGCACATCGCGACGTCGGGCTCTCCACGTTGCAAAGTCTAGATTGTGGTATTTTCTATATGATTCTGGCGAATTAGGGAAAATGCAAAACCTAAAAGTTGTAGTTCTATATCTTAGCTTTCCAATGGCGCTTGAGTCATCCCATTTAAATGTAAATTGAGAGAGATATAATTGAAATACTAAAGCCTAACAGATTTTCTCAACATTTGTTCTTCATCGCCTTTAAACGTGTTTTGCTATGTTAACCCTTCTTGGAGTCTCGAACCTCCATGGGATCCACTTGGAACTTATTTTCCACTCTACCCAAGGTCTCAAAGCATAGGATTGATCATCAAAAATTGAAATTAACACCTTGAACATCTTGTGAAATGCGTAGCTAGCTTCTTTCCGACAAAAGGCACATTTTTGGACTAAATCACATCTTTCTTAATCTTTCTCAATCTTTTCCTCTCATTTTGGCCTCCATGATTAATAACCTACAAAACACACTAAAAACACACTAAATAGCACACAGACGGCGCAAAGTATAAGTGAAAATATCATATATAATGTGAACATATTTTGCCTTATCAATTTCCCCCACACTTAAACATTGCTCGTCCTCGAGCAACAAAACAAAACACAACAAAAACACAACATACTCTAGCACAAAAAAACATTTGCTCGACAAAATGGCAACATTAAGAAATTTATACGATGTATCCAACTTTAAACGATTTAACACCTTGATAAGTATTATGCATATACATCAACATCTAATGAACTCGAATGTCAAGTACTCATAACATGTGTTCCCAAAAGTTATCAAAGCACCCTATTGTACACATTTAACACATTAAGCCAATCATGTGTGTGTGTGCAATAGGTCCTACCTTAGTTCATAACTCATCTACAATAACGCCATAAGCCAGGGTTCTAACGACTAAGTCTTCGTCTAACCTTTTCCTCACCATTTGTATTTTATTAATTTACTTTTCTCATGTTAATAAGGATTCACTTGGCAAACCTTTAGGTTTCAAAAATAACACTCGTTCCCCCAAATTGTCACAAATCAAAGGGTATTTCACAAGAAAAGCCGTGACATCCACTTGGAGTACTGTCTCACCTTCGGGTTTTAGACCCATTCCCACTCATGCAAGTTCTCCGTTAACTTTTTGTTTAAGAGCAGTCTCACAGAGGAGTGACAATATGAAGCCAGAGTCTTACGGCTTCTAATCTCCTTTACTATCCATATTAGTTCTCTTAGAGTTATTATTAAAAACAATCTCATAGAGGAGTGATAGTATGAGAAAAACAAGCTTAAAAATGCAAAAGCATTAAGTAGTGCAAATAATTCTGCAAGCACATTTATTAAATAACACAATTTAAGTGAGTTATATAAGTTTCAACTAAACAAAACGTTAAAAACACACCAACCTATTTAATGATTACAAAATCGTCAATCCCCTTAGTAGTTTCCCTAAGTGCATAAAAATTTCCATCAAAGACCCGACTCTCTCTAGATAGCATATTATTTTCCTATCGAATCTTTCGATAAAATCCAATCATTGTCAGCATAACACTTATCACATAAAATAAAAAAGTTTATTTTGGATACCTCTTCAGTATTATTAGTTGCCTAACAACATTAAAAAACTAACACAAAAAAAAAACACAAAAACAAATACTAAAAAAAATAAAAAGTTAAAAAAAACTTCACATTTACCTATCATAAGGCTCACCCTAAAAATTTTCATTATAGCTCAAATGAGTTCACGTCAAGAATTTATTCAAAATAAAAAAAATTAATCAAAACTACTAAGAAAAGCTAATTAACCATTAATCCAAGTATAACATCCACACTTCAACTCCCAGGAAATTAAGCATAAAGACATACAAAATAACATGAAATGAATAACATGAATTTCATCTCCCCCCTCCCCTCCACCCATACTTAAAATACACATTGTCCTCAATGTGTGAGAAAAGGAAAGAATTCACATATTATCCATGTCATTCCCAGCAAGCTTGGTGTGCGGTTGAGGCCATGGCAATGTCTCAAGTAGTCTTCTTCTATATCCAAACAAACAACTAAAAACAAAAACATAATAAAAACTATTAATTTAAAAGAAAGGTAAGAAGGTAGTTCTAGGTTTATTTAGTCCCTAGTTAAACCTTATTATTGTGGCCTTCTCCTTCAAGACTCGGAATACTCATCCTTAATTATATCAAAAGAATGCTCTTCCACAAGCACTTCATCTTCTAGTATTGGGCTTCTTTTGCAACCCTTTAAGGAGGTACTTGAGCTCACGCACTTGAGGAGCAAGTTCAATGAACTCAACTTTATACCACTCTTGCTTCTCCAAGGTAGGCTCCTTATTTTCTTCTTTCAACATTAACTTTGGGATGTCCCATAGTTCATCATCCTTATATGTCATCTTTTCTTCCACCCTGTTTGAACTACAAGAATCCACCAAAGGCTTTGCATACATGGTCTCAATGAAATCATCAATAATTTCAAAGATGGGTGTATGAATAAAACAAGTCTCTACCATATTAGCTATTTCACAAAAAATATGCAAGTCTTCCTCATCTAAAGTAATATGGTATTCAGTTTTAGGCACCTCCACATCATCAAAACATTGAACAATATTATCATCTAATAAGGGTTTCTCAATGTGCATCATTTTAATAACATCTACCATATAATTTAAACCATGAAATTCCATATAAGATGTCAAAATAACACAAGCATTCACTATGTCGGCTATTTTATTACAAATAGACATGCCTTCATCACATAAACCAACATAGGGATCAAGGTGGGAGGTCTCTTCATTATAAAAACAAACAATATTTGATTCATTTAATAGTGGTTCATTATTAATGCATTCCTCAAAATTATCTACAACATGCAAATATTCCAACTCCCTAGGACACTTTGAAATACATTCATTATGAGAATCAATAAACCCAAAATCATAATCCATAGAAGTTGGGACACTATGATGTAATGAATCATGTTGTGAGATAGAAGATAAGATATAAGTGATTGTACAAGTTGTACCTCACTATTGCTCAATGTTACATTAGATGAACACTCTTGGGATTCATGGTGTAGAGTTTCAATGAATTGTTCTACATATACCTCCAAGTTTCTCATTGCGGCACCATACTCCCTCAATATGTCATATTGCCTCTTTATGATTGTCTCCAATTGAGCGAATCTTTGATCTAGAATCTCCGAGAATTTATCTAGTCTCTCCATGAGTTTATAGAGCATATCCTCTAGTGGCGCTTCCATTTCCTCCTTGAAATGCATTTTGTTGCTTTGTTCTTGAATCAACCACTCCCCATTATAGCCCTGATGATATCCAAACTCTCCTTAAGAATGAGATAAAGAGTGTTGGCTAAAATTATTGTTATTTCCCCACATGCGAGATTGTTGCTCCCTCAAATATGTTCATAATCACCTTAATAATTGCATGCATTCCCAAATTGAGAGGGATATTGATAAGTGGGATGATCCTCTTGGCACAACCTACAAGAAACAATATTCATTCTCAAAGTAGCTTGTTCATTATTATACAAGTTCAAATTTTTCAATGGGCCTTCAAAACAAGGTAAAGATAAATAACATGAAGGTTCACTATATTCCCATTCATTGGTTTTCTCATATCTTAAATGGTGAAAATCTCCAAATAATCTAGAGTTTGGTTGTTTATCATCCACTCTATGTGGTGGGTCGTAATTCCATGCGTGTACACAAATATTGAAAGCAATTAAAACTTACCACTTGCTTGCTGAAAAAAATCGTCCAAGAAATATTAACTAAAATTGCAGGAATAGTGTAAAGTACTTATGAAATCAATAATTCAAATTACTCTGTAAATTAAAATGGGCACTTAAAATAACATTCAAACTAAGAAAAACTGGAATCAAAAGAAAAGCTTCTTCATAAAAAATACTATAAAAAAAACTAAACTTAACTCTATTAAAAACTATTTAATATTCTTATTCTTCCTAGTACCTCTCTATTTATAGAGAGAATTCAAGATAACTAATAAACCTATCTTTAAGCAATTTGCATCCCATAATAAGTCTTCCTATAGAGTTAATCTAAAATTTGGAGATAAAAATCAATCCTTTTTAAGCCACAGACGGCTAAATGATATAGGGATGCAACCCATAATAATCTCCTAACTACCTTTTTCAAATCACCAATGATGATAAATATCTTCATTCACAATATTTGATCATTATCACTTTGAAAATCTTCCAATAATTCCTTGTACGCACGTTAAGTTGCCCAAATCCATCCCACATGATGTCTATCCTTTCTTTTGTGCATAACCATCGTTTCTTTCAAGATTATCCAATCATGCACTAAAAACATCCCTTATTGTATAGAAATACTGCAAAAGAACACCAAAACTAATAAACAATAAACAATAAAAAACGGAGTTATCAAACCTTCCCACACTTAAACGATGCTTATCCTCAAGCATTGACAGAAAATAAAACTAAACTCGACTTAACAAACAACTGTCCAAACTTCTAATTAAATCAAGCATCAATCAAAATTGGAACTCAACCATTATTCCACATTCCCAATCCTGTGCATCAAACATATATATGCAATCCTTGTCTTCAAAGTCAAAATTCCCAAAAATGAACTAATTCGCACAATCTCACAAAGCTCTCAAAAAATATATCTTTGGGTAATCCACTCAAATCAATTTCACAAAGAAACATTACTATAAACTTGCAACGTTGTCAAACATCCACCACAAAGGTAAAAAGTATGCACAAATCAAAAGGTCTTTTATTGGTTGTAATGGGGCTAGGGTAATAAAGGCGAGACAAAAGAAAGAAAAACATGGCTAAGAACATATATCAAAGTGAATTAATAACTTTGGCAAAATCATCATCCCCTTTATTATAAATCCCAAACTTGAATCAATACCAGTACTCACTTTCTCTTCTCTTTTCTGTTTTTTTTCTTTTTTTTTATTGCTGTTTTGCTCTGTTTTTTTTTTTTTTTTTTAAAACAAACAGAATACTTCTCCCATTCTTTTTTCAGCAGCAGAACACTTTTCCAAAATTCAAGATGACCTCTACCCTTTTTTTTTCTTTTGGTATACCACAATACAGATGATTCACATAATCAAATCTTGCCATATACACTTTGAGGGTCAAAAAGAAAGCCAAATAAGGTTAAAGGTGAATATTTTACTTGGTTTAAACACAAAGAAAATAAAGGTCTAGGCTTCAAAGGGGCTTACTAAGGGTAAAATTGAGGGTTGGACAGAAAACTTAAAGTTAAATAGGGCTAAAATCCTAAATGCCTTAATCACTTTCATGCATAATTTAATACTTGTGGCTTCAACATGTACAACAAAGCAAATTTTGTAACAAAATCCAAGTAAAATTGTTCTCTCAACAAAGAAAAATTCATTTAAGCACCAAAAAGTGGTTTTGTGTGCTTAATTCTAAAACCTCACTTTAAAGTGGTTAATTAAAAGTTCATTTTCAGTAAATTCATCTTTCTTTGAATCCTCCAAGGACAACATCATATATAGTTTAAACACAATGGATTCAACCAAAACTTCCATACCAAGTTCCAATTTCTCATGAAATACTTGACAAAATAGAAAATTTGGCAGCAAAACAAGAAAACTACAACTAAAATATTTTTTTGTTTTTTAACTAAGACAGCAACATATGACTCAAATTTCAAAAGAAAACTAGCAATCTAAAAAAAAAATTTGACAAAACTTTAAACACATATGACCCTATAACTAATCCACCTCCCCACACTTAAATTTTGCTTGTCCCAAGAAAAAATAAAGTATGAAAAAGGCTTCAACACATAGCCCCAATTCACAATAACAGAAAATGCTAAACAAAAAATTAAAAACACTAAGGAGGAGGACAACACTTCCCTGATTAAGTGGGGTTAACTCCACTTGCTTGGCGTGCAAATATTTGAATTAGTGCATTTTGTGAAACTTGAAGTGCATCAATCTTGAATGAAAGGGCCTCAATCGCTTGTAATATATTGTTGCTTCCTGCATTTGAAATATTGCTCGAAGGTGGAACCTCCGGCCTAGAAATCTGAATGTTTCCATTAGTATTGACTTATATAAAACCAATAGATTTCAAGAATTCCAAATCTATAAATTGAGGATGGCAAGCTATTGTCAATTTGGAATTTATTGGATAAAAAGCAAGAGAACGCACAGCAATAAGAACAATAAAGTGACCTAAAGCTAAATGCCGAATATCATGCGTTGCAATTTGTCCCCATTGAAAAGCAATCCAGTATCCCAAATTCAATCGTACAGAATTTTTCATGGCCCACAATATATATAGCTCAAATTTATTAACGACAACTGGATTATCTTGACGACCAAACAAATTATAAGCTATATATTTATGACATAATAACAAAGCAGGATCAGCAATATAATGGGCTCGGGATCGGGAAGCAACAAATTGATATGGATCAGATGGGGCTATTTCAGTCCAAAATTCAGCAAACGAAATATCATCTGGATAACCACAACGTCCAGCCATGTATAATTCATCACGAACATCATCCACAATTCCCAATTTATAATTAATGTCATTAATGGACCAATCAAACCAAGTATCCATTAATCTGAATTTCAGAACAGGTTTAGAACGGGACCAATTTTTCTTGAATTGGAAACTACATGTGGCATAAAATTCATATAATAACACAGTGAAAATTGGCAAATTATTAAATTGTAATAACCAGGACCACCCAATATTGTCAAAGTATTCCCTAATATTTTGCTCAAGATTCAAGCAAGATAGATTTGAAAAATTAAAGAGCTTACTGGACCGAATAGTTCGAGATAATTGCCGTCGACACCGCCTCTTATGCGTAACGTCATCAAATTGTAGCGCTCCTGGTAAATCTTCATTATCGCTGTCTTCTTTTTCGGACTCATCACCACCAGCGGAGAATTCAGACGACTCTGAATCTGGTAAAGGTTTTGGTGCTTTTCGTCTTACTGTAGCTTCTCTGGTGGTGGCTCTCGTCCTACGTGATGCAGCGACAGTTGAAAAATTTGTATTCGTAGTAGTTTTTGTTGCCGACCGATTCCTTTTAGCCCGAGGCGGAGTTTGTTCACTGGCTTGGCTCGATTTTAACTGCAAAATTGGAGCCTTCATGGATGAAGATAGATTTTTTCTTGGCTGATTTGGTGTCGGCTGGGGCGGTGGTGAATGTCTTGGTGGATGCAATAGAATACGAAGGACTTCTGGAAGTTTTATTGCAAGGGGTTTTACATCAATAGGCTCCATGGTTGAAGGATTAGGCGATGGATGTTGAAAAGATGGAACCTTTTTAGAAAGAACTTTGATCTTCAGCACTTTGGTTGTGGGTTACGCTTTTCAGAGATATGGAGATGATAGAAGAAAGCTGATCCTGAAAAGTGAAAAGAAGAATTTTAGCCCCTTAATATAATACGAGATAAAATTGTTGCAATACTTATTGTTTTAGTCAAAATGTAATTCCTCTTTTTTGACTAGAATTCTATTAACTAAAGAGGACCACATGATTTGGTTTAAACAAAACTGGTGGGCCATAAGAAATACTATCAAAGTACAATTCTATTTCTATTACGTAATGCCTGAATATGTTCAATTCATATTGAATCAACATGTATGATATGTATGATATGTATGATATGCATGTCATATATCATGTAAACTTGCCATAATCAAATAAATCATGCATCCACTTTTTCTGGGAATAATTTTGCAACCAAAACAAAAATTTTGCAAGTTCCAAAATACGAAATCATATCAGTATGAATAATATTCAAAATGTAAGACCACTTATGATTTTGTTAAAGAAAACATCCCAATTCAACCCCTTTTAATTTGGAAAATTTCTGTATTACTTGCGACACCAAAATCCAATGTTATCCTGCAATAAGAAATAAAAGGAATTATTAAATCCTAATAAAATGATAAATTAAGAAAAATGAAATCAATTAAAATAAAATGCATTGGGTTGCCTCCCAATTAGCGCCTTTGTTTAACGTCTTTGGCTAGACCTCATATGCCGAAATTAAAAGTAATTTGGCATAGATAATTTGAGCTCGTCTACCACTTCAGGTTGGATATTTTCATAGAATGGTTTCGACCTCTGACCATTAACCTTGAATGTTTTTCCAGATTCAAGTCCCAAAACTTCCACCGTCCCGTTTGGATTTGCGGAAACAACTTGAAATGGTTCAATCCATTTGGACTTTAATTTTCCTCCAAATAACCTCAACTTGGATTGAAAAAGTAAAACTTTTTGACCAACTTGAAATTGTTTCCGCCTTAGAAGCTTATCATGAAGCATCTTAGTCTTTTCTTTGTACCACGTGGCATTTTCGTAGGCTTCCAAACGTAACTCTTCCAATTCTTGAAGTTGGAGCTTCCTTTCCTCCCCACACTTAAATTCTTCCAAATTCATTTGCTTAATGGCCCAATAGGCTTAATGCTCTATCTCCACTGGTAAATGACACATCTTTCCAAACACAAGCCTATAAGGGGACATTCCTATCGGGGTCTTAAAAGCTGTTCGATATGCCCACAAGGCATCATCTAAGCGTAAACTCCAATCCTTACGAGAAGTGTTAACTGTCTTTTCTAAAATTTGTTTTATTTCACGATTCGACACTTCCGCTTGCCCATTGGACTATGGATGGTATGGTGTAGCAAGGCGATGATGAACTCCATACTTTTTCATTAAGGCTTCAATTGTACGATTGTAAAAATGTGTTCCTTGGTCACTAATAATTGCTCGTGGTATACCAAATCTACTGAAAATATTAGACTTTAAAAAACCTGCAACCACTTTAGAATCATTAGTTCGGGTGGCTTTTGCTTCCACCCACTTCGACACATAATCCACAGCTAATAAAATGTACAAATTTCCGAAAGAACTAGGAAATGGGCTCATAAAATCCATACCCCATACATCAAAAATTTCACATACAATAATTGGAACTTGAGGCATTTCATCCTTATTAGTAATATTTCCCATTTTCTGACATCTCTCACAACTTTTGCAAAACAAATATGCATCTCTAAATAATGAATTCCAAAAGAATCCACTATCTAAAATTTTCCTAGCTGTTTTTCTTGGACCAAAGTGTCCACCACATGCATATGAATGACAGTGAACCAAAATATCATGACATTCATTATCCGGAATACACCTTCTTATTATTTGATCAGAACCAATTTTTCATAGATAAGGCTCATCCCATATAAAATATTTTGCATCACTTCTAATTTTCATTTTTTTAGCATATGTTAAACCTTTAGGGAATTCTTTGCTAACCAGATAATTAACCATATCAGCAAACCAGGGTTCTTTATTTTGCTTACCTTGAAGGGTCAAAAGATGTTCGTCTGGAAAAACCTCCTGTATGGGCATGCTATGACCTTCCTGGGACAGACGACTTAAATGATCAGCCACATAATTTTCTGCTCCTTTTTTGTCTTTAATTTCCCAATCAAATTCCTGCAGAAGCAAAATCCATCTAATTAGTCTTGGCTTTGATTCCTTCTTTGCAAGTAAATATTTTAAGGCTGCGTGGTCAGTATAAACAATTATTTTTGAACCCAATAAATATGATCTAAACTTCTCAAATGCAAAAACAATAGCTAAAAGCTCCTTTTCCGTTGTTGTGTAATTGCATTGAGCCGGATTTAGTGTCTTTGAAGCATAATAGATCACATGACTCTCTTTGCCTTGTTTTTGACCAAGAACAGCACCAACTGCGTAGTCACTTGCATCGCACATCAATTCAAAAGGGCGATCCCAATGAGGTGGTTGAACTATTGGTGCTGAAACCAACTTCTCCTTTAACAAGTCAAAGGCTTTCTTACAATCTTCCGTCAGGGCAAATGGTATGTCATGCTGCAACAATTTTGTCAAAGGTTGCGCGATCTTTGCAAAATCTTGGATAAACCGTCGGTAAAAACCTGCATGACCTAAAAATTCACGAATTTCTCTAACATTAGTGGGGTAAGGCAGGTGAGCAATTAAATCAACTTTGGCTTTGTCTACTTGAATTCCTTTTTCAGACACAAAATGTCCAAGGACAAATCCATCTCTTACCATAAAGTGGCACTTTTCATAATTTAGAACCAAATTCTTCTCAATACACCTGTGCAACACTTTATCAAGATTTGTTAAACACATGTCAAAAGAATCACCATACACAGTAAAATCATCCATAAAAATTTCCATGCACTCTTCAATTAAATCAGAGAAAATACTCATCATACATCTTTGAAAAGTACCCAGTTCATTACACAATCCAAAAGGCATGCGTCTATAAGCAAAAGTCCCAAATGGGCAGGTAAAATTAGTTTTTTCTTGATCTTCTTGAGCTACAAAAATTTGAAAATAGCCACTATATCCATCAAGAAAACAAAAAAACATTTTTCCTGCTAGTCTTTCTAACATTTGGTCAATAAATGGCAAGGGAAAATGATCTTTACAAGTTGCAGCATTTAATTTTCTAAAGTCGATGCATATTCGCCATCCTGTTTGGAGCCGCATAGGTACAAACTCATTTTTATCATTTTTCACCACTTGAAAACCAGATTTTTTTTGGAACGACATGTACAGGACTAACCCATTTACTGTCAGAGATAGGAAAAATAATACCTAGTTCAAGCAATTTAAGAATTTCTTTCAACACTACATCCTTCATGTTTGGGTTTAGTTTTCTTTGTGGATCTCTTACTGGCTTAGCATCAGATTCAAGGAGAATTCTATGCATACACACTGCTGGACTTATCCCTTTGATGTCAGCCAAAGTTCATCCTATGGCTGCCTTATGTTGCCTCAAAAGTCTAATCAATCTTTCTTCTTGCGTTTTTGTGAGATGCCTGTTTATAATGACTGGTAGCGTTTCTCCTTCGCCCAAGTACACATATTTCAAATGTTCTGGTAATTGTTTGAGTTCCAATGTCGGGGCCTGCAAAACAGATGACAATAATTTATTAACAGGGTCCTGTTTGGGTAAGGGGGATGGGTCTGATGCATTGGAATATTCTTCTAATGAATATAGTGACATTATGGCATCTTTAATTTCCATATCATGCATATCTTTTGCCTCTATATCTGTCAGATTTTCTGTAATGGCCATTTCTAGCTTGTCCTGCAAAAAATTCGTCTCAAGATGTTCTTGGACAAGAGGTTCAAACAAGTCAATCATGTAAAGATTTTCAACATCTTGAGGCTTTTTCATGGCATAAAAAATATTGAAAGTAACAGACTCCTCATTAAAATCAAAAGTTAAAGTCCCTTTATCTACATCAATTTTAGTCTTTGCTGTTTTCATAAAGGGCCTTCCTAATAACAAAACAGCTGAAGTAGTCTCAAATCCTTTTCCCATATCCAACACATAGAAATCAGCTGGATATATAAAATCATTCACTTTGACTAACACATTTTCAAGGACTCCTATAGGGTATGCCATGGACCTATCAGCTAATTGTATAACTACTCGTGTATCATTGAGAGGTCCTATATTTAATTTATTATAAGTAGAAAGAGGCATGACATTTATTGAAGCTCCCAAATCAAGCATTGCCATTTCCACTAATTTATCTCCTATTATACATGGAATTGCAAACATACCTGGATCCTTGCATTTTGGTGGTAGTTTTCGTTGGATAACTGCTGATACATTTTCACCTACCACTACTTTTTCATTATTGTTATGATTTATTTTCCTGGCAAGAAAATCTTTCAAGAATTTTGCGAATTTTGGCATTTTTCGAATAGCTTCAAGGAATGGGACATTGATTTCTACTTTGCTGAATATGGTCAAAATATCATCCATCTCATCATTTTTCACATTCCTTGCTAACCTGCCAGGAAAAGGAGGTGGAATTTTAATATTAGATATAGAAGTATTCAAATCCAATTTCACCTCATTTTTGCGAGACTCCTCCGGTTGGGAAATTATCTCTTGTTGTCTCGCCTTTGTTTCCTCCTTCTTCGGTGGAGGTACTTCCAATTGCTTACCACTTCGTAAAGTTATCTGGCTAACATTCTCTCTAGGATTTATCTGTACCTGTGATGGTAATCTTCCCTGATTTCCTTCCAGTGCATTTATTGCTGTGGATATTTGAGTGATTTGATTACCTAAACCCTGGATGCTGGCTCGTGTTTCTTGTTGAAATTTTTGCAACTCAGTTTGAGTTTTTATCATTCCCTGTTGCAAATTTTGAGTTGTATTAGCTAAGCTAGTAATCAAATCCTCAAGTGGTGTACCTGATTTTGAGACAGGCACTGCATTGGGCTGTGTTGGTTGTTGTTGATGCTGTTGAGGCCTATATTGTTGTGGATGCGGTATTCCTGGTGGTGGTTGTTGTTGTGCTCTATTCCCATAGCTAAGATTTGGGTGGTCTTTCCACCCTGGATTGAAGGTATTGGCATATGGGTCATAGTGGCGCTGAGGTGGAAACCCGCTTGCTGCATTCGCTTGTGCTGTCAAATCAATTGAGGCCATTCGGCACATGTCAGTTGGATGTCCCGTATTCTTGCAAATTCCACATGGCCTTTCTTTATCGGTAGTTCCCATACCTGCAACTAATTGTGCCATTGAATTAGTCAACGCATCTAATTTATGCTCAATAGAAGATGTACTTATCTCATTCACTCGTTTGAGCATACGAGAGGATGTCTGATACTGCTGTCTACATTCAATTGTTTCTGTAATTAAAATCCTGGCTTGTGCAGGAGTTTTGTTCATTAAGGCTCCTCCACTTGCAGCATCTATTGTTCTTCTCTCTTCTGGCAGCAAACCTTCATAGAAATATTGAATTAGCAACTCTTCAGAAATTTGATGTTGTGGACAGCTATTACATAATCTATTAAACCTTTCCCAATATGCATGTAAAGACTCATCATAATCTTGTTTAATTCCACAAATTTCCTTTCTAACAAAAGCAATCTTAGATGCGGGAAAGAAATTGTGAAGAAAAACATTTTGCAGTTGATTCCAAGAATTTATAGAGTTAGGTGCCAATCCATTAAACCAAATGTTAGCTTCTCCAGTTTGAGAAAAAGGAAAACTAGCTAACCGAATATATTCTTCTGTAACCCCTCTATTTTTCAATGTTCCACAAATTTTTAAATATTCTTGCAAAAAATTGTGAGGGTCTTCTCCAATTTTTCCATAAAATTTAGGTAACAAATTCAAATATGATGGTCTTAATTCAAAATCAACATTAATAGCTGGCAAAACTATGCAAGAGGGTTGATAATTAATCGCAGGACTAGTTAACTCCCTTAAAGTGCGATCACGATTCTGTGCTTGTACCACAGGTGGATTATCAACAACATCTTGTGGTGGATCCTGTGCAGCCATTTCTGAATTATCAGTGGTAGCGTCTAACTCTGATTCTGTGTTTAACAGGGGTTCCGTTTGAGTAACTAGGACGTCTGTCGTAGAACCAGAAATGCTTTCTTGGCGTTTTTCTTTTGTTTCTTTCCTTAACCTGCGTGCTGTTTTCTCGATTTCTGTATCAAACAACAAATCAGGTTTAGAGGATCTAGACATACACCAAGAAATAAAATTGAATTAACTTAAAATAAACAGTAATCTGCCGTTCCCCGGTAGCGGCGCCAAAAATTTGGTACGTCGTTTTAATACCAAATTTTAAAAATCCTACTTCAAAGGATTAAAATATAGCACAAAGGAAGTAGGGTCGAATCCCACAAAGAACGGAGCACGGTTTAGTTCAATTAATTCAATAGGGTGTCACAATTTTGTTTATCAAATCAGGATAATTAATAATAATAATTTTTTTTCTTCAATTAAAACAAATAAACCAAAAATTATCACAAATAAAATATCAATAAATTAAAGGTCCGGCACATAAGCAAATCCACACTAATTACATAATCATTGATCATCGACTCAAAAATTAATTAATGTTCTTAAACCAACCAGTTATAGGTTACCGAGAATCAGCTCCGACGTAACCCAATTCCTTCTTAAATTCTCAATAATTAGCAAGAATCAGCTTAAACTAATTATTTCTCTAATTAAGACACAATTCGGCTGGAATCAGCCAACACCAAATTTAATGTCCTAACAGCATTAAGAATCAAAGGAACCCAGTTTTAACAAATCACAATCAGAATCAGCAGTCATAATTTGCTAACCTATTGTTCTTGTCTACCTGACAGTAGCTTTACCACTAATCAATCCAATCCACTAAATACAGATATTTAATGGGAGATTAATTGGCTTTATTCAAATTAAATAAATATGGCCAGTATTTAAGAAATCCAAATAGTTATCGATATGCACAAAGAACTTTTCAGAATTCTTGAAACATTAATTTAGCATACACATTTAGGTCTCACAACAAATTAATAATTAGTGCTTCATTACTAAATGCCGGATAAAAATCTACTCACTAGACATTACCACGAAAACAAATTTAAAACACATTATTGACATTCTGAAAATAAACTAAAAAGAAATAGGATGAAGAAAGCTTATTCTACTATTGAAGTGTCCTTCCGTTTGAGCAAGTGAGACCCGGCTGATTTGAGAAAATGGATCTAAATCTGAACTCCCGCGCTTTAACGAAATTGTTAATTAACTCCACTTCCTGAATGCTTCAAAAGTACTAAAAGAATTTTTAATAACTTAAATGAACTAAAACCAAAATAATCTATTTAACTAATTTAAATTAAAACTATTAAATTAAAAAGCTAAAATTAATCCTAAAACCTAAAATTAAGAAAAATAAACGAACATGAAAGAAAGAAATCAAAATCTAAATTCTACTTAAAACTGAAATGAATTTCCAGAATTAAAATTTAACCTTTAAAAACAATATTTAATTAATGAAACATGCAAAAACTGACACTAAAAACATATAGACACAGACCTGGAAACATAATTGTGAACTAAACATTAAAACTGACTCATAACTAAACATAAAAACTTGACCAACATGCATGTAATGATGACTTAACTTTTAATTTAATTAATGCAATCAAACAAAAACTAAACTACTGCAACTGAAACTATTAAACTAACTATTCATCTAATTGACTTTTAAGACTCTATTTACTAACTCTATTTGACTTATGCAATAAAAACCAAAACCATGCTCTGACTCCAAGCAAGAAACCGCAATTTTCATCAGATATGAATTCAAAACAGATGACTAAATAGAAGACTAAAATTAGAACTAAATTCATGCATGTGCATAAAAGAATCAATGAAATTCAAGTCAACTTTAATTCACTGATTCCAACGCAAGAACTAAATTTTAATCATATGAGAATTCAATATATATTGACTCAAATATGTAAGTCTAGAACTGATTGTAATTCCATGCGTGTACACAAATATTGAAAGCAATTAAAACTTACCACTTGCTTGCTGAAAAAAATCGTCCAAGAAATATTAACTAAAATTGTAGGAATAGTGTAAAGTACTTATGAAATCAATAATTCAAATTACTCTGTAAATTAAAATGGGCACTTAAAATAACATTCAAACTAAGAAAAACTGGAATCAAAAGAAAAGCTTCTTCATAAAAAATACTATAAAAAAAACTAAACTTAACTCTATTAAAAACTATTTAATATTCTTATTCTTCCTAGTACCTCTCTATTTATAGAGAGAATTCAAGATAACTAATAAACCTATCTTTAAGCAATTTGCATCCCATAATAAGTCTTCCTATAGAGTTAATCTAAAATTTGGAGATAAAAATCAATCCTTTTTAAGCCACAGACGGCTAAATGATATAGGGATGCAACCCATAATAATCTCCTAACTACCTTTTTCAAATCACCAATGATGATAAATATCTTCATTCACAATATTTGATCATTATCACTTTGAAAATCTTCCAATAATTCCTTGTACGCACGTTAAGTTGCCCAAATCCATCCCACATGATGTCTATCCTTTCTTTTGTGCATAACCATCCTTTCTTTCAAGATTATCCAATCCTGCACTAAAAACATCCCTTATTGTATAGAAATACTGCAAAAGAACACCAAAACTAATAAACAATAAACAATAAAAAATGGAGTTATCATAAATAAATTAGCAATTGGATGGACTTTAGCAGACATTAAAGGTATAAGTCCAGCGGTGTGTATGCATCACATTTTGTTTGAAAATGATTCAAAACCTGTTCGTGATCCTCAAAGAAAATTAAATCCACCAATGAAGGAAGTAGTTTCGAAAGAAATTTTAAAATTACTAGAACTTGGAATTATTTACCCAATATTTGTTCATGTTGTACCAAAGAAATTTGGTGTCCAAGTTGTTGAAAATGAAAAAAATGAGCTTATGCCCATGAGACTCCAAACGGGTTGGCGAGTATGCATTGATTATAGAAAATTAAACTCGGCCACTAGAAAAGATCATTTCCCCTTGCCTTTTATTGATCAAATACTAGAGCGCTTATCTGGGAAATTATTCTTTTGTTTTCTTGATTGACTCTCAGGATATTTTCAGATTTTTGTTGCACAGGAAGACCAGGATAAGACAACTTTCACATGCCTATTTGGAACCTTCGCATATCGTCGTATGCCATTCGGACTTTGTAATGCCCCCGGGACATTCTAAGTATGCATGATGAGCATTTTTACAGATCTTATTGAACAATGCATTGAGATATTCATGGACGGTTTTACGGTTTATGGGAATTCATTTGATCAATACATTTATCATTTAGAGATAGTTTTAAAACATTGCATTGAACATAATATTATTCTTAATTATGAAAATTGTTATTTCATGGTTAAAGAAGGAATTGTTTTAGGGCATGTAATTTCTAAAAGGGGCATAGAAGTTGATAAAGTAAAAATAGATCTTATTGATAAATTGCCATATCCTTCAAGTGTAAAATAAATTCGTGATTTTCTTGGCCATGCAGGTTTTTATAGGCAGTTTATCAACGATTTTGCAAAGATTGCTCAGCCTATCACTCGATTACTGCAGAATGATGTACCATTCAAATTTGAAGACAAATACAAAGCATTTGATTAGCTAAAACAGAAATTGATCAGCGCTCCTATCATCCAACAGCCAGCCTGGAGTTTACCTTTTGAGCTAACGTGTGATGCTAGTCAATATGTGTTGGGTGCGATACTTGGACAGAAAATTAGAAGAGAAAGTCATATAATTTATTACGCCTCAAAAACACTTAACACAGCTTAGTGCAACTACACCACAACGGAAAAAGAACTTCTTTCTATAGTATTTGCTTTTGAAAAATTCCGTTCATATTTACTTGGTTCTAAAGTAGTTGTATTTTCTGACCATGCAACATTATGTTATTTATTGGCAAAGAAGGAATCCAAACCACGACTTATCAGATGGATAATTTTGCTTCAGGAATTTGATTGGGAAATCAAAGATAAAAAAGGAGCTGAGAACTATGTTGCAGATCATTTGAGTCGTATTATCAATGAAGGAACTGATGAAATGCCCATTACAGAGACATTCCCGAATGAGAATTTATATTCTTTAACGCTCAATGAACCATGGTATGAAGATATAGTTAATTATTTATTCATGGGTATATTTCCAAAAGGTTTTAGCACTCACCAAAAAAATATGATTAAAAATGATTGTATGTATTTTATTTGGGATGAACCATACTTATGGAAAATTTATTCTGACCAGGTCATAAGGAGATGTATCCCTGATAATGAAATACATTCAATCATATCTTATTGTCACTCTTATGCTTGTGGTGGACATTTCGGACCTAAGCGCATAGCAAGAAAGATATTAGATTGTGGGTTTTATTGGCCAACTCCGTTTATAGATTCTTATATGCTTTGTAAGAATTGTTCTCGTTGTCAACAGGTTGGGAATTTTTCAAGAAGAGATGAATGAAATACCCTAAATGCCCATAATTTTTTGTGAAATATTTGATATATGGGGCATGGACTTTATGGGACATTTTCCAAGTTCTTGTAGCAATTTTTATATTTTACTTGCAGTTGATTAACTTTCTAAGTGGGTAGAAGCAAAAGCTACCTGTACTAATGATGCTAAAATTGTTGCACGATTTCTTAAATGTAACATTTTTAGTAGGTTTGGTGTTCCGCGTGCTATTATTGGTGATCAAGGCACGCACTTCTGTAATAAAACTATACAAGCACTTATGAAGAGGTATGGTGTGCACCACCGCATAGCCACTGCTTACCACTCGCAAACCAATTGTCAGACAGAGAAATCAAAGGAATTTTAGAGAAATCAAAGGAATTTTGGAGAAAATGTGAATCCAAGGAGAAAAGATTGGAGTTTGTACTTATATGATGCGTTGTGGGCATATCAAACTACCTACAAAACCACTATTGGAATGTCACCATACAGGTTAGCTTTGGAAAGTTTTGTCATTTGCCTGTTGAACTCCAACACAGAGCATATTGGGCAGTGAGAGCACGTAATTTGGATAATACTTTGGCTGGACATGAGAGGAAACTCCAACTTCAAGGGTTGGAAGAAATTCGACTGGAAGCATATGATAATTCCATGAATTACAAAGAACGAACAAAATACCTGCATGACAAGCAATTACGGTGCAAAGAATTCTTTGTAGGACAAAAGGTATTGTTGTTCAATTCTCGTTTAAAAATCATGGCAGGAAAATTGAAAACAAAGTGGACTGGACCATTTGAAATTAAATTCATATACCTTTTTGGTGTGATTGAAATAATGAGTCCAATAAAGGGAAAATTGTTTAAAGTGAATGGATACCGATTGAAACCATTTTATTAGAATGTCAATCAAGGTACAATGGTGGAAATTCATTTTGTGTCTCCACCAAATTCTTAAAATCCAAAAAATTTGGTCTGGCCTAAGATGTTAAATCTAGGCGCTTATGGGAGGCAACCCATTTCATTTTATTTTATTTTGCATTTAATTAGTTTACATTCATTTTTTTGTTTTTAGTAAAATAACTGACTTCATTCTTTTATCTTTTGTAGCTAAGAATGAAGTTAAGATTGGTTTTTATGTTGTTTTAATTTTCTTGTTAAGTTTGAAAAATTTGTGAAAAGAGGACAACCAGTTCCACGTCGCGACGTGGGTGGATGTTGGGCTATGCGACCACGCACATTGCCATGTGGAAAAATGCAATTTTTGTAGATTTGTTTTTTGATGAATTTTTGAGAAAATTTCCAGTGAGCCATGTTGCATCGTCAAAACCCTTCCACGTCGCGACTTGGGTGGACGTCGCGACGTGCGACCATGCACTTCGCGACGTTGGTGATCGCGTGTAAAAAAAAATAAGTCTTCATTAAAGTCACAAAAAGAATTCTTTTTGTCTTGACATACGTCAAATAAGTGGGGTTAGTTTTATATTTTGATTCAAATTATCTATTTGTGGGTTGTTTTCTAATATTTCACTCTTTGGCTTCTGACAGAGTATCGTGCGGCGGCCTCTATTGTTAATCAAGAAAATTTGATTTTCTCCTTTTTCATCATGGTAAGAATACGATCTAAACTTCGAAACAAAATTCCATGATACTCAGATTGTTGTTTCAGATGAAGACACCGAATCAGGGAATGAAAACTAGTAGTCAAATTCTCCAACCTACTCTGACTTGCCGCCACCCACCTCCAAAGATCCACCTTCAATTTACCATGGTCCAGGGCCCATTATTCTAATCTCAAACCTCGACATGTCGATAAGCCACAATTAGGCCGCATTAAACAGATGACAACCAAATCAGTTCCATATTCCAAAACATATTTGTTTGATAAATTGTGGAAGCTCTCAAAGTCTACAACCCAATATAATCGGGAAAGGATACCATCTCCACCTCCGCAAGATCGGGTTCAATCTCCTACGTAAACATCCCAATCATATTCGCCACAACCACCAAAGCAAGATGAAGAACTTCAAAAAGGCCGCACTTCAAAGCACCAAAAGGCCATAGTCAAGGTAACTCCACCAGAACAAAATTTCAAGTAACAGGGTCAGCAAAGTCGGTATGTTGCTTGTTTCCAACAACGTCTCGTATGTGGCAAATTTTTCGATTGGCCTTTGCTTTCTGATTTAAATGTTGAAAATAAAGTCCGTGAGTACTTTGCACATATTGGTTGATCCATGTTTTTAAATAAACCCCCATCAGCTTATAGGGAATTATGTGCTGAAGTTTTTGCAACTTATAATGCTGATAAACTTCCTGATTTGAAGAACCCTAGTTGTGCTAAATTAAATATTACTAGAGCTGTTTATTTTGAGCATAAAGGTAGGGATCTTGGGTTTTCTGTGAATGATTTTAATGTGTTATTGGAATTTATTTTGCCATCTGATTTAGTGTCTCCAGATTATGTAAATTCCTTGTGTACAAAACCTAAATTGTTTGATATTGAACAAGCATGGGAGTTGTTATCGATTGGGAATGATTATGAAATTAGGATGTCTAAAACTGTAGAACTGAAAGATCCTACATTGCGGTTGTGTCATAGGATATTAGCTTTTAATTTTTTTGGAAGAAATGATTCAACTAACATTGTTCAACACACTGAGTTTAAGGGCATTATGATTTATTTTTTTCAAAATCAAGACCAGCATGAAGTAACTAAATGAACTATCCTAATCATGCAAAAATAGAAATAAAAATAATAATTAAAATGAAAATAAAAAACTTAAACTTAAGCTCCCCCATACTTACATAATACATGATCCTTCAAGCATAAAAGAAAATAAATGAAGGCACAATATTCAAACATTAAAGGATAACATAAAGTGAAAGAAAAATGAGAGGAGTGTAAAAAGGAAACTCATGGTTTGGGTAATTAAAACTTTGAAATTTGAAATATGCTTGAATGGTTTGCTCCAAGATCGTTATTCTTACATTCATCCTATTCATAGATTCCTGGAGCGTGGCCAATTGAGCAGATGAAGCTGGAGACAATGATGAGGGATCAAGGAGATTACATCTAGTACATTTGGAAGGAGGAATAGAACTACTCATTGAATTAACCACCGGTTTACAAAATTGGATAACACCCTTATGATCGATAGAAACAATATTCATTTTAACTAAGTAAGAGGATCTAAACACTGTGGAGATTTAAAATCAGCTAAATGAGTGGAATTAGGATGAAAAATTTTCAATTGTATTGCAATATGAGTAACCCAAAATCCTAAAAACAAGAGTCGACTAGAGTCATTAGCAACAGTTTTTAATTGATGTGCAAGCATTGCACCAAAATTTAAATGCGTTCTGTTATCCATGCACCATAAAATGAACAACTCAGTGTGTTGAACAATGTTAGTTGAATCATTTCTTCCAAAAAAATTATAAGCTAATATCCTATGACACAATCGCAATGTAGGATCTTTCAGTTCTACAGTTTTAGACATCCCAATTTCATAATCATTCCCAATCGATAACAACTCCCATGCTTGTTCAATATCAAACGATTTAGGTTTTGTACAAAAGGAATTTACATAATCAGAAGACACTAAATCAGCTAGCAAAATAAATTCCAATAACACATTAAAATCATTCACAGAAAACCCAAGATCCCTACCTTAAGCTCAAAACAAACAACTCTAGGAATATTTAATTTAGCACAACTAGGGTTCTTCAAATCCGGAAGCTTCTCAGCATTATAAGTTGCAAAACATTCAGCACATAATTCCCTATAAACTGACGGGGGTTTATTAAAAAACATGGACCAACCAATATGTGCAAAGTACTCACGGACTTTATTTTCAACATTTAAATCAGAAAGCAAAGGCCAATCGAAAAATTTACCACATACGAGAAGTTGTTGGACACAAGCAACATACCGACTTTGCTAACCCTGTTCCTTGAAATTTTGTTATGGTAGAGTTACCTTGATTGTGGCCTTTTGGTGCTTTGAAGTGTCGGCCTTCTTGAAGTTCTTCATCTTGCTTTGGTGGTTGTGGTGACTTTGATTGGGATGCTAGAGGAGGAGATTGAACCTGATCTTGCGGAGGTGGAGATGGTATCCTTTCCCGACTATGTTGGGTTGTAGACTTAGAGAGCTTCCGCAATTTATCAAACAAATATGTTTTGTAATATGAAACTGATTTAGTTGCCATCTGTTTAATGTGGCCAAGTTGTTGCTTATCGGCATGTCGAGGTTTGAGATTGGAATAATGGGGCCCTGGACCATGGTAAATTGAAGGTTGATCTTTGGTGGTGGGTGGCGGCAAATCAGAGTGGGTTGGAGAATTTGACTGCGAGTTTTCATTCCCTGATTCGGTGTCTTCATCTGAAACAACAATTTGAGTATCATGTGGAATTTTGTTTCAAAGTTTAGATCGTGTTCTTACCATGATGAAAAATGAGAAAATCAAATTTTCTTGATTAACAATGGAGGCTGCCGCACGATACTCTGTCAGAAGCCAAAGAGTGAAATATTAGATTACAACCCGCAATTAGATAATTTGAATCCAAATATTAAAGTAACCCACTTTTTTGACGTATGTCAAAACAAAAAGAATTCTTTTTGACTTAGTAAAGATTTATTATTATTATTTTTTTTTTTTCACACGTGATCACCAACGTCTAAAAAACTTGTTTCAGGTTTGGTGCGAGTGCAACAAGTTAAAACTTGTGTAATATACAAAAATGGGCATACCGCTTCAAGATTTGTTGGGATCAAAGCTTGAATTTGATAAAAATGGCGCGCGATCCCATGTAAAAATTAATATAAGATGCGTTTGGCCTAGAGCGAGAACGAGCATGGTGGGATTCAGCAAAAGAGGGATCGCAGATTAGGCCATGCCATGCCTTGCAAATGCACTTGAATCGCATCAGAGACTTTGCTGGAAGTAATTCGAGCAGATTGAAGGACATATCATCAGGAATTCGAGTGTATTTTTGAACCTTTCTTTTCATTGTTCAGATCAGAGGTTTCTTGAATATAAATCAGGTTTACAATTTGGTTGCTCACAAGACCAGTTGGTGCAGTGACAACTAAGAAGGTAGAAATCAATAAGAGAAAAAAACGGTTGAAAAGAAAGATGTCAATCTTTTGAGAATCATTTCTGTTTGCTAGTTGCCTACAAACTCGTGATTCTACCAAATCTTTAACAGAATTATCAAAAGCCAAAAAAATAACTATGACACATCGAGGAAGGTAGGATAAATAACATGGGTCCAACTTTATATTTTCCTTTTTTAAGAGGAGAGCTGTTGAAAAGAAACTGGTCATCTTGGATGGGTACCCTAGATTTTGTCTCTTTGAGTGCTACCAAAGAATTCAAGCAAATGCATGTAATTCTGGTTACCTGGCACGATTACTTCATATTTAGCATAAAGCATTTAGTCTGTGTCGATTAATTACCACAACTCGAACTCTTGGCACAGAGAGTTCGCTCTCTTGCAAAGCAAAGCCAATGTTTCTCTAACTTGAGTCAATTGCACAATATGTTTGTCACCTTCATCAGGCAGAAAAAGTTCTCCAAACTTCTCTTCTTTAACATCAAAATATCGACTATATATCGTATCACCATCATCGTAGACAACCAGTATATACCTCCATTAACGGAAATTGTCTTTGAGTCAAATGCAAATATAATTGATGGGGAACTTACGTACCTCCATGATTTGGTTCCCAGAGAGAGAATCTCGCACCTTGATATAATTCTATATGCATTTTCAAAATAATGCACATGCATTATTTTTTAGACGTACATTATTTAAAAGAAAGGCTACAAGTTTATACTCCTTGGTGACAAGATCAAACCCTATGGTAAATGATTCCGAATCATACCGAGAATTTGTGATCCGCGGTAGGCTGATATTTTCCCCTGTAGTGATATTGAGCATTTCAAGCTCGTGATTTGACCAATCCAACAGGCAGATTAGGCCATGGATATATAACACGTGCAAGGCACATATCTCTGGAAGGTAGGCAAACAAATTTCATAGGAAAATACTGCTTAAGATTCGTTGGGATCAAAGCTTGAATTTGAGGAAAATGGCGCGATTCCATGTAAAAATAATATAAGATGCGTTTGGCCTAGAGCGAGAACGAGCATGGTGGGATTCAGCAAAAGAGGGATCGCAGATTTGGCCATGCCATACCTTGCAAACGCACTTGAATCGCATGAGAGACTTTGCTGGAAGTAATTCAATAGAGCAGATTGAAGAGCAAATCATCAGGAATTCGAGTGTATTTTTGAACCTTTCTTTTCATTATTCAGATCAGAGGTTATAAGGGTTAAAATTTGGTTGCACACAAGCCCAGTTGGTGCAGTTACAACTGGGAAGGTAGAAATTAATAACAGAAAAAAGCGGTTGAAAAGAAAGATGCCAATATTTTGAGAATCGTTTCCTAGTCGCCTACAAACTCGTGATTCAACCAAATCTTTAGACAGAATTATCAAATGCCAAAAAGAAAAGAACTATGACACATCGAGGAAGGTAGGATAAATAACTTGGGTCCAACTTTATATTTACCTTTTCTAAGAGGAGAGCTATTGAAAAGAAACTGATCATCTTGGATGGGTACCCATATTTAATTTGGTTAGTCTATAGTTTCCAAAATTTTTAAACATTATAATATCGTAAAAAACAATTTTGATACTGTCTTACAAGACGTGATTTGTAAATTATATTTTATATATTAATATGTTAATTTTTTATACATTATACACTAATATTTGATATTCTATATATTAATACGCTAATTTTTTTTATCGCTAATTTTTGTTATTCTATACGTTAACTTTTGATACTTTATACAGTAGTGAAATTTAATTTATACACAAATCTCATTGAAGAATATCCCTTGTAATTTTTACAATACTACTACACTAGTGATAGAATAGTATTCTATTATTATTTTTTGCATGAATTTGATCATTTCAACATTTGTCTTTTTTTTTTTCTTATTTCATGAATTTGTCTAGTGGTATATATATATATATATATATATATATATATATATATATATGAGTTTGATTGTTATTGGTGCATTAAAATTCTTTTATCATTATATCTTACTTTTCATTAAAATCCTTTTACTATATATTATATATGTTGGAGTTTTACCATGCATTATATATATTTGAGTTTTATTCTAGCAATATTTTGAAAATCGGACCGGATCACGAATCGGGCAAGCTACTAAATCACTGGGTCATACCAGTAAGACAAGACAAAAATCGGATGACGCATCATAAAGTCATGATAAATAAATTTAAAATTTAAATATAATAATAATTTCAAAAATTCTTATATTCAATTATTAATGCTTACTAAATCATAACCAAAATATATAAAATACCAACAACTCATGTAAATATTACACATTATTCAATATCAAATATAATAATACTAAAATGAAAGAAAAAAAATTATAAAATGTCTCAAAAATGAATAGTTTAAAATTTATCAAGATTATCGTGATAAACCCTTTATCAGGCATACAATCATTGAATACCATGTAAGTTTTATTTTTTAGTTTTTCACCCTAATAATTATACATCTCACCTATACAATTTAATTAACTCAGACCTTCAATTGTTTATAGTAAAATAAAATTAAAAAATCGCTAAAATCACAAAATAATAACTAAAGTATAAATATCACCAAAATTAAATATACAAGTTCTACTCTAACCCAAATGTGAGTGAACCCTACTATATCATTTCAATGACGTGATTTTTTTTAATAGTAATAACACAGCCTAACAAATAAGTAAAGGAACATGAATTCCGTGGCCACAACATCAAAAGAAGCCCCAAGATTGCATTGCAGAGCACATGCCAAAAGTAGGAAAACAAAACGAGTTTCCACTACTGATGTCATTATACAATCAAATTATGATTAAAACAACGTGCTAGGGCTCGCTCACATTTGGGTTAGGGCTGGGTTAGGGCTTAATAATTGTAGATTTTATTTTAGTAATAGTTATATTTTTAGTAATTGTAGATTAATAATTGTAGGCTTCACTCACCAAAGTTTATGATGGTAGAGTAGGTTTTGCTCTCAATTTATGTTGAAATTGCAAATATTATATTAAAAATATAGTTTTTAATATGGTTTTTAAATTACTATAGTTAAATTATAATTAGTTAGAAAAAAAGATTATCAGTAAGAATTTCGAAAGTTTATTTATCCTTATATATATATATATATATATATTTTTTTTTATTTACTTATCTATCAATGAGATAAGTTCTATATTAAGCATCCAAATAATCAACTCTCTCTCTTCTATTTTATATCAATTAGGATTATACATAATTCGACTAAAATTTTTTCCTACTCTCTATCATTATACCAAAAAATAAAAACATACTCAAAAATAACCCGAAGCGCAAACCAAAAAAAAAACAAAAAAGTTAAGTTGATCATACCCTGGTTTTAATCAGGTTTGACCAATTGGGATGCCGGTATAGGTGCCAAATAGCAGTCCTTTAACTATTTTCTCTTGTCTATTTCTTTTTTCTCTCATCTATTTCCTTTTCCTTAGCAGTCCTGTAACTATTTTCTCTCGTCTATTGAAACTTTCTTAAAAGTTATCTCTATTTCCTTTTCCATAGCAGTCCTTTTAACTATTTTTTCTTGTTTATTTCCTTTTCCTTAGGAGTCCTTTAACTATTGTCTCCCGAACATTGAAACTTTCTTAAAAGTTATATCTATTACATTTTCCTTCACAGTCCTTTAACTATTTTCCCTAATCTCAAAGGTGTAGTCGATTGAGAGCCATTCCAATCCCGAGAAGAAAACTAATTTCAGCACTAATTTCAGATCTAATAGCAGATCATCTGACTCAAACATATAAGGTAAGAGGTTGGAAAAAATAGGCAATGTTACATTGAGGTTAGCCAGATAATGTTTCACTGTATCGATCTTTCAAACAAAATATCTGTAAAGCTCGTAAACATTGAGAAATTTAAAAACAATTGCAGCCAATCACATTGTATATATCATCTGCAAAACAATCGCAGCGATCACATTGTATTCAAAAGCTATAAATCTGTTTTATATATCTTGATTTCTGCATCTATCTACCCTGGGTACTTTTATAAAAAATAATTAATCAAAAAGAAAATCTTCATACCCATAAGTAAAAGTTGCAAATGTTGGAATCCGATTGATTTCGCCTAGGCCTTCGCCTCTTGAAAACATTTTTTGTCCTGTGAGGGTTCTTAAGGACACAATGTTTTCAACATGGTCACCAACAAAAATTCCAGAAACCAAAGAGAAAAGGTTACCAATTGTTGCAGGCTGACAAGGAGGACAAGTGACCTTAATAGTCCTAAACTTTCCAGTTTCCACATTGTAAACAATCACCTCCAGATTTTCTTTGAGATTGTTCATCAAGATTTCGTCTCTTTGAGTGCTACCAAAGAATTCAAGCGAATGCTTGTAGTTCTGGTTGCCTGGCAGGATAATTTCATATTTAGCATAAAGCATATTGTCAGTGTTGATCAATTTCCACAAGTCAAACTCCCCCTCAGAGTTCTCTCTCCTGCAAAGCAAAGCCAATGTTCCTCCAACTTGAATCAATTGTATAATATTTTTGGCACCTTCAGGCAGAAAAAGTTCTCCAAACTTCTCTTCTTTAACATCAAAATATCGTATCATCATCCTATCCAACCAATATATACCTCCATTAACGGAAATTGTATTTGAGTCAAATCCAAATCCAATTGATGACGGGCAACTTACGCACCTCCATGATTTGGTTCCCAGAGTGAGAATCTCGCACCTCCATATAACTCTAAGTGCACTATCCAAAAAATGCGGCTGTGCATTATTTAAAGGTGCATTATTTAAAAGAAAGGAGACAAGTTTGTACTCCTTGGTGACTGGATCGAACCCTATTGTTAATGATGTCGAATTATTCAGATAAAATATGCCGCTTGGGATCCCCGGTAGGGAGATCTTTTCCCCTGTAGTGATATTGAGCATTTCAAGTTGGCCATTTGACGAATCTAGCAAGCAGATTAGGCCATGGACAACACTGGTGCAAGGCACATATCTCTGGAACGTAGGCAAAGAAATTTCAGAGGAAAATACTGCTTCAAGATTTGTTGGGATCAAAGCTTGAATTTGATTAAAATGGCGCGATCCCATGTAAAAAATAATATAGGATCCGTCTGGCCTAGAGCGAAACGAGTATGGTGGGATTCAGCAAAGGAGTGATCGCAGATTAGCTCAAGCCATGCCTTGCAAACGCACTTGAATCGCATCAGAGACTTTGCTGGAAGAAATTCGAGTACAATGAAGAGTACGTCATGAGAGATCCGAGTGTATTTTTGAACCTTTCTGTCCATTGATCAGATCAGAGGTTTCTCGGATGTGAATCTGGGTGAAAATTTGGCTGCTTACAAGCCCTGTTGGTGTTGTCACAACAGAGAAAGAATTAAGGGCAATTAAACACGAAGAAGGTAGAAATCAACAACATTTGTCTGACTTTATATTTTCCTTTTCAAAGAGAAAAAGCTGTTTGAAAACAAAGATGTCAATCTTTTAAGAAATCTGTTCTATTTCCTAATCAACTACAAACTCGTGATTCAAACAAATCTTTAATAGAATTATCAGAATCAAATAAAACCTACGACACATCAAGCCATTAAATGTGTATAGAAAAAGAGTAATAATAGGAAGTACAGCGTACCGATTGAATTCACGTATTAATACACAAAAGTTATATTTATAGGGAGAAATCATATCTTTACTAGAGTCCTTAATTAACCATGTCAAATTTATATGGGCAGAAATCTTATACAAGTGTTTAATTGCCCTCTGTGTTAGGAGTTCAAAAAATACAAGTGTGGCTTCTCTATTGGACTATTATTCTCACTGTGGGGATTACGAAAGCACTAGGTTAATGAGTCACTAGAAAAAGTTTTAAAATTTTAATGGATAAGAAATTAAATTAAAAGAAAGTATTAAGTGGTTAATAACTCACTTAGAAAAAAGTATTAAAATTTTTAAATTAAAAAACTAAATTTTAAAAAATTAAGAATAAAAATAAGGGTAAGCAAGTTAGACACTATCCTTACCTCCTGTCTGTTTGGATATGATGAAAAAGAAAGGAAATGTTATACTAAAAATATTAGTAGAAGAATTTTTTTTTTTGAAATAACAATTTTCGTGAATTATAGCACACACCATTTTTTATAAAAATATTATCCATTTTTAACCCATATTATTATGCAACAAGCAATTTAGTGATTAATAAAAAAAAAAGAGTTACTAAATTTTTTTAAAAAAATCACAACTTTTTGTTTGTTATAGCACAATTTTTTTTGGGTAAGAAAATGACCCAGTTTTTCACCAATATAAAAAAGAACATGTAATCTAATGATTAATCAAGAAAAAGGGGCTACTCAAATTTGTTGAGAAATGAAAACTTTTCGTGAGTTATAACATATGATTTTTGGTAAAGAAAAAGACCCATTTTTCCACCAATGTCATAAGGAATATTCAATCTAGTGATTAATCCAAAAAAAAAGTGTTACTCAAATTTTTTGAAAAATTAAAAATTTTCGTGAGTTATAGCACACGTTTTTTGGTAAACAAAATGAGCGGTAATTTCACCCATATCAATAAGGAATATGCAATCTAGTAATTAATCCAAAAAAAGAATTACTCAATTTTTTTTGAAAAATTACATCTTTTCGTGAGTTATAGCACATGGTTTTTTTTTTTTTTTGTAAAATTGAGCTATTTTTACACCCACATTAATAAGGAACATGTAATCTAATGATTAATAAAAAAAGAGTGAATAAATTTTTTTAGAGAATTGACATCTTTTCGTGAGTTATAGAACACGAGTTTTGGTAAAAAAGTATCCATTTTTTCAACTATATCAATATGCAAAATGCAATCTAGTGACTAATAAAAAAAAAGAGTTACTCAATTTTTTTTTGAAAAATCACAACTTTTCTTGAATTATATCACATGATTTGTGATAAAAAAAAATTACTCATTTTTCACATATATCAATAAGGAACATGCAATCTAGTGTTTATTAAAAAAATAGTGACTCAAAATTTTTAAAAAATCCCAACTTTTCGTGAGTTATAACACATTTTTTGGGAAAAAAATGACATGTTTTTGCACCCATATCAATAAAAAATATGCAATCTAGTGGTTAATCCAAAAAAAAGAGTTACTCAATTTTTTTGATAAATGATAACTTTTCTTGAGTTGTAGCTCACAATTTTTCATAAAAAAAGACCAATTTTTACACAAATATCAATAAAGAACATACAATCTAGTGATTAATCCAAAAAAAAGAGTTACTTAAATTTTTTGAGAAATAACAAAATTTTGCGAGTTATAGCGCGCGATGTATTTACCCATTTTTTCACCCATATCAATAAGCAACATGCAATCTAGCGATTAATCCAAAAAAAGGAGTTACTCAATTTTTTTGAAAAATCACAACTTTTCATGAGTTATATCACACTCTTTTTGGTAAAAAAAATGACCCATTTTTCACCCATATCACTAGTGAACATTGATAAGGCAAAATATGTTCACCTTATATATGCTATTTTCACTTATACTTTGCGCCGCCTTTGTGCTATTTAATGTGTTTTTATTGTGGTTTGTAGGTTATTAATCATGGAGGCCAAAATGAGAGGAAAAGATTGAGAAAGATCAAGAAACACGTGATTTAGGCCAAAAAGATGCCCTTTGTCGCAAAGAAGCTAGCTATGCGTTTCACAAGATGTTCAAGGTGTTAATTTCAATTTTTGTAGATTAATCCTATACTTTGAAACCTTGGATAGAGTGAAAAATAAGTTCCAAGTTGAACCCATGGAGGCTCGAGGCTCCAAGAAGGGTTAACATACCGAAACACGTCAAAAGCATGAAGAATAAATGCTGAGAAAATCTATCAAGCTTTAATATTTCAATTATATCTCTCTCAATTTAAGTCTGAATGAGGATGATTCAATCTCATTGGAAAGCTAAGAGATAGAACTGCCGGGATCATATAGAAAAATGGCCAACAATCTGGACATCACGATGTGGAGAGCCCGACGTCGCGACGTGCAGAAGTTGAATAGCGTGAAAATTTTCATTTTTTCAATTTTTGACGTTTTTAATATGTCTTTTTGTTATGAGTTGTTTCCTAACTTGTTCCTTACATGTTAGGGCCCAAAAACGTGCCATATTATCAATGTTTCATAAGGTTTCAAGTTGTTTCCTATATAAGGCCGTCTATTATGTAATTTTCTGGGAGTGATAATAGGAGATAATAGAGGAATTCATAGTTTAGAATAGATTATGATTTCTTTCTTTCTTTTTTAGGTTTTCGTATATTTTTGGGAGTGACAATTTTGAAAGCATTAAGCAAGGGTTTCTCTTTGTAATAGTTAGAGTTTCTTCTTTGGCTATTGTACGGGGAATTGCAGCTATACGGAATTAGAGCATTTGTTATTGAATTCATTGGTTTTGAGTTAAAGATTTCTTCCGAGAATTTTACAATTCAAGGTTTTATCTTTCTTTTCAAGTTATGTTTTCAATTATGTGCTTAATTGTTAATATTATGAAGTTCGGTTAAGCCATGCTCGGCTAAATCTATTGTGCTCTCGGGATTATGAATAAGGGTTCTTGTGTTTAATTTACAGGTTTTATGTTGTATTTAATGGTCTTGGTTAAATGAGTTGTGTTGTGTTCTTCATAATTATGCATGATATGTCGTGAGTGTCATGTATGATGAATATACTTTAATTAGTGAGGTAAATTACTTAGAGATAACTTGCTTTAATCTTGCCTCTTACCATATAGGGGGATTAGAGTAGGTTGTTTGGAATCTCTTATGGGTTGGTTGTGAATTTGTTAGGCTAATTTTACCTTTACTCTTGCCTCTTACCACATAGGGGGGGATTAGTTTAGCATTAGCATGACTTGGTTCGCCATTGCCTCTTACCACATAGGAGCGGTTGAATTAGAGGGTTGGTTGTTGGTAGTTGCATTAGATTCTAGGTTAATTAAGGAAGTAAACCTTGCCTTTAACCACATAGAAGGGTTTAGCAAATTAGTTAATATCTTAGTAGATAAATGCCTAAATCATTCCTTGCCTCTTACCACATAGGGGGGAATGAGTTATGTTATTTACCCTTGTTTTGCATGACCATAGATAGGATGTGCTTATGCTTTTTAATGACCCAAAAATATAATATCGGGAGTATAGTTGCTTAATTGATCTTTTAAATCAAAGTTGTCGTATTATTCATTGTGTTTTATCTTTTAAATTAGTGTCTTTAAATTATTAATTATAAAAATCCAAAATTATTGTCTTTAAGTTTCAACATTGTCCTTTCTCCGTGGAAACGAACTTGCTATACATACATCATCAAGGGGTTATTTAGCATTATTTTTTATTAGGCTAGGTATCAACTACGAGCATATTTCATAAGTATATTTAGCCCTACCAAATTTTGGCGTCTTTGCTAGGGAAAGCAACTATGTTCAAATTTTAGCTTTTTTTTGAAATATATTTGTAAATATTTTATTCATTTTTTGTGTTTTATTTATTTATTTATTTTTAGTTTTAATTTCTACCCAAGTATGTCTAGGAGGTTTGTGGAATCCTTTGAAAAAATTCCAAACTAAAAGAGAGAGCCTGTTCTGACTGATCAATAACATTAATAGCAATTGAATCTGAATGGAAAACCCAAATACGATTAGAGGTGTTTGCAAATACACAAGAGAAACCCAAAAGAGTACCTATGTCATCCATTTTTGTGAGGGGTAACTTCGGTTCCACTATATATAAAAGAACCAGCTTATGATCCAGTACGAGTCTGCACAGACGGCACAGTATGGGTTCCCCCCTTGCATTCTAGAACATCCACATCATTATTAACATGCAATTGAGCTACAAACTTCTTCTTGGACGAACATAGTGTGCGCGGAGATGGCCGACTTACAGTAGGAACTAACTCTACCACCGAGTCTAAATTAAGATTTTGGGTAACCTGTTGAATTATGTTTTGATGAACCAAAGCCCGATTCGATTTCCTGTCCATCGACCTTGTAGACGCTGCATCCGAAAGATTACCGTCTGAGTCAGATTCTGCCATTACTAGATCAGCGATACCCTCAATTACACCTTCACCAATTTGCCTTGTGATATCCTCAGCGATCTCCTATAGCTGTACTAGCTCATCTCCTGACGGTAACTCCACATAAAGTGACTGGATTGGTGTCGACCCAACATTCACATTAACCACAGGTACACCATCCATAACAACATTATTATCCTGTTCCAAAATACCAGTAACCACCTCAGTGTCAGCAACCTTACTCATTTGTGCAGAAGAAAAGAACAACAGTGGAGCCTTCAACCCGGGTCACGCGGAGTTCAACTCGTCCGCCAAAGCCCGTTACAAAATCCCCTCTGAAGAAGGCCAAAGCAGCCACTGAAAATCCTAAGAAAAAAAGGCCAAGATCAGCCCTTCTTCTATTTCTCTGCAGATAGAAGTTGTGGAGACTAAGACTAAGGTTGTTGTTGATGGTGATAGTGATGGGTCAGAGGAAAAAACTATCATCGTTGAGCATTGCAAGCAGTGTAACTCGTTCAAGACTAGGGCTTTTCTAAGGAGGGTTTGGAGAAAGGTCTTGATGGTAAAGTTAATGTTGTTCTGAACCCAGAAAAGCCAAGAAAGGGTTGCTTTGAGATAAGAGAAGAGGGTGAAAATGGGGAGAAGTTTATCAGTCTTTTGGATTTGTAGAGGCCCTTTAAACCAATGAAGGATCTTGACATGGATAAGGTTGTGTCTGACATTCTTGACAAGATTAAGTAGTAGTGATGATGATGATGCCTTTTGGATTATTTAGGGGTTAATTGCGGAATGGTATGCTTATTCTGGAAGAAGATTCACTCTTTGATAGGCTTTTTTTTGGATCTTTTTGTTCTAGTTTGATTTGTAACTTTTTTTTTTACTTTCGTCCTCTTTAAGTTTGGTAGGCTAAGGATGACAATTTTTGGGATTTTGTTGGAAACTTTTCTGGCGCAGATATTCGATTTGATTTGATAATTTGATAGTATTTGCCTAAAATTTTAGATGAAGGATTGGATGTACTTGTGGAAAATTGTCTAAAAAATTAAAGTAGCATTTTGTAATCTTCATTGCTCATTAGGATTATGAATCTCAGTATTGTTTCCAAAAAAATAAAAAAAATTTAAAAAAATAATAAAAAAAACCTTACTCATTTGCGCATCAGAACCATAAACAGTGACCTCCATTCCCATGTCGGGGGCAGATGATGAGGTCGAAGACCCAACTGCCTCCTTCTCAACTTGCTGGATAGAAACAACCTTCTGTAGCAATTCACCTTCATGTGCTGTTCCAGCTCCATTAGACTGTTTCTCCTTCCATACTTTCGTTGGTTTTTCTGGAGCAGGTTCTAATGGGAGGGTTTTACAACCCCCTCATCCAAGCTAGCCAGGGTCCCCTTTTTATCCAAACTAACCTTCAACTCCTCCGTTTTCATCAAGTTATGTCGACATTGAACCACACTATGACCTTGCCGAAAGCATCGAGAGCAATAGAGCGGGAGTTTTTCAGGAATTATTTTTTGCCAAACACCTTCACCATCGTCCCCGCATGTGATCCAGATTCTCGATGGTAGTTCTTTCAACAAATCCACCTCTGCACACACCCGTGCTGTGCTTGGTCTCGACATCATTACCGTAGCATTATCCATTAACAGCGGGATTCCTACTGCCTGCATTATAGAGAATAAACTTCTCTTATTAAAAACCTCAGTCGGGAGATTGGGGAGAACCATGCCGGCGTAAGCGAAGATTCCCTCTGAGGGTTAAAGAGTGGCGTCCATTTAAAAACACGGATATGGTATTGATCCATCTGCCATAATCCCCAAGACCATATGCGATGATAATCAACCTCCAGTTGAAACTTCAAAAGCACATGTCTATTATCCAATAAACCATCCGAGAAACTCCCTTTGAGATAAAGAGACGTGATTAATCTACGGATGGTTTCCAGGCTTGGTCGTCCGTGTGAAAATTTCCCAATCAATGCGTGCTTGAATGGAACAGCTAACGCCTCCAGTTCTGATTTCGAAAACTTAACTGCAACCTCCCCTTGATGGGAAGACAACGATTTCAGATCGATACTTGCTTCAGTAGGTTGTGCAAAAAGTTGTGAGAAGGCTTTCTTGCCAAAAGGGCTTACCGGAGAGACCTCCGGCCTTGCGAGTGAGGGCTGCCCATCAGCCGAAGGCTGAAGGTCGACCATGGCCAAAACTAAATTAGGAAAGTAGGGTTTCTGTTAGGGAGAGAGGGAAAAAAGACCGTACTATGCTAGTGTGCAAGTTCCTAAATGGTACTGAATATGCAAGTTCAAAGATCAAACCTTTGCCACTTTAAATTATGATCTAAATTTGACAATCGTTTTCTATTCCAATAAAACTCAAGAATCAAAAAACGAAAATGGTGAAACTGTGGATTACACGGGATTTGGAGAAATTATGGATTTTATTTTTTCAATAGACATCATAAGGGAGAAGATGAAGAAGATGAAGAATATGAAGATTGATTTAATGAGGAGAGTAGAATGTCCAGAGAGGTGGACTGGTCTTGTGATTGTTTTGAAGTTGGAATACCCATGATATCAATCAAATTAGCTTAAAGAAGAGTTCTGAGTTTGGCCATAAGAAAGACGACGACAGTTGAGCATCAATTTTATCTAGCACCTTTAATTTCACTCAATAAGCTTTTACTCTGGTATTTATTAAATTAGCAATCATTGGAGATGTTCGGCCACAAATGAAGGAGGAGAAGAGAAAGTGGGTAGAAGACATAAATGCCCTTAAATTTAACGATTTTAAAGAAGATAACTGATGAATTGGACAAAATGACCTGAATACGTCGGTTTAAAGAATTTAGTGATTTTTTTTGGCTACTTTAATAGTTTGATGATCAAAAGGCGAATTTAAAAAAAGTTAAGTGGCCATCTAGCCAGTTTGCTCTAACAATAACTATGTTAAAGTTATGCCCTTTTTAATAAGGGAGAAAGGCCAAAATAGTCACTCAACTACGACAAATTATGACTTTTAGTCACTAAACTTTTTTTTCCAGTAAAAAAGGTCACTTAACTCTTTTTTTTTGGCGAAATAGGTCACTCTATCCATTTAATACATATGAGCAAACCGAAAAATAGTAATGTGATTTGCACATATATTTTTAAGAGTAAATTTGTCAAAAAAATATCAATTAAGGACTTAAATGTAAAATTAAAAAATATTCATTAACTTTACAGAATAAAATAAACTACAAGAGTTTAATTGAAAATCTTTTATCTTCTTCTCCCTTTATTCATCTTCCTCTTACCTAAAAAATACTATGATTAGATCTATGCTTCAACTCATTTATTCCAAAATTAAGTTTGGAAATATTTGCCTCAACAAAAGAATTAAAAGAAAAATTGGCTCAATCTAGAATTGTAAATAATATTATAATTTTATTTTTTAACCAAACATCTGTATTAAAATTGGACCTTCTAATCCTAATTATGATTTAGAGTTCAATTCCAAGGAAACAAATATAGCTTTATGCCGCAAGTTCTCAATTATTTTTTTTTCTCTTTCTCCATCTCCTACCATTCAAAATTCAAACATTACCTAATGGAGAAAAAAGAAAGTAATGTGAAGATTAAAAAAATGAATTTTTCGTTTGCACTCAAGGATGAATTAGACGGAATGACCTGAATACGTGGGTTTAAAGAGTTCAGTGACTTTACTTTGGCTACTTTAATAGTTTGATGACCAAAAAGAAGATTTAAAAATAGTTTATTGACAATCTGAACAGTT
This sequence comes from Ophiorrhiza pumila, assembly GCA_016586305.1. NCBI lineage: Eukaryota > Viridiplantae > Streptophyta > Magnoliopsida > Gentianales > Rubiaceae > Ophiorrhiza > Ophiorrhiza pumila. The sequence goes on along the minus strand of BLIW01000003.1, from coordinate 25,493,622 downwards.
TTTTGTCTTATTGTTATCGGTATGAAAATAACTTAATTAGTTTATGTAGTCAGTAAATGACTTTATTATTCATGGATAAACTCCAATAACAAACAATAATTATTCAATTAATTCATTTCTAATCATTTTCAATCACTTTTTCAAACGACATCATTCAATCAATTTAATTCTAATTCTTCTCAATCACTTTTTCTTTTAAACTCATCTAGTATTCTCCTTCTCATAAACTGTCTAGTTTTTTTTTTGCCAATGATTGATTTAATTTTAATTTAATTTTTCCTTTAAACTAAAATAAATTGTCCATTAATTTAAATGCAGTATATATTAATAATGATTTAATCATCAGTTATAAAATTATAAATGCAATTATGTTAGTATATGAAAATAAAATAGAATTTAATATTTGAATATGATAAATAGAAATAATTAATACCATATTCACTCTGAAGAAAAAAATAGATAAGAACATTATGCACTCACTTATAATACTTTTACCTTTGGTGAAAAAAAATAAAAAAGTTCAAAAAAACTTAAACTTGAACTAGAGGATTTAAGTTGCCCATCATTGACAATAATATAATTTAATTCGAAGCATAATTCATCTTTTTTTTTCTAAATTTTTTATAATTCATTTTGGATTGTCGCTATATATTTTGCTTGTTTTATATTGAATGTAGAGTTCTGACAGTTATATGATTTCAATTTGGGATGTGATTTACCTTTCATTTATTCCTTTCTTAATTTCGCTTATAATTGTTTTTCATTTTTTCTTGTTCAAATTTCACTTTTTTTTATTATTTTAGATTGAATGAAAAATGGTGTCACTAATATGATTTCAATTTGAGACGTAATTCACTTCACTTTTTTTCTTCTTCTTAAATTTCACTCTTAATTCTTTTTTTTTCTTGTTACAATTTTCTTTGTTTACTATTTTGGATTTGAGGTAGAATTCTAACATTCATATGATTAATAATTTGTTTATCTTTCTCTTTTTTTTCTAATTCTTTTTTTTTTGTTGTAATAGTTTTATTTATTTATAATTGTGTAGGTAAAGTTCTAACATTAATATAATTAATAATTTGTTTACATTTATTTTATTTTTTTCCAAGTATTATTTATAATTCTTTTAATTATCATAGTTTTATTTATTTTATAGTATTGAAATAGAATGCTATACATTTTCTGTTTTAGTGCTTTGGGAAAAATTCTGGAGAGAAAAAGATTAGAGATTGTAACGAGATAATAAAGTCTTTTATTAATTATATAAATTAATTAAATTATTTTTATGCTCGTAACAATAAATAGGTTAAAGTTACACCCTGATAAGGTGAATTTATTCCTTTTATTTAGTGTTTATACTTAATTCTTTGGTCGTTCTTGTTCTTTTTGATTCGTTTTAGTGTTTTATTTGTAGGTTTGTCGACCATGGTGTATGCTTGGAATGGAGAAATCAGATGAGAGCCAAATTGGATGCAAAGTGGAGGAAAATGGAAGAAAGTTCGTGAGAAAAAAATTGAAGATCTCCTCCACGTCGCGCGATGTCGGGACCTTCACGTCGGCGACGTGAGACCATCCACGTCGCGCGACGTAAAAAATTCAAATTAAAATTGATTTCTGGTGGATTTTTTGGCGATTTTTGGAGAAAATGGGTGGGTTGACGTCGCCACGTGCGACCCTGCACGTCGCGATGTCGGGAATCGCGTGAAAGAATTTCCAGCAGTACGGATTTAGGAACATCATTATTATTGAATTCATTATTTTAGGAGTAAAGATTTCTTCCAAGGATTTACAATTCAAGGTGTTATCTTTCCTTTTATTTTATGATTTCAATATCGTGCTTTATTGTTAATATGATTAGGGGTGTTCATCGAGTCGGTTTTCGGTTTATTCGGTTTGGACATTTCTGAACTCGAATTCGAAAACCGAACCGAATTCGAATATAATTCGAACAAACCGAACCGAATTCGAAATTCGGTTTTATTCGAATAAACCGAATTCGAATTTGTTTAAATCCTAATTAAATCATTAAATTACATAAATTATATCAAAATTTAGAAATATTCAATTAAATCAAATAATACATAAAAGAATGACCTAATTATGTCTTTTAAGTTTAAGTTGTATTATTATTATATATTTTATATTTATAAAAATTATATTATATATATATTGAATTCGGTTTTCGGTTCGGTTTTCGAATTGGAAGCCCAATTCGAAAACCGAATCGAAAACCGAAATTCGAATTCGGTTTAAACCGAAAACCGATTCGAAATTTGAAAATCGAATTCGAATTTATGAATTCAAATTCGGTTTTCGAATTTTCGAATTGGTTTTTTGGTTTAAACCGAATATTGAACACCCCTAAATATGATGATGTTTAGTTTAGCAATGTTTGGCTAAATTTATTGTGCCCCCGAGATTATGAATAAGGGTTTTTGTGCTTAATTTATATGCTATGTTCTATCTTATGGTCTTAGTTAAATGAGTTTTGTTATGTTCTTTATAATTATGCATGATTTGGTGCGCGAATTATGTGTGATGACTATCTTCTTAAAGTGCAGTAGATTTCTTAGAGATAACTTGCTTTAATCTTGCCTCTTACCACATAGGAAGATTAGAGTGGGTTGTTTGGAATTTAGTATGGGTTGGTTGTGAATTTGTTATATTGATTTTACCTTAACTCTTACCTCTCGTCACAAAAGAGGGGTTAGGGGGATTAGTTTAGCATTAACGTGACTGGTTCAGGCGTTGCCTCTACTATAAAGGAGCGGTTGAACTTGAGGGTTTGATTGAGTTGGTAATTGCACTAGATTCCGGGTTAATTAAGGAAGTAAACATTGCCTCTTGCCACATAGAAAGGTTTAACGAATTAGTTAATATCTAAGTAGGTAGGTGCTTAAATCATTCCTTGCCTCTCGCCACAAATGAGGGTTGCATGACCATAGATAGGATGTATGTGTGTGCTTTTTATGTAACCCTAAAATATAATCTCGGGAGTACATGTGCTTAATTAAAAGTTCAAATTAAATCACTGTCTTTGTGTTAGATATTTTCTATTTATCTTCTCTCAAGCATGAATGTACTACACTACACACGCATTCGGACACGCACACGAGCACAACACACCATGCACAATTACATGGTATGGCCGCCTCGGGCAGTTGCACCGTGAAAAAAATTACATCGAGGCGGCCGCACTGTGAAAACACTTGCATAGTGAGGCGGCCGCACCGTGAGGAAAATTGCATGGTACGGCTGTCTTAGGCGGCTGCACCATGTAAAAATGTTCTGTGGTACGGCCGAGTGTGAGTCTATGTCTTCAACTACAAAAATTTTCTAAGTGTTTGAATTCTTCCTTTTCTTATGCAGATTCGAAGGCGTGTTTTAGTGTGGCTCGGTAGCATGTATTGCTGATTGAAAGCATGAAGCACAATGGCTAAAAGGCGTAAAGCTCTAGGATGGATGCTGACGTGGATTCCAATGCACATGCCGATTTTGGGAAGTTTTTTCACTCAGTGGCATTTCTATAATTCAATGTGCATTTTACGTTTGAGTGTTGTTTAAGCTTTGCTCCTATATAAATATAGGATGGTGTCATTATTTTAAAGAGAAGAGGGGATAATTGAGGGATTAATCTAGAATCTATTTTGTGAGCAGGAAATTCTCTCTCTAGACTCTCTCTCTCTAACATCGCGAAACACGTAAAAAGGCGATGAAGAACAAATGCTGAGAAAATCTGCCAGTCTTTAGTATTTCGATCATATCTCTCTTCATTTACGTTCGCATGGGATGCTTCAAGTGCCATTGGAAGCTAAGAAAAATAGCTACAAACTTTATGTTTTGGGTTTTTCCTATTTTGGTCAGGATCATATAGAAAAATGGCCAAAAATCTGGACGTCGCGACGTGCGGAAATTCAGCAGCGTGAAAATTTCCAAAATTCAGTTTTTGACGTTTTTAATGTCTTTTTGTTATGGGCTATTTCCTAACTTGTTCCTTACATGTTAGGGCCCAGAAACGTGCCATCTTATCATTGTTTCATAAGTTTTTGAGTTGTTTCCTATATAAGGCCATCTATTATGTAATTTTCAAAAGGGGGAGATCATAGAAGAATAAAGTTCATAGTTTAGAATAGATTAGGGTTTCTTTCTTTCTTTCTTTTTTAGGGTTTCATATAGCTTTAGGGTGGTGACAACTTTTGAGAGATTTCAAGCAAGGGTTTTTCTCTTTATAATAGCTAGGGTTTCATCTCTATTATTGCACAGAGAGAATTTGCAGCTATACGGATTCGGGAACATCATTAACATTGAATTCATTATTTTAGGAGTAAAGATTTCTTCCAAGAATTTGCAGTTCAAGGTGTTATTTTCCTTTTATTTTATGATTTCGATATCGTGCTTTATTATTAATATTATGATGTTTAATTTAGCCATGCTTGGCTAAATCTATTATGCTCCAGAGATTATGAATAAGGGTTTTTGTGCTTAATTTACATGTTATATTCTATCTTATGGTTGTTGTAGAATAAGTTTTGCTGTGTTCTTCATAATTATGCATGATTTGGCGCGTGAATTATGTATGATGAATATCTTCTTAAAGTGCAATAAATTACTTAGAGATAACTTGCTTTAATCTTAACTTTGCCTAATAGTAGGATTAAGGTGGGTTGTTTGGAATCTATTATGGGTTGGTTGTGAATTTGTTAGATTAATTTTACCTTAATTCTTACCTTTAGCCTAATAGGAGGAATTAGGGGGATTAGTTTAACATTAGCGTGACTGGCCAGGCATTGCCTCCGCCATAAAAAAGCTGTTGAACTTGAGGGTTTGGTTGAGTTGGTAGTTGCATTAGGTTCCGAGTTAATTAAGGAAGCAAACCTTGCCTTTCTCCATATAGGAGGGTTTAACGAATTAGTTAATATGTAAGTAGGTAAGTGCTTAAATCATACCTTGCCTTTCGCCATATAGGAGGGTGTGAATTATGTTATTTACCCTTGTTTTGCATGACCATAGATAAGATGTATGTGTGTATTTTTACATAACCCTAAAATATAATCTTGGGAGTACACTTGCTTAATCATTGTTTTAAATCAAAGTCATCATTTTATTTATTGTGTTTTGTCTTTTAATTTAGAGTATTTAATTTGATAATTTAAGAAAAAAAACCAAAAACATTTTCTTTAAAATTTCAACACAGTCCTTTCTCCGTGGGAACGAACTTGCTATACTAACACCTTTTAGGGGTTGTTTAGTTTGATATTTGATTAGGGGTAGATAGCAACCACGATAGCATTTTATACACATATTTACGCACTAACAAATTTTGGCGCCGCTGCCGGGAAAAGCAATCGAGTTGAAATTTTAGTTTTTTTTGTGAATACTAGTTGTAAATATTTTATTCATTTTTTTGTGTTTATTTATTTATTTATTTATAGTTTTAATTTCTACCCAAGTATGTCTAGGATGTTTGGGGAATCCTTTGAAATTAATTTTGACACACCACATAGAGTGGATGATAAACAACCAAACTCTAGAGTATTTAGAGATTTTCACCATTTAGGATATGGGAAGACCAATAAATGGGGATATAATGAACCTTCGCGTTATTTATCTTTACCTTGTTTTGAAGATCCATTGAAAAATGTGAACTTGTATGATAATGAACAAGCTACTTTGAGAATGAATATTGTTTCTTGTAGGTTGTGCCAAGGGGATCATCCCACTTATCAATGCCCCTCTCAATTTGGAAATGCATGCAATTATCAAGGTGAATATAAACCATATTTGAGGGAGCAAGAATCTTGCACGGGAGGAACTAACAATCATTTTGGCCAACACTCTTTATCTCATTCTCAAGGAGGGTTTGGATATTATCCGAGCTATAATGGGGAGTGGTCGATTCAAGAACAAAGCACCAAAATGCATCTCAAGGAGGAAATGGAAGTGCCTGTAGAGGATATGCTCTATAAACTCATGGAGAGACTAGATAAATATTGAGAGGTGCTAGATCAAAGACTTGTTCAACTGGAGACAAACATAAAGATGTAAGATGATATATTAAGAAGGTGGTGCAGCAATGAAAAACTTGGAGGTACAAGTAGAACAATTCAAGAAAACTCTACACCATGAATCCCAAAAGAGTTCATCTAATGCAACATTGAGCAATAGTGAGGTACAACTTGTCCAATCACCTTATATCTCAACTTCTATCTCACAACATGATTCATTACATTATAGTGTCCCAACTTCTATGGATTGTGATTTTGAGTTTAGTGATTATCATCATGAATGTATTTCAAAGTATCATAGAGAGTTGGAGTCTTTGCATAATGTAGATAATTTAGAGGAATGCATTAATGATGAACAAATATTAAATGAATCCAATATTATTTGTTTTGGTAATGAAGAGACCTCCCACCATGACCCCTATGTTGGTTTATGTGATGAAGACATATCTATTTGTAATAAAATTGCCGACATAGTGAATTTTTGTGTTATTTTGACATCTTACATGGAATTTCATGGTTTAAATGATATGATAGATGTTATTAAAATAATGCACACTGAGACACCCTTATTAGATGATAATATTGTTCAATGTGGAGGTGCCTAAAACTGAATACCATGTTATTTTAGATGAGGAAGACTTGCATATTTTTCGTGAAATAGATAATATGATAGAGACTTGTTTTATTGATACATTTATCTTTGAACTTACTGATGATTTCATTGAGACCATGGAAGCAAAACCTTTGGTGAATTCTTGTAGTTCAAATAGGGTGGAAGAAAAGGTGACATGGAAGGATGAAGAACCATGGAAAATCCCAAAGTTAATAGTGAAAGATGAAAATGAGGAGCCAAGAGTGGTACAAAGTTGAGTTCATTGAACTTGCTCCTCATGTGTGTGAGCTCAAGTTCCTCCTCAAAGGGTTGCAAAAGAAGCCCTATGCTAGAAGACAAAGTGCTTGTAAAAGAGCATTCTTTTGGTATAAGGATGGGTATTCCGAGTCTTGAAGGAGAAGGCCACAATAATAAGATCTAGCTAAGGACCAAATAAACCTAGAACTACCTTCTTACCTTTCTTTTAAATTAATAATTTTTATGTTTTTGTTTTTAGTTGTTAGTCTGAATAAAGAAGAAGGCTACTTGAGACATTGTCAAGGCCTCAACCGCACAACAAGCTTGCCTTGAACGACATGGATAATAGGTGAATTCTTTCCTTTTCTCACACATTGAGGACAATGTGTATTTTAAGTGTAAGGGGGGATAAAATTCATGTTATTCATTTCATGTGGTTTTGTATGTCTTTATGCTTAATTTCCTGTGAGTTGAAGTGTGGATGTTATGCTTTGATTAATGATTGATTAGCTTTTCTTAATAGTTTTTGATATTTTATTTATTATTTTGAAATAACTTCGTAGACGTGAGACTCCTTTTGAGTTAATAATGAAAATTTTTAAGGGTGAGCCTTATAATACGGTAAAGTTGTGAAAGTTTTTTCTTTTTATTCTTTTTCAGTATCCATTTTTTGTCTATTTAGTGCTGTTAGGCAACTAATAATAATGAAGAGGTATCCAAAATAAAATTATAAATATTTTGTGATAAGTGTTGTGTTGCCAATGATTGGATTTTATCGAAAGATTCGATGTGGGATAGGAAAGTAATATGCTATCTAGAGGGAGTTAGGTCTTTGATGGAAAGTTTAGCATTTTGAGTCAATAATTTTATGCACTTAGGGGAACTACTGAGGGGATTGACGAGTTTGTAATCATTAAGTAGGTTGGTTTGTTTTTAACACTTTGTTTTGTTGAAACTTATATAACTCACTTAAAGTGTGTTCTTTAATAAATGTGCTTGCATAATTGTTTGCACTTAATGATTTTGCATTTTTAAGCTTGTTTTGCTCATACTATCATCCCTCTATGAGATTGCTTTTAATAATAACCCTAAGATAACTCATATAAATAGTAATAGAGATTAGAAGCCGTAAGACCCTGGCTTCATATTGCCACTCCTCTGCGAGTCTGCTCTTAAACGAATAGTTAATGGAGAACTTGCATGAGTGGGAATGGGTCTAAAACCCGAAGGTGAGACAGTACTCCAGGTGGATGTCACGGGATTTCAAATGAAAAACCCTAATTAAGTGTGACAGTCTGGGGGAACGAGTGTTATTTATGAACCTAAAGGAGAACTTGCATGAGTGGGAATGGGTCTAAAACCCGAAGGTGAGACAGTACTCCAGGTGGATGTCACGGGATTTCAAATGAAAAACCCTAATTAAGTGTGACAGTCTGGGGGAACGAGTGTTATTTATGAACCTAAAGGTTTGCTGAGCGAATCCTCATTAATATGAGTTGAATAATGAATTTTTAATATGTTTAGTGAGGAAAAGTTTAGACGAAGACTTAGTTGTTGGAGCCCTGACTTATGGCGTGATTGTAGATGAGTTATGAACTGAGGTGAAACCTATCACACACACACACATGATTGGCTCAACGTGTTAAATGTGTACATTAAGGTGCTTTGAACACTTTTGGGGACACGTCTTATGAGTACTTGAAATTCGAATACATTAGATGATGAGACATGTGCATAATACTTATTATGGGGTTAAATGTTTTAAAGTTGGATACATGGTAAAACTTTCTTAATGTTGCCATTTTGTCTTGTGAGTATTTGTTTTGTTTCGTTAGTGTTTGTTAGTGTTTTGTTTTGTTGCTCGAAGACGAGCAAGGTTTAAGTGTGGGGGAAATTGATAAAACCAAATAAGTTCACCTTTTATATTCTATTTCACTTATACTTTGCACCGTTTTTGTTGCTATTTAATGTGTTTTTAGTGTGTTTTGTAGGTTATTAATGTTGGAGGCCAAAATGAGAGGAAAAGATTGAGAAAGATCAAGAAAGATGTGATTTAGGCCAAAAAGATGCCTTTCGTCACAAAGAAGCTGGTTCCGTGTTTCACAAGATGTTCAAGATGTTAATTCCAATTGTTGATGATCAATCATATATATTAAGACCTTGAATAGAGTGGCAAATAAGTTCCAAGTTGACCCCATGGAGGTTCGAGACTCCAAGAAGGGTTAACATCGCGAAACACATGGAAAGGTGATGAAGAACAAATGCTGAAGAAATCTGCCAGGGTTTAGTATTTCAATCATATCTCTCTCAATTTACATTCGAATGGGATGATTCATGTACAATTGGAACGCTAATAGAAAGAGATACAACTATCATGTTTTGGGTGTTTCCTAATTCGGTTGGAAACATATAGAAAAATGGCAAATAATCTGGATGTTGCGATGTAGAGATCCCGACGTCGCGATGTCTGGAAACGGAGCAGCGGGAAAAGTTTTGATGGGATAAATATGTGTATGAAAATGCGATCATGGTTGCTAAAAAACCCCGGCAAAGGTGATAGTAAAGTGAGTTCAATCCCATACGGAAAGGACTGTGTTGAAATCTTAAAGGAAATATTTTTGGTTTTTCTTCTTAATGTTACTAATAAACTAAAACAAGAAATTAAATAGCAAAGAACTAAAACAGAAATGGTGATTTAATTTGACTTTAAATTAAGCAAGTGTACTCCCGATATTATATTTTAGTGTTATAAAAAAAGCACGTACATACATACTGTCTATGGTCATGCAAAGCAAGGGTAAATAACATAACTCACGCCCTCCTATGTGGTAAGAGACAAGGAATGATTTACGCACTTATCTATTTAAATATTATCTAATTCATTAAACCCTCCTATGTGGTAAGAGGCAAGGTTTACTTCCTTAATTAACCCGGAATCTAGTACAACTACCAACTCAACCAAACCCTCAAGTTCAGCCGCTCCTTTATGGCGGAGGCAACGCCCTAACCAGTCACGCTAATGCTAAACTAATCCCCCTAACTCTTCCTATGTGGTAATAAGCAAGAGCTAAGGTAAAATCAATCTAACACATTCTTAACCAACCCACAAAAGATTCCAAACAACCCACTCTAATCCTCCTATGTGGTAAGAGACATGATTAAAGAAAGTTATCTTTAAATAATTTACTGCACTTTAAGCAAATATTCATCACACGTAATCTGGCCAAATTATGCATAATTATGAAAAACACTACAAAACTCATTCAAGAAAGACCATAAGATAGAAAGTAGCATATAAATTAAGAACAAAAACCCTTATTCATAATCTCGGGAGCACAATAGATTTAGCCGAGCATGGCTAAATTGAACATCATAATATTTAAATTAAAGAATATTATTGAAAACATAAATTAAATGAAAGATAACACCATGAATTGCGAATTCTTGGAAGAAATCTTTGTCTTTAAATAAATGATTTCAATAATTAATGACGTTCCCAATCCATACAGCTGCAATTCTCCGTGCAATAACCAAAATAATGAAACCCTAGCTATTACAAAGAAGAATCCTTGCTTTTTGCTCTCTCAAAGTTGTCATACCCTAAAATATGTAAACCCTAGCCCTACTTATAGTAATTCTATAAAAATATTAGCACATAAATCCTTAACGAAAACCATGTCGGATAAGAAGTCTCAAAGTGGGCCAAAATCGCAAATTACCAAAATTTAATCGGAAAATTACGCATTTCCCGACGTCGCGACGTGCACGGTCGCACGTCACAACGTCCACGCACGTCGTGACATCCTCGGTCGCACATCACGACGTGCACCCACGTCGCACGACGTGGGAGGTGTCCTGACGTCGCGACGTGGCTCACTGCCACTTTTGCAAAATTCACCAAAAAATTGACCAAAAATCCAATTTAATTCGCCTTTTTGACGTCGCGACGTGGAGAAGATATTAATTAAATTCGCGAACTTTGCATCCGATTTGGCTCTTATACGATTTTCCTCTTCCAAGCATACCCATGGTCGACAAACCTACCCATTCCCACTAAAACGAATAAAAAAGAACAAGAACGACCAAAGAATTAAGTATAAACACTACATAGCAGGTGAATAAATTTACCTCATCAATTTCCCCCACACTTAACCTTTGTTCGTCCCCGAACAAACTAAACTAAAAATAACAAACCTAAACAAAAAAAACTAACAAAAAGTTCATAACAAAATTTCTAAAACATAACAACAAAACGCATCCAACTTCATCAATTCGATCTAAGGACAAATGCCATGTAAATGCCTCATAATCTCAAGTATTCAAATGTCAAGTACACATAATATACGTCCCCAAAAATTATCAAAGCACATTAATGTACTCATTTAGACACATTAAGCCAACCATGTGTATGTGTGTGATAGGTTCCACCTCAGTTCATAACTCATCTACTACCAAGCCATAAGCCAGGGTTCTGACAACTAAGTTTTTGTCTCAACTTTTCCTCACTAAACATATTAAAAATTCATTATTCAACTAATATTAATGAGGATTCGCTCGACAAACCTTTAGGTTCATAAATAACACTCATTCCCCCAGACTGTCACACTTAATTAGGGTATTTTATTTGAATTCCCATGACATCCACCTGGAGTACTGTCTTACCTTCGGGTTTTAGACCTATTCTCACTCATGCAAGTTCTCCATTTTTCGTTTAAGAGCAGTCTCGCAGAGGAGTGGCAATATGAAACCAGAGTCTTATGGCTTCTAATCTCCGTTACCATCCATATGAGTTCTCTTAGGGTTATTATTAAAAGCAATCTCATAGAGGGATGATAGTATGAGCATAGCAAGCTTAAAAATGCAAAAGCATTAAATGCAAACAATTATGCAAGCACATTTATTAAAGAACACATTTTAAGCGAGTTATATAAGTTTCAACTAAACAAAGCCTTAAAAACACACCAACCTACTTAATGATTACAAATTCGTCAATCCCCTCATTAGTTCCCCTAAGTGCATAAAAATGATTGACTCAAAATGCTAAAGTTTCCATCAAAGACCCGACTCCTCTAGATAGCATATTACTTTCCTATCCCACATCGAATCTTTCGATAAAAATCCAATCATTGGCACATGACACTTATCACAACAAGATCAAATTTTCAAAAATGGGATACATCACATAAATACCTAAAACCATGGTGCAACTATGCAAAGGATTATCATTACCGAATTACTTATTTACGAACTATGGTTAACTCAAGGAAATAACTAATACAAATGGGACACAATAAAATTTAAAATAAATCCTAATTCCATTAACTTAATTGTATTACTAATGCGCAAATTGACAAAGAAAATAACAAAATAACTAAGAAAAATAACGAAAGAAAACGAACATCCAATATAAAGAAAAACATAAAAAACATAAAAGAAAAACATAAAAAAACAGAAAAAACATAAGAGTAATAACATAACTCCCCCACACTTAAAATCCACATTGTCCTCAATGTGGGCAAGGAGAAACACCACCTAATCGTGCTGCATGTCATCACTGGGAGGAGGCTGCGAACTGGATCCCTCGCCTCTCAAAATCTGAGTCATCTGATGGGACATGTTGGCATACGACATCTCCATCTGATCAAACCTCTCATGGAAGTGAGTCGTCTGCTGTGCCATTAGCTCCTCCATCTCATCCATGCGCGAATGCACTCCCGCAAATAAAAATAGGCGGCGGGGTGGGGGTGGTGGTTGTGGTGCCGATTCCACATCCTGTTCTTGTTGTTGCTCCTGTCCTTGCTCTGGCTCTTGCGGTTGCTGTGGCGGTGGCACTGGAGGGTGTCCTAATCTCTCATAGGAACTGATCTTGTAGGAGGCGAACATGGCATTGGTAATAACATCACGCATGCCACAAAGCTCATCGGTGCCTAATGCTGGCACCCCAGCTGCATAACACATGGCCGTGATCGCGGATAGATAATACAATCTCGTCCTGATAAATTGACGTGCCTTCTGTATCTCTATGTCCATGATCTCGATAACATCGATTAAGAGGCCCGTCTGAATTACATAATTGAGCACGGCCTTATCGTTATCACAAAAGGACTGATGGATGCTTGGGATGAGCTTTCCAATTATGAAGTAATGTCGCGCCTTTGTAATCTTTGTCATCTGGGCTAGCTTAAGCTCAGCTATCCTGAATGAGAGAGAGATGTGGGCAAGGGGTTGAGCTGTGATGGTGGAATAAACTTGTGGAATTGGAATAAAATGTCTCAGCATGACGCGGTAAATGAGAGAGAGATGTGGGCAAGGGGTTGAGCTGTGATGGTGGAATAAACTTGTGGAATTGGAATAAAATGTCTCAGCATGACGCGGTACCTACTGTCCACAATGTCACGCAATCCATAGTACTCATTGAACCGAGTACGGATAACTGGCACATTCACTCCATATATGCGCAAGACTACTTGCTGTGCAAATGGGTAATTAGCATAAAATTAGCGCGCACTAATATAGCATTCCCTCCAATCGGTTGTTGGCAAAATTGTTTCCAACGACGATTCCTTATCTGATTGGCAATGGGCGTAGCTGTGACTTCTATTCCTCGCTTTTCGACCATTGCTTTAAATGCAAGCCTGTCATTATAAAATTTTTCCGCTTATAAGCACATAAAACGTAAATTATCAAACCTTGCAGGATTGGGTTGTGGTGGTGGTGGAGGAGGTGGTGGAGGAGGTGGATTACCAATAGTGGTACGTGATCTCTTTGGTGCCATTTCTGTCAATATGAAAAATATTAAAAACAAACCATAAATCCAATTGACAAGTTAATGTGAGAATAAGAAATTACATATCTAAACACAACTTCTTACAATAAAACAGCACCACGAGAATAATATGTTCCCCAACACTTGATACAAAGCATATCCTCAATCCTAGCCATGTAATGCATATACGATGACCACACTTATGCGAGAACAAGGACAAACTACTCGTAAAACACACAAAATCGTAATGACAACACATTAAAAACAAACAATTTCAGCTCCACAATGTATATAAGTTTAAGAACACTATTTTCACAATCTTAAGACAATCAAGAGTTGGTGTTAGGTCATAAGGATACCATATAAACATTATAACAAAACACATGACATGCATGTTATGTTCAAGCATATTTAGGTGCGTCAAATTCAAAAACTGAATCATTGAGGCATTTTAACAAACACCTAGTATGCGTTAATATTTTGATCCTATTAAACCAACAATCCAATAAAATTTCCCAACAAAACCACAACAATTCAAACATTATATCAACACAATTAAGATGAACCAATCTAACATCATTACATAATACGTATAACATAGTCTAATCACAGAAATAAAAAAAAATGGTCCAAAACCGTGTATAAACTATTCCAAAAAATTCAACAATTCAATCCTAGAATCCATTCATCATCACAATTCACCAAATAGTGTAAATAGAACATATATAGCACAATTAAACACAAGATTACAACAAAAGTAAGAGAAAAATTTGAAATTTACCTCTTGAAAAAACAAATCAAAATGTAAAAATCTTATGTTTTGTGATGATATAAAGCCATCTACACCTTCCCAATGTGTCCCAGAACGAATTGGAACCACCTAATTCTAACGAATTTCACTAGAAATTCGAATTTGAGAGTTGGTAGGTTTTGAGAAAAATTTCAAAATTTGAAGGATTTATGGAGTTTTCACTCGTTATTTTGTGTGTTTTGAATGTTAATATGATCCTTACCAAACCTATAACACTACTGTGGAGTGAAATTGTAGAAAAAACTAGAGAAGAAAAGATGGGTTATAGAGGATTTTGGGTTCGTTTAAAATTCGTTTGGAAATATGCCGTCTATTCTTCGTTTAAGAACAAAACTTTGCCCAACGTTGCAACGTATAGCTATGGACGTCACGACGTGGGCTAACCCTCAATTTTTTTATAAAATGAACCTGGACGTCGCGACGTGCAACTGTGCACGTCGCGACGCTGACGAATTGGCCACGTTTTTGCTCTTTCAAATCTCAACATCTCCCTTATTCCTTTCTTCAACCTACGAAACACAAATTTACACAAAAGAAACTATTAGTTAATGGAATTTTTTAGCCTAAATTCTAAATAGCAAAATAAATGAACTAAATTAAACTTAAAAATATAAAATAAAAACTTGGGTTGCCTCCCAAGAAGCGCTTTATTTATTGTCAAAAGCTCGACGCCTGTTTCTTATTCTTCCATGAAGAGTCACCTTTTCAACATTGCGGAAAATCTTTTCGCCTTGAGAAAAATAAATCTTCAACCTATGCCCATTGACGATAAAAGAATTTCTCGTCTTCTCATTTAGAAGCTCCACTATGATATAAGGAAACACTGTTTTCACCCTGTATGGACCATACCATCTTTGACTTAAGCTTTCCTGGAAAAAGTCTCAACTTAGAATTATAAAGTAAACCAGCTGCCCGGGCTCGAACTTTTTACGTAGGATGCATTTATCATGCAATTTCTTTGTTCGCTCTTTATAGAGAGATGCAATTTGGTATGCATCAAATCGAAACTCATCCAAATCATTAAATTCTAACAACCGTTGCTCAGCTGCCTTCCCATAATCCATTTTCAGCTCCTTTAAGGCCCAGAAAGTCTTGTACTCAAGCTCAATAGGTAAATGACAAGTCTTACCAAAAACCATACGATAAGGAGATGTACCAATTGGGGTTTTGAAAGATGTGCGGTAAGCCCATACAGAATCATCCAATTTTATTGTCCAATCCTTCCGAGAAGGTTTTACAACCTTTTCTAAAATTCTCTTGATCTTCCGATTTAATATCTCTACTTGGCCACTTGTTTAAAGATGGTAAGGGGTTGTCACTTTATGCCTTTTTGGTCAATAATGCTTGAAAAGCCTTGTTACAAAAATGAGTGCCTCTATCACTGATAATAGCCTTTTGGGTTCTATAACGTGTGAAAATATACTTCTTGATGAACCACCCCACACTTTTCGCATCACAGGTCGGCAATGCAATTGCTTCAATCCATTTAGAAACATAATCCACAGCCACAAGAATGTAAGAGTTACCCTTGGATTTTGGGAATAGTCCCATGAAATCAATGCCCCAAACATCGAAAATTTCCACATCCATAATATTGTTTAAAGGCATCTCATTCCTCCATGAAAAATTTCCTATCGTTTGGCATTCATCACAATGTTTGATCCACTCTTGAGTGTCGTGGAATAGTTTTGGCCAGTAATACCCCGACTGTAAAACTTTGTAAGCTGTTCTTCGCCCCCCAAAATGTCCTCCATAATCAGATTCATGGCATGACCGAAGAATGTCTTTTTGATACTCCTCAGGAAGACATCTTCTTATGGCTTAGTCACTGCATACCTTGAAAAGATAAGGCTCATCCCAATAGTAGTAGCTTTTATAATGAATGAGTCTTTTCCGTTGTTGGGAACACAAGTTTGACGGAATTTGTTGCGAAACCCTATAATTTGCAATGTCGGCATACCATGGAGCTTTTTCTGTTTCTTCCCACTTGAAACAATTGCTCCTCCAGGTAGATCTCCTTAATTTGGACATTAATATCCTCTTCCAAATGCTCATGCTTTTCCAATTGAGAAAGGTGGTCGGCAACATGATTTTCAGCTCCCTTCTTATCACAGATTTCCAAGTCGAACTCTTGTAGAAGCAATCGAATCAACCTTGGTTTTGCATCTTTCTTAGCCATTAAGTAACGGATTGCTGCATGATCTGTGTAAATAATCACTTTGGCTCCCAGCAAATAAGAACGGAATCTATCCACGGCAAAAACAACTGCCAATATCTCCTTTTCTGTCGTAGTGTAATTACACTTACCTGGATCAAGAAGACGGCTGGCATAATGAATAGTATGGAAAATTCTGTCTGTCCTCTGACCAAGAACTGCGCCCACAGCAAAATCACTTACACAGCACATAATCTCGAAGGGGGCTCCCCAATTTAGGGGTTGAATTACCGGAGCTGCTACAAGTTGTCCCTTAAGAAAATCAAAAGCTGCCTTACAGTTATCATCAAAGTTGAAAACAGCATCCTACTCTTATAGATGGCATAAGGGTTTTGTGATCTTTGCGAAATCCCGAATGAATCTGCTGTAGAACCCGGCATAGCCCAAAAAGCTTCATACTCCCTTAACATTTATTGGATATGGTAGCTTTGCAATGAGATCCAATTTTGCTTTATCAACCTCCATGCCTTTAGCTGAAATCTTGTGGCCTAGGACAATTCCTTCTTGCACCATAAATTGACATTTCTCTCAATTCAAGACAAGATTTGTCTCTACGCATCTTTCAAGTACCTTAGCCAGGTTATCCAAGCACCGATCAAAATAATGACCAAAAAATGAGAAATCATCCATAAATACCTCAATAATGTCTTCCACCATATCATAGAAGATGGCCATCATGCACATTTGAAATGTTGCGGGTGCATAACATAACCCAAAAGGCATTCTCTTTAATGCAAAAGTACTAAAAGGGCAAGTGAAGGTTGTTTTCTCCTGATCCTTTGGGTCAATAGTTATCTGATTATATCCGGAATAACCATCCAAGAAACAATAGAATAGATAACTAGCGATTCTGACCAACACTTGATCAAGGAGTGGTAGAGGAAAATGATCTTTACGGGTTGCCTTGTTTAGCTTGCGATAATCTATACAAACTCGCCATGCATTAATGATTCGGGTTTCTAACAACTCGTCATTATCAGTCTTGACCACTGTAACCCCACTCTTCTTTGGTACACATTGGACTGGACTTACCCATTCGCTATCAGATATAGCATAAATCATTCCAAAGTCCAAAAGTTTGATCACCTCCTTTTTTAGCACATCCATCGCTGCTGGATTTAATCGACGTTGCCTATCACACACTAGAATTGCATCATCTTCTAAAAGAATCTTAAGCATACAGATTGAAGGACTAATTCCCTTAATGTCAGTAATAGTCCACCCAATTGCTTCTTGATACTTTTTCAGTACCATAATAGACTTCTCTTCTTGCCATGATTCTAATGTCGCAGAAATCACTATGGGCAAAGTATGATTATCACTCAAGAAGGCATATTTAAGATGTGAGAGGAGTGGTTTGAGCTCTAATTTTGGGGGATCTTCAACTGAAGGTTTAAGCTTATTTTCCTTGCAATCAAGAACTTCAATTGGCCTCATCGCAATGGGCTCCTCACAAACACCATCAGTTATCTCTAAAATTGAAGTATTTATGAAAACACTTTAAACCATATTTTGCAACTCTAATGCTATATTTTCATCAATCTTATACAACTCAGAATTATATATAGACATTAAAAATGAATTATCATTAAAACCACATGTTTCCATAGGATTGCATGTAATAACTGAATATTCAACAATATCCATGAAAATGCAAGTGTTAATGTCCCTAGGATGCTTCGTAGCGTAATTAACATTAAATGTTACCTCTTAGCCATTGACACGAAAAGTGATTGTCTTGCTGCGTACGCCAATTAAAGCATCTCCAGTTGCCAAGAATGGTCCTCCAAATATGAGAGGAACCCCTTCTTCCTATTTCATGTCCAAGATAAAGAAGTCTACCGGAATTGTGAACTTGTCTACTACTGCCAAAACACCCTCAATGATATCTATAGGAGTGATGATGGATCGGTCAGCTAACTAAAGAGTGATTGCTACTGGTTTGATTTGCTCACCCATTCCCACACTGACAGCTATAGAATAAGGCATCAAATCAATACCAGCCCCACAAATCACATAATGCTTTAGCAAAATATCTTGATCCAATTCTACATAGAATTGTGCAGCTTCCTTGATCTTTAATCTTAGGGGGAAGATTTATCTTCATTAAGCATTTGTCAACCTCATTTAATTGAATAACCTCCACACATTTCAAAATCTGCTCCTTATTTGAAATAAGATCTTTCAAGAATTTCGTGTAAGTAGGTACAGTCTTCACCAAATCCAATAAAGGTATTTTCATATGGAGCTGCTTGATCATCTTAGCAAATTTGCTGAACAAAATTTTCTATTTTGATGGACATTAATGTCCTCTTCCAGATGCTCATGCTTTTCCAATCGAGAAATATGGTCGGCAACATGATTTTCACCTCCCTTCTTATCACGGATTTCTAAGTCGAACTCTTGTAGAAGTAGAACCCATCGAATCAACATTGGTTTTGCATATTTCTTAGCCATTAAGTAACAGATTGCTGCATGCTCTACGTAAATAATCACTTTGGCTTCTAGCAAATAGGAATGGAATCTATCCACCGCAAAAGCAACAACCAACATCTCATTTCTTGTCTTAGTGTAATTACACTGAGCTAGATCAAGAAGACGGCTGGCATAATGAATAGTATGGAAAATTCTGTCTGTCCTCTGACAAAGAACTGTCCCCATAGCTAAATCACTTGCATTGCATATAATCTCGAACGGGGCTCCCCAATTTGGTCGTTGAATTACCAGAGCTGCTCCAAGCTGTCCTTAAGAAAATCAAAAGCTGCCTTAGAATTATCATCAAAGTTGAAAACAGCATCCTTCTCTAATAGATGGCATAAAGCTTTTGTGATCTTTAAGAAATCCCGAATGAATCTGCGGTTGAACCCGACATTGCCCAAAAAGCTTCGTACTCCCTTAACATTAATTGGATATGGTAGCTTTGCAATGAGATCCAATTTTGCTTTATCCACCTCCATGCCTTTAGCAGAAATCTTGTGGCCTAGGACAATTCCTTCTTGCACCATAAATTGACATTTTTCCCAATTCAAGACATGATTTGTCTCTACGCATCTTTCAAGTACCTTAGCTAGGTTATCCAAGCACCGATCAAAGAAATGACCAAAAACTGAGAAATCATCCATAAATACCTCAATAATGTCTTCCACCATATCATAGAAGATGGCCATCATACACATTTGAAATGTTGCGGGTGCATTACATAACCCAAAAGGCATTCTCTTAAATGCAAAAGTACCAAAAGGGCAAGTGAAAGTTGTTTTGTCCTGATCATTTGGGTCAATAGTGATCTGATTATCTCCAGAATAACCATCCAAGAAACAATAGAATAGATAACCAACAATTCTGTCCAACACTTGATCAAGGAATGGTAGAGGAAAATGATCTTTACGGGTTGCCTTGTTGAGCATGTGATAATCCATACAAACTCGCCATGCATTAATGATTCGGGTTGCTAACAACTCGTCATTATCAGTCTTGACCACTGTAACCCCACTCTTCTTTGGTACACATTAGACGGGACTTAACCATTCACTATCAGATATAGCATAAATCATCCCAAAGTTCAAAAGTTTGATCACCTCTTTTTGACCACATCCATCGTTGCCGGATTTAATTGATGTTGCCTATCACATACTAGAATTGCATCATCTTCTAAAAGAATCTTATGCATACAGATTGAAGGACTAATTCCCTTAATGTCAGCAATAGTCCACCCAAATGCTACTTGATACATTTTCAGTACCATAATAGGCTTCTCTTCTTGCCGTGATTCTAATGTCGCAGAAATCACTATAGGCAAAGTGTGATTTTCTCTCAAGAAGGCATATTTAAGATGTGAGAGGAGTGGTTTGAGCTCTAATTTTGGGGGATCTTCAACTGAAGGTTTAAGCTTATTTTCCTTGCAATCAAGAACTTCATTGGCCTCATCGCAATGGGCTCATCACAAACACCATCAGTTATCTCTAAAATAGAAGTATTTATGAAAATACATTAAAAATGCATTATCATTAAAACTACATGTTTCATAGGATTGCATGCAATAACAAAAGATTCAACAACATCCTTGAAAAAGCAAGTGTTAAGGTCCCTAGGATGCTTCAAAGCGTAATTAACATTAAATGTTACCTCTTCGCCATTGACACGAAAAGTGATTGTCTTGCTGCGTACGCCAATTAAAGTATCTCCAGTTGCCAAGAATGGTCTTCCAAATATGAGAGGAACCTCTTCATCCTATTTCATGTCCAAGATAAAGAAGTCTACCGGAATTGTGAACTTGTCTACTACTACCAAAACACCCTCAATGATATCCATAGGAGTGATGATGGATCGGTCAGCTAACTAAAGAGTGATAGCCACTGGTTTGATTTGCTCACTCATTCCCACACTGACAGCTATAGAATAAGGCATCAAATCAATACCAGCCCCCAAATCACATAATGCTTTAGCAAAATATCTTGATCCAATTCTACATAGAATTGTGTAGCTTCCTTGATCTTTATGCTTAGGGGGAAAATTTATCTTCATTAAGCATTTGCCAACCTCATTTAATTGAATAACCTCCACACATTTCAAAATCTGCTCCTTATTCGAAATAAGATCTTTCAAGAATTTCGTGTAAGTAGGTACAGTCTTCACCAAATCCAACAAAGGTATTTCCACATGGAGCTGCTTGATGGACATTAATGTCCTCTTCCAGATGCTCATGCTTTTCCAATCGAGAAAGGTGGTCGGCAACATTATTTTCAGCTCCCTTCTTATCACGGATTTCCAAGTTGAACACTTGTAGAAGTAGAACCCATCAAAACAACATTGGTTTTGCATATATCTTAGCCATTAAGTAACGGATTGCTGCATGATCTACGTAAATAATCACTTTGGCTCCTAGCAAATAGGAATGGAATCTATCCACCTCAAAAACAACAGCCAACATCTCATTTTTTGTTGTAGTGTAATTACACTGAGCTGGATCAAGAAGACGACTGGCATAATGAATAGTATGGAAAATTCTGTCTATCCTCTGATGAAGAACTGTCCCCATAGCAAAATCACTTGCATTGCATATAATCTCGAAAGGGGCTCCCCAATTTGGTGGTTGAATTATCAGAGCAGCTCCAAGTTGTCCCTTAAGAAAATCAAAAGCTGCCTTACAATTATCATCAAAGTTGAAAACAGCATCCTTCTCTAATAGATGGCATAAATGTTTTGTTATCTTTAAGAAATCCCGAATGAATCTGCGGTGGAGCCCGGCATTGTCCAAAAAGCTTCGTACTCCCTTAACATTTATTGGATATGGTAGCTTTGCAATGAGATCCAATTTTGCTTTATCCACCTCCATGCGTTTAGCTAAAATCTTGTGGCCTAGGACAATTCCTTCTTGCACCATAAATTGACATTTTTTCCAATTCAAGACATGATTTGTCGATACTCATCTTTCAAGTACCTTAGAGAGGTTATCCAAGCACCGATCAAAGAAATGACCAAAAACTGAGAATTCATCCATAAATACATCAATAATGTCTTCCACCATATCATAGAAGATGGCCATTATACACATTTGAAATGTTGCGGGTGCATTACATAACCCAAAAGGCATTCTCTTAAATGCAAAAGTACCAAAAGGGCAAGTGAAAGTTGTTTTGTCCTGATCATTTGGGTCAATAGTGATCTGATTATATCCGGAATAACCATCCAAGAAACAATAGAATAGATAGCCAGCAATTCTGTCCAACACTTGATCAAGGAATGGTAGAGGAAAATGATCTTTACGGGTTGCCTTGTTGAGCATGTGATAATCCATACAAACTCGCCATGCATTACTGATTCGGGTTGCTAACAACTCGTCATTATCAGTCTTGACCACTGTAACCCCATTCTTCTTTGGTACACATTGGTCTGGACTTACCCATTCACTACCAGATATAGCATAAATCACCCCAAAGTCCAAAAGTTTGATCACCTACTTTTTGACCACATTCATCATTGCCGGATTTAATCGATGTTGCCTATCACATACTAGAATTGCATCATCTTCTAAAAGAACCTTATGCATACAGATTGAAGGACTAATTCCCTTAATGTTAGCAATAGTACACCCAAATGCTTCTTGATACTTTTTCAGTACCATAATAAGCTTTTCTTCTTGCCGTGATTCCAATGTCGCAGAAATCACTATGGGCAGTGTGATTTTCTCTCAAGAAGGCATATTTAAGATGTGAGATGAGTGGTTTGAGCTATAATTTTGGGGGATCTTCAACTGAAGGTTTAAGTTTATTTTCCTTGCAATCAAGAACTTTAATTGGCCTCATCGCAATGGGCTCCTCACAAACACCATCAGTTATCTCTAAAATAGAAGTATTTATGAAAATACTTTCCACCATATTTTGCAACTCTAATGCTATATTTTCATCAATCTTAAACAACTCAGAATTAGATATAGACATTAAAAATGCATTATCATTAAAACTACATGTTCCATAGGATTGCATGCAATAACTGAATATTCAACAACATCCATGAAAAAGCAAGTGTTAATGTCCCTTGGATGCTTCATAGCGTAATTAACATTAAATGTTACCTCTTCGCCATTGACACGAAAAGTGATTGTCTTGCTGCGTACGCCAATTAAAGCATCTCTAGTTGCCAAGACTGGTCTTCTAAAGATGAGAGGAACCTCTTCATCCTCCTCCATGTCCAAGATAAAGAAGTCCACCGAAATTGTGAACTTATCTACTATTACCAAAACATCCTCTATGATACCCATTGGAGTGATGATGGATCGGTCAGCTAACTGAAGAGTGATAGCCAGTGGTTTGATTTGTTCACCCATTCCCACACTGACAGCTATAGAATAATGTATTAAATTAATACCAACCCCCAAATCACATAATGCTTTAGCAAAATATCTTGATCCAATTCTACATGGACTTGTGCAGCTTCCTTGATCTTTAAGCTTAGGGGGAAGATTTATCTTCATTAAGCATTTGCCAATCTCATTTAATTGAATAACCTCTTCACATTGCAAAATCTGCTCCATATTCGAAATAAGATCTTTCAAGAATTTCGTGTAAGTAGGTACAGTCTTCACCAAATCCAACAAAGGTATTTCCACATGGAACTGCTTGATCATCTTAGCAAATTTGCTGAACAAAATTATCTTCTTTGATGGACATTAATGTCCTCTTCCAAATGCTCATGAAAGCTTAAAGTCGTATCAGCTCAATTTTACCCTAAACTACTAATGTAGTAGTAGTGAGAGGGATCGTATCCACAGTGAAGGGGATGGTTCACGAAGTCAGAATTTGCTCTCAGATTGTCACGAAAGAAACAAAACTAAACACTAAATAGTAAAGAATCAAATGCAACAAATAAAGTGTAAAAACAGGAAGAGAGTGGATGCTCTAGAGCATTTCCACCAGTTGAATGCACATTAGGCCATGATTGCAATGCTCTCAACACGTAAGTAAAATAATGAGGAGATCTCTATTGCCCAGGAGGCTAGCTAACACTTAGCATGTCGACCACAGTGTTTTCTATACTCCTTAAAATTCCACTTTTCCCATGGCGAGGCCTAAGTAGAATGGATTCAATCCGCAATGCCTCAACTCTCCAAAGTTAGCAAGTTTAGCATGCAATTCATAGGAACTCCCATGGCGAGGCCCGACCGAGGTATGAATGCCTTCGTTGCTATCTTAGAGAGTTTAATTAACACTTTTTCCTAAAGTTTCATTCCATCGAAGTTTCCCATGGCGAGGCCTAAATCTCAGTAATGAATTGATCGGCTAAGACAAGTGTAAAGACTCAGGAAATCACTTTCAAGTTCTCATCTCACGCAATTCTCACAGATATTGGTAAATCTCACTTCAACTCAGCATGGCGACCACAATCAAAGTTCAATTCATTCAATAAAAGTTTGAATTCATGAAACTCAACAAGATTCAATCATTAAAATCACATATGATTTCATCATTAAGGAATTATGTCAATTGCATAGCATTGTATAGTCTAATTATACATTTAACCGGTTGAAACTCTAGAACATGAGAGATCTAGCCATAGAACTTCATTACCAATTCACGATCAACAATTTGGAACTTGAAACAATTCATTTTCAATAAATGGAAAGAGTTTACCAATTGAATTCTTCCAAGAGCTTCCTTAATTGATATGAGAATTACAATGATCGGAGCAAATCTTTGATCGGAATAGAAAATGGAGTTCAAAAGCTAGAGAGAGAAACTAGAGAGAGAAAGTAGATCTTGCAAATTTTCCCGCTCCCTCTAGATCAAAAGTTTGTTACCCAAAATCAAAACCTAAATAATGGAATGAATAATAGTCTCCGGGATCTCCTTTACATATTAGCTACATCTCCTATATATAGAATTAGGAAAATGTAACTAATACGTAAACGTAAAATATCTAAATTATTACAAAATTGCCCCTCAAAAGACAAAGCAAAAGTGAGCCCAAAAGGTGAAAAATTCGAAATTGAAGGCAAGGATTAGAAATTCCAGCGCCTTCAGGCTTCTTGCATTCACGCCTTCAGCAGCTCCGCAAGCCTCCAAGAAATCCATCAGCCAACGAACCACGCCTCCTCACCTTTGAGCCTCACGCCTTCAATTCGTCTTGCAGAACCCTTGAGTGTTCAGCTTATTTGCGCCTTTACTTCCCAAGCAACTCACACCTTCATGCTTTCAGCTTCCATTTTCCTTATTGAAATCAGCAGTTGTGCGCCTTCTAGCTTACCACCTCCACGCCTTCACTGCACCTGTACACCACAGCAGCAACACTTAGTCATTTTCCGTGCTAACCAGAAAATCACCTGAATCAATTGTTGGCGAGACCTCGCGGCGAGGTCTGGCCGTGAAGTGTGTGTGTGTGGCGAGACCTCGCCGCGAGGTCTCGCCGTGTGTGTTTTGCTGGCAAGGTTTCACGACGAGACCTCGCCGGCAGATGTCTTGGCTAGCGACACCTCGCGGCGAGGTCTCGCCACCTTGTGCGAGTGTATGAGTTTGAAAGGTGTGTGAAATCTGAGTGAATTCGTGAGAAGTGTGAAGCTAAGGAAATGAGATGAGATGTAATGAGTGATGCGGTTGGTGAAATTAGTGGTATGAAGACATGGAATATGGATGATAAATGTTGTGTGCTGAAAATGAGCTACACATATGAAACAAGAATGATGTTATGAGTGTGTGAGAAGGAATGAATTATGAAGTGTTTGTAAAGAATGTCATGAATAAGAAAGAAAAAACCACATGTTATGAAAGTTTTGAATCTTGGATGAAAATCAACAACATGTGAAGAATCGTATGTAAAGTGCATGTGAGTACATATGTGCAAAAGAATAATGAGTGTCTGAAGTATGCAATATGAGTGAAGTGCATGAGTGAAGTGAGTTATGTGCATTATTTGAGTGCAAATATGCAGATGTGTGCGGACATTGTAATGAGTGAGTGCGAAACATTCATGCGGCGAGGTGACATCGCCGCATGATGTGTGTGTAGTGTAGGTGCGTAGTGTGCTGGGTGTTGGTGAGGTGTGTGCGAGAGTGCATGTGGCGAAGTGAACTCGCCGCATGTGTGTGCGCATATGCATGTGCAAGGGAGAGTGTGCAGCTGTGCGAGAGTGTAGTGTGAAGTGAGTGCCCGTGAGGTGTTTGTGTGAGTGCTTGTGAGGGTATTGTGAGTGTGATTCTTCATTGTGTCTGAGTGTTTGTTTCAGCTTTAAGACCCCACTTCTACACCAAATTCATGTGCCTTAGCTCCTAAACTGAACTTGATGGTAAACATAAAAGTTTGAGGCCTATATCGTGGCTTTCCAAGGGATCAAGAATCACCTTAATTGGAGGTCTGTAGCTCAAGTTATTAACAATCTACAAAACTGTGGCAATATGAATTCAATAACTAAATACTGAAGTAGCAATCATCAAGATGCTTTCGTTTCTCATATTTAGACACAGAAATAGAAGAAAGTTAAAACATACGAATTGAAGACAACTCAAATAGCTTTCCAGAACATCCAAGAACTCATCATTTGGATTAATATTGAAGACGTTAAGCCCAAATGAATTTACACAACCAAGCTGCCCAAAACCCTAAAATGGCCAAATATGCATTCTTAGTTCCTTCATTTGCCTTTTACATTTTTCACTTCATTTACCATCATTCTTGCTCGTTTTACACCATTTGATCATTTTCATATTGTAAACATATAAATACATAAAACCTCTCAAATCATCGCATATGTACATAAAACACACAACAAAAGCCAAGTGTTTTAACACATATTAGTTGGTATAAAACCAACTAATCAAAAATCCCCCACACTTGAACTTTTGCTTGCCCTCAAGCAAAGACACAACACAAAACTCACATTTCAAAACCACTTAACACTAGACCTCACTCCTCTGTCAAGCTTGTTCTCATCTAAGTTCATCAAAACAAATTTTTCATGCAATATCAAAAACTCTTAACATATCCTCAATTCCAACCTATCAACTTTCAGCACAAATTATCAACCAAGGCACGATGAATAAAGACCAAAATGTCATGCGTGCAAGTGTGTGCTGAGGAACATGAACTTCATCTATTCCCTTGCTATACACCATCTAGCTCGTCTCATACCCATTCAATACATGTCAATCTCTTTGTCCACTCTTATGAACATGCAATTACAAGATCAATGGTACCTATACATTGGTACTCTATGGGACATTGCCCTTATTCTGCACATTGGTGCACATTTGTTTCACACATTGGTGACTAACAATAATGCCTAGGTTTTATGGCTTTTTTCTCCAAATTTGAATGCCAGGTTCTTATGACTTTTTCCTTCCCAGTTGCCAATATGCTTTTTTCTCCATATCATTTCTTGTGCAAGGACATGTTCATAAGAATCACAAATTGACTAAACATGCACGAATTCTGGAGACACCAGATAAATGCATAACAAAAAGAATAGAATCCACACACATTACCTCCTATGTCAATTGAGTTTTTGCATGGCATATCTATCTTACATTAACATCAGGCCTTAGTCAACAAGATGTACCAATTTCATCAAGATTGGAATTAAGGACATCAAAACAACTTTCGCATGCAATACAAAAGTAAGATGGATGAACATCAAATTGTGAACATAGCTTGCAAAAGAGTAAAAGCATAGTATAAAGTGTTACTTCATTTCATTGCTTCACTATCACCACACCTCGTTTCTTTTCATTCCATTTCTTGCACTTTTGCACTCTTATTTGGACACCAACACTACTTTACACCCAAAACATGCCGTGTATAAACAAGATCAACATTTATTCACAAAATTTCAAAATTTCAAAAAAAGGTTGATTTTTTCATAAAACATGAAAAACACCACAAAACATGAAAAATACCACACATACGGGTAATAAACTCATATTGACACAACAGAACTAAAATAACAGGCAAAAGTCTCAAAACAACACATATTTACACTAAAAATTCATAAAAGAATAGTAAGCAAAATAAGTCAAACCACAAACCACAAAACGACATGCATATAAAGCAAAACATTCCAAAAATTCAAAAAATTTCCCATCACATCAAATTTCCAAAACACAAACAAAGCACAAAAAGAAAACACAAACCACAGCAAGCAACATTCCCTCCCCCACACTTAAAACTTACATTGTCCTCAATGTAAAGTAAAAAGATATGTTTAGGAGCTCCCTGGTATATCATGAAATCCAAAGTTTTCTTGGTGGAGTCTATTTGTCCACAGTTCCTTAGTTCCTTCTTTGAATGAGAAAACATCCTACACATAGAGAATCAAAGCTTATTAGGAATTACTCACTCAAGCACACAACATGTTGGTGCAAGGTAGACATGTCATAGAACTATTATGCAAGCAACGTGTCACACCAAGACTCGGAGTCATGGTGGTGTAAAATTAGACAACTATTAACACTAAATGGAATAAGCAAAATCACGCTTGAAATGTAGATAAAATGAATAAGTGTATTGTGGGATTGGTTCATGACTCCACTCCCCAACACTTAGCCTCATGTGTACATGGCTTATTTCCCTTGCAATTCTTTCCTTTGCATACACCTACATCATGAGTGGCCTTGGTGAGTATAAGCAAAAATGCAAAATAACATAACAACTAGTTATACCAAAAACAACTGAAGTGAAAGTAAAGTGAAAAAGAAGTAGTTTTGGATTTTTGTAGTCTCCAGTTAGACTTTATTCATGAAACATTCTTCTTCAAGAATCGGAAAAACCCTCTCTATACCAGAAAAATGATATTTCAACAATACTCATTATCCTCCTGTATGGCACTTCTAAAATAGTGGCAAAGAGGTGCTTGAGCTCATGCATATGGGAAGCCAAGTTTACAAATTCCACCTTGAACCACTGAGACTCCTCCCTTGAAGGTATCTCCTTAAACTCTTTCACCATTGGAGGCAAATCATTTAACTCTTCCACCTTACTTGGCCTATCGATTACTTCTTCCACCACATTAAGCTCTCCAACCTTACAAGGCTCAACCAAGGCTTGTACATCCATTGTCTCAACAAACAAATCAACAAACTCAAAACCACCAGTAAGTTCAAAAACAAACGACTCAAACTCACAGTCATTCAAAATGTTAACATTTTTAGCAGCTAGACTAATATCATCATTTTCATTAGCACGTTCAACATTATCTTGATTCATGATATCACAATGTTCATCAAGATATGACTCTATGCAATTTATCAAGTCATCATGAAAAGTTACATTCAGAGAATAACAATCAGCATCATCAAATATAGCATGGCACTTATTGTCATTGTCATTCAAAATGTTAACATCTTTATCATCAAAACTAACATTGGAAAATTCTTGAGGCTTTTCTTTCTCAACAACACAACAGGCATTATCATCAACTAACAAGAGTATCTCACTTTGCACTTCTTGTGAGTCACCATTTAGACACTTAGATTCATTGACCATTTCAAAAATTGGTGCCTCAACCAGAGTTTCCAACAATGTGCTAACATTTTCATTAACAAATGCAACATTATCCTCATTCATGAAATCACATTGATCTTCAAGAAGTGACTCTATACAATTCACAAAGCTATCAAGAGGAAAAACATCTAAATCTAGGCAATCGACATCATTTGACTCATTGAATTCCATGAAATTAATGCAAAATTCCACTTTAGACACACTTTCCAGCTTAGTAACATGGCAACTTAGAACACGAGAGTCATCACTATCAAGATCACTAAAGAAGCCATCATCTTCAACATCAAAGTGCACATATTCATGCTCAAAAGAATCAGCAACAAAGCACTCATGTACACTATCTCCAAAACATGTAGACTCCTTCTCCCTTAGACACTTTAAGCCACAATCAACATTAGCATGCATATCAAAATGATTGTCCTCAGGAGTTGGTGTTCTAGTAAGCAAAGAGGTACATTCTGAGTGATATTGAGCATCTAAAGTTGGTGTCTCAATTTGTTCCCATAGGTTGCTTATTAAAGTGTTGATTCGATCAAACCTTTCTTGACGCCCTTGAAGCTCTTCTTCCAGTTGAGCGAACCTTGTTTCATTTCTATCAATTCTCTCAAAAACATGAGACAACATGTTTTCCATTTTTGCCTCTTCTCTGAGATAACACTCATTGCTTTGTTGTTGGTAATACCATTGCCCTTCCTTTTGTAAGCCTCTGTCAAGTTTTTCCATAAGTTGAGAAAACATATCCTCCACAGGAAGCTCTTGTGTCCCAATGTGGTGTGAGTTGTTGCTTTGTGCTTGATTTTGCCATTGCCTTTCATATGGTGGTGGAGAGAAGTCCTCGTACCATCTAGACATGCTTGGGGTACTTGTGCAATACTCAATTACAGTTAACTTCAATGTCCTGCAGTTGATACAAATACACCAAAGCATGCCGTGTATAAACAAGATCAACATTTATTCACAAAATTTCAAAATTTCACCAAAACGTTGATTTTTTCATAAAACATGAAAAACACCACAAAACATGAAAATACCACACATACGGGTAATAAACTCATATTGACACAACAGAACTAAAATAACAGGCAAAAGTCTCAAAACAACACATATTTACACTAAAAATTCATAAAAGAATAGTAAGCAAAATAAGTCAAACCACAAACCACAAAACGACATGCATATAAAGCAAAACATTCCAAAAATTCAAAAAATTTCCCATCACATCAAATTTCCAAAACACAAACAAAGCACAAAAAGAAAACACAAACCACAGCAAGCAACATTCCCTCCCCCACACTTAAAACTTACATTGTCCTCAATGTAAAGTAAAAAGATATGTTTAGGAGCTCCCTGGTATATCATGAAATCCAAAGTTTTCTTGGTGGAGTCTATTTGTCCACAGTTCCTTAGTTCCTTCTTTGAATGAGAAAACATCCTACACATAGAGAATCAAAGCTTATTAGGAATTACTCACTCAAGCACA
Organism: Ophiorrhiza pumila; assembly: GCA_016586305.1. Lineage (NCBI taxonomy): Eukaryota > Viridiplantae > Streptophyta > Magnoliopsida > Gentianales > Rubiaceae > Ophiorrhiza > Ophiorrhiza pumila. The sequence goes on along the minus strand of BLIW01000003.1, from coordinate 25,462,509 downwards.
CAACATGTTGGTGCAAGGTAGACATGTCATAGAACTATTATGCAAGCAACGTGTCACACCAAGACTCGGAGTCATGGTGGTGTAAAATTAGACAACTATTAACACTAAATGGAATAAGCAAAATCACGCTTGAAATGTAGATAAAATGAATAAGTGTATTGTGGGATTGGTTCATGACTCCACTCCCCAACACTTAGCCTCATGTGTACATGGCTTATTTCCCTTGCAATTCCTTCCTTTGCATACACCTACATCATGAGTGGCCTTGGTGAGTATAAGCAAAAATGCAAAATAACATAACAACTAGTTATACCAAAAACAACTGAAGTGAAAGTAAAGTGAAAAAGAAGTAGTTTTGGATTTTTGTAGTCTCAAGTTAGACTTTATTCATGAAACATTCTTCTTCAAGAATCGGAAAAACCCTCTCTGTACCAGAAAAATGATATTTCAACAATACTCATTATCCTCCTGTATGGCACTTCTAAAATAGTGGCAAAGAGGTGCTTGAGCTCATGCATATGGGAAGCCACCTTTACAAATTCCACCTTGAACCACTGAGACTCCTCCCTTGAAGGTATCTCCTTAAACTCTTTCACCATTGGAGGCAAATCATTTAACTCTTCCACCTTACTTGGCCTATCGATTACTTCTTCCACCACATTAAGCTCTCCAACCTTACAAGGCTCAACCAAGGCTTGTACATCCATTGTCTCAACAAACAAATCAACAAACTCAAAACCACCAGTAAGTTAAAAAACAAACGACTCAAACTCACAGTCATTCAAAATGTTAACATTTTTAGCAGCTAGACTAATATCATCATTTTCATTAGCACGTTCAACATTATCTTGATTCATGATATCACAATGTTCATCAAGATATGACTCTATGCAATTTATCAAGTCATCATGAAAAGTTACATTCAGAGAATAACAATCAGCATCATCAAATATAGCATGGCACTTATTGTCATTGTCATTCAAAATGTTAACATCTTTATCATCAAAACTAACATTGGGAAATTCTTGAGGCTTTTCTTTCTCAACAACACAACAGGCATTATCATCAACTAACAAGAGTATCTCACTTTGCACTTCTTGTGAGTCACCATTTAGACACTTAGATTCATTGACCATTTCAAAAATTGGTGCCTCAACCAGAGTTTCCAACAATGTGCTAACATTTTCATTAACAAATGCAACATTATCCTCATTCATGAAATCACATTGATCTTCAAGAAGTGACTCTATACAATTCACAAAGCTATCAAGAGGAAAAACATCTAAAGCTAGGCAATCGACATCATTTGACTCATTGAATTCCATGAAATTAATGCAAAATTCCACTTTAGACACACTTTCCAGCTTAGTAACATGGCAACTTAGAACACGAGAGTCATCACTATCAAGATCACTAAAGAAGCCATCATATTCAACATCAAAGTGCACATATTCATGCTCAAAAGAATCAGCAACAAAGCACTCATGTACACTATCCCCAAAACATGTAGACTCCTTCTCCCTTAGACACTTTAAGCCACAATCAACATTAGCATGCATATCAAAATGATTGTCCTCAGGAGTTGGTGTTCTAGTAAGCAAAGAGGTACATTCTGAGTGATATTGAGCATCTAAAGTTGGTGTCTCAATTTGTTCCCATAGGTTGCTTATTAAAGTGTTGATTCGATCAAACCTTTCTTGACGCCCTTGAAGCTCTTCTTCCAGTTGAGCGAACCTTGTTTCATTTCTATCAATTCTCTCAAAAACATGAGACAACATGTTTTCCATTTTTGCCTCTTCTCTGAGATAACACTCATTGCTTTGTTGTTGGTAATACCATTGCCCTTCCTTTTGTAAGCCTCTGTCAAGTTTTTCCATAAGTTGAGAAAACATATCCTCCACAGGAAGCTCTTGTGTCCCAATGTGGTGTGAGTTGTTGCTTTGTGCTTGATTTTGCCATTGCCTTTCATATGGTGGTGGAGAGAAGTCCTCGTACCATCTAGACATGCTTGGGGTACTTGTGCAATACTCAATTACAGTTAACTTCAATGTCCTGCACTTGATACAAATACACCAAAGCATGCCGTGTATAAACAAGATCAACATTTATTCACAAAATTTCAAAATTTCACCAAAACGTTGATTTTTTCATAAAACATGAAAAACACCACAAAACTTGAAAATACCACACATACGGGTAATAAACTCATATTGACACAACAGAACTAAAATAACAGGCAAAAGTCTCAAAACAACACATATTTACACTAAAAATTCATAAAAGAATAGTAAGCAAAATAAGTCAAACCACAAACCACAAAACGACATGCATATAAAGCAAAACATTCCAAAAATTCAAAAAATTTCCCATCACATCAAATTTCCAAAACACAAACAAAGCACAAAAAGAAAACACAAACCACAGCAAGCAACATTCCCTCCCCCACACTTAAAACTTACATTGTCCTCAATGTAAAGTAAAAAGATATCTTTAGGAGCTCCCTGGTATATCATGAAATCCAAAGTTTTCTTGGTGGAGTCTATTTGTCCACAGTTCCTTAGTTCCTTCTTTGAATGAGAAAACATCCTACACATAGAGAATCAAAGCTTATTAGGAATTACTCACTCAAGCACACAACATGTTGGTGCAAGGTAGACATGTCATAGAACTATTATGCAAGCAACGTGTCACACCAAGACTCGGAGTCATGGTGGTGTAAAATTAGACAACTATTAACACTAAATGGAATAAGCAAAATCACGCTTGAAATGTAGATAAAATGAATAAGTGTATTGTGGGATTGGTTCATGACTCCACTCCCCAACACTTAGCCTCATGTGTACATGGCTTATTTCCCTTGCAATTCCTTCCTTTGCATACACCTACATCATGAGTGGCCTTGGTGAGTATAAGCAAAAATGCAAAATAACATAACAACTAGTTATACCAAAAACAACTGAAGTGAAAGTAAAGTGAAAAAGAAGTAGTTTTGGATTTTTGTAGTCTCCAGTTAGACTTTATTCATGAAACATTCTTCTTCAAGAATCGGAAAAACCCTCTCTGTACCAGAAAAATGATATTTCAACAATACTCATTATCCTCCTATATGGCACTTCTAAAATAGTGGCAAAGAGGTGCTTGAGCTCATGCATATGGGAAGCCACCTTTACAAATTCCACCTTGAACCACTGAGACTCCTCCCTTGAAGGTATCTCCTTAAACTCTTTCACCATTGGAGGCAAATCATTTAACTCTTCCACCTTACTTGGCCTATCGATTACTTCTTCCACCACATTAAGCTCTCCAACCTTACAAGGCTCAACCAAGGCTTGTACATCCATTGTCTCAACAAACAAATCAACAAACTCAAAACCACCAGTAAGTTCAAAAACAAACGACTCAAACTCACAGTCATTCAAAATGTTAACATTTTTAGCAGCTAGACTAATATCATCATTTTCATTAGCACGTTCAACATTATCTTGATTCATGATATCACAATGTTCATCAAGATATGACTCTATGCAATTTATCAAGTCATCATGAAAAGTTACATTCAGAGAATAACAATCAGCATCATCAAATATAGCATGGCACTTATTGTCATTGTCATTCAAAATGTTAACATCTTTATCATCAAAACTAACATTGGGAAATTCTTGAGGCTTTTCTTTCTCAACAACACAACAGGCATTATCATCAACTAACAAGAGTATCTCACTTTGCGCTTCTTGTGAGTCACCATTTAGACACTTAGATTCATTGACCATTTCAAAAATTGGTGCCTCAACCAGAGTTTCCAACAATGTGCTAACATTTTCATTAACAAATGCAACATTATCCTCATTCATGAAATCACATTGATCTTCAAGAAGTGACTCTATACAATTCACAAAGCTATCAAGAGGAAAAACATCTAAAGCTAGGCAATCGACATCATTTGACTCATTGAATTCCATGAAATTAATGCAAAATTCCACTTTAGACACACTTTCCAGCTTAGTAACATGGCAACTTAGAACACGAGAGTCATCACTATCAAGATCACTAAAGAAGCCATCATCTTCAACATCAAAGTGCACATATTCATGCTCAAAAGAATCAGCAACAAAGCACTCATGTACACTATCCCCAAAACATGTAGACTCCTTCTCCCTTAGACACTTTAAGCCACAATCAACATTAGCATGCATATCAAAATGATTGTCCTCAGGAGTTGGTGTTCTAGTAAGCAAAGAGGTACATTCTGAGTGATATTGAGCATCTAAAGTTGGTGTCTCAATTTGTTCCCATAGGTTGCTTATTAAAGTGTTGATTCGATCAAACCTTTCTTGACGCCCTTGAAGCTCTTCTTCCAGTTGAGCGAACCTTGTTTCATTTCTATCAATTCTCTCAAAAACATGAGACAACATGTTTTCCATTTTTGCCTCTTCTCTGAGATAACACTCATTGCTTTGTTGTTGGTAATACCATTGCCCTTCCTTTTGTAAGCCTCTGTCAAGTTTTTCCATAAGTTGAGAAAACATATCCTCCACAGGAAGCTCTTGTGTCCCAATGTGGTGTGAGTTGTTGCTTTGTGCTTGATTTTGCCATTGCCTTTCATATGGTGGTGGAGAGAAGTCCTCGTACCATCTAGACATGCTTGGGGTACTTGTGCAATACTCAATTACAGTTAACTTCAATGTCCTGCACTTGATACAAATACACCAAAGCATGCCGTGTATAAACAAGATCAACATTTATTCACAAAATTTCAAAATTTCACCAAAACGTTGATTTTTTCATAAAACATGAAAAACACCACAAAACTTGAAAATACCACACATACGGGTAATAAACTCATATTGACACAACAGAACTAAAATAACAGGCAAAAGTCTCAAAACAACACATATTTACACTAAAAATTCATAAAAGAATAGTAAGCAAAATAAGTCAAACCACAAACCACAAAACGACATGCATATAAAGCAAAACATTCCAAAAATTCAAAAAATTTCCCATCACATCAAATTTCCAAAACACAAACAAAGCACAAAAAGAAAACACAAACCACAGCAAGCAACATTCCCTCCCCCACACTTAAAACTTACATTGTCCTCAATGTAAAGTAAAAAGATATCTTTAGGAGCTCCCTGGTATATCATGAAATCCAAAGTTTTCTTGGTGGAGTCTATTTGTCCACAGTTCCTTAGTTCCTTCTTTGAATGAGAAAACATCCTACACATAGAGAATCAAAGCTTATTAGGAATTACTCACTCAAGCACACAACATGTTGGTGCAAGGTAGACATGTCATAGAACTATTATGCAAGCAACGTGTCACACCAAGACTCGGAGTCATGGTGGTGTAAAATTAGACAACTATTAACACTAAATGGAATAAGCAAAATCACGCTTGAAATGTAGATAAAATGAATAAGTGTATTGTGGGATTGGTTCATGACTCCACTCCCCAACACTTAGCCTCATGTGTACATGGCTTATTTCCCTTGCAATTCCTTCCTTTGCATACACCTACATCATGAGTGGCCTTGGTGAGTATAAGCAAAAATGCAAAATAACATAACAACTAGTTATACCAAAAACAACTGAAGTGAAAGTAAAGTGAAAAAGAAGTAGTTTTGGATTTTTGTAGTCTCCAGTTAGACTTTATTCATGAAACATTCTTCTTCAAGAATCGGAAAAACCCTCTCTGTACCAGAAAAATGATATTTCAACAATACTCATTATCCTCCTATATGGCACTTCTAAAATAGTGGCAAAGAGGTGCTTGAGCTCATGCATATGGGAAGCCACCTTTACAAATTCCACCTTGAACCACTGAGACTCCTCCCTTGAAGGTATCTCCTTAAACTCTTTCACCATTGGAGGCAAATCATTTAACTCTTCCACCTTACTTGGCCTATCGATTACTTCTTCCACCACATTAAGCTCTCCAACCTTACAAGGCTCAACCAAGGCTTGTACATCCATTGTCTCAACAAACAAATCAACAAACTCAAAACCACCAGTAAGTTCAAAAACAAACGACTCAAACTCACAGTCATTCAAAATGTTAACATTTTTAGCAGCTAGACTAATATCATCATTTTCATTAGCACGTTCAACATTATCTTGATTCATGATATCACAATGTTCATCAAGATATGACTCTATGCAATTTATCAAGTCATCATGAAAAGTTACATTCAGAGAATAACAATCAGCATCATCAAATATAGCATGGCACTTATTGTCATTGTCATTCAAAATGTTAACATCTTTATCATCAAAACTAACATTGGGAAATTCTTGAGGCTTTTCTTTCTCAACAACACAACAGGCATTATCATCAACTAACAAGAGTATCTCACTTTGCGCTTCTTGTGAGTCACCATTTAGACACTTAGATTCATTGACCATTTCAAAAATTGGTGCCTCAACCAGAGTTTCCAACAATGTGCTAACATTTTCATTAACAAATGCAACATTATCCTCATTCATGAAATCACATTGATCTTCAAGAAGTGACTCTATACAATTCACAAAGCTATCAAGAGGAAAAACATCTAAAGCTAGGCAATCGACATCATTTGACTCATTGAATTCCATGAAATTAATGCAAAATTCCACTTTAGACACACTTTCCAGCTTAGTAACATGGCAACTTAGAACACGAGAGTCATCACTATCAAGATCACTAAAGAAGCCATCATCTTCAACATCAAAGTGCACATATTCATGCTCAAAAGAATCAGCAACAAAGCACTCATGTACACTATCCCCAAAACATGTAGACTCCTTCTCCCTTAGACACTTTAAGCCACAATCAACATTAGCATGCATATCAAAATGATTGTCCTCAGGAGTTGGTGTTCTAGTAAGCAAAGAGGTACATTCTGAGTGATATTGAGCATCTAAAGTTGGTGTCTCAATTTGTTCCCATAGGTTGCTTATTAAAGTGTTGATTCGATCAAACCTTTCTTGACGCCCTTGAAGCTCTTCTTCCAGTTGAGCGAACCTTGTTTCATTTCTATCAATTCTCTCAAAAACATGAGACAACATGTTTTCCATTTTTGCCTCTTCTCTGAGATAACACTCATTGCTTTGTTGTTGGTAATACCATTGCCCTTCCTTTTGTAAGCCTCTGTCAAGTTTTTCCATAAGTTGAGAAAACATATCCTCCACAGGAAGCTCTTGTGTCCCAATGTGGTGTGAGTTGTTGCTTTGTGCTTGATTTTGCCATTGCCTTTCATATGGTGGTGGAGAGAAGTCCTCGTACCATCTAGACATGCTTGGGGTACTTGTGCAATACTCAATTACAGTTAACTTCAATGTCCTGCACTTGATACAAATACACCAAAGCATGCCGTGTATAAACAAGATCAACATTTATTCACAAAATTTCAAAATTTCACCAAAACGTTGATTTTTTCATAAAACATGAAAAACACCACAAAACATGAAAATACCACACATACGGGTAATAAACTCATATTGACACAACAGAACTAAAATAACAGGCAAAAGTCTCAAAACAACACATATTTACACTAAAAATTCATAAAAGAATAGTAAGCAAAATAAGTCAAACCACAAACCACAAAACGACATGCATATAAAGCAAAACATTCCAAAAATTCAAAAAATTTCCCATCACATCAAATTTCCAAAACACAAACAAAGCACAAAAAGAAAACACAAACCACAGCAAGCAACATTCCCTCCCCCACACTTAAAACTTACATTGTCCTCAATGTAAAGTAAAAAGATATGTTTAGGAGCTCCCTGGTATATCATGAAATCCAAAGTTTTCTTGGTGGAGTCTATTTGTCCACAGTTCCTTAGTTCCTTCTTTGAATGAGAAAACATCCTACACATAGAGAATCAAAGCTTATTAGGAATTACTCACTCAAGCACACAACATGTTGGTGCAAGGTAGACATGTCATAGAACTATTATGCAAGCAACGTGTCACACCAAGACTCGGAGTCATGGTGGTGTAAAATTAGACAACTATTAACACTAAATGGAATAAGCAAAATCACGCTTGAAATGTAGATAAAATGAATAAGTGTATTGTGGGATTGGTTCATGACTCCACTCCCCAACACTTAGCCTCATGTGTACATGGCTTATTTCCCTTGCAATTCCTTCCTTTGCATACACCTACATCATGAGTGGCCTTGGTGAGTATAAGCAAAAATGCAAAATAACATAACAACTAGTTATACCAAAAACAACTGAAGTGAAAGTAAAGTGAAAAAGAAGTAGTTTTGGATTTTTGTAGTCTCCAGTTAGACTTTATTCATGAAACATTCTTCTTCAAGAATCGGAAAAACCCTCTCTGTACCAGAAAAATGATATTTCAACAATACTCATTATCCTCCTGTATGGCACTTCTAAAATAGTGGCAAAGAGGTGCTTGAGCTCATGTATATGGGAAGCCACCTTTACAAATTCCACCTTGAACCACTGAGACTTCTCCCTTGAAGGTATCTCCTTAAACTCTTTCACCATTGGAGGCAAATCATTTAACTCTTCCACCTTACTTGGCCTATCGATTACTTCTTCCACCACATTAAGCTCTCCAACCTTACAAGGCTCAACCATGGCTTGTACATCCATTGTCTCAACAAACAAATCAACAAACTCAAAACCACCAGTAAGTTCAAAAACAAACGACTCAAACTCACAGTCATTCAAAATGTTAACATTTTTAGCAGCTAGACTAATATCATCATTTTCATTAGCACGTTCAACATTATCTTGATTCATGATATCACAATGTTCATCAAGATATGACTCTATGCAATTTATCAAGTCATCATGAAAAGTTACATTCAGAGAATAACAATCAGCATCATCAAATATAGCATGGCACTTATTGTCATTGTCATTCAAAATGTTAACATCTTTATCATCAAAACTAACATTGGGAAATTCTTGAGGCTTTTCTTTCTCAACAACACAACAGGCATTATCATCAACTAACAAGAGTATCTCACTTTGCACTTCTTGTGAGTCACCATTTAGACACTTAGATTCATTGACCATTTCAAAAATTGGTGCCTCAACCAGAGTTTCCAACAATGTGCTAACATTTTCATTAACAAATGCAACATTATCCTCATTCATGAAATCACATTGATCTTCAAGAAGTGACTCTATACAATTCACAAAGCTATCAAGAGGAAAAACATCTAAAGCTAGGCAATCGACATCATTTGACTCATTGAATTCCATGAAATTAATGCAAAATTCCACTTTAGACACACTTTCCAGCTTAGTAACATGGCAACTTAGAACACGAGAGTCATCACTATCAAGATCACTAAAGAAGCCATCATCTTCAACATCAAAGTGCACATATTCATGCTCAAAAGAATCAGCAACAAAGCACTCATGTACACTATCCCCAAAACATGTAGACTCCTTCTCCCTTAGACACTTTAAGCCACAATCAACATTAGCATGCATATCAAAATGATTGTCCTCAGGAGTTGGTGTTCTAGTAAGCAAAGAGGTACATTCTGAGTGATATTGAGCATCTAAAGTTGGTGTCTCAATTTGTTCCCATAGGTTGCTTATTAAAGTGTTGATTCGATCAAACCTTTCTTGACGCCCTTGAAGCTCTTCTTCCAGTTGAGCGAACCTTGTTTCATTTCTATCAATTCTCTCAAAAACATGAGACAACATGTTTTCCATTTTTGCCTCTTCTCTTAGATAACACTCATTGCTTTGTTGTTGGTAATACCATTGCCCTTCCTTTTGTAAGCCTCTGTCAAGTTTTTCCATAAGTTGAGAAAACATATCCTCCACAGGAAGCTCTTGTGTCCCAATGTGGTGTGAGTTGTTGCTTTGTGCTTGATTTTGCCATTGCCTTTCATATGGTGGTGGAGAGAAGTCCTCGTACCATCTAGACGTGCTTGGGGTACTTGTGCAATACTCAATTACAGTTAACTTCAATGTCCTGCAGTTGATACAAATACACCAAAGCATGCCGTGTATAAACAAGATCAACATTTATTCACAAAATTTCAAAATTTCACCAAAACGTTGATTTTTTCATAAAACATGAAAAACACCACAAAACATGAAAATACCACACATACGGGTAATAAACTCATATTGACACAACAGAACTAAAATAACAGGCAAAAGTCTCAAAACAACACATATTTACACTAAAAATTCATAAAAGAATAGTAAGCAAAATAAGTCAAACCACAAACCACAAAACGACATGCATATAAAGCAAAACATTCCAAAAATTCAAAAAATTTCCCATCACATCAAATTTCCAAAACACAAACAAAGCACAAAAAGAAAACACAAACCACAGCAAGCAACATTCCCTCCCCCACACTTAAAACTTACATTGTCCTCAATGTAAAGTAAAAAGATATGTTTAGGAGCTCCCTGGTATATCATGAAATCCAAAGTTTTCTTGGTGGAGTCTATTTGTCCACAGTTCCTTAGTTCCTTCTTTGAATGAGAAAACATCCTACACATAGAGAATCAAAGCTTATTAGGAATTACTCACTCAAGCACACAACATGTTGGTGCAAGGTAGACATGTCATAGAACTATTATGCAAGCAACGTGTCACACCAAGACTCGGAGTCATGGTGGTGTAAAATTAGACAACTATTAACACTAAATGGAATAAGCAAAATCACGCTTGAAATGTAGATAAAATGAATAAGTGTATTGTGGGATTGGTTCATGACTCCACTCCCCAACACTTAGCCTCATGTGTACATGGCTTATTTCCCTTGCAATTCCTTCCTTTGCATACACCTACATCATGAGTGGCCTTGGTGAGTATAAGCAAAAATGCAAAATAACATAACAACTAGTTATACCAAAAACAACTGAAGTGAAAGTAAAGTGAAAAAGAAGTAGTTTTGGATTTTTGTAGTCTCCAGTTAGACTTTATTCATGAAACATTCTTCTTCAAGAATCGGAAAAACCCTCTCTGTACCAGAAAAATGATATTTCAACAATACTCATTATCCTCCTGTATGGCACTTCTAAAATAGTGGCAAAGAGGTGCTTGAGCTCATGCATATGGGAAGCCACCTTTACAAATTCCACCTTGAACCACTGAGACTCCTCCCTTGAAGGTATCTCCTTAAACTCTTTCACCATTGGAGGCAAATCATTTAACTCTTCCACCTTACTTGGCCTATCGATTACTTCTTCCACCACATTAAGCTCTCCAACCTTACAAGGCTCAACCAAGGCTTGTACATCCATTGTCTCAACAAACAAATCAACAAACTCAAAACCACCAGTAAGTTCAAAAACAAACGACTCAAACTCACAGTCATTCAAAATGTTAACATTTTTAGCAGCTAGACTAATATCATCATTTTCATTAGCACGTTCAACATTATCTTGATTCATGATATCACAATGTTCATCAAGATATGACTCTATGCAATTTATCAAGTCATCATGAAAAGTTACATTCAGAGAATAACAATCAGCATCATCAAATATAGCATGGCACTTATTGTCATTGTCATTCAAAATGTTAACATCTTTATCATCAAAACTAATATTGGGAAATTCTTGAGGCTTTTCTTTCTCAACAACACAACAGGCATTATCATCAACTAACAAGAGTATCTCACTTTGCACTTCTTGTGAGTCACCATTTAGACACTTAGATTCATTGACCATTTCAAAAATTGGTGCCTCAACCAGAGTTTCCAACAATGTGCTAACATTTTCATTAACAAATGCAACATTATCCTCATTCATGAAATCACATTGATCTTCAAGAAGTGACTCTATACAATTCACAAAGCTATCAAGAGGAAAAACATCTAAAGCTAGGCAATCGACATCATTTGACTCATTGAATTCCATGAAATTAATGCAAAATTCCACTTTAGACACACTTTCCAGCTTAGTAACATGGCAACTTAGAACACGAGAGTCATCACTATGAAGATCACTAAAGAAGCCATCATCTTCAACATCAAAGTGCACATATTCATGCTCAAAAGAATCAGCAACAAAGCACTCATGTACACTATCCCCAAAACATGTAGACTCCTTCTCCCTTAGACACTTTAAGCCACAATCAACATTAGCATGCATATCAAAATGATTGTCCTCAGGAGTTGGTGTTCTAGTAAGCAAAGAGGTACATTCTGAGTGATATTGAGCATCTAAAGTTGGTGTCTCAATTTGTTCCCATAGGTTGCTTATTAAAGTGTTGATTCGATCAAACCTTTCTTGACGCCCTTGAAGCTCTTCTTCCAGTTGAGCGAACCTTGTTTTATTTCTATCAATTCTCTCAAAAACATGAGACAACATGTTTTCCATTTTTGCCTCTTCTCTGAGATAACACTCATTGCTTTGTTGTTGGTAATACCATTGCCCTTCCTTTTGTAAGCCTCTGTCAAGTTTTTCCATAAGTTGAGAAAACATATCCTCCACAGGAAGCTCTTGTGTCCCAATGTGGTGTGAGTTGTTGCTTTGTGCTTGATTTTGCCATTGCCTTTCATATGGTGGTGGAGAGAAGTCCTCGTACCATCTAGACATGCTTGGGGTACTTGTGCAATACTCAATTACAGTTAACTTCAATGTCCTGCACTTGATACAAATACACCAAAGCAGACAACAATATACGAAAACTACAAAATGCAACAAAAGTTACCAAAATGAAAAATAACAAGACTACTAAACTACACAAGAAAAGAAAATAGAGCAAATCAAAATTCAAGAAACCGTGCCTTCCTCAGCAACGTCGCCAAAAATTGATAGCTTAAAGTCGTATCAGCTCAATTTTACCCTAAACTACTAATGTAGTAGTAGTGAGAGGGATTGTATCCACAGGGAAGGGGAGGATTCAAGAACTCAGAATTTGCTCTCAGATTGTCACGAAAGAAACAAAACTAAACACTAACTAGTAAAGAATCAAATGCAACAAATAAAGTGTAAAAACAGGAAGAGAGTGGATGCTCTAGAGTATTTCCACCAGTTGAATGCACATTAGGCCATGATTGCAATGCTCTCGACACGCAAGTAAAACAATGAGGAGATCTCTATTGCCCATGAAGCTAGCTAACACTTAGCATGACGACCACAGTGTTTTCTATACTCCTTAACATTCCACTTTTCCCATGGCGAGGCCTAAGTAGAATGGATTCAACCCGCAATGCCTCAACTCTCCAAAGTTAGCAAGTCTAGCATGCAATTCATAAGAACTCCCATGGCGAGGCCCGACCTAGGTATGAATGCCTTCGTTGCTATCTCAGAGAGTTTCTTTAACACTTTTTCCTAAAGTTTCATTCCATCGAAGTTTCCCATGGCGAGGTCTAAATCTCAGTAATGAATTGATCGGCTAAGACAAGTGTAAAGACTCAGGAAATCACTTTCAAGTTCTCATCTCACGCAATTCTCACAGATATTGGTAAAATCTCACTTCAACTCAGCATGGCGACCACAATCAAAGTTCAATTCATTCAATAAACGTGTGAATTCATGAAACTCAACAAGATTTAATCATTAAAATCACATACGATTTCATCCTTAAGGAATTATGTCAATTGCATAGCATTGTATAGTCTAATTATTCATTTAACCGGTTGAAACTCTAGAACATGAGAGATCTAGCCATAGAACTTCATTACCAATTCACGATCAACAGTTTGGAACTTGAAACAATTCATTTTCAATAAATGGAAGGAGTTTACCCATTGAATTCTTCCAAGAGCTTCCTTAAATGATATGAGAATTACAATGATCGGAGCAAATCTTTGATCGGAATAGAAAATGGAGCTCAAAATCTAGAGAGAGAAACTAGAGAGAGAAAGTAGATCTTGCAAATTTTCCCGCTCCCTCTAGATCAAAAGTTTGTTACCCAAAATCAAAACCTAAATAATGGAATGAATAATAGTCTCCGGGATCTCCTTTACATATTAGCTACACCTCCTATCTATAGAATTAGAAAAATGTAACTAATACGTAAACGTAAAATATCTAAATTATTACAAAATTGCCCCTCAAAAGACAAAGCAAAAGTCAGCCCAAAAGGTGAAAAATCCGAAATTGAATGCAAGGATTAGAAATTCCAGCGCCTTCAGGCTTCTTGCATTCATGCCTTCAGCAGCTCCGCAAGCCTCCAAGAAATCCATCAGCCAACGAACCACGCCTCCTCGCCTTTGAGCCTCACGCCTTCAATTCGTCTTGCAGAACCCTTGAGTGTTCAGCTTCTTTGCGCCTTTACTTCCCAAGCAACTCACGCATTCATGCTTTTAGCTTCCATTTTCCTTATTGAACTCAGCAGTCGTGCGCCTTCTGGCTTACCACCTCCACGCCTTCACTGCACCTGTACACCACAGCAGCAACACTTAGTCATTTTCCATGCTAACCAGAAAATCACCTGAATCAATTGTTGGCGAGACCTCGCAGCGAGGTCTGGCCGTGAAGTGTGTGTGTGTGGCGAGACCTCTCGGCGAGGTCTCGCCGTGTGTGTTTTGCTGGCGAGGTCTCGCGGCGAGACCTCGCCGGCATATGTCTTGGATGGCGAGACCTCGCGGCAAGGTCTCGCCACCTTGTGTGAGTGCGTGAGTTTGAAAGGTGTGTTAAATCTGAGTGAATTCGTGAGAAGTGTGAAGCTAAGGAAATGAGATAAGATGTAATGAGAGATGCGGTTGGTGAAATTAGTGGTATGAACACATGGAATATGGATGATAAATGTTGTGTGCTGAAAATGAGCTACACATATGAAACAAGAATGATGTTATGAGTGTGTGAGAAGGAATGAATTATGAAGTGTTTGTGAAGAATGTCATGAATAAGAAAGAAAAAACCACATGTTATGAAAGGTTTGAATCTTGGATGAAAATCAACAACATGTGAAGAATCGTATGTAAAGTGCATGTGAGTACATATGTGCAAAAGAATAATGAGTGTGTGAAGTATGCAATGTGAGTGAAGTGCATGAGTGAAGTGAGTTATGTGCATTATTTGAGTGCAAATGTGCAGATGTGTGCGGACATTGTAGTGAGTGAGTGCGAAACATTCATGCGGCAAGGTGACCTCGCCGCATGATGTGTGTGTAGTGTTGGTGCGTAGTGTGCTGGGTGTTGGTGAGGTGTGTGTGAGAGTGCATGCGGCGAAGTGAACTCGCCGCTTGTGTGTGCGCATGTGCATGTGCGAGGGAGAGTGTGCAGCTGTGCGAGAGTGTAGTGTGAAGTGAGTGCCCGTGAGGTGTTTGTGTGAGTGGTTGTGAGGGTATTGTGAGTGTGATTCTTCATTGTGGCTGAGTGTTTGTTTCAGCTTTAAGACCCGACATCTACACCAAATTCATGTGCCTTAGCTCCTAAACTGGACTTGATGGTAAACATAAACGTTTGAGACCTATCTTGTGGCTTTCCAAAGGATCAAGAATCACCTTAATTGGAGGTTTGTAACTCAAGTTATTAGCAATCTACCGAACTGTGGCAATATGAATTCAATAACTAAATACTGAAGTAGCAATCATCAAGATGCTTTCGTTTCTCATATGTACACACGGAATTAGAAGAAACGTAAAACATACGAATTGACGACAACTCAAAGAGCTTTCTATAACATCCAAGAACTCATCATTTGGAGTAATATTGAAGAAGTTATGCCCAAATGAATTTGCACAACCAAGCTGCCCAAAACCCTAAAATGGCCAAATATGCATTCTTAGTTCCTTCATTTGCCTTTTACATTTTTCACTTTATTTACCATCATTCTTGCTCGTTTTACACCATTTGATCATTTTCATATTGTAAACATATAAATGCATAAAACCTCTCAAATCATCGCATATGTACATAAAACACACAACAAAAGCCAAGTGATTTAACACATATTAGTTGTTATAAAACCAATTTATCAGCTCATGCTTTTCCAATTGAGAAAGGTGGTCGACAACATGATTTTTAGCTCCCTTCTTATCACGGATTTCCAAGTTAAACTCTTGTAGAAGTAGAACCCATCGAATCAACATTGGTTTTGAATCTTTCTTAGCCATTAAGTAACGGATTGCTGCATGATCTATGTAAATAATCACTTTGGCTCCCAGCAAATAGGAATGGAATCTATCCACCACAAAAACAACAGCCAATATCTTATTTTCTGTCGTAGTGTAGTTACACATAGCTGGATCAAGAAGACGGCTGGAATAATGAATAGTATGGAAAATTCTGTCTGTCCTCTGACCAAGAACTGCCCCTACAGCAAAATCACTTGCATTGCATATAATCTCGAAGGGGGCTCCCTAATTTGGTGGTTGAATTACTAGAGCTGCTGCAAGTTGTCCCTTTAGAAAATCAAAAGCTGCCTTACATTTATCATCCAAGTTGAAAACAACATCCTTCTCTAATGGATGGCATAGAGGTTTTGTGATCTTTAAGAAATCCCAAATGAATCTGCGGTCGAACCCGGTATGGCCCAAAAACCTTCGTACTACTTTAACATTTATAAGATATGGTAGCTTTGCAATGAGATCCAATTTTGCTTTACCCACCTTCATGCCTTTAGCTGAAATCTTGTGGCCTAGGACAATTCCTTCTTGCACCATAAATTGACATTTCTCCCAATTCAAGACAAGATTTGTCTCTACGCGTCTTTCAAGTACCTTAGCCAGGTTATCCAAGTACTGACCAAAAGAATGACCAAAAACTGAGAAATCATCCATAAATACCTCAATAATGTCTTCCACCATATCATAGAAGATGGCCATCATACAGATTTGAAATGTTGCGGGTGCATTACATAACCCAAAAGGCATTCTCTTAAATGCAAAAGTATCAAAACGGCAAGTGAAGGTTGTTTTGTCCTAATTCTTTGAGTCAATAATGATCTGATTATATCCGAAATAACCATCCAAGAAACAATAGAATAGATAACCAACAATTATGTCCAACACTTGATCAAGGAATGGTAGAGGAAAATGATCTTTACAGGTTGCCTTGTTGAGCTTGTGATAATCCATACAAACTTGCCATGCATTAATGATTCGGGTTGCTAACAACTCGTCATTATCAGTCTTGACCACTGTAACCTCACTCTTCTTTGGTACATATTGGACTGGACTTACCCATTCATTATTAGATATAGCATAAATCATCCCAAAGTTCAAAAGTTTGATCACCTCCTATTGACCGCATCCATCATTGCCTGATTTAATCGATGTTGCCTATCACATACTAGAATTGCATCATCTTCTAAAAGAATCTTATGCATACAGATTGAAGGACTAATTCCCTTAATGTCAGCAATAGTCTACCCAATTGCTTCTTGTTACTTTTTCAGTACCATAATCAGCTTCTCTTCTTGCCATGATTCCAATGTCGCAGAAATCACTTTGGGCAAAGTGTGATTATCTCTCAAGAAGGTATATTTAAGATGTGAGGGGAGTGGTTTGAGCTCTAATTTTTGGGGATCTTCAAATGAAGGTTTAAGCTTATTTTCCTTGCAATCAAGAACTTCAATTGGCCTCATCGCAATGGGCTCCTCACAAACACCATCCGTTATCTCTAAAATGGAAGTATCTATGAAAACACTTTCAACCATTTTTTGCAACTCTAATGCTATATTTTCATCAATCTTAAACAACTCAGAATTAGATATAGACATTAAAGATGCATTATCATAAAAACTATATGCTTTCATAGGATTGCATGCAATAACTGAATATTCAACAACATCCATGAAAACGCAAGTGTTATTGTCCTTAGGATTCTTCATAGCGTAATTAACATTAAATGTTACCTCTTCACCATTGACATGAAAAGTGATTATCTTGTTGCGTACGCCAATTAAAGCATCTCCAGTTGCCAAGAATGGTCTTCCAAATATGAGAGGAACCTCTTCATCCTCCTCCATGTCTAAGATAATGAAGTCCACCGAAATTGTGAACTTATCTACTACTACCAAAATATCTGCAATGATACCCATAGGAGTGATGATGGATCGGTCAGCTAACTGAAGAGTGATAGTCACTGGTTTGATTTGCTCACCCATTCCCACACTGACAGTTATAGAATAAGGCATCAAATTAATACCAGCCCCAAAATCACATAATGCTTTAGCAAAATATATTGAACCAATTCTACATGGAATTGTGCAGCTTCCTGGATCTTTAAGCTTATGGGGAAGATTTGTCTCCATTAAGCATTTGCCAACCTCATTTAATTGAATAACCTTCTCACATTGCAAAATCTGCTCCTTATTCGAAATAAGATCTTTCAAGAATTTCGTGTAAGTAGGTACAGTCTTCACCAAATCCAAAAAAGGTATTTTCACATGGAGCTGCTTGATCATCTCAGCAAATTTGCTGAACAAAATTTACTTCTTTGATGGCTGTATCCTTTGAGAAAAAGGTAATGGTGGAGCACATTTTGGAAAATTAAAAGCACTTGGAGGATTTTTCTTTCTCCCTTTATCTTCAAGCTTTATGTGCAAAACTTGAAAGTAATTTACAACAGGAGGGAAGAACATGAAAGAACTTCTTAACTCCTTAGCATAAACCTGTAAAATATAAAAACTTAAAGAAGAAAGAAGAAGAGAAGCTTGCTTGAAGAAAAGAAGAGAAAGTTTTGAAACCAAGAAATTTCTATTGCATAAGAACTCTTGATTACAAAAGAGAATTACAAAGAGAGCTAGAGAGCTTTCTTCAAAGATTGAAAGATGTAGTAATGAAAAGGTATCCTTTACAACCCATTTTGGGCTTTATTTATAGACTTTCTAATCACTAAAAACCAAATAAAAAAGTAAAAGACAATAATTCAAAAAGACAACAATTCAAAGTGATGTGACATTTTTCTAACTCCACTTTATCCTTTACTTGTCTTTATCTTCCACTTGTCTTCCACTTGTGTTGATATTTCTTGTAATTTTCCTTGCAAAGTCTTCAACTTGTCTTCTTATTTCTTGGAAATTTGTATTTTCAGTTTTTTGATTTCTTCTTTCTTGCAGATCTTCTTATCGGCATTTTATCATCTTCAATTTCTTCAGATGAGAATGTCTTTTGAGTAGATACTGGAGATACTACTCTGGATTTATCAGAATTAGAATCTAAAACTTTTAATACATAATCTTTATTTTTATAAAGATCATATATTAATTGTTCAAAGTTATATTTTTCTTTTTCTGTCATCTCAGGATAAGGATCATGATTTTGATATACAGATGTATCAAATTCTTCTTCATCATTAAGGTTTATTAAATCCTCATTTGATATATAAGATGTTGAGGCATTTATTTTTTATTTTTCCTTTTCTATTTTTCTCTTTTTCAATTTTTTCTTTTTCAATTTTTTCTTTTTCAACTTTTTCCTTTTCTTTTTCTTTTGCTAATTTTTCCTCTTTCTCCTTAAGTGGAGTAGAGACAGCAAAAATTCTATCAATTTCTTTTTTCATTTTTTCAATCATTGCTTTTTTCTTATTTTCAACAAAATTGTCTCTTTTGAAAGGAGATACATTGAAAGAAACATCTAATAATTTTCCTTTTGCTAGAAGAACATCTTCTTGTGCCAAGATTTTTTGAATTGAATCATAATCAACTTGACACTTTGGCCACCATTTTGTGTATAATATTCTTCTGAGCTGTGGAATGCCATCAATTGCATATCCTACTTCATATTTCCATGCAAATAACCATGGTATTTGGAATTTTATTAAGAATAATAGAAAGGATTCTCCAAAGATTTCAGGATTTTGGAATTTTGAGGAATAAATATATTGGAATTGGCTAAAAAATGGTTGTAATTTTTCAGGTAAAAAATTTTCTTGTTTTGGTCCCATATTTTTGAACCATTCAATAAACCAATTTGGTATGGGTTTTTCAAAAATGGAATCATCAATGCGTATCCACCAAGTGTGTCTACACAAGGAATTTTGATATAAGAATACTTTGGAGAAACTATCCACCATATCATAATAGGTAAATTGATATTCAATTTTATTGTAATTTGAAATGAATTTTAAGGCTTGGGTAGATGGTATTTTCCAATCTGAAAATGAAGGAATTTGGTGGATATATATTTGAGAAAGGGCTATTTCACTATCCTCATAAGTAGGAGACCATTCTTGAGGATGATTTGTTTTTGGTTTGTCTTTAACATCTGCAAATTTTGTGAAATTTAAAAAATCTGCATATGTATGACGGGTTTTTAAGGGTAAAGGTCCTTTTAAACGAAATTGAGAACTAGAAGGATGATTAAAATATTTATTTGCTACATCATAAGGATCTAATTTAAGATCACTTGTAGATATAGTTAAAGCATGTACTTGTACTCCATTTGGAATGTAATCATAATCCTGATTTGAGGATGTTCCTTCTAAAATATTTCTTTTAACATTGGGATTAAAACCTATAGAAGGTGTAGTAATTTTCTGACTAAGGAAATTTTGTCCTCTCATTTGAGATGACCATTGAGAAGAGGAGTTAGGAAGTCTATTTTGACTTATTTGATTTATATTATAACCAAATTTATTTTGGGATTGACGGCCTCTGCCTCTCATTTCCTGCAAAAAAGAAAATATTATTGTAGAGAACCAAATCTTTTCCTCCTTTATCATAACTAAAACCTGCAAAAAACAATATTGTGAGATTTTAAGATAAATTAAGGTAAGTATTTTAAAGATCTCTAATTTTAGGAAGAGTTACAAATTGAAATGATAAATTAGAATTTATTTTTGATAATTTTTTACCATCACATTGATAAGGATGCATTAAATTTAAAAAAGGATTTCCTAATATTACATGTTGACCAATTGCATTAGTTATTACAAATGGAGAACAAATGTAATTATTTTCTTCAGAAAATATGCAAACATCTGATATTTTATATTTTATATTTATTTGTGTACCTTGTGCTGCATGTAATTCTACATGAGTATTTTCAAAATATTTTGAAGGAATTAATCCTTCTTTTATACAATTTAAATCTGCACCTGAATCAACCATTGCAATTGTTTGAATTTTATATTCTCTATTTATTATTAATGTAATAGAAATATAATATTTATGAGAAGTGACTAAGGTATTTATTTGAAGAAAATTATTTTGTTCAGAAATTTCTTCTATTTGTTCTTCATTCTGTGTATTTAATATATTTGTTAAATTTAATTCTTCTAAAATTAAAATTCTTTCTTTTAATTTTTGAATTTCTATTTTTAATTCATTAACTTCTTCTTTTAAAATTGGTAAAGTAATTTGTTTAGGATTTTGATTTTGTAAATGATCTATTAGATCTTGCATTGTAAATGAAGTATTTATTCTATCTAATTTTTTTTTATTTGAGAATTTTCATAAGAAGTAGATGGAGAATGATTTAAAGAATTTTTATTGTCTTCTTCTAATTGTAAATATTTTTCTAAATATTGTCTTTTTCTTATGGGATCTTGAATTTCCTCAACTAAATCAAGCATCATTTTATGCTTTTCAGATAATGTGAATATTCCTATTTCATTTAATCCATTAGCTTCAATTATTGCTTTGTAATAATCTGATTTCGAATTACAATTTTCACAATTTTCATCAGTATCATCTGAACTTATATTATTTATTTCTACAGATTCTTCACTATCTGATGAATCGGTTTTGTAAATTTTATTTTCTATTGTTTGTATTAAATATTCTTTTAATTCTTTATCTAAATTTATATCTTCTAATTTTTCCAAAAGAATTTCATTAATATTCGTCCTAGAAGTACATTTATTAGCATAATGTCCTTTTTTACCACATTTTCTACATGTTATATTTTCTTCTATCCATTTCTTTCTAGATTTTTTCTTTCTTTTAATTCTTTCTTCAGAATTTTCAGATCTTTCAGATGATCTTTCATATTTTTTATGTTTTTTCTTTAATTTTTTTTCTATTCTTCTAAGAGGTGATTTTAATTCATGTGGATTATAAGCAAATTGATGACAAAAATCTCCTAATTCTGCTTTTTGAGTTTCTCTTTTTATTTGTGCTTTTAATTTTATATCATTGCATAATTTTAAGCCTTCTTCAGTACATACACTGATTAATTCTCCATAAGTAATTTGAGAAAATGGGATATTTATTCCATCAAAACAATTTCTTAGATTTCCTCTAACTTTTTCAGCAAATAATTTTGGTAAACCAGAAAGAAATTTTTCTTTCCAAAAATCTGCCTGAGAATCAGATCTTGAGTATAATTTTGACAAGAAAACATCTTTATACCATCTAAAATGAGATAGTATAGGACATTTTAAATTCATTAATAATTCTTTATGATAATTTGTTAAGTAATTATTTCCAACAAAATGTTTAATTATTGCACATACAAGATTAAAAGCAGCATCTGGAATATTAGTTGTAACAGTTATTTCTTGTGGTTGATTATTTTCTGGTTTTGGAAATATGGGTGTGGTTGTAGTTATTTGTTTAGTAGCTTTTATAATTTCACCTCTTTGATTTTCATTTAGATAATGATCCCACCAACCACGTAATTGTCCAGTAAAACCTTGAGTACAAGCTCTTACAGCTTGTTCTTCAGTAATATTTTCCATTTTTAAAATATTAATATACATTGATATTTTATGACACATATTAGCAATTTGATAAGGTGTAAACCCATCAAGATTCCATTCATATATAGCATTATTTTGATAACAATTTTGCCAATCACCATGTTCTTCAATTAAAAGATCTTGAGGAGTTGGTCTAGGATAATAAAATTGAGTTTGTGGATATTTTGGTCTAAATTTTGAGTTAGGTTTCTTTATTTTATTTATTTCCAATTGATTTGAATCTTCATCTATGTATAAATTATTAAACATTTCTTCTAATTGATCTATTTGTAAATTATTATTAATCATTTCTTCTTTTTCAGAACTTAATACATTGAGTCTTAATTTATTAAATTCTGAATTTAATTTTTCTAATTTTTTTTTAGTAAAACCTGAAGGTAAAGACTTTAACATATTTAAAGGTAAATCAGGCATAGGTTTAAATGAAAATGGTTGAGTTTTACTAGACCCTAATTTTATATTTTCTAAAGGAAAAATATTTTTTGGGGTTTGAAGATTAATTTTATCTTCAATACGACATAATTGTTTAGAAATGGTATTTAAATTAAGATTTGTAAAATTATTTTGTCTGGCTATTTTTGCTAATTCAACATTACTAACATCAATATAAGGACAAGCCTCAGTTGAAGTATTTGCAGCTTCTATTTTTATTAACTGTGAAGGAGGATGAATTGCTTTTAATAATTTATCATCAGATAATTTCCAAGTCTGATGAGCTTCTTCAAGAACATTTAGACTATATTGATCATCAATGTATTTTACTTTTTGTTCAGTATTAAACCATGATATGAATGAAATTATAACACCAGTGACTTTAATAAAATTATAATACTGATCTTGAAATTGTTTTTGTTGTTTAGTATTATAAGTTTTAAAAAACCAATTTCTAAATGGTGTATATTGTGGAAGATTAAAATCTTTAACACATATTTTACTTATTTCTTTTAGATTAATTTTATTTTCTTGAGAAATTGTATTTATTTTATTTTTTTGAGAATTTGTATTTATTTCAAAATTCATTTCTGATCCAAGGCTTATATCATCTTGTGATTTTTGTGTGTATATTGGTCTTGGAATTTGATTATCTGTTTCTCTAATTCCTTCAAAGTTAAACCTATCAGATCTAGATGCAGAAGAGTATGGAAATGAGGAGTATGAATTTCTTCTAGGAACATGTGTTTCAAATATTATTTCTACATTTCCTTCGTTATCTTCATGAATTTGAGCATCCTTAGATTTTAAAGGAATTGTTGGTCTACTTATTTTTTCTAAGACCCAATTTGATGGCAAAGATATTTCATCCCAATTTATTAATCTAGGTATTTGTAATTTTGATCTTTTTAAATTAGTTTCCATTAATAATGTACTTTTTCCATTATCTGTTATTCTTGCTCCTGGACTTATAGTATTCATTAATTTATAATAAAGTCTATATGTCAAATTAATATTTTCAGATCCAGGTTTCATATCATAACCTTTAGTTTGTAAATCGACAGTTAGTACATCATATAAATTTCTATCAGTTAAAGATACAGAAAAATTTGGATACGTATTAAAATAAATTGGACCATTGCAAAGACTAGACTCAATTAAGCCTAATAAAGAATCATGAAATTTATTATGTCTACAATCTCTTAAAGCAACTAAAATTATAGTTTCTAATCCTTGTCTATTTAAAGGTTGTACAGCAATTTGTATAAGACCAATATGTAAATAATTATATCCTTGTTGTCTAATTTGAGACAAATAATCTAAATCTAGTAAATGTATTTCTTCAAATTGATTTTGTATAGAAATTGTTTTTTCTACATTTTTTATGGCTCTTTTAGTTTTTTGATCAAAAGTTCCATATTTATAAATTTTTTTATGTTCAATTTTTGGAATATGCCAATTTTGTATTTTTTGTTCAATTTCAGAAAATTCAACTAATTCAGAATTTTTAGTATTTTTATTTGAAGATGAAGCAGTAGAATTACTTCTAGATAATATAGATGTCATAATAATTGATAAGAGCTTCGGGTAGGATTACTAACAGAATTTATGGTAATATACACATAACTTAGTTTCTTTCATATGGAATCACGTATTGAATATCTTAGATTTTCTCCAAACTTGATATCACTTATTGAATATTTTAGATTTCTCCACACTTGATAACTTGTTATGCTAATGAAACTTAGCAAAACTTTGGTTTATATATCAATCTTTTGACCATTTAAAAGATAGAACATGTCTCATTTTTATTATGGATGATCTTGCTCGACTGTCAACGACATATTACCAGCTAAAAAGAGGACTTACAACATCATCAACCGCCTCATGAAACGCCGAACGCGACTTGGGTGTCGACCCACAAGATCATACCATAAGAAATTTGAAACCGTTCATTCTTTTAAGAGTCATTAGATTTAACATATAAAATAAGTTTCAACTAAGAAACAACGCCTTATTGTTATCAATATGAATAGATCTAAAAATTCATATTGTGAAGTCAAACTGAATAGATCTAAAACTTCTTGTTGTGAAACCATATGTTCAGATCCAAAGTTACGTTACCATAACTGCTACTAATCCACCCCCGAAAGGAGGCTTAAATAAACAAAAATAAAATTTTTACATATTCTATCATAGATGCTTTGATAGTATGAAAGACCGACGGGCACAATTTCGAATGCCTACATTCGATAAAATATAAACTGCATCTGTATTTTATTTTAGATATTATTTTAATTTGAGAAGTTGTCATGGTTTACACCAGGAATTAAACATTAAAATTAAATAAACAAAAATAAAATAGTAAGGGACTTACTACTTATTTTCTCTAATCTTTAAGCATTTATCTTCAAGCTTTATGTGCAAAACTTGAAAGTAATTTACAACAGGATGGAAGAACTTGAAAGAACTTCTTAACTCCTTAGCATAAACCTGTAAAATATAAAAACTTAAAGAAGAAAGAAGAAGAGAAGCTTGCTTGAAGAAAAGAAGAGAAAGTTTTGAAACCAAGAAATTTCTATTGCATAAGAACTCTTGATTACAAAAGAGAATTACAAAGAGAGCTAGAGAGCTTTCTTCAAAGATTGAAAGATGTAGTAATGAAAAGGTGTCCATTACAACCCATTTTGATTCTATTTATAGACCACCTAAGGACTTTTAAATAAAATACAAAAAAGTAAGGACTAATAACAAAATAAAAAAGTAAAAGACAATAATACAAATGACAACCATTCAAAAGTGATGTGACATTTTTCTAACTTCACTTTTCTTTGTCTCCATGATGTCTCCTACTTGATTGATGTCCCCACTTGCTTGGAATTTTCCTTCCCACTTGATATCATTTCTTTGAATTTTTTTTTTTTGCAACCTTTTGTGAACTGATTTTTCCAGCTTCATCCGATGAAGATTTTCTTGAAGGAGTATTTGCTCTGGATTTTTCTGAACAACTGGAATCCAACAATTTTAATACATAGTCTTTATTTTTATACAGATTATGTATTAATTGTTCGAATTCATTTTTCTCTTTTTCTGTCATTTGCAATTGTTCACCATCAGAATTAGTACTTGAATTTTCATCTGAAGAAATTTGCAAATCCTCTTCTGTTGAAGGTTCATCATCAGTGAATTTGATCAAATTTTTATCAAAAGAGAATCTTGGAATGGATGTTCTTTTTTCTTTTTTCTTTTTTCTTTTCTCACTTTCTTTTTTCTTTTCTATTTTTTTTTCAATTTTTTCCTTTTCTTTTCCTTTTGTCATTTTTTCTTCTTTTTCTTTTTCAGGAGAAGAAACAGCTTTCACTTTTTTCAATTCATTTTGCAATTTTGCAATCAAGTCATTTTTCTCATTTAATTCTTTCTGAGAAAAATTATCAATTTCTTGTGTCACTTTTTCTTTTTCAAGAGAACTTTTTGCATTAACAAGTGACTTCTCAATTTCAATGTAATCTACTTGACATTTTGGCCACCATTTAGTGTACCCAACTCTTGTGAGCTGTAAAATTCCATCAGTATTGTATCTAGTTTCATATTTCCAAGCATATAACCATGGAATTTGAAATTTTATTAAAAAGAGTAAAAATGATTGTTTTGGAAATTTTGAATGCTGAAATTTTTCAGAATAAACATTTTTAAACTGAATAAACAAATTTTTCAATTTTTCAGGTAAGAAAGTTTCTTCTTTTGGTCCATGAATTTTAAACCAATTAAGAAACCAACCTGGAATAATTTTATTGAAATTGGCTTCATCAATACGAATCCACCAAGTATGCTTGTAAGAAGAATTTTGATATAAGTGGACATTGTGAAAACTTTCCACCATATCTGTGTACGTAAATGCATATTCAAAATTGTTATATCTTGAAATAAAATTTTGAGTTTGAATTAGAGAAGAATTCCAGTCAGAATAAGATGGTATTTTATGAATATACATCTGAGACAAAGCAATTTCATTGTCTTCAGTTGTAGGAAACCAATTTTGGGGACGACTGGTTCTGGGTCTGTCATTTATATCAGCAATTTTGGTAAAATTTAAAAAATCAGCATAAGTATGCCGAGTTTTTAGATGAAGTGGTCCTCCTAAACTGAAATGAGAATTAGAAGGATTATTGAAATATTTATGAATAATCGCATACAAATCTAATTTGAGATCTGTTTCAGAAATGAAAATTGAATGTGCGATTATTCCATTTTTAATATAATCATGGTCCTGATTCGAGAATTCATCAAGAAGGATATTTTTGGCTGTGGGTATATGACCCAATGGAACAAGAGAATTATTTTGGGAATTTGATTGATTTAAAGAAGATTGACCTCTCATTTAAGATGACCAGTATAGTGGAGGATATTGGGAATTGTAATGGCTAACATAACCAAAATCCATTTGAGGTCTATGACCTCTTCCACCTCTACCTTGCATTTCCTGCAAAAAATTTTAAAATAAAAAGATTTTAAATAATAATAGTAATTTCTTTTCTAAAATTTTCAAGACGATTCCATAAAAATTGATTTATTATTGGATGTCTTCTAGAATTATTTATGTGATATGAAATCAACATTTGGTAGTATTGCATTTGATGTAAAAATACTTGTTGTTTTATTGATAAAACATTTACATTTTCTACATGATAAATATGAGGAAATTCAGAATCTTGTCGAACCCTTTCTTTTAATGAATAAATTTTTCTAATTTTCTTAATTGTAGCTGGATTTTCAATATAATCTTTTAACCATTGTAATTTAAAATTTTCTTCCATTCTTTGATTTTTTAAACAAAATATATTTTCTTTCCAAAAGATTTTATAAATCTATAATAAGCTTCGTTATTTGGTGAATCTGATTTTTGTATGAATTTCTTTACTCTTACCATTCTGTAATATTGTACTTGATGAATAAAAATTTGATCCTTTAAGGATTTTGTATTATAATTTCTTATTCTAATTTCTTTTTTAGAAAATTTTTGAAGATAATCTTTTAAATAATTTTCTTTTAAAATTTCAATTTCTTCTTCAGTTTGTTGTTTCATAACCTGCAAAAATTTTTATCCTTGTAAGAATTCTCTAGTAAGAAAATCAGGTAAAGAATTTAATTCACCTTTAATATAGACAATTTTAAAGTCAAATACAGATAAAATAGCTTGCCATCTAGCAAATATTTGTTTAGATGCAATATTTTTTACATCTTTCTGTAAAACTTCTTTTGCAGCACTACAGTCAACTCTAAGTAAAAATTCTTGATTTAATAAATCATCTTGGAATTTAGAAATACAAAGAACTATACTAAGAATTTCTTTTTTAATTGTAGAATAATTTATTTGAGCATTTTTCCATGTTCCAGAATAGTATCTAACTAATTCTTCTTTATTAGTTTGTGGATTCTTTTGTTTTAAAATTCCTCCATAACCAATATCAGAAGCATCAGTTTCAACAATTTTAAACCAATCAGGATTTACTAAACTTAAACATGGTAAAAATTTTACTTTTTGTTTAATTAATTTTACTGCATTTGTATGAATTTCAGACCATGCAAGAGGATTTTTCTTTAATCTATCATATAAAGGTTTACTATCAATTGCTAAATTTTTATAATATTCACCAATATAATTTAAACTTCCTAAAAATCTTTGTAATTGTTTTTTATCTATTAATTCATCAGGAAATTTATTTGCAAATTCAATACTTCTAGCAATTGGAGTAATTTGACCATTTTCTAATTCATATCCTAAGAATCTAATTTTAGATTGGAATAATTTTAATTTTTTAGCAGAAACAACTAAACCATTTTTAACAACTATTTTAATAAAAATATTCAAATGTTTAAAATGTTGTTCAATATTTTGTGAAAAAATTAAAATATCATCAATATAAACAATTATAAATGAATATGATGAAAAAATATCATTCATTATATGTTGAAATTCAGAAGGAGCATTTTTGAGACCAAAAGGCATTACATTCCATTCATAATGACCAAATGGAACAGTAAATGCAGTTTTATATTTATCTTTTTCAGCAATTTGTATTTGCCAAAATCCAGATTTTAAATCAAATTTAGAATATATCATTGCTCCAAAAGTCCTATTTAATAAATCTTTTTTATTTGGAATTGGATATCTAATCCATTGTAAGACTGTATTTAAGGCTTTATAATTAATAACTAATCTTGGAACACCTCTTTCTATTTCTGAATTTTTATTAACATAAAATGCAGAACAACTCCAAGGAGAGTAACTTTTTCTAATTATTTTCTTTTTTAACAAATCATCAATTTCTTTGTTACAATATTCAACCATTTCTTTATTCATTTGAGATGGTCTTGCTTTTGTTGGTATTTTTTGTTCATCAAAATCTTTTTCATATGGTAATTTAACAATATGTTGTTTTCTTTCCCAAAAAGCATTTGGCAATTCACTACAAATTTTTGTAGTAATTTCTTGCGTAATATTTTTAATTTGATTTTGTAATTTTGGAGATTTTAATTGTTCT
The DNA here is from genome assembly GCA_016586305.1 of Ophiorrhiza pumila. Taxonomy (NCBI): domain Eukaryota; kingdom Viridiplantae; phylum Streptophyta; class Magnoliopsida; order Gentianales; family Rubiaceae; genus Ophiorrhiza; species Ophiorrhiza pumila. The sequence continues at coordinate 25,432,992 of BLIW01000003.1, read as the reverse complement.
TCTATTTTTAAAGATAAAATTTCATTTGAAAGAAAATCAATTTGATTATTTTTTAATTTTATATTTTCTTGTAAAGATGACAAATTTAAAGAACAAAGGTCTCTAGTTTTTGGAGAAGTAATAAATTTAAATGATAAATCAGAATCAATTTTTGATAATGTTTTACCATCACATTTATATGGATGCATTAAATTTAGGAAAGGAGTTCCCAATATTATATGTTGGTTAATTGTTTTAGCTAAAACAAATGGACAACAAACATAATTATTTTCTTCAGAAAATATACACACATTTGATAATTTATAATTTACTTGTATTTTTCCCCCTTGTGCAGCATTTAATATGACTTGAGTTTTTTCAAAATATTTACAAGGTATTATTCCTTCTCTAATACAATTTAAATCTGCACCTGAATCTACCATTGCTATTGATTTAATTTTATATTCTTTATTTATTATAAGAGTTGCAAAAATGTAATATTTTTGAGAAGTAATTAAAGTATTTAATTGAGAATTTTTATTAAAAATTTTTTCTATTTTATTAAGTTTTTTTTCTTCTAAAGTCTTATTTTTTAATATTTTAATTTCTGTTTTTAACTCATTAATTTCTTGTTTTAATATAGGTGAAGTAATTTTATCTTCTTTTAAGGAAGTGTCTACTTTAAATATAAAACAAATAGATAAAGTAGACACTTCCTTAAAACAAATAGATAAAGTAGACACTTCCTTAAAACAAATAGATAAAGTAGACACTTCCTTAAAAGAAGATAAAATTACTTCACCTATATTAAAACAAGAAATTAATGAGTTAAAAACAGAAATTAAAATATTAAAAAATAAGACTTTAGAAGAAAAAAAACTTAATAAAATAGAAAAAAATTTTAATAAAAATTCTCAATTAAATACTTTAATTACTTCTCAAAAATATTACATTTTTGCAACTCTTATAATAAATAAAGAATATAAAATTAAATCAATAGCAATGGTAGATTCAGGTGCAGATTTAAATTGTATTAGAGAAGGAATAATACCTTGTAAATATTTTGAAAAAACTCAAGTCATATTAAATGCTGCACAAGGGGGAAAAATACAAGTAAATTATAAATTATCAAATGTGTGTATATTTTCTGAAGAAAATAATTATGTTTGTTGTCCATTTGTTTTAGCTAAAACAATTAACCAACATATAATATTGGGAACTCCTTTCCTAAATTTAATGCATCCATATAAATGTGATGGTAAAACATTATCAAAAATTGATTCTGATTTATCATTTAAATTTATTACTTCTCCAAAAACTAGAGACCTTTGTTCTTTAAATTTGTCATCTTTACAAGAAAATATAAAATTAAAAAATAATCAAATTGATTTTCTTTCAAATGAAATTTTATCTTTAAAAATAGAAGAACAATTAAAATCTCCAAAATTACAAAATCAAATTAAAAATATTACGCAAGAAATTACTACAAAAATTTGTAGTGAATTGCCAAATGCTTTTTGGGAAAGAAAACAACATATTGTTAAATTACCATATGAAAAAGATTTTGATGAACAAAAAATACCAACAAAAGCAAGACCATCTCAAATGAATAAAGAAATGGTTGAATATTGTAACAAAGAAATTGATGATTTGTTAAAAAAGAAAATAATTAGAAAAAGTTACTCTCCTTGGAGTTGTTCTGCATTTTATGTTAATAAAAATTCAGAAATAGAAAGAGGTGTTCCAAGATTAGTTATTAATTATAAACCCTTAAATACAGTCTTACAATGGATTAGATATCCAATTCCAAATAAAAAAGATTTATTAAATAGGACTTTTGGAGCAATGATATATTCTAAATTTGATTTAAAATCTGGATTTTGGCAAATACAAATTGCCGAAAAAGATAAATATAAAACTGCATTTACTGTTCCATTTGGTCATTATGAATGGAATGTAATGCCTTTTGGTCTTAAAAATGCTCCTTCTGAATTTCAACATATAATGAATGATATTTTTTCATCATATTCATTTATAATTGTTTATATTGATGATATTTTAATTTTTTCACAAAATATTGAACAACATTTTAAACATTTGAATATTTTTATTAAAATAGTTGTTAAAAATGGTTTAGTTGTTTCTGCTAAAAAATTAAAATTATTCCAATCTAAAATTAGATTCTTAGGATATGAATTAGAAAATGGTCAAATTACTCCAATTGCTAGAAGTATTGAATTTGCAAATAAATTTCCTGATGAATTAATAGATAAAAAACAATTACAAAGATTTTTAGGAAGTTTAAATTATATTGGTGAATATTATAAAAATTTAGCAATTGATAGTAAACCTTTATATGATAGATTAAAGAAAAATCCTCTTGCATGGTTTGAAATTCATACAAATGCAGTAAAATTAATTAAACAAAAAGTAAAATTTTTACCATGTTTAAGTTTAGTAAATCCTGATTGGTTTAAAATTGTTGAAACTGATGCTTCTGATATTGGTTATGGAGGAATTTTAAAACAAAAGAATCCACAAACTAATAAAGAAGAATTAGTTAGATACTATTCTGGAACATGGAAAAATGCTCAAATAAATTATTCTACAATTAAAAAAGAAATTCTTAGTATAGTTCTTTGTATTTCTAAATTCCAAGATGATTTATTAAATCAAGAATTTTTACTTAGAGTTGACTGTAGTGCTGCAAAAGAAGTTTTACAGAAAGATGTAAAAAATATTGCATCTAAACAAATATTTGCTAGATGGCAAGCTATTTTATCTGTATTTGACTTTAAAATTGTCTATATTAAAGGTGAATTAAATTCTTTACCTGATTTTCTTACTAGAGAATTCTTACAAGGATAAAAATTTTTGCAGGTTATGAAACAACAAACTGAAGAAGAAATTGAAATTTTAAAAGAAAATTATTTAAAAGATTATCTTCAAAAATTTTCTAAAAAAGAAATTAGAATAAGAAATTATAATACAAAATCCTTAAAGGATCAAATTTTTATTCATCAAGTACAATATTACAGAATGGTAAGAGTAAAGAAATTCATACAAAAATCAGATTCACCAAATAACGAAGCTTATTATAGATTTATAAAATCTTTTGGAAAGAAAATATATTTTGTTTAAAAAATCAAAGAATGGAAGAAAATTTTAAATTACAATGGTTAAAAGATTATATTGAAAATCCAGCTACAATTAAGAAAATTAGAAAAATTTATTCATTAAAAGAAAGGGTTCGACAAGATTCTGAATTTCTTCATATTTATCATGTAGAAAATGTAAATGTTTTATCAATAAAACAACAAGTATTTTTACATCAAATGCAATACTACCAAATGTTGATTTCATATCACATAAATAATTCTAGAAGACATCCAATAATAAATCAATTTTTATGGAATCGTCTTGAAAATTTTAGAAAAGAAATTACTATTATTATTTAAAATCTTTTTATTTTAAAATTTTTTGCAGGAAATGCAAGGTAGAGGTGGAAGAGGTCATAGACCTCAAATGGATTTTGGTTATGTTAGCCATTACAATTCCCAATATCCTCCACTATACTGGTCATCTCAAATGAGAGGTCAATCTTCTTTAAATCAATCAAATTCCAAAAATAATTCTCTTGTTCCATTGGGTCATATACCCACAGCCAAAAATATCCTTCTTGATGAATTCTCAAATCAGGACCATGATTATATTAAAAATGGAATAATCGCACATTCAATTTTCATTTCTGAAACAGATCTCAAATTAGATTTGTATGCGATTATTCATAAATATTTCAATAATCCTTCTAATTCTCATTTCAGTTTAGGAGGACCACTTCATCTAAAAACTCGGCATACTTATGCTGATTTTTTAAATTTTACCAAAATTGCTGATATAAATGACAGACCCAGAACCAGTCGTCACCAAAATTGGTTTCCTACAACTGAAGACAATGAAATTGCTTTGTCTCAGATGTATATTCATAAAATACCATCTTATTCTAACTGGAATTCTTCTCTAATTCAAACTCAAAATTTTATTTCAAGATATAACAATTTTGAATATGCATTTACGTACACAGATATGGTGGAAAGTTTTCACAATGTCCACTTATATCAAAATTCTTCTTACAAGCATACTTGGTGGATTCGTATTGATGAAGCCAATTTCAATAAAATTATTCCAGGTTGGTTTCTTAATTGGTTTAAAATTCATGGACCAAAAGAAGAAACTTTCTTACCTGAAAAATTGAAAAATTTGTTTATTCAGTTTAAAAATGTTTATTCTGAAAAATTTCAGCATTCAAAATTTCCAAAACAATCATTTTTACTCTTTTTAATAAAATTTCAAATTCCATGGTTATATGCTTGGAAATATGAAACTGGATACAATACTGATGGAATTTTACAGCTCACAAGAGTTGGGTACACTAAATGGTGGCCAAAATGTCAAGTAGATTACATTGAAATTGAGAAGTCACTTGTTAATGCAAAAAGTTCTCTTGAAAAAGAAAAAGTGACACAAGAAATTGATAATTTTTCTCAGAAAGAATTAAATGAGAAAAATGACTTGATTGCAAAATTGCAAAATGAATTGAAAAAAGTGAAAGCTGTTTCTTCTCCTGAAAAAGAAAAAGAAGAAAAAATGACAAAAGGAAAAGAAAAGGAAAAAATTGAAAAAGAAAAAATAGAAAAGAAAAAAGAAAGTGAGAAAAGAAAAAAGAAAAAAGAAAGTGAGAAAAGAAAAAAGAAAAAAGAAAAAAGAACATCCATTTCAAGATTCTCTTTTGATAAAAATTTGATCAAATTCACTGATGATGAACCTTCAACAGAAGAGGATTTGCAAATTTCTTCAGATGAAAATTCAAGTACTAATTCTGATGGTGAACAATTGCAAATGACAGAAAAAGAGAAAAATGAATTCGAACAATTAATACATAATCTGTATAAAAATAAAGACTATGTATTAAAATTGTTGGATTCCAGTTGTTCAGAAAAATCCAGAGCAAATACTCCTTCAAGAAAATCTTCATCGGATGAAGCTGGAAAATCAGTTCACAAAAGGTTGCAAAAAAGAAAAATTCAAAGAAATGATATCAAGTGGGAAGGAAAATTCCAAGCAAGTGGGGACATCAATCAAGTAGGAGACATCATGGAGACAAAGAAAAGTGAAGTTAGAAAAATGTCACATCACTTTTGAATGGTTGTCATTTGTATTATTGTCTTTTACTTTTTTATTTTGTTATTAGTACTTACTTTTTTGTATTTTATTTAAAAGTCCTTAGGTGGTCTATAAATAGAATCAAAATGGGTTGTAATGGACACCTTTTCATTACTACATCTTTCAATCTTTGAAGAAAGCTCTCTAGCTCTCTTTGTAATTCTCTTTTGTAATCAAGAGTTCTTATGCAATAGAAATTTTTTGGTTTCAAAACTTTCTCTTCTTTTCTTCAAGCAAGCTTCTCTTCTTCTTTCTTCTTTAAGTTTTTATATTTTACAGGTTTATGCTAAGGAGTTAAGAAGTTCTTTCAAGTTCTTCCCTCCTGTTGTAAATTACTTTCAAGTTTTGCACATAAAGCTTGAAGATAAAGGGAGAAAGAAAAATCCTCCAAGTGCTTTTAATTTTCCAAAATGTGCTCCACCATTACCTTTTTCTCAAAGGATACAGCCATCAAAGAAGTAAATTTTGTTCAGCAAATTTGCTGAGATGATCAAGCAGCTCCATGTGAAAATACCTTTTTTGGATTTGGTGAAGACTGTACCTACTTACACGAAATTCTTGAAAGATCTTATTTCGAATAAGGAGCAGATTTTGCAATGTGAGAAGGTTATTCAATTAAATGAGGTTGGCAAATGCTTAATGGAGACAAATCTTCCCCATAAGCTTAAAGATCCAGGAAGCTGCACAATTCCATGTAGAATTGGTTCAATATATTTTGCTAAAGCATTATGTGATTTTGGGGCTGGTATTAATTTGATGCCTTATTCTATAACTGTCAGTGTGGGAATGGGTGAGCAAATCAAACCAGTGACTATCACTCTTCAGTTAGCTGACCGATCCATCATCACTCCTATGGGTATCATTGCAGATATTTTGGTAGTAGTAGATAAGTTCACAATTTCGGTGGACTTCATTATCTTGGACATGGAGGAGGATGAAGAGGTTCCTCTCATATTTGGAAGACCATTCTTGGCAACTGGAGATGCTTTAATTGGCATACGCAACAAGATAATCACTTTTCATGTCAATGGCGAAGAGGTAACATTTAATGTTAATTACGCTATGAAGAATCCTAAGGACATTAACACTTGCGTTTTCATGGATGCTGTTGAATATTCTGTTATTGCATGCAATCCTATGAAAGCATATAGTTTTTATGATAATGCATCTTTAATCTCTATATCTAATTCTGAGTTGTTTAAGATTGATGAAAATATAGCATTAGAGTTGCAAAAAATGGTTGAAAGTGTTTTCATAGATACTTCCATTTTAGAGATAACGGATGGTGTTTGTGAGGAGCCCATTGCGATGAGGCCAATTGAAGTTCTTGATTGCAAGGAAAATAAGCTTAAACCTTCATTTGAAGATCCCAAAAATTAGAGCTCAAACCACTCCCCTCACATCTTAAATATACCTTTCTGAGAGATAATCACACTTTGCCCAAAGTGATTTCTGCGACATTGGAATCATGGCAAGAAGAGAAGCTGATTATGGTACTGAAAAAGTATCAAGAAGCAATTGGGTAGACTATTGCTGACATTAAGGGAATTAGTCCTTCAATCTGTATGCATAAGATTCTTTTAGAAGATGATGCAATTCTAGTATGTGATAGGCAACATCGATTAAATCAGGCAATGATGGATGCGGTCAATAGGAGGTGATCAAACTTTTGGACTTTGGGATGATATATGCTATATCTAATAATGAATGGGTAAGTCCAGTCCAATATGTACCAAAGAAGAGTGGGGTTACAGTGGTCAAGACTGATAATGACGAGTTGTTAGCAACCCGAATCATTAATGCATGGCAAGTTTGTATGGATTATCACAAGCTCAACAAGGCAACCCGTAAAGATCATTTTCCTCTACCATTCCTTGATCAAGTGTTGGACATAATTGTTGGTTATCTATTCTATTGTTTCTTGGATGGTTATTTCGGATATAATCAGATCATTATTGACTCAAAGGATCAGGACAAAACAACCTTCACTTGCCCTTTTGATACTTTTGCATTTAAGAGAATGCCTTTTGGGTTATGTAATGCACCCGCAACATTTCAAATGTGTATGATGGCCATCTTCTATGATATGGTGGAAGACATTATTGAGGTATTTATGGATGATTTCTCAATTTTTGGTCATTCTTTTGGTCGGTACTTGGATAACCTGGCTAAGGTACTTGAAAGATGCGTAGAGACAAATCTTGTCTTGAATTGGGAGAAATGTCAATTTATGGTGCAAGAAGGAATTGTCCTAGGCCACAAGATTTCAGCTAAAGGCATGAAGGTGGGTAAAGCAAAATTAGATCTCATTGCAAAGCTACCATATCTTATAAATGTTAAGGGAGTACGAAGGTTTTTGGGCCATACCGGGTTCGACCGCAGATTCATTCGGGATTTCTTAAAGATCACAAAACCTCTATGCCATCCATTAGAGAAGGATGCTGTTTTCAACTTGGATGATAACTATAAGGCAGCTTTTGATTTTCTAAAGGGACAACTTGCAGCAGCTCTAGTAATTCAACCACCAAATTAGGGAGCCCCCTTCGAGATTATATGCAATGCAAGTGATTTTGCTGTAGGGGCAGTTCTTGGTCAGAGGACAGACAGAATTTTCCATACTATTCATTATGCCAGCCGTCTTCTTGATCCAGCTATGTGTAACTACACTACGACAGAAAATGAGATATTGGCTGTTGTTTTTGTGGTGGATAGATTCCATTCCTATTTGCTGGGAGCCAAAGTGATTATTTACATAGATCATGCAGCAATCCGTTACTTAATGGCTAAGAAAGATTCAAAACCAATGTTGATTCGATGGGTTCTACTTCTACAAGAGTTTGACTTGGAAATCCGTGATAAGAAGGGAGCTAAAAATCATGTTGTCGACCACCTTTCTCGATTGGAAAAGCATGAGCTGATAAGTTGGTTTTATAACAACTAATATGTGTTAAATCACTTGGCTTTTGTTGTGTGTTTTATGTAAATATGCAATGATTTCAGAGGTTTTATGCATTTATATGTTTACAATATGAAAATGATCAAATGGTGTAAAACGAGCAAGAATGATGGTAAATGAAGTGAAAAATGTAAAAGGCAAATGAAGGAACTAAGAATGCATATTTGGCCATTTTAGGGTTTTGGGCAGCTTGGTTGTGCAAATTCATTTGGGCATACCTTCTTCAATATTACTCCAAATGATGAGTTCTTGGATGTTATAGAAAGCTCTTTGAGTTGTCGTCAATTCGTGTGTTTTAAGTTTCTTCTAATTCCGTGTGTACATATGAGAAACGAAAGCATCTTGATGATTGCTACTTCAGTATTTAGTTATTGAATTAATATTGCCACAGTTTGGTAGATTGCTAATAACATGAGCTACAGACCTCCAATTAAGGTGATTCTTGATCCTTTGGAAAGCCACGAGATAGGTATCAAAAGTTTATGTTTACCATCAAGTCCAGTTTAGGAGCTAAGGCACATGAATTTGGTGTAGAAGTCGGGTCTTAAAGCTGAATTAAACACTCAGCCACAATGAAGAATCACACTCGCAATACCCTCACAAGCACTCACACAAACACCTCACGGGCACTCACTTCACACTACACTCTGGCACAGCTGCACACTCTCCCTCGCACATGCACATGCGCACACACATGCGGCGAGTTCACTTCGCCGCATGCACTCTCGCACACACCTCACCAACACCCAACACACTACGCACCAACACTACACACACATCATGCGGCGAGGTCACCTTGCCGCATGAATGTTTCGCACTCACTCACTACAATGTCCGCACACATCTGCACATTTGCTCTCAAATAATGCACATAACTCACTTCACTCATGCACTTCACTCACATTGCATACTTCACACACTCATTATTCTTTTGCACATATGTACTCACATGCACTTTACATACGATTCTTCACATGTTGTTGATTTTCATCCAAGATTCAAAACTTTCATAACATGTGGTTTTTTCTTTCTTATTCATGACATTCTTCACAAACAATTCATAATTCATTCCTTCTCACACACTCATAACATCATTCTTGTTTCATATGTGTAGCTCATTTTCAGCACACAACATTTATCATCCATATTCCATGTCTTCATACCACTAATTTCACCAACCGCATCACTCATTACATCTCATCTCATTTCCTTAGCTTCACACTTCTCACGAATTCACTCAGATTTCACACACCTTTCAAACTCACACACTCACACAAGGTGGCGAGACCTCGCCGCGAGGTCTCGCAAGCCAAGACATATGCCGGCGAGGTCTCGCCGCAAGACCTTGCCAGCAAAACACACACGGCGAGACCTCGCCGAGAGGTCTCGCCAAACACATACACTTTACGGCAAGACCTCGCCGCGAGGTCTCGCCAACAATTGATTCAGGTGATTTTCTGGTTAACACGGAAAATTACTAAGTGTTGCTGCTGTGGTGTACAGATGTAGTGAAGGCGTGGAGGTGGTAAGCCAGAAGGCGCACGACTGCTGAGTTCAATAAGGAAAATGCTGAAAGCATGAAGGCGTGAGTTGCTTGGGAAGTAAAGGAAAAAAGAAGCTGAACACTCAAGGGTTCTGCAAGACGAATTGAAGGCGTGAGGCTCAAAGGCGAGGAGGCGTGGTTCGTTGGCTGATGGATTTCTTGGAGGCTTGCGGAGCTGCTGAAAGCGTGAATGCAAGAAGCCTGAAGGCGCTGGAATTTCTAATCCTTGCCTTCAATTTCGGATTTTTCACCTTTTGGGCTGACTTTTGCTTTGTCTTTTGAGGGGCAATTTTGTAATAATTTAGATATTTTACGTTTACGTATTAGTTACATTTTCCTAATTCTATATATAGGAGGTGTAGCTAATATGTAAAGGAGATCCCGGAGAATATTATTCATTCCATTATTTAGGTTTTGATTTTGGGTAACAAACTTTTGATCTAGAGGGAGCGAGAAAATTTGCAAGATCTACTTTCTCTCTCTAGATTTTGAGCTCTATTTTCTATTCCGATCAAAGATTTGCTCCGATCATTGTAATTCTCATATCAATTAAGGAAGCTCTTGGAAGAATTCAATGGGTAAACTCCTTCCATTTATTGAAAATGAATTGTTTCAAGTTCCAAACTGTTGATCGTGAATTGGTAATGAAGTTCTATGGCTAGATCTCTCATGTTCTAGAGTTTCAACCGGTTAAATGAATAATTAGACTATACAATGCTATGCAATTGACATAATTCCTTAAGGATGAAATCATATGTGATTTTAATGATTAAATCTTGTTGAGTTTCATGAATTCACACTTTTATTGAATGAATTGAACTTTGATTGTGGTCGCCATGCTGAGTTGAAGTGAGATTTTACCAATATCTGTGAGAATTGCGTGAGATGAGAACTTGAAAGTGATTTCCTGAGTCTTTACACTTGTCTTAGCCGATCAATTCATTACTGAGATTTAGGCCTCGCCATGGGAAACTTCGATGGAATGAAACTTTAGGAAAAAGTGTTAAAGAAACTCTCTCAGATAGCAACGAAGGCATTCATACCTAGGTCGGGCCTCGCCATGGGAGTTCCTATGAATTGCATGCTAGACTTGCTAACTTTGGAGAGTTGAGGCATTGCGGGTTGAATCCATTCTACTTAGGCCTCGCCATGGGAGAAGTGGAATGTTAAGGAGTATAGAAAACACTGTGGTCGCCATGCTAAGTGTTAGCTAGCTTCATGGGCAATAGAGATCTCCTTATTGTTTTACTTCCATGTCGAGAGCATTGCAATCATGGCCTAATGTGCATTCAACTGGTGGAAATACTCTAGAGCATCCAGTCTCTTCCTGTTTTTACACTTTATTTGTTGCATTTGATTCTTTACTAGTTAGTGTTTAGTTTTGTTTCTTTCGTGACAATCTGAGAGCAAATTCTGAGTTCTTGAACCATCCCCTTCCCTGTGGATACAATCCCTCTCACTACTACTACATTAGTAGTTTAGGGTAAAATTGAGCTGATACGACTTTAAGCTATCAATTTTTGTCTTATTGTAATTACACTGAGCTAGATCAAGAAGACGGCTGGCATAATGAATAGTATGGAAAATTCTGTCTGTCCTCTGACAAATAACTGTCCCCATAGCTAAATCACTTGCATTGCATATAATCTCGAAGGGGGCTCCCCAATTTGGTCGTTGAATTACCAGAGCTGCTCCAAGCTGTCCTTAAGAAAATCAAAAGCTGCCTTACAATTATCATCAAAGTTGAAAACAACATCCTTCTCTAATAGATGGCATAAAGGTTTTGTGATCTTTAAGAAATCCCGAATGAATCTGCGGTAGAACCAGACATTGCCCAAAAAGCTTCGTACTCCCTTAACATTTATTGGATATGGTAGCTTTGCAATGAGATCCAATTTTGCTTTATCCACCTCCATGCCTTTAGCAGAAATCTTGTGGCCTAGGACAATTCCTTCTTGCACCATAAATTGACATTTTTCCCAATTCAAGACATGATTTGTCTCTACGCATCTTTCAAGTACCTTAACTAGGTTATCCAAGCACCGATCAAAGAAATGACCAAAAACTGAGAAATCATCCATAAATACCTCAATAATGTCTTCCACCATATCATAGAAGATGGCCATCATACACATTTGAAATGTTGCGGGTGGATTACATAACCCAAAAGGCATTCTCTTAAATGCAAAAGTACCAAAAGGGCAAGTGAAAGTTGTTTTGTCCTGATCATTTGGGTCAATAGTGATCTGATTATCTCCAGAATAACCATCCAAGAAACAATAGAATAGATAACCAACAATTCTGTCCAACACTTGATCAAGGAATGGTAGAGGAAAATGATCTTTACGGGTTGCCTTGTTGAGCATGTGATAATCCATACAAACTCGCCATGCATTAATGATTCGGGTTGCTAACAACTCGTCATTATCTGTCTTGACCACTGTAACCCCACTCTTCTTTGGTACACATTAGACGAGACTTACCCATTCACTATCAGATATAGCATAAATCATCCCAAAGTTCAAATGTTTGATCACCTCTTTTTGACCACATCCATCGTTGCCGGATTTAATTGATGTTGCCTATCACATACTAGAATTGCATCATCTTCTAAAAGAATCTTATGCATACAGATTGAAGGACAAATTCCCTTAATGTCAGCAATAGTCCACCCAAATGCTTCTTGATACTTTTTCAGTACCATAATAAGCTTCTCTTCTTGCCGTGATTCCAATGTCGCAGAAATCACTATAGGCAAAGTGTGATTTTCTCTCAAGAAGGCATATTTAAGATGTGAGAGGAGTGGTTTGAGCTCTAATTTTGGGGGATCTTCAACTGAAGGTTTAAGCTTATTTTCCTTGCAATCAAGAACTTCAATTGGCCTCATCGCAATGGGCTCATCACAAACACCATCAGTTATCTCTAAAATAGAAGTATTTATGAAAATACTTTCAACCATATTTTGCAACTCTAATGCTATATTTTCATCAATCTTAAAGAGCTCATAATTAGATATAGACATTAAAAATGCATTATCATTAAAACTACATGTTTCATAGGATTGCATGCAATAACTAAAGATTCAACAACTTCCTTGAAAAAGCAAGTGTTAATGTCCCTAGGATGCTTCATAGCGTAATTAACATTAAATGTTACCTCTTCGCCATTGACACGAAAAGTGATTGTCTTGCTGCGTACGCCAATTAAAGTATCTCCAGTTGTCAAGAATGGTCTTCCAAATATGAGAGGAACCTCTTCATCCTATTTCATGTCCAAGATAAAGAAGTCTACCGGAATTGTGAACTTGTCTACTACTACCAAAACACCCTCAATGATATCCATAGGAGTGATGATGGATCAGTCAGCTAACTAAAGAGTGATAGCCACTGGTTTGATTTGCTCACTCATTCCCACACTGACAGCTATAGAATAAGGCATCAAATCAATACCAGCCCCCAAATCACATAATGCTTTAACAAAATATCTTGATCCAATTCTACATAGAATTGTGCAGCTTCCTTGATCTTTATGCTTAGGGGGAAGATTTATCTTCATTAAGCATTTGCCAACCTCATTTAATTGAATAACCTCAACACATTTCAAAATCTGCTCCTTATTCGAAATAAGATCTTTCAAGAATTTCGTGTAAGTAGGTACAGTCTTCACCAAATCCAACAAAGGTATTTCCACATGGAGCTGCTTGATCATCTTAGCAAATTTGCTGAACAAATTTTTCTATTTTGATGGACATTAATGTCCTCTTCCAAATGCTCATGTTTTTCCAATCGAGAAATGTGGTCGGCAACATTATTTTCAGCTCCCTTCTAATCACGGATTTCCAAGTTGAACTCTTGTAGAAGTAGAACCTATCAAATCAACATTGGTTTTGCATATATCTTAGCCATTAAGTAACGGATTGCTACATGATCTACGTAAATAATCACTTTGGCTCCTAGCAAATAGGAATGGAATCTATCCACCGCAAAAACAACAGCCAACATCTCATTTTTTGTCGTAGTGTAATTACACTGAGCTGGATCAAGAAGACGACTGGCATAATGAATAGTATGGAAAATTCTGTCTGTCCTCTGATGAAGAACTGTCCCCATAGCAAAATCACTTGCATTGCATATAATCTCGAAAGGGGCTCCCCAATTTGGTTACCAGAGCATCTCCAAGTTGTCCCTTAAGAAAATCAAAAGCTGCCTTACAATTATCATCAAAGTTGAAAACAGCATCATTCTCTAATAGATGGCATAAATGTTTTGTTATCTTTAAGAAATCCTGAATGAATCTGCGGTGGAGCCCGGCATTGCCCAAAAAGCTTCGTACTCCCTTAACATTTATTGGATATGGTAGCTTTGCAATGAGATCCAATTTTGCTTTATCCACCTCCATGCGTTTAGCTGAAATCTTGTGGCCTAGGACAATTCCTTCTTGCACCATAAATTGACATTTTTTCCAATTCAAGACATGATTTGTCGATACGCATCTTTCAAGTACCTTAGAGAGGTTATCCAAGCACCGATCAAAGGAATGACCAAAAACTGAGAATTCATCCATAAATACCTCAATAATGTCTTCCACCATATCATAGAAGATGGCCATTATACACATTTGAAATGTTGCGGGTGCATTACATAACCCAAAAGGCATTCTCTTAAATGCAAAAGTACCAAAAGGGCAAGTGAAAGTTGTTTTGTCCTGATCATTTGGGTCAATAGTGATCTGATTATATCCGGAATAACCATCCAAGAAACAATAGAATAGATAACCAGCAATTCTGTCCAACACTTGATCAAGGAATGGTAGAGGAAATGATCTTTACGGGTTGCCTTGTTGAGCATGTGATAATCCATACAAACTCGCCATGCATTACTGATTCTGGTTGCTAACAACTCGTCATTATCAGTCTTGACCACTGTAACCCCACTCTTCTTTGGTACACATTGGACTGGACTTACCCATTCACTACCAGATATAGCATAAATCACCCCAAAGTCCAAAAGTTTGATCACCTCCTTTTTGACCACATTCATCGTTGCCGGATTTAATCGATGTTGCCTATCACATACTAGAATTGCATCATCTTCTAAAAGAACCTTATGCATACAGATTGAAGGACTAATTCCCTTAATGTTAGCAATAGTACACCCAAATGCTTCTTGATACTTTTTCAGTACCATAATAAGCTTCTCTTCTTGCCGTGATTCCAATGTCGCAGAAATCACTATGGGCAAAGTGTGATTTTCTCTCAAGAAGGCATATTTAAGATGTGAGATGAGTGGTTTGAGCTCTAATTTTGGGGGATCTTCAACTGAAGGTTTAAGCTTATTTTCCTTGCAATCAAGAACTTTAATTGGCCTCATCGCAATGGGCTCCTCACAAACACCATCAGTTATCTCTAAAATAGAAGTATTTATGAAAATACTTTCAACCATATTTTGCAACTCTAATGCTATATTTTCATCAATCTTAAACAACTCAGAATTAGATATAGACATTAAAAATGCATTATCATTAAAACTACATGTTCCATAGGATTCCATGCAATAACTGAATATTCAACAACATCCATGAAAAAGCAAGTGTTAATGTCCCTTGGATGCTTCATAGCGTAATTAACATTAAATGTTACCTCTTCGCCATTGACACGAAAAGTGATTGTCTAGCTGCATACGCCAATTAAAGCATCTCTAGTTGCCAAGACTGGTCTTCTAAAGATGAGAGGAACCTCTTCATCCTCCTCCACGTCCAAGATAAATAAGTCCACCGAAATTGTGAACTTATCTACTATTACCAAAACATCCTCTATGATACCCATTGGAGTGATGATGGATCGGTCAGCTAACTGAAGAGTGATAGCCAGTGGTTTGATTTGTTCACCCATTCCCACACTGACAGCTATAGATTAAGGCATTAAATTAATACCAGCCCCCAAATCACATAACGCTTTAGCAAAATATCTTGATCCAATTCTACATGGAATTGTGCAGCTTCCTTGATCTTTAAGCTTAGGGGGAAGATTTATCTTCATTAAGCATTTGCCAATCTCATTTAATTGAATAACCTCTTCACATTGCAAAATCTGCTCCTTATTCGAAATAAGATCTTTCAAGAATTTCGTGTAAGTAGGTACAGTCTTCACCAAATCCAACAAAGGTATTTCCACATGGAACTGCTTGATCATTTTAGCAAATTTGCTGAACAAAATTTTCTTCTTTGATGGATGATGAAGCTCAAAAATGTACCTCGGGCAAATTGAGATTGACCGAGCTGAGGACACCGAGCTCCACGCAATAATCTTCAATTATCTGTAAAATAAACAATGTTAGAGAGAAATCCCGAGGTAATCCCCGGGGATTTCACTCCGATGATTAAGTCAGTAATTGTATGAATCAATCCATCCATCTCCGTCTAATCAGATTCCTCTATATATGAAACATATTACCTATTGTTATTGTTGAACTATATCCGGGATTTTCTCCTGGATTATCGGTCTGCTATGATCTTGTTTATCTTATCCCTTTTTATTAGGAAGTATTTGAATTATGTTATATCAATACCTCCTCAAGTCGGTATATATATTTATATCCCGACGTGACGATAACATTTCAATACCTTCGAGCTCATCGTCTTACTTTGTGAAATAATTCTGATGCTTCGAAATTATCAAAAACAACGCTTAGCTGCTAAGAATAAACGTACGCCTTGGTACCAACAAAGGATAAATGATAACCATTAATTCTCGCACGCGTTTTTATTCAAACGCAATCATTACCTCTCACCGTATACGTTATCCGAAACGGTTCGAATTAATTCAAATTCACTATAAACCTGCAACTTTCTGGCAAACCTTCATCAGCAACTTCATTATTCACCTCCTGCAAAGCTAAACATTCCCTTGGGTTTTCCTCCATCATTTCCAGAATTTCCCTTTATTCAACTTTAGGTACGTCTTTCGAAGATCATTCTAAATCATCAGAACATGTTAAATCTGCATCTTATGTTGAACCTTCCCCTTCTAAGGATGTCAGTACAGAATCTGTTGGTAATCTCAATCCTTCATCTTCTGTCCACAGTATTCCACCTCCAGTGAGCGGTGAATCACCAATTTCTTCCAAAACGACAACTCCTCTTAGAAAATCACTTAGACAATCTCTTAAGGCTAACCTTTCAAGTAGTCTTAAAATGGAGATTGTTAAAAAGGAAACTACCAAAATAGTTAGTGATATTAAAATATCTGAACAAAGTAGCGAAACAGGAGTTCCTGAAGCTGAGGGTACTGAGGTAGAAGATATTACAGAAGGGATCTTTGCTAGCTCCATCTCTTCTACCTTAAGCAGAAAAAATATTGATCAGATTTTGTCAAAATATTTTATTCCAAATAATTTGCCAGTTAAAGCTCCTTCCAAAGTCGACCGAGCAAACAATCCTCCTCAGGGTTTTATAACCCTTTATGAACATCAACTACAAGCCGGTCTTAGAATTCCCCTTAGCAGCTTACTGTCTAACGTCTTAGACCATTACAGAATAAACTTGAGTCAGCTTACCCCAAATTCCATTAGAACAATTATAGGGTTTGAACTGCTCTGCGCACATCACAAAATAATTTATAATCTGTCCCTCTTCAGACGCTTTTTTTCTTTGAAAACTGTTCCCAATGAATTGGGGTGGTTTTATTTTAACCGACGCCCGAGCACAATTCAACTTCTGGAAAAATTTCCAACTTCCATTCATAACTGGAAGAAAAGATTCTTCTTCCTTAATTCAGAATTTCTCAAGAAAAACCATCCTTGGAGAATCGTTAATAGTATAACCGATAAACAACCCCAGAAATCTTATAATGTAGGTGGGGAAGAGACACTCGAGTCTTTAAAAGTTACCCTTGATGTATCCCGCCTTCCTGAGAGAATTTTGGTTCAGGGTAAATTGAGCTCTGCCATTCTTGATTCTAAGTACAAAGGCTCCAAGGATAGACTCGGTGTTGAATGTAAGTATTTCTTTTCCACTGGTTATCTTTGGGAATTCCATTCTAATATGCTCCTCTTCTGATGTTTTTTGTTATTACAGTGATGAATATCGCACAACTACTTAAAGCAGGCAGAGCTACCAAGAATGCTTCCTCCTCGGGTAAAACCAGCCCAGGAGATTCTACCACTGTTGCAGCTTCTGCAGAAGGAGTCGTACCTCCTTTGAAGGATCTAATCTCCACTGACGAGCCAAAGACTGTCAGCTCGGGTTTGCCTCCATTACCCGAGGACAAAGGAAAAGAGAAGAAAAGAAAGAATTACAAAAGAAAAACACCGAGCTCAATAACTGAAGTTGCTCCTCCGAGCAAGAAAACTGAGAGAATGTCGACCTCAGATGTTGACGCTGCTCCTTCAGCTCAAGAAATTTCGACCTCGGTAGCTGATATTAATTCACCGAGCAGAGGAATAGCTGAACCCATCCCTTCAGCTCCACCTACTGAGGAAGCTAGTCAAAACATACCCCCTATCACAATAACATCCATCCCAACTCCTCATTTTTCTAGCATTCCTTCCAATTTTTCTCAGGATTCTGCTTTCGGCTTCCTATCCCAAACTAATCCTTCTCAAGTTCCCATTTCATACATTAACATCACGCACCCCGGAGACTTCTTTTGCCCGGGCTGGGGTTTCAACCGCAATTCCAGAATTTTAACCCCAGCCTTGGCTCAACAATGGTTAAGTGAGAGCATCCTGCCTCGGGACCAGGATTCTCTTAAACAATTAAGCAATGAAAAATTGCTTAATATTTTCTATTTACACTCTGCTCAGGTATTTCGCCTTTGAGAATTTACTCTGTGCTTCCTTCTATTAGTTACCTGAGTTCACCTTCATCTTATAATTTCTCTTTTATTTATGCAGGGTGCGGCGTTATCCAATCGAGCTGCAGAAATCATTCATGGTGCATCCGACCTCCGCTCCATGTTTGACAATGAACAAAAGAAAGTGGCCGAACTGGAGGAAGAGAATAAAAGACTTACCGACCTCCACTCTAAATCTGAGACAGAGTTGGAAACAGGCAAGAAGAAGGTGTCCGAGCTGGAGCAAGAGAACAAGAGACTTTCCGATCTCCAATCTAACTTTGAAACAGAATTGGAGACGAATAAGAAATCAACTGCCGAACTGCGCTCATCTTTAGAGACCGAGCAGAAAAATTCCGAGGTCCTTCGCTCCCAGGTCGGTCAAGTCACCTCTAACTTTGAGGTCGAGAAGGAAAAAACTAAAGACCTCCAGTTTACAATCCAAAGGCTTATTTCTCATACGGAAAAGGAACAGAAGAAGTACGATGACATCCGCTCCAAGAATGGAAGGCTCTGCTCTACCGTTCTGATGTACGAAAGACATTTGAAGGCTAAGCAGGTTCAATATAATCGTCTCAAAGAGCAATACGATCATCTCAAAGAGACTGGCTCCAAGCAAATAATAGAGAATTTTTTGAAATCCCAAGACTTTGCTGAACTCGTCTCCAAGATCAACCTACCAGTTGTACAAATTGGATACAATGAATCGGTTGAAGCAATTCAACGAGATCATCTGCCCGATAAGAATTTGAAGGAACTGGGCTTTGAAGATGATGCTGAAGATAAAGTCAACGCCGCTTTTAAGGAGATAACTGGAGCTGAGCTTAATTTCTCTGTAAGGCAATTTGTTCCTTCCACTCCTATCCATGAAAACCCAGAAGTGAATCTGCCTGAGTTAGAGAACCAAGAGAGAAATGAACAGCCTTGAAGGCTTTTGATGTACTGGAGACAATTTAATCCTTTTTTTTTAATCTTATATTTTGGGTTTTTATCCCTCTTATTTAACAAGAATTTCTATTATCTTTTTCCAGAATATTGATAATCTTCCAGAGTTTTTATGAATTAGATAACTTTCTCGAGATTTCGTTTTACCCAGAGCTTCAGCTCGGGTTTTTCCTTGTGATTACTTTTTATTCACAAAGTCTTATGAAAATAATTGACATTCCAAAACTATTTAATAGGTTATGCTTATAGTGATAAGGATACGTGAGAAATTAAATGATTTTAAGTTCTTAGAAAATTATTTAAAAGAAATAGAATAAGATGCAAATTAGTGAAATTTTAATATCTAAAAGAAAAGGAAACTGGTACATTAAACCTTAGAGAAACAAGGCTAAAAATTAGGAAACAGAATACTTGAGGTATAAGGATACTAGTACATGTAAACCCTAATCAAACACTATAAATAGGACCTTTCAGTACATCAAAAAACTCACGTAAAGACTTTTGGGGCAAGAGGAAGGGCTAAAAGCAACTACAATAATTTGTAAGTAAATTCTAGATCCCTTCTATAATATTAAAAGATTTATTGTTATATAACTTGAGATGTATTATTTAAATCGTATTTATGGTGTGGTATTAAGTTAAATCCTTTCAGATTACATTCAAATATATTATGGTTTCGTTGATTGCGCATTCTGAATTTGGTTCCGACAGATGGGATGCATGTTATGTTATGAATAAGTGCATGATATACATATAAATAGAGAATTATATCATAGTACATGTTTTGTTTCTTTGTGGGTCCAGTGTTGTGAATCAGTTGAGCCAAGTAAGTCAAACTCTGAAGGTTGTTTTATTTTACAAATTTTCATGGTTCCTGTTTTACGTCTGTGTGGTTCCAGTGACGTGAAATATTTTGCAAAATAAGTTAAACTCCTGAAGGATGTTTATTTGCAAAATTTTCTTACACAAACACAATTCGGAAAACTGCATGTTTTGGTTGTTTACTGACTCATATAGATCCTGACGTGCTTACACTTCATGGATCATGTTCTTACACAAACACAATATGTATATATGTGACCCTTAAACAATCAGGAAAGAATTTTAAATACTGTATATTTATATATGTAATCATTAAGTAATGATGAAGGAATTTTAAATGATATATGTGTATATGTGTTTATGTGATCAATATTTATATATGTAATCATTAAGTAATGATGAAGGAATTTTTAATGATATATGTGTATATGTGTTTATGTGATCAATACGTAATCATGAAGAATTGGTACATGCTATATATACATGTTTATGTCTGATGACTTTGATAATTCGGAATTCATACAGTATATTTAAGTGGTCAGAGACTTTAATGATCTGAATGGATTATGAATTCTTTTGGCCATAAGTAGTGTTGCCAAACTTGCAATGACCTTACCAGTGCATACAACTCCTTGTCATAAGTTGCATACTTTAAAGCTGCCCCATTAAGCTTTTCACTGAAATAAGCCACGGGCCTTGATTCCTGCATAAGAACAGCACCAATACCAATTCCGGAGGCATCACAGTGTATCTCAAAAGCTTTATTGAAATTCGGCAAAGCAAGTAAAGGGGCATGAGTCAATTTATACTTCAAAGTGTTAAAGGCGTTTTCATGTTCTTTATTCCATGCAAAGGTGACATTCTTTTTAACAAGTTCATTTAAAGGTGCAGCAATGGAACTAAAGTCTTTAACAAATCAGACTCAAGGTAAGTTGAATAAGAGACATGCAAAATGGTTGGAATTCATTGAAACTTTTCCTTATGTGATTAAATATAAATCTGGTCATGAGAATGTGGTAGCTGATGCTTTATCTAGGAGGTATGCTTTATTTACCTATTTACATGCAAAGCTACTTGGATTTGAATTGATTGAAGACTTGTATAAGGAAGATGTTGACTTTGCCGAATCTTATGAACTTTGTTCATTAAGGCCGAATGGTGATTATTTTGCGCATGATGGTTTCTTGTTTCGCAAGGATAAATTGTGCATTCCCTCGTGTTCCATTCGTGATTTACTTGTTAAAGAAACCCATGGGGGAGGGTTAATGGGGCATTTTGGTATTGTTAAAACACTCTCTGTTTTGAATGAGCACTTTTATTGGCCTAACATGATTAAAGATGTTAAAAGTGTTTGTGAAAAATGTATTGTGTGTCAGCATGCTAAGTCCAAAGTAATGCCTCATGGTTTTTATCAACCTCTGCCTGTTCCTAGCAACCCTTGGATTGACATATCTATGGATTTTGTGTTAGGGTTACCTAGATCACGCACTGGTAATGATAGCATTTTTGTTGTAGTTGATAGATTTAGTAAAATGTCTCACTTCATTGCATGTTCTAAATCTAATGATGCTACCAAAATTGCTGACCTTTTCTTTAAGGATATTGTACGTTTGCATGGAATTCCTAAGAGTATTGTTAGTGATAGAGATGTTAAGTTTTTGTCACATTTTTGGCGTACACTTTGGAATAAATTAGGCACAAAATTACTGTTTTCTACTGTTGCACATCCACAGACTGATGGTCAAACAGAAGTAGTAAATCGTACATTGTCTAATTTACTTCGTGCTCTCATTCAGAAAAACTTAAAGAATTGGGAGAATTGTTTGCCACACATTGAATTTGCATATAACCGAACTGTTCAAAGTTCTACTGCTTATTCGCCTTTTGAAGTTGTGTATGGATTTAATTCTTTAACTCCCCTTGATATTTTGCCTCTTCCTATTAATGAGTTTGTTAATGTGGAAGGTAAAGCTAAGGCAGACTTTGTAAAGGAGTTACATGAAAAGGTTTACAAAAATATTCAAAGACGTAATGAGCAATATGCAAAACAAGCCAACAAGGGCAGAAGACAAGTGATTTTCGAACCAGGAGATTGAGTTTGGATTCACTTGAGGAAAGAAAGATTTCCTGAAAAGAGGAAATCTAAACTTCATCCAAGAGGAGATGGTCCTTTTCAAGTCTTGGAAAGGATTGGAGACAATGCATATAGAATCGAACTACCTAGTGAGTATGGTAATTGAAAAAAAAAAAGAGGCCGAATTGAAAAAAAAAGGGCCCAATTAAAAAAAAAAAAAAGAGAGAAAAGAAAGAAAAAGTCGGACCATATTTATATAAAAAAAAATAAAGACAGCCCAAGAAAAGAACTAAAGTTCTTGTTTGTTCTTTGAAAATCACCAATATTGTAAGTGCCATATCTTGCTCATTTTAGCTCGGAATTGAGTGATTCAAAAACCATTTTTCTTCTTTTTTTGTCTACTTTCTGTTTTTCATAGTATTCTGGAGTTAATCTGTTTATACCCCATACGTGTTCTATAAATTGTTCTAGTGACGTGATTTTCCTTCAAACTTCATTGGCTTTACTTGTGTGAATTGATTTGTTGGATTATTCGGTTGAGACTTGTTATTATAATCAATGAACAGTAAGCTAAATTAGTTTGAGAGATTCATTGTTGAGAGATTAGATAGGGTATACACGAGAAAAACCTCTACACTAGAGAGGAGAGCATATACTACCCATATTGTGAGAACCCGTGAGGTATATTTCTATATATTTCTTGTGTTTTTACTAACTTGCAGGTACAAATGGAGGGTGATGAATCTAAATCACCAAAGGTAGTGGACCAAAAGTTCACTAACGATGTCCTCTTTGACATGATCCGAAAACTCACACTCAAAGTTGATAGTTTGTCTTCACCACCACCTAAGGGTCCTAGATCCCGAAAAGTTGAGTTTGAGTCCGACAATGATTCTAGTCATGATGAGGAGGAGGAAGAGGAGGGCACGAGCTCTTCTAAGAAAGGTGACAAGTCTAAGATTTCCATTGCTTCTGTTAAACTAACTATCCCAACTTTCCATGGTAAAGCAGATCTCGAGGCTTATTTTGATTGGGTTCGTGAGCTTGAGAACTTCTTTGAAGGCCATGATTACCCCGAAAAGGAAAAGTACCGACTTGCTTTTATGCACCTTAAGGATTATGCTAGTTTATGGTGGGATGAGGTTATAAGGTCTAGACGTCAAGATGGAGAAAGGCCAGTCAAGACTTGGAGCCAAATGAAGATGCTTATGAGGAAGAAGTATGTCCCTTCTCATTACATCCGTGAATTGAATAGAAAATTGCACTCTCTTGTGCAAGGTAATAAATTGGTTGAGGAGTATTACCATGAGATGGAAGCTTTGATGATTAAATCTAATGTTCAGGAGGATCCCGACTCCACAATTGAAAGGTATTTGAGAGGTATGCATTCTGATTTGGCTTATCATGTGGATTTGCAAAGTTATGTTGATATTAATGAACTTGTCCACAAAGCAATCAAGATTGAAAGGCACATGAAAGGGAAGAGTAAGTTCTCACAACCGCCACCACCTTGGCGAAGGGAACAAAAGCCGAATGTTACCCCTTTTACACCACCGTCAAAGCCGCATCAATTCACCTCCAATCCAACATCAAGTGCATCATCCCAAGTCCCAAAATCAGTCCCTAAACCTGTGGAGAACACCCCAAAAATGGCATCAACTCCTAGTCCAAGATTGAGGGATGTTCGTTGTTATAAATGTCAAGGTTATGGACATGTGCAAGCTGAGTGTCCAACTCGAAAATTGATGATAACTCTTGATAGTGGAGAAGTGGTAAGTGATGATGATTGTGCCGACATGCCACCTCTTGAAGAGAAGCACCAAAGTGATTCAAGTGATAATGAAGCTCTTGAATCATATACTTATGATGTTGGTAATTACTCTTTAGTTTCTCGCCATGTTCTTAATGTTCAACCTTTAGTTGATAATGATGATTTGATGCAACGAGATAACATATTTCACACACGATGCATGGTTCAAGGAAAGATTTGTAGTGTGATTATTGATAGTGGTAGTTGCACCAATGTGGCGAGCACTTTGTTTGTGAATAAATTGAATTTGACTTGCATGAAACATTCCAAGCCTTATCGTCTTCAATGGTTAAATAATTTGGTTGATACACGAGTTACCAAACAAGTTAGGTTTTCTTTTACCATTGGGAAGTATGTTGATACTATTTTATGTGATGTTGTTCCAATGGAAGCAAGTCATATTTTACTTGGGCGTCCTTGGCAATTTGATTGTGATGTGATTTATCATGCCAAGAAAAATTTCTATAGCTTTGTATACGAAGGAAAGAGGTTTAATCTTCACGCTTTGACTCCTGAACAAGTCTTTGAAGATCAAACAAGAATCATTCAAGCTACCAGAGATGCAAACGCCGCAAAGGAGAAGAAATTGCAAGAGAAACAATGTAATAATGGATCGAAATCTTGTAATAGTCATGATATAGTTGTTTCAAAATCTTGTCATTTTGCTTCTTCTAATGAGATTGAGAGAGCCTTACTAGCTAGGCAATCAATGTACTTACTTGGTGATAGTGTTCACGAATTTTCTTATTTGCTGCCTAGTACATTTGTTTTGCAGGTTTTTGGAGTTCCTAAGTGCTTAATGGAGTTCGAAATAACTCATTATCAATTGCAAGGAATCCAATCTGCCTTAGCTTGTTTTCCACAAGGTAAGCAAGGTAAGTTAGGTAAGTATGAAAGCTTATTGGTTGATTTCAATGGTTTTAAAGTAAAGAACTTTGTTAACGTCAATGCTATTGATTTTCAAAGTTTGATTTCTGTTTTGAATCAATTTCAATGTCTTTCACACACCTTTGAAACATTAGTTCGAAATTCTTTAACATGTGCATTAAAATCCAATGATTTGGGTTTTGGTAAGCAAATTATTTCACATAATTCTTCAATTATGAAATCCAATTATTTCGTTTTGAATGAGTTTATGTATAGTTTCTTCACATGCTATGTTGCTTATCTCATACATGAATTATATTTTGAGCTTAATATTGATAATTTCGAACTACATCAAACCTTTGCATGCACTCATTCAAGTGTTAATTATATTGACTCTATTTGTTGGGTTAATGATTCTTTTGATTCTTTATTTCGTGATTTTGTTCACATCCATCAAGTTCAAAGAGGTCCTTGGATAATTCAACACTTGTATGGTAAGTTATCTCCGTTCCAAATTTCTTTTGAATTCCAAGAGGTAAAATTTTCTGTTTACAACTATTCAATAAATTGTTTACATTCTAGTTTTTGGAATTGCACTCTCATATTTGATAACTTTTTCATGTTTTTAGAGGTCTTAATACGTTCATGTGATTTGCACTTTCTCAAGGATGCATATATGTTTTCTTGTTATGAATTTTCGTGTCTTTATGATTCTATTCATATATGTTTACATCCTTTGCTTACATTACATGTTAATAACGTAAATAATGTGTTCATGAATGTTGTTAGTGAATTCATATTGATTAGTTCTTTAATTAAGAACATTCGATTTTCTGATTTGCACAAACTATATGATAGTTATTTGCATAATTTTTTTGAATTCATTGACTTCAACATTATGACTCATGCAAAATTTGTTACGACTAATCATGTTATATGTATTTCGATTTTGCATACATATTCTGCCCCTTCTATTCTTTTGGTGAAAGGAAATTATTCTACGTATTGTTTTAGATTATTGTGCTTTCTTTTACCTTATACATTTGTCTTGTTTTGGCAGGATATAACTTCTTGTTGCTCGAGATGTGCATCTTCCCAATTTTATTTGGCTCGAGTTTGCATTGGGTTCATCATATTGGTTTTTGATCCAAGAACTCATTTTCAAGATTCGAGGACGAATCCTTTCGAGGAGGGAGGGAATGATGAGAATTAGCCCGTGTCCATGTCCGTGGTGTTAAAGTCAAATTGTCATCCTGAAAGTTTCTGTCACATTATGGTATTCTTGCCATAACTCTTTCGATATAACTCGGAATTGCATGATTCAAGAAGCTCTGGAACGATAAGAGATAGAGCTACAACTTTCATGTTTTACGTTTTCCGCGATTCTGACATTATAACAGTTGAAAATGCCTTCCAAATTTGATGACGGGATTTTGGCCGAATTTTCATCTCGAATTTCATGGACTACATTGAAGACCAAGATGGCGTGCTTGGGCTTTGTAATTATTGGATCACGCCATTGTTAATCTTTAGGATTTATTTAAGTTGTAATAATAAGTCCATTAACATTAATTAATTGGGCTTTATTTTCGTTAATTAATAAGTCATTACTTGGCCCAATTATCTTGCATGGTAATTAGGAAAGTAATCTCCTACTTTTTAGGAGGATTTAGGAAAGTAAGAGTACAAATCGGTTTTTACTTCTTCATAACCGATTTGCTATGATTAGGAAACTTAAAGTTTGTCTTTTATTTATTGGTTTCCTTTTCCAATTTGGAAACTAAGTTGTAATAGGATTAAACTAGGGTTTTATGTTTTTGTAGCCTATTTATAGGTGAGTTTTTCACATGAAATAATAAGATGAATTTTGATAAAATTAAGCATTGCTTAAGCCTTCTTCCAGCCGTGAAAAGTTGAAAGAAAAATGTGAGGATTTAATTGATTTCAATTGTGTTTTCATAAGACCCGCGAAGCCTTAGTGAGGAGCTATAGGTTAGCTTACCCGTTCTTGATTTAAAGAACTCGCCAAACTGAAGAGATTTAACTTTTGATTTACATTAGTTAAGTTAATACTTTTTGTTATAACGTTGGGATGTAGATTGCTTCAATCTTTGTCCTTGCGTTTCATCTTGTTCTTTCCGCTTTGTTTTGTGTTTCTTGTTCGTGATTGTGTTGAGTTTGGTGTACAACGATCCAAAGATTTGTGGAAAATACATGAGATCAAGGTCCTTCCTAAGTCAACTCGTATCATTAGTCGTAACAAATTTTGCATGAGTCATAATGTTGAAGTCAATGAATTCAAAACAATTATGCAAATAACTATCATATAGTTTATGCAAATCAGAAAATTGAATGTTCTTAATTAAAGAACTAATCAATATGAATTCACTAACAACATTCATGAACACATTATTTATGTTATTAACTTGTAATGTAAGCAAAGGATGTAAACATATATGAATAGAATCATAAAGACACGAAAATTCATAACAAGAAAACATATATGCATCCTTGAGAAAGTGCAAATCACATGAACGTATTAAGACCTCTAAAAACATGCAAAAGTTATCAAATATGAGAGTGTAATTCCAAAAACTAGAATGTAAACAATCTATTGAATAGTTGTAAACAGAAAATTTTACCTCTTGGAATTCAAAAGAAATTTGGAACGGAGATAATTTACCATACAAGTGTTGAATTATCCAAGGTCCTCTTTGAACTTGATGGATGTGAGCAAAATCACGAAATAAAGAATCAAAAGAATCATTAACCCAACAAGTAGAGTCAATATAATTAACACTTGAATGAGTGCATGCAAAGGTTTGATATAGTTCGAAATTATCAATATTAAGCTCAAAATATAATTCATGTATGAGATAAGCAACATAGCATGTGAAGAAACTATACATAAACTCATTCAAAACGAAATAATTGGATTTCATAATTGAAGAATTATGTGAAATAATTTGCTTACCAAAACACAAATTGATGCGAATGTTGTATGACCGAGGCTCCAACTCCTGGACCAAATTCGAATCTCCCACACAAGCTATAGGACCGTGTTGCTCTTACCAAGATAATCCACAACAAGAACACAAAATTGGATGGAACGAAATCAAAGGAAAAACGCTAGGAATTGAGTAAATCAAAACTTCACGTTTTATTACTAATGAACTTAATTTAACCTATGAAAATTCAATCAGTTAAACAAGTTAATTAGGCCTGCTCTTTAAATAAAGAACAATTGGTGTAATCTCCTATAGGTCACGCTAAAGGGGATTAACTACAATGAACAGTTAAATAACTCTTCAAGGCTTTGAACAACTCAAGGAGTTAATTCACGAATTTTAGCAAAGCTAAAAACTCAATTTTATTCACCAACTTATTGTGTAAAAACGTTACATGCATCTCCTTTTTATAGGGGATGAGTTTCGGCCATGCCAAGAAGGAAAAGGAAATAAACCCTAGTAGTTGCAAAGTACAACTTGACTTCTTAACAAACTAGCTAACTAACTAATCCAAGTTGTAAAAGGATTAGGTTAGACAGTTTTTAATGAAGAAGCAAAACGTGTTTTGGCTTCTTGTTTCCTAAACTAATCAACTTTCCAAATTGGAAAAGGAAACTACAACTAACTACCAAATCCTTGTCCAAAAAGGATTTGCTTTACTTGCCATTATCATGCAAGATAATTGGGCCAAGTAATTTATTAAACTACCAATTAATTAAAGCCCACATTAAGTGTTTTGGACTTAATTAATTAACAACAAAATAAAATCCTAAAGTAATTAAAGGGCGTGAACCACCTAATGAAGCCCAAAGACACGCCTTTCTTGGACTTAAATTCTTCTCGGCCTTAGCTTGCTTCTTCAAGGTGGAATTTCCTTAAGCTCCAATGTAGATCTTTGAGGAACTTCTTCTTGAATGGTAATTGAAGAAACATGCCAAAGAACACCATGATGAGATGATGTGCACATCTCGGCCTCCAAGTCACCAAAGTGTGATGACAACAAAGTGTGCAAAGCTTCTTTCATCCTTTTGCTCCTTGATCTTGTCATTGGTCCATCAAGATTCTTCAAGGGATCATCTAAGCTCGGCTTTGGCACCAAGGATGTGGATGGATTGCTATCATTCCCTCCCTCCTCGAAAAGATTCGTCCTCGAATCACCTTTGTCAAGGAGTTCATCCACTTGACGTTGAATCTCCTTTGTTTCCTCAGGATTTGCTCTATATGCAGGACGGTTGGGAATTTGCGCCCCAGGTATGAAATCAATTTGATATTCAATACCTCTAATAGGTGGCAATCCGTGTGGTAAGTCCTCGGGAAACACGTCATTGAATTCCTGTAAAAGAGACAAAACAACACTAGGCAAAGAAGCAAGGTGATCACTATCAACAATAAGTACAAAGTCCTTGCGGATCATCAAATACAATGAATGCCTATCTAGTATTGCTCTCTTTACATCACTCTTAGAAGCAAAATAACAAGATTTAGAAGAACTACTATTTCGGCTATTACAAGATTTAGAATCATTGGTTCGGCCTACACTAGTTACATTCTTTTTATCTTCTTGTTCCTTCTTCTCTTTTGCTTCCATTTCACGGCAAGATTGCACAATCCTTGATTGATCTTCAAAAGCTTGGCTCGGACTCAAAGCCCTTAGATTGTACTTTCGGCCATGATAATCAAAAGAATAATAATTCTTCCTTGCATGATATGTAACATCTCGGTCAAATTGCCATGGACGACCAAGTAATATGTGACTAGCTTCCATTGGTACAACATCACAAACAATATCATCAACATACTTTCCAATGGACATAGAAAATTTAACTTGTTTAGTCACCTTACTCTCGGCAGTGTTATTAAGCCATTGAAGCTTATATGGATTTGGATGTTTCATGCAAGTCAAGTTAAGCTTCTTAACAATTAATGTGCTTGCCACATTAGTACAACTTCCACTATCAATAATCAAGCTACAAGTCTTACCTTGAACCATGCATCTAGCGTGAAAGATGTTTTCCCTTTGAGACAAATCATCTTCAACTCGTGGTTGTGCATTCAAGACTCGGCGAGTAACCAATGAGAAATAACCAACATTGTAAATAAGATCTTCACTATCTTCATCACTTTGGTACTTCTCTTCAAGTGGTGGCATGTCGGCACATTCTTCATCACTTTCAACCTCTCCATTATCACGAATTATCATCAACTTTTTGGTTGGGCAGTCACTTTGATAATGGCCATAACCTTGACACTTGTAACATCTAATGTCCCTCAATCTTTCATTTGGTTTAGGCGTCACCTTAGTTGAAGATTCAGCAAGGTTGCGGACTGTTTTGGGAGCATTACTTGAAGTGTTTGAAGGCTGATTTTGGTTGAAAACTTTCGGTTTTGGTGGAGGTGTAAAAGTCGGCTTTTGATCTCTCCTCCAAGGCGGCAATGGTTGTTGAAAATTTCGCCCTTTACCCTTCATATGCTTCTCAATTTTGATAGCTTTGTGAACAAGTTCATTAATATCAATGTAACTTTGAAGATCAACTTGATAAGCCAATTCGGGATTCATACCTCTAAGAAATCTCTCAATGGTTGTGTCGGGGTCTTCTTGAATATTGGCTTTAATCATCAAAGATTCCATCTCATGATAGTAATCTTCAACTGTTCGGCTACCTTGCACAAGAGTATGCAATTTTCGGTTGAGCTCTCTATTAAAGTGTGAAGGAACATACTTCTTTCTCATGATAGATAACTTGCTTCCAGAAATTTATTCATTTATGAATTAAGTTACCCCAGAGCTTCAGCTCGGGTTTTTCTTAGCCATTCTTTAATAACTGTAAAGAAGGAAACAAACAAATACTTCCCAGAGTGTATCTCCAGAATCGTCATCCAGGAAACAAGTTACCCCAGAGCTTCAGCTCGGGTCTTTCTTAACCATTCTTTAATAACTTTAAAGAAGGAAACAAACGAATACTTCCCAGAGTATATCTCCGGAATCGTATTCAAACGAATATTTAATGAAAACAAATTCGCTTTTATTACATTATCAAAAGGTCATTCAGCAACACAAGAAACAGATGTAACGAGCTAAAACTGTCTCTCAAGAGAAAATCAGAACTGAAAACTAACAACAACCAACCCGACATCAGTGATATTTTCTCAAATTCTGAAAGTTCCATGTTCTAGGAATAATGGTCCGATTCAACCGAGATAATCTACAGTACCCAGTTGGATATGCTTCTACCACTTGATAAGGTCCTTCCCATGTAGGATCAAGTTTACCAGTTTTTCCAACTCGGCTTGCTTCCACCTTCCTTAACACTAAATCTCCAATCCTGAAATTTTTATTCTTCACCCTTTTGTTATAAAATCGAGCTATGCCTTCTTTGTATTTAGCATCCCTTAGCTGAGCTCGTATCTGCTTTTCTTCAAGTAGATCAAGGTTCACCTGAAGTTCATCCTGGTTACTCTCTTCTCAGAAGAGTAGAATCCTAGGACTGGGTAGCCCTATTTCAGGTGAAAGAACTGCTTGAGTACCATATGCCAGACTGTAAGATGTTTCCCCAGTCGCTGTTCTTGGTGTAGTGCGGTATGACCATAACACCATTGGTAAATGTTCAACCCAATCACCACTGGAGCGTCCCAAACGTGTCTTCAATCCTTGCAAAATTATTCGATTAGATACCTAAGCTTGACCATTAGTCTGGGAATGCGCTACAGATGTGAATTTCTGACGAATTCCAAGTGACTGCACCAAGATTTGAAGGGTTCCTCAGCAAACTGACGACCATTATCTGAAACAATTACTCCAGGAATTCCATAGCGACAAAGAATATTTTTCCAGAAAAAATTTATAACATTTCTTCCAGAAATATGAGCCAAAGGTTCTGCCTCTACCCATTTCGTAAAATAATCAACAGCCACGATAAGGTGTTTACACCGACCTCGAGCTTCACGAAAGGCCCGAGAAGGTCTACGCCCCATTGATAAAATGGCCAAATGGAGTTTGATGATTGCAGAGGAACCTGAGGATGATGTGTTTTTAAAGCGTATTTTTGACACTTCTCACAAGCCTTTACCAATTGAGCAGCATCTTCAAACATTGTTGGCCAAAAATAACCGAGCAGAAGAGCTTTTTTTGCTAACATTCGAGAACCAACATGTGATCCACATATTCCTTCATTGATTTCATAAAGTATATATCGAGCTTGATCAGAAGTTACACATCTCAATAACGGCTTTAAATACCCCTTCTTATACAAAATATCATCTTCTATAACATACCGAGCTGCCCTTATGCGAATTCGCCGAGCTGCAGCTTTATCATTTGGTAGACTCCCCGACCTCAGAAAGTTATAAATCGGGGTCATCAAATTCTCAGAACTTTAAATGTTCATGACTTCTTTAACGACAATACTGCGTTCAGGAAGTGTTTCAACCCATACCTGTTTATTCAAATGAGATGAAGTAGAAGAAGCCAGCTTACTTAGTGCATCAGCTCTACGATTCTGAGCTCGGGAAATTTTCTCCATGTTGAAGCCCTCGAATCTTTTGGTCAAACTTTGTACTACGTTCAAGTACTTCTTCATCATTATATCTTTGGTTGCATACCTTCCAGTTAGTTGTTCGACAACCAACTGAGAATCACTATGAGCTCTTACATACTGAGCTCCTACTGATAATGCTAGCTTCAGCCCAGTAATGAGTGCCTCGTACTCTGATTCATTGTTAGATGCAACAAATTCAAACTTCAAAGCATACGCTAATTCATTACCTTCTGGGCTTACCAACACTAAACCAGCACCTGCTCCTTCTCCGGCTGACGCCCCATCAACAAACAACTGCCACTCCTCCTTGGCTTCTGGCGATATTAGACCGACCTCTTGTGATTCTTCCTCCTCATTCTTTCTAGGCATCTCGGCAATAAAGTCAGCTAAAGCCTGACCCTTTATCGCCGTTCTGGGCTTAAAAGTGATGTCATAATCTCCGAGCTCAATGGCCCATTTAGTCAGCCTCCCGGAAGCTTCTGGTCGATACAATATTTGTCTAATGGGCTGGTCTGTCAAAACGCAGATCGGGTGACCTTGAAAATACGGCCTCAATCTACAAGCTGCGAAGACTAACGACATTACCAACTTCTCAATCTTTGGATACCTTTGCTCCGCTCCGTGCAAAGCTTTACTCACAAAATACACCGGTTTCTGCACTTCTTCCTCTTCCCGCACAAGAACTGCGCTGATAGTTAATTCAGATACTGCCAGATACAGAAATAGGAGTTCACCTGATGTTGGAACAGACAAAGTGGGCAACTGCTTCAAATGTTCTTTCAATTCCTCAAAGTACTTTTGACATTCCTCATTCCATTCAAAATTTTTTGCAGACTTCAAAAGCTTAAAGAAGGGTAATCCCCTCTCAGCTGCTCTTGATAAGAACCTATTCAGTGCTGCCATACAGCCAGTTAGCTTTTGTACTTCCTTTATATTCTTGGGGGCCTCCATAGCAATTATTGCTTCTAGCTTCTTAGGATTAGCCTCAATTCCTCTCTTTGACACAATGAATCCCAAAAAATTTCCCGAGCTGACCCCAAATACACATTTCTCAGGATTTAATTTCAAACAGACCTGGAGTAGGGTGTCAAAAGTTTCCTTCAAATCAGTCAGCATATCCTCTTCTACCTTACTCTTCACTACCATATCATTGATGTAAGCTTCCAGATTTCGACCTATCTGCTTATGAAAAATCTGGTTCACCAGGCGTTGATAGGTAGCGCCGGCGTTTTTTAACCCAAATGGCATTTTCCTGTAATAGAAAGTGCCCTGGTCAGTTACAAACGCAGTCTTTTCAGCATCTGCCGGGTTCATCAAGATCTGATGATATCCCTTATAGGCATCCAGAAAACTTAAAACTTCGAAACCAATTATAGCATTTATGATCTGATCAATGGAAGGTAAAGGATAGCAGTCCTTCGGGCAAGCTCTATTTAAATCTGTAAAATCGATGCACATTCTCCATCCGCCATCAGCCTTTCTAACCATGACTGGATTTGCGATCCAAGTCGGGTATTTAACTTCTCCTAAAATGCCGACCTCCAGCAGCTTTTTCACCTCCTGTTAGATAACTTGCTTCCGCTCAGTCGCAAAACTCCTCTTCTTCTTCTGCACAGGTTTCACATCTTCATGAATATTTAAAGAGTGAGTTATCAGCTCAGGAGATACACCCCCCATCTCTCTTGAACTCCAAGCGAATATATCCTTATATTCCTTAAGGAGTTTAAGCAAACCTTTCTGAGCTCGATTGTCTTATCCGGGCTTGCGCAATCTATTGATATTTTTAATATCTCCTCATCATTGAATTCAAAATCCACACTTTTAACGGGATGTTGTTCCCGTACTTTCGCTGGGCCCTTTATTCCCACTTCTCCCTGTACGCAATTTACTCGGACATCTCGACCAAGCTGGTGTTTTCCTCTCATAGCTACCATGTAACACCTCCTGGCTGCTTCTTGATCCCCCCTTACTGTAGCTACTCCTGAATCAGTGGGGAATTTCATTACTAAATGATAGGGCGACCATATGGCCTTAAGCTTCACCATTGTAGGTCGGCCTATGATCACGTTGTAAGGAGATGGGGAATTCAGCACAGCAAAATCTGTGTATACTGTTCTGCTCTTCGGGTACTCGCCTATTGTAACAGGTAGCGTGACAATTCCCATTGGCTGAACTGCCTCCCCCGAAAAGCCAACCAACGGAGTTGGGCTCCGCCGGAGATATTTTGGGTCTACTTCAAACTGTTCAAATGCACTGATGTACAGGATATCTACCGAGCTGCCATCATCCATATACACCCGGTGCACCAGCTTATTCGCAATATTGGCTTTAATTATAAGGGCATCTGAGTGAGGGAACTTCGTCGGTACAGCATCTTCCTCAGAGAAAGTGATCGTCTCCGATGGTTTGAACCTTTTCCCTATGGGCTCCTGCTCGGGTATTCGCCTACATCGGTTTTTCCTAACCGAATTGCTTTCTCCTCCCTCTAAACCTCCAAGGATGGCATGAACTTCACCTGTGACATCCCGAGCAGGCGGATAATTATTAGGTCGATGACGCTTATATTCATTTTGGCCACCTCTTCCAAGTTGAGGTCGGTAAGGAGAGTGCCTTTCTGAATACAGAGGTCTTCGCGACACCTTATAGGTTGTCTTGACAAATTCCTGTAGATACCCCTCACGCACGCAATCCTCAATTTCTTTCTTTAAGTCGGTACAATCTTCAGTATCATGTCCGTGTTGCTGATGAAAATTACAAAAGAGGTCCCTGTTCCTTTTATGGTTGGGTGCATTCATCTTAGCTGGGGCTTTCAAGATACCCTGTCTACCAGCGATGGCTAAAATCTCCGTCCGAGTTCTGTTGAGGGGGGTTGTTATTCTGTCTCTTACGGATGATTCCATAATGCGACGTGAAGGATTGAGCCGATCAAAAACTCTAGACCGCCTCTCTGGGGCTACATTCTTTTTCCCTTCATCCCGGGCTCTTACCCCTCGCTTGTCATTGTCTTTCTTCCTCTGATCAGCTTCTTCTCCCTTGGCATACTTCTCAGCCCGGTCCATCAACTCCTCCATGTCGGCCGGTGGTTCAGTGGCCATTTTAGTGTAAAAATGCCCAGGTCGTAAACCATTTAAGAATGCTCCAACCAAAACGTCCTCAGAACAATTTTTAACCTGCAGGCTTTCATCATTAAACCTGCCCATATAACTCCGAAGGGATTCGGTATCTCCCTAGCAGAGGTTCAACAATTCTGCCGTGTACTTGTCAAATTTCTTTCGCTGCAAAAATCGATTGAAGAAAAGGTCACACAGTTGAGAAAACGACTCCACACTCCTTGGCCTTAATCCTTCATACCAGAGGCGGGCTTTCCCCTCTAGGGTAGTAGGGAATGCTTGACACTTTGTTTCCTCTGGTGCCTTCAAGAAATCCATCGTGGACTCAAACCTATGGATATGATCATTGGGGTCTGAGTCTCCAGAGTAGGCCTGCAACTGCGGCAATTTAAAACGATGGGGTAAGGGAAAATCTTCGATCTCTTTAGACAAGGGACTTTCCCTTCGTGGCCTTCCTTTTTCGGGATTGTTGCCTGCTTCCCGGTTAGCGTTTTCCGCTCCTCCAGTCCGAGGGAAAGGCAGAGTCTCAGATCTCCCATTATTCTCGCCATTAGACTCTTCACTAATCACAAAGGGTCCTTTTCCTCGATCTTTCCGTTGATCATCTTTCTTCTTCCGAGCCTCCTTTAAGACAGCTTCCATCTCATCATAATGTTCTGCGAATATCTTCATTAATTCAGGGGTGATACGATTGTTCCCCTGTTGAGATCCTTCACCACCTTGTTGAGATTTCTCCCCACCTTGATCATGA
The DNA here is from genome assembly GCA_016586305.1 of Ophiorrhiza pumila. Classification (NCBI taxonomy): domain Eukaryota; kingdom Viridiplantae; phylum Streptophyta; class Magnoliopsida; order Gentianales; family Rubiaceae; genus Ophiorrhiza; species Ophiorrhiza pumila. Next base: position 25,396,539 of record BLIW01000003.1, on the reverse strand, counting down.
GGTGGTGAGGGAGGTTTCCGTCATTCCTGTCGACTAGTTTGGCCCGCTCCTCCCATCGATCTTGTGTTCGCCATCAAAACATCACTTTCTGGTGAGAACCTTTTGTCAAATTTCCCATAGACGGCGCCAATTGATGAAGCTCAAAAATGTACCTCGGGCAAATTGAGATTGACCGAGCTGAGGACACCGAGCTCCACGCAATAATCTTCAATTATCTGTAAAATAAACAATGTTAGAGAGAAATCCCGAGGTAATCCCCGGGGATTTCACTCCGATGATTAAGTCAGTCATTGTATGAATCAATCCATCCATCTCCGTCTAATCAGATTCCTCTATATATGAAACATATTACCTATTGTTATTGTTGAACTATATCCGGGATTTTCTCCTGGATTATCGGTCTGCTATGATCTTGTTTATCTTATCCCTTTTTATTAGGAAGTATTTGAATTATGTTATATCAATGGACATTAATGTCCTCTTCCAAATGCTCATGACAGCTTAAAGTCGTATCAGCTCAATTTTACCCTAAACTACTACTGTAGTAGTAGTGAGAGGGATCGTATCCACAGGGAAGGGGATGGTTCACGAACTCAGAATTTGCTCTCAGATTGTCACGAAAGAAACAAAACTAAACACTAACTAGTAAAGAATCAAATGCAACAAATAAAGTGTAAAAACAGGAAGAGAGTGGATGCTCTAGAGTATTTCCACCAGTTGAATGCACATCAGGCCATGATTGCAATGCTCTCGACACGCAAGTAAAACAATGAGGAGATCTCTATTGCCCATGAAGCTAGCTAACACTTAGCATGGCGACCACAGTGTTTTCTATACTCCTTAAAATTCCACTTTTCCCATGGCGAGGCCTAAGTAGAATGGATTCAACCCGCAATGCCTCAACTCTCCAAAGTTAGCAAGTCTAGCATGCAAGTCATAGGAACTCCCATGGCGAGGCCCGACCTAGGTATAAATGACTTCGTTGCTATCTCAGAGAGTTTATTTAACACTTTTTCCTAAAGTTTCATTCCATCGAAGTTTCCCATGGCGAGGCCTAAATCTCAGTAATGAATTGATCGGCTAAGACAAGTGTAAAGACTCAGGAAATCACTTTCAAGTTCTCATCTCACGCAATTCTCACAGATATTGGTAAATCTCACTTCAACTCAGTATGGCGACCACAATCAAAGTTCAATTCATTAAATAAAAGTGTGAATTCATGAAACTCAACAAGATTCAATCATTAAAATCACATATGATTTCATCCTTAAGGAATTATGTCAATTGCATAGCATTGTATAGTCTAATTATACATTTAACCAGTTGAAACTCTAGAACATGAGAGATCTAGCCATAGAACTTCATTACCAATTCACGATCAACAATTTGGAACTTGAAACAATTCATTTTCAATAAATGGAAAGAGTTTACCAATTGAATTCTTCCAAGAGCATCCTTAATTGATATGAGAATTACAATAATCGGAGCAAATCTTTGATCAAAATAGAAAATGGAGCTCAAAAGTTAGAGAGAGAAACTAGAGAGAGAAAGTAGATCTTGCAAATTTTCCCGCTCCCTCTAGATCAAAAGTTTGTTACCCAAAATCAAAACCTAAATAATGGAATGAATAATAGTCTCCGGGATCTCCTTTACATATTAGCTACATCTCCTATATATAGAATTAGGAAAATGTAACTAATAAGTAAACGTAAAATATCTAAATTATTACAAAATTGCCCCTCAAAAGACAAAGCAAAAGTCAGCCCAAAAGGTGAAAAATCCGAAATTGAAGGCAAGGAATAGAAATTCCAGCGCCTTCAGGCTTCTTGCATTCACTTCTTCAGCAGCTCCGCAAGCCTCGAAGAAATCCATCAGCCAACGAACCACGCCTCCTCGCCTTTGAGCCTCACGCCTTCAATTCGTCTTGCAGAACCCTTGAGTGTTCAGTTTCTTTGCGCCTTTACTTCCCAAGCAACTCACACCTTCATGCATTCAGCTTCCATTTTCCTTATTGAACTCAGCAGTTGTGCGCCTTCTGGCTTACCGCCTCCACGCCTTCACTGCACCTGTACACCACAGCAGCAACACTTAGTCATTTTCCGTGCTAACCAGAAAATCACCTGAATCAATTGTTGGCGAGACCTCGCGGCGAGGTCTCGCCTTGAAGTGTGTGTGTGTGGCGAGACCTCGCCGCGAGGTCTCGCCGTGTGTGTTTTGCTGGAGAGGTCTCACGGTGAGACCTCGCCGGCAGATGTCTTGGCTGGCGACACCTCGCGGCGAGGTCTCGCCACCTTGCGCGAGTGTATGAGTTTGAAAGGTGTGTGAAATCTGAGTGAATTCGTCAGAAGTGTGAAGCTAAGGAAATGAGATGAGATGTAATGAGTGATGCGGTTGGTGAAATTAGTGGTATGAAGACATGGAATATGGATGATAAATGTTGTGTGCTGAAAATGAGCTACACATATGAAACAAGAATGATGTTATGAGTGTGTGAGAAGGAATGAATTATGAAGTGTTTATAAAGAATGTCATGAATAAGAAAGAAAAAACCACATGTTATGAAAGTTTTGAATCTTGGATGAAAATCAACAACATGTGAAGAATCGTATGTAAAGTGCATGTGAGTACATATGTGCAAAAGAATAATGAGTGTGTGAAGTATGCAATGTGAGTGAAGTGCATGAGTGAAGTGAGTTATGTGCATTATTTGAGTGCAAATGTGCAGATGTGTGCGGACATTGTAATGAGTGAGTGCGAAACATTCATGCGGCGAGGTGACATCGCCGCATGATGTGTGTGTAGTGTAGGTGCGTAGTGTGCTGGGTGTTGGTGAGGTGTGTGCGAGAGTGCATGCGGCGAAGTGAACTCGCCGCATGTGTGTGCGCATGTGCATGTGCAAGAGAGAGTGTGCAGCTGTGCGAGAGTGTAGTGTGAAGTGAGTGCCCGTGTGGTGTTTGTGTGAGTGCTTGTGAGAGTATTGTGAGTGTGATTCTTCATTGTGTCTGAGTGTTTGTTTCAGCTTTACGACCCGACTTCTACGCCAAATTCATGTGCCTTAACTCCTAAACTGGACTTGATGGTAAACATAAAAGTTTGAGACCTATCTCGTGGCATTTCAAGGGATCAAGAATCAGCTTAATTGGAGGTCTGTAGCTCAAGTTATTAACAATCTACCAAACTGTGGCAATATGAATTCAATAACTAAATACTGAAGTAGCAATCATCAAGATGCTTTCGTTTCTCATATTTACACACAGAATTAGAAGAAAGTTAAAACATACGAATTGAAGAAAACTCAAATAGCTTTCCAGAACATCCAAGAACTCATCATTTCGATTAATATTGAAGACGTTATGCCCAAATGAATTTACACAACCAAGCTGCCCAAAACCCTAAAATGGCCAAATATGCATTCTTAGTTCCTTCATTTGCCTTTTACATTTTTCACTTCATTTACCATCATTCTTGCTCGTTTTACACCATTTGATCATTTTCATATTGTAAACAGATAAATGCATAAAACCTCTCAAATCATCGCATATGTACATAAAACACACAACAAAAGCCAAGTGATTTAACACATATTAGTTGGTATAAAACCAACTTATCAAATTCCACCACACTTGAACTTTTGCTTGCCCTCAAGCAAAGACACAACACAAAACTCACATTTCAAAACCACTTAACACTAGACCTCACTTCTCTGTCAAGCTTGTTCTCATCTAAGTTCATCAAAACAAATTTTTCATGCAATATCAAAAACTCTTAACATATCCTCAATTCCAACCTATCAACTTTCAGCACAAATTATCAACCAAGGCACGATGAATAAAGACCAAAATGTCATGCGTGCAAGTGTGTGCTGAGGAACATGAACTTCATCTATTCCCTTGCTATACACCATCTAGCTCGTCTCATACCCATTCAATACATGCCAATCTCTTTGTCCACTCTTATGAACATGCAATCACAAGATCAATGGTACCTATACATTGGTACTCTATGGGACATTGCCCTTATTCTGCACATTGGTGCACATTTGTTTCACACATTGGTGACTAACAATAATGCCTGGGTTTTATGGCTTTTTTCTCCAAATTTGAATGCCAGGTTCTTATGACTTTTTCCTTCCCAGTTGCCAATATGGCTTTTTCTCCATATCATTTCTTGTGCAAGGACATGTTCATAAGAATCCCAAATTGACTAAACATGCACGAATTCTGGAGACACCAAATAAATGCATAACAAAAAGAATAGAATCCACACACATTACCTCCTATGTCAATTGAGTTTTTGCATGGCATATCTATCTTACATTAACATCAGGCCTTAGTCAACAAGATGTACCAATTTCATCAAGATTTGAATTAAGGACATCAAAACAACTTTCGCATGCAATACAAAAGTAAGATGGATGAACATCAAATTGTGAACATAGCTTGCAAAAGAGTAAAAGCATAGTATAAAGTGTTACTTCATTTCATTGCTTCACTATCACCACACCTCGTTTCTTTTCATTCCATTTCTTGCACTTTTGCACTCTTATTTGGACACCAACACTACTTTACACCCAAAACATGCCGTGTATAAACAAGATCAACATTTATTCACAAAATTTCAAAATTTCACCAAAAAGTTGATTTTTTCATAAAACATGAAAAACACCACAAAACATGAAAATACCACACATACGGGTAATAAACTCATATTGACACAACAGAACTAAAATAACAGGCAAAAGTCTCAAAACAACACATATTTACACTAAAAATTCATAAAAGAATAGTAAGCAAAATAAGTCAAACCACAAACCACAAAACGACATGCATATAAAGCAAAACATTCCAAAAATTCAAAAAATATCCCAACACATCAAATTTCCAAAACACAAACAAAGCACAAAAAGAAAACACAAACCACAGCAAGCAACATTCCCTCCCCCACACTTAAAACTTACATTGTCCTCAATGTAAAGTAAAAAGATATGTTTAGGAGCTCTCTGGTATCATGAAATCCAAAGTTTTCTTGGTGGAGTCTATTTGTCCACAGTTCCTTAGTTCCTTCTTTGAATGAGAAAACATCCTACACATAGAGAATCAAAGCTTATTAGGAATTACGCACTCAAGCACACAACATGTTGGTGCAAGGTAGACATATCATAGAACTATTATGCAAGCAACGTGTCACACCAAGACTCAGAGTCATGGTGGTGTAAAATTAGACAACTATTAACACTAAATGGAATAAGCAAAATCACGCTTGAAATGTAGATAAAATGAATAAGTGTATTGTGGGATTGGTTCATGACTCCACTCCCCCACACTTAGCCTCATGTGTGCATGGCTTATTTCCCTTGCAATTCCTTCCTTTGCATACACCTACATCATGAGTGGCCTTGGTGAGTATAAGCAAAAATGCAAAATAACATAACAACTAGTTATACCAAAAACAACTGAAGTGAAAGTAAAGTGAAAAAGAAGTAGTTTTGGATTTTTGTAGTCTCCAGCTAGACTTTATTCATGAAACATTCTTCTTCAAGAATCGGAAAAACCCTCCCTGTACCAGAAAAATGATATTTCAACAATACTCATTATCCTCCTGTATGGCACTTGTAAAATAGTGGCAAAGAAGTGCTTGAGCTCATGCATATGGGAAGCCACCTTTAAAAATTCCACCTTGAACCACTGAGGCTCCTCCCTTGAAGTTATCTCCTTAAACTCTTTCAGCATTGGAGGCAAATCATTTAACTCTTCCACCTTACTAGGCCTATCGATTACTTCTTCCACCACATTAAGCTCTCCAACCTTACAAGGCTCAAACAAGGCTTGTACATCCATGGTCTCCACAAACAAATCAACAAACTCAAAACCACCAGTAAGTTCAAAAACAAACGACTCAAACTCACAGTCATTCAAAATGTTAACATTTTTAGCAGCTAGACTAATATCATCATTTTCATTAGCACGTTCAACATTATCTTGATTCATGATATCACAATGTTCATCAAGATATGACTCTATGCAATTTATCAAGTCATCAAGAAAAGTTACATTCAGAGAATAACAATCAGCATCATCAAATATAGCATGACACTCATTGTCATTGTCATTCAAAATGTTAACATCTTTATCATCAAAACTAACATTGGGAAATTCTTGAGGCTTTTCTTTCTCAACAACACAACAGGCATTATCATCAACTAACAAGAGTATCTCACTTTGCACTTCTTGTGAGTCACCATTTAGACACTTAGATTCATTGACCATTTCAAAAATTGGTGCCTCAACCAAAGTTTCCAACAATGTGCTAACACTTTCATTAACAAATGCAACATTATCCTCATTCATGAAATCACATTGATCTTCAAGAAGTGACTCTATACAATTCACAAAGCTATCAAGAGGAAAAACATCTAAAGCTAGGCAATCGACATCATTTGACTCATTGAATTCCATGAAATTCATGCAATATTCCACTTTAGACACACTTTCCAGCTTAGTAACATGGCAACTTAGAACACGAGAGTCATCACTATCAAGATCACTAAAGAAGCCATCATCTTCAACATCAAAGTGCACATATTCATGCTCAAAAGAATCAGCAACAAAGCACTCATGTACACTATCCCCAAAACATGTAGACTCCTCCTCCCTTAGACACTTTAAGCCACAATCAACATTAGCATGCATATCAAAATGATTGTCCTCAGGAGTTGGTGTTCTAGTAAGCAAAGAGGTACATTCTGAGTGATATTGAGCATCTAAAGTTGGTGTCTCAATTTGTTCCCATAGGTTGCTTATTAAAGTGTTGATTCGATCAAACCTTTCTTGACGCCCTTGAAGCTCTTCTTCCAGTTGAGCGAACCTTGTTTCATTTCTATCAATTCTCTCCAAAACTTGAGACAACATGTTTTCCATTTTTGCCTCTTCTCTGAGATAACACTCATTGCTTTGTTGTTGGTAATACCATTGACCTTCCTTTTGTAAGCCTCTGTCAAGTTTTTCCATAAGTTGAGAAAATATATCCTCCACAGGAAGCTCTTGTGTCCCAATGTGGTGTGAGTTGTTGCTTTGTGCTTGATTCTGCCATTGCCTTTCATATGGTGGTGGAGAGAAGTCCTCGTACCATCTAGACATGCTTGGGGTACTTGTGCAATACTCAATTACAGTTAACTTCAATGTCCTGCACTTCATACAAATACACCAAAGCAGACAACAATACACGAAAACTACAAAATGCAACAAAAGTTACCAAAATGAAAAATAACAAGACTACTAAACTACACAAGAAAAGAAAATAGAGCAAATCAAAATTCAAGAAACCGTGCCTTCCTCGGCAACGTCGCCAAAAATTGACAGCTTAAAGTCGTATCAGCTCAATTTTACCCTAAACTACTAATGTAGTAGTAGTGAGAAGGATTGTATCCACAGGGAAGGGGATGGTTCAAGAACTCAGAATTTGCTCTCAGATTGTCACGAAAGAAACAAAACTAAAAACTAACTAGTAAAGAATCAAATGCAACAAATAAAGTGTAAAAACAAGAAGAGAGTGGATGCTCTAGAGTATTTCCACCAGTTGAATGCACATAAGGCCATGATTGCAATGCTCTCGACACGCAAGTAAAACAATGAGGAGATCTCTATTGCCCATGAAGCTAGCTAACACTTAGCATGGCGACCACAATGTTTTCTATACTCCTTAACATTCCACTTTTCCCATGGCGAGGCCTAAGTAGAATGGATTCAACCCGCAATGCCTCAACTCTCCAAAGTTAGCAAGTCTAGCATACAATTCATAGGAACTCCCATGGCGAGGCCCGACCTAGGTATGAATGCCTTCGTTGCTATCTCAGAGAGTTTCTTTAACACTTTTTCCTAAAGTTTCATTCCATCGAAGTTTCCCATGGCGAGGCCTAAATCTCAGTAATGAATTGATCGGCTAAGACAAGTGTAAAGACTCAGAAAATCACTTTCAAGTTCTCATCTCACGCAATTCTCACAGATATTGGTAAAATCTCACTTCAACTCAGCATGGCGACCACAATCAAAGTTCAATTCATTCAATAAAAGTGTGAATTCATGAAACTCAACAAGATTTAATCATTAAAATCACATATGATTTCATCCTTAAGGAATTATGTCAATTGCATAGCATTGTATAGTCTAATTATTCATTTAACCGGTTGAAACTCTAGAACATGAGAGATCTAGCCATAGAACTTCATTACCAATTCACGATCAACAGTTTGGAACTTGAAACAATTCATTTTCAATAAATGGAAGGAGTTTACCCATTGAATTCTTCCAAGAGCTTCCTTAATTGATATGAGAATTACAATAATCGGAGCAAATCTTTGATCGGAATAGAAAATGGAGCTCAAAATCTAGAGAGAGAAACTAGAGAGAGAAAGTAGATCTTGCAAATTTTCCTGCTCCCTCTAGATCAAAAGTTTGTTACCCAAAATCAAAACCTAAATAATGGAATGAATAATAGTCTCCGGGATCTCCTTTACATATTAGCTACACCTCCTATATATAGAATTATGAAAATGTAACTAATACGTAAACGTAAAATATCTAAATTATTACAAAATTGCCCCTCAAAAGACAAAGCAAAAGTCAGCCCAAAAGGTGAAAAATCCGAAATTGAATGTAAGGATTAAAAGTTCCAGCGCCTTCAGGCTTCTTGCATTCACGCCTTCAGCAGCTCCGCAAGCCTCGAAGAAATCCATCAGCCAACGAACCACGCCTCCTCGCCTTTGAGCCTCACGCCTTCAATTCGTCTTGCAGAACCCTTGAGTGTTCAGCTTCTTTGCGCCTTTACTTCCCAAGCAACTCACGCCTTCATGCTTTCAGCTTCCATTTTCCTTATTGAACTCAGCAGTCGTGCGCCTTCTGGCTTACCACCTCCACGCCTTCACTGCACCTGTACACCACAGCAGCAACACTTAGTCATTTTCCGTGCTAACCAGAAAATCACCTGAATCAATTGTTGGCGAGACCTCGAGGCGAGGTCTCGCCGTAAAGTGTGTGTGTGTGGCGAGACCTCTCGGTGAGGTCTCGCCGTGTGTGTTTTGCTGGCGAGGTCTCGCGGCGAGACCTCGCCGGCATATGTCTTGGCTGGCGAGACCTCGCGGCGAGGTCTCGCCACCTTATGTGAGTGTGTGAGTTTGAAAGGTGTGTGAAATCTGAGTGAATTCGTGAGAAGTGTGAAGCTAAGGAAATGAGATGAGATGTAATGAGTGATGCGGTTGGTGAAATTAGTGGTATGAAGACATGGAATATGGATGATAAATGTTGTGTGCTGAAAATGAGCTACACATATGAAACAAGAATGATGTTATGAGTGTGTGAGAAGGAATGAATTATGAAGTGTTTGTGAAGAATGTCATGAATAAGAAAGAAAAAACCACATGTTATGAAAGTTTTGAATCTTGGATGAAAATCAACAACATGTGAAGAATCGTATGTAAAGTGCATGTGAGTACATATGTGCAAAAGAATAATGAGTGTGTGAAGTATGCAATGTGAGTGAAGTGCATGAGTGAAGTGAGTTATGTGCATTATTTGAGTGCAAATGTGCAGATGTGTGCGGACATTGTAGTGAGTGAGTGCGAAACATTCATGCGGCAAGGTGACCTCGCCGCATGATGTGTGTGTAGTGTTGGTGCGTAGTGTGCTGGGTGTTGGTGAGGTGTGTGCGAGAGTGCATGCGGCGAAGTGAACTCGCCGCATGTGTGTGCGCATGTGCATGTGCGAGGGAGAGTGTGCAGCTGTGCGAGAGTGTAGTGTGAAGTGAGTGCCCGTGAGGTGTTTGTGTGAGTGCTTGTGAGGGTATTGTGAGTGTGATTCTTCATTGTGGGTGTGTGTTTGTTTCAGCTTTAAGACCCGACTTCTACACCAAATTCATGTGCCTTAGCTCCTAAACTGGACTTGATGGTAAACATAAACGTTTGAGACCTATCTCGTGGCTTTCCAAAGGATCAAGAATCACCTTAATTGGAGGTCTGTAGCTCAAGTTATTAGCAATCTACCAAACTGTGGCAATATGAATTCAATAACTAAATACTGAAGTAGCAATCATCAAGATGCTTTCGTTTCTCATATGTACACACGGAATTAGAAGAACGTTAAAACATACGAATTGAAGACAACTCAAAGAGCTTTCCATAACATCCAAGAACCCATCATTTGGATTAATATTGAAAAAGTTATGCCCAAATGAATTTGCAAAACCAAGCTGCCCAAAACCCTAAAATGGCCAAATATGCATTCTTAGTTCCTTCATTTGCCTTTTACATTTTTCACTTCATTTACCATCATTCTTGCTCGTTTTACACCATTTGATCATTTTCATATTGTAAACATATAAATGCATAAAACCTCTCAAATCATCGCATATGTACATAAAACACACAACAAAAGCCAAGTGATTTAACACATATTAGTTGTTATAAAACCAACTTATCAGCTCATGCTTTTCCAATCGAGAAAGGTGGTCGACAACATGATTTTTAGCTCCCTTCTTATCACGGATTTCCAAGTCAAACTCTTGTAGAAGTAGAACCCATCGAATCAACATTGGTTTTGAATCTTTCTTAGCCATTAAGTAACGGATTGCTCCATGATCTATGTAAATAATTACTTTGTCTCCCAGCAAATAGGAATGGAATCTATCCACCACAAAAACAACAGCCAATATCTCATTTTCTGTCGTAGTGTAGTTACACATAGCTGGATCAAGAAGACGGCTGGCATAATGAATAGTATGGAAAATTCTGTCTGTCCTCTGACCAAGAACTGCCCCTACAGCAAAATCACTTGCATTGCATATAATCTCGAAGGGGGCTCCCTAATTTGGTGGTTGAATTACTAGAGCTGCTGCAAGTTGTCCCTTTAGAAAATCAAAAGCTGCCTTACAGTTATCATCCAAGTTGAAAACAGCATCCTTCTCTAATGGATGGCATAGAGGTTTTGTGATCTTTAAGAAATCCCGAATGAATCTGCGGTCGAACCCGGTATGGGCCCAAAAACCTTCGTACTCCCTTAACATTTATAAAGATGATGGTAGCTTTTGCAATGAGATCCAATTTTGCTTTACCCCCACCTTCATGCCTTTAGCTGAAATCTTGTGGCCTAGGACAATTCCTTATTGCACCATAAATTGACATTTCTTCCCAATTCAAGACAAGATTTGTCTCTACGCATCTTTCAAGTACCTTAGCCAGGTTATCCAAGTACCGACCAAAAGAATGACCAAAAACTGAGAAATCATCCATAAATACCTCAATAATGTCTTCCACCATATCATAGAAGATGGCCATCATACACATTTGAAATGTTGCGGGTGCATTACATAACCCAAAAGGCATTCTCTTAAATGCAAAGTATCAAAAGGGCAAGTGAATGTTGTTTGTCCTGATCCTTTGAGTCAATAATGATCTGATTATATCCGAATACCATCAAGAAACAATAGAATAGATAACCAACAATTATGTCCAACACTTGATCAAGGAATGGTAGAGGAAAATGATCTTTACGGGTTTGCCTTGTTGAGCTTGTGATAATCCATACAAACTTGCCATGCATTAATGATTCGGGTTGCTAACAACTCGTCATTATCAGTCTTGACCACTTTAACCCCACTCTTCTTTGGTACATATTGGACTGGACTTACCCATTCATTATTAGATATAACATAATCATCCCAAAGTCCAAAAGTTTGATCACCTCCTATTTGACCGCATCCATCATTGCCTGATTTAATCGATGTTGCTTATCACATACTAGAATTGCATCATCTTCTAAAAGAATCTTATGCATACAGATTGAATGGACTAATTCCCTTAATGTCAAGCAATAGTCTACCCAATTGCTTCTTGATACTTTTCAGTAACCATAATCAGCTTCTCTTCTTGCCATGATTCCAATGTCGCAGAAATCACTTTGGGCAAAGTGTGATTATCTCTCAAGAAGGTATATTTAAGATTGTGAGGGGAGTGGTTTGAGCTCTAATTTTTGGGGATCTTTCAAATGAAGGTTTAAGCTTATTTTCCTTGCAATCAAGAACTTCAATTAGCCTCATCGCAATGGGCTCCTCACAAACACCATCCGTTATCTCTAAAATGGAAGTATCTATGAAAATACTTTCAACCATTTTTTGCAACTCTAATGCTATATTTTCATCAATCTTAAACAACTCAGAATTAGATATAGACATTAAAGATGCATTATCATAAAAACTATATGCTTTCATAGGATTGCATGCAATAACTGAATATTCAACAACATCCATGAAAACGCAAGTGTTAATGTCCTTAGGATTCTTCATAGCGTAGTTAACATTAAATGTTACCTCTTCGCCATTGACATGAAAAGTGATTATCTTGTTGCGTACGCCAATTAAAGCATCTCCAGTTGCCAAGAATGGTCTTCCAAATATGAGAGGAACCTCTTCATCCTCCTCTATGTCCAAGATAATGAAGTCCACCGAAATTGTGAACTTATCTACTACTACCATAATATCTGCAATGATACCCATAGGAGTGATGATGGATCGGTCAGCTAACTGAAGAGTGATAGTCACTGGTTTGATTTGCTCACCCATTCCCACACTGACAGTTATAGAATAAGGCATCAAATTAATACCAGCCCCAAAATCACATAATGCTTTAGCAAAATATATTGAACCAATTCTACATGGAATTGTGCAGCTTCCTGGATCTTTAAGCTTATGGGGAAGATTTGTCTCCATTAAGCATTTGCCAACCTCATTTAATTGAATAACCTTCTCACATTGCAAAATCTGCTCCTTATTCGAAATAAGATCTTTCAAGAATTTCGTGTAAGTAGGTACAGTCTTCACTAAATCCAAAAAAGGTATTTTCACATGGAGCTGCTTGATCATCTCAGCAAATTTGCTGAACAAAATTTTCTTCTTTGATGGCTGTATCCTTTGAGAAAAAGGTAATGGTGGAGCACATTTTGGAAAATTAAAAGCACTTGGAGGATTTTTCTTTCTCCCTTTACTTGCAATACCTTCCTTGTGTTCGGCTTGCTTTGGAACATCTTCTATCTCAATTTGAGCCTTGACAGCATCTTGATCACCATTTGAGAATCTTCGTCATTAATGGTTGGAGATTGCAATTTCTTACCAGTTCGAAGTGTAACAGCATTGCATTGCTATTTTCCCTTAGGATTTGGAAAAGTATCACTTGGTAAAGTTCCTGCTGGTCTATTATTCACTTCATTTGCGAGTTGGCCTATTTGAATCTCCATATTCTTAAGGAGAGCTTTATGCTCCCTGAACATTCCTCCATAAATCTCCATTGTTTTCTCTACATTGGTTTGTCACTATTGACATTCTCCAAAAAGCTTTTCCATCTTGGCCCCCAGCACAGTTATAACATCATCAATTGTTGCTTGTGAAGTACCACTCTGTGTGTTTTCTTGATTTCCATAACCTGGTGGATAAGTTGGTCTTGATGCATCATACTGTGGGCGATTTTGTTTCCCTTGAGACCACTGGTTCCTACCGGATGGCTTGCACTGATTTGAGCTAGAATTCCGGTTGAAGTTGACATACTGCACTGGCTTATTAGTAACTTGAAGACACTCATCCATATGATGTGCTCCTTGACATAAACCGCAAGATGGCGTGGTTTTGTTTGTCAAAGCCGCTTGAATACTAGCCAATTGGCTCTGCATAGCTGATATTTGTGCTTCCCAGTTAGCTATTTTATCCAATTCTAACATACCAATCGGCCTTCTTTCATGGTTACTTCTTGCAGTGGACAACATCAGCTCATTACTTACTATACGCTCAAAAATCTCTTCAACTTCTTTTGGTGATTCGTCACGCAAGTTTCCTCCAGCTGAAAGATTTACTAGCTGCATAGTATCGAAATTGAGTCCATTGCAGAAGAAATTTAACTCTCGTCCCGGCTCCAACCCACTGTTTGGGTATTATTGAAAAGTTCACGAAATCTATCCCAAGCTTCTATGAATGACTCATTGTCACCTTGACGAAACTGCACGAAATGCATTCGGATCTTGTCCATTCGGGATGGAGGGAAGTATTTAGTCATGAACTTCTTTGCAACCTCATCAAAAGTTTCAATTCTTGCCCCATTAATTGAGTCATAGCATCTCTCAGCTGCTCCTTGAAGAGAAAAAGGGAACAACATTCTCTTTAAAACATCATGCGTGATATATGGGAGATTGCTCGTGTTACACACTTTAAGGAATGTCCTTAAATGTGCATGTGGGTCTTTATTACTCATTCCATGAAACATCTGGCCATTTTGAACCAAATTAATTAAAGCTGGAGGGATTTGAAAGTGCTCCCCAGTGTCAAGAAAAGGTGAATCCAAATTGTCCATACGAGGCTCATAATGATCACCATACCTACGTCGCGATGCCACTGGTTGTGCTGGTGGAATAATCGGAGGATCCCCTTGAAATACAACCAAATTTTGTTGATTATCTTGTGTAGTTATTGCTTTGAATTCCAGTTTCTTCCTAACACGCAAAGTCCGTGCAAGTTCCGGGTCGTACTGATATTCTACTAATCCAAACGATCTTGTCCTGGGCATACAAGGAAAAATATGGAAAAGTAAAAAGAATACTCAAGTTAAATAAAAAAACCAAATAATAAGAAAAATAAAACTCCAACACGACTGCTTTACCCGGCAGCGGCGCCAAAATTTGATGGGATAAATATGTATATGAAAATGCGATCGTGGTTTCTATTTACCCCTACTCAATAATAATGCTAAAACACCTCGGCAAAGGTGATCGTAAAGCGAGTTTGATCCCACAGGGAAAGGACTGTGTTGAAATCTTAAAGGAAATATTTTTGATTTTTCTTCTTAATGTTACTAATAAACTAAAACAAGAAATTAAATAGCAAAGAACTAAAACAGAGATGGTGATTTAATTTGACTTTAAATTAAGCAAGTGTACTCCTGAGATTATATTTTAAGGTAATAACAAAAAACACATACATACGTACTATCTATGGTCATGCAAAACAATGGTAAATAACATAACTCACGCCCTCTTATGTGGTAAGAGGCAAGGAATGATTTAGGCAATTACCTATTTAAATATTATCTGATTCATTAAACCCTTCTATGTGGTAAGAGGTAAGGTTTACTTCCTTAATTAACCCGGAATCTAGTGCAACTACCAACTCAACCAAACCCTCAAGTTCAGCCGCTCATTTATAGCGGAGGCAACGCTCGAACCAGTCAGGCTAATGCTAAACTAATCCCCCTAACTCCTCCTATGTGGTAAGAGGCAAGAGCCAAGGTAAAATCAATCAAACAAATTCACAACCAACCCACAAAAGATTCCAAACAATCCACTCTAGTCCTCCTATGTGGTAAGAGACAAGATTAAAGCAAGTTATATTTAAATAATTTACTGCACTTTAAGAAAATATTCATAACACATAATCTGGCCAAATCAAGCATAATTATGAAGAACACAGCAAAACTCATTCAACAAAGACCATAAGATAGAAGTTAGCACGTAAATTAAGCAAAAAAACCCTTATTCATAATCTCGGGAGCACAATAGATTTAGCCGAGCATGGCTAAATTGAACATCATAATATTTAAATTAAAGAATATTATTGAAAACATAAATTAAACGAAAGATAACACCTTGAATTGCGAATTCTTTGAAGAAATCTTTCTCTCTAAATAAATGAATTCAATAATTAATGACGTTCCCAATCCATACAGCTGCAATTCTCCGTGCAATAACCAAAATAATGAAACCCTAGCTATTACAAAGAAGAATCCTTGCTTTTTGCTCTCTCAAAGTTGTCACACCCTAAAATATGTAAACCCTAGCCCTATTTATAGCAATTCTATAAAAATATTAGCACATAAGTCCTTAACGAAAACCATGTCGGATAAGAAGTCTTAAAGTGGGCCAAAATGGCAAATTACCAAAATTTAATCAGAAAATTACGCACTTCCAGACGTCGCGACGTGTACGGTCGCACGTCACAACGTCCACGCACGTCGCGACGCGCACGGTTGCACGTCACGACTTGCACCCACGTCACGACGTGGCTCACTGCCACATTTCCAAAATTCAAAAAAAAATCGACCAAAAATCCAATTTAATTCGCCTTTGTGACGTCGCGACATGGAAGGGTCGCACGTCGCGACGTCCACCCACGTCGCGATGTACATGTACTGACGTCGCGACGTGGAGAAGATCTTCAATAAATTCGCAAACTTTCTTCAATTTTTCCTCCACTTTGCATCCGATTTGGCTCTTATACGATTTTTCTCTTCCAAGCATACCCATGGTCGACAAACCTACAAATAAAACACAAAAACGAATCAAAAAGAACAAGAACGACTAAAGAATTAATTATAAACACTACATAACAGGTGAATAAATTCACCTCATCAATTTCCCCCACACTTAACCTTTGTTCGCCCCCAAACAAACTAAACTATAAATAACAAACCTAAACAAAAAAAACTAACATAAAGGTCCTAACAAAATTTCTAAAACATAACAACAAAACGCATCGAACTTCATCAATTCGATCTAAGGACAAATGCCATGTAAATGCCTCATAATCTCAAGTATTCAAATGTCAAGTACACATAATACACGTCCCCAAAATTTATCAAAGCACATTAATGTACTCATTTAGACACATTAAACCAACCATGTGTTTGTGTGCGATAGGTTCCACCTCAATTCATAACTCATCTACTACTACGGCATAAGCCAGGGTTCCAACAACTAAGTCTTTGTCTCAACTTTTCCTCACTAAACATATTAAAAATTCATTATTCAACTCATATTAATGAGGATTCGCTCGGCAAACCTTTAGGTTCATAAATAACACTCGTTCCCCCAGACTGTCACACCTGGAGAACTGTCTTATTTCATTTGAATTCCTGTGACATCCACCTGGAGAACTGTCTCACCTTCGGGTTTTAGACCCATTCCCACTCATGCAAGTTCTACATTAAGTTTTCATTTAAGAGCAGTCTCGCAGAGGAGTGGCATGAAACTAGAGTCTTATGGCTTCTAATCTCCGTTACCATCCATATGAGTTCTCTTAGGGTTATTATTAAAAGCAATCTCATAGAGGGATGATAGTATGAGCATAACAAGCTTAAAAATGCAAAAGCATTAAGCGCAAACAATTATGCAAGCACATTTATTAAATAACACATATTAAGCGAGTTATATAAGTTTCAACTATACAAAGCGTTAAAAACACGCCAACCTACTAATGACTACAAACTTGTCAATCACCTCAGTAGTTCCCCTAAGTGCATAAAAATGATTGACTCAAAATGCTAAAGTTTCCATCAAAGACCCGACTCCCTCTAGATAGCATATTACTTTACTATCCCACATCGAATCTTTCGATAAAAATCCAATCATTGGCACATGACACTTATCACAACAAGATCAAAATTACAAAAATTGGATACAACACATAAATACCTCAAACCATATGATAAGAGGCAAGGAATAATTTAGGCACTTACCTATTTAAATATTATCTAATTTATTAAACCCTCATATGTGGTAAGAGGCAAGGTTTACTTCCTTAATTAACCCGGAATCTAGTGCAACTACCAACTCAACCAAACCCTCAAGTTCAGCCGCTCCTTTATGGCGGAGGCAATGCCCGACCTAGTCACGCTAATGTTAAACTAATTCCCCTAACTCCTCCTACGTGGTAAGAGGCAAGAGCTAAGGTAAAATTAATCTAACAAATTCACAACCAACCCACAAAAGATTCCAAACAACCCAATCTAATCCTCCTATGTGGTAAGAGGCAAGATTAAAGCAAGTTATTTCTAAATAATTTACAGTACTTTAAGCAAATATTCATCACATATAATCTGGCCAAATCATGCATAATTATGAAGAACACAGCAAAACTCATTCAACAAAGACCATAAGATAGAAGTTAGCATGTAAATTAAGCACAAAAACCCTTATTCATAATCTCGGGAGCACAGAAGATTTAGCCAAGCATGGCTAAATTGAACATCATAATATTTAAATTAAAGAACATTATTGAAAACATAAATTAAAGGAAAGATAACACCTTGAATTGCGAATTCTTGGAAGAAATATTTCTCTCTAAATAAATGAATTCAATAATTAATGACGTTCCCAATCCATACAGCTGCAATTCTCCGTGCAATAACCAAAATAATGAAACCCTAACTATTACAAAGGAGAATACTTACTTTTTGCTCTCTCAAAGTTGTCACACCCTAAAATATGTAAACTCTAGCCCTATTTATAGTAATTCTATAAAAATATTAGCACATAAGTCCTTAACGAAAACCATGTCGGATAAGAAGTCTCAAAGTGGGCCAAAATCGCAAATTACCAAAATTTAATCAGAAAATGACGCATTTTCCGACATCGCGACGTGCACGGTCGCACGTCACAACGTCCACGCACGTCTCGACATGCACGATCGCACGTCACGACGTGCACCCACGTCGCAGTGTGGGAGGGGTCCCGACGTCGCGACGTGGCTCACTACCACTTTTCCAAACTTCACCAAAAAATCGACCAAAAATCCAATTTAATTCACTTTTTTGACGTCGCGACGTGGAGAAGATCTTCAATAAATTCGCGAACTTTCTTCAATTTTTCCTCCACCTTGCATCTCATTTGGCTCTTATACGATTTTCCTCTTCCAAGCATACCCATGGTCGACAAACATACAAATAAAACACTGAAACGAATCAAAAAGAACAAGAACGACCAAAGAATTAAGTATACACACTACATAACAGGTGAATAAATTCACCTCATCAAGTTCCTTTTTTTTAGTTTTTGATGTTTTTAATGTCTTTTTGTTATGGGCTATTTCCTAACTTATTCCTTACATGTTAAGGCCCAGAAACGTGCCATCTTATGATTGTTTCATAAGGTTTTGAGTTGTTGCCTATATAAGGTCATCTATTATGTAATTTTCAAAAGGGAGAGATCATAGAAGAATAGAGTTAATAGTTTAGAATAGATTAGGGTTTCTTTCTTTCTTTCTTTTTTAGAGTTTCATATAGCTTTAGGGTGGTGACAACTTTTGAGAGATTCCAAGCAAGGATTTTTCTCTTTGTAATAGCTACGGTTTCATCTCTATTATTGCACGGAGAGAATTTGCAGCTGTACGGATTCGGGAACATCATTAACATTGAATTCATTACTTTAGGAGTAAAGATTTCTTCCAAGAATTTGCAGTTCAAGGTGTTATCTTTCCGTTTATTTTATGATTTCGATATCGTGCTTTATTATTAATATTATGAAGTTTAATTTAGCCATGCTTGGCTAAATCTATTGTGCTCCCGAGATTATAAATAAGGGTTTTTATGCTTCATTTACGTGTTATATTCTATCTTATTGTTGTTGTAGAATAAGTTTTTCTGTGTTCTTCATAATTATGCATGATTTGGCGCGTGAATTATGTATGATGAATATCTTCTTAAAGTGCAGTAAATTATTTGGAGATAACTTGCTTTAATCTTACCTTTAGCCTAATAAGAGGATTAGGGTAGGTTGTTGAGAAATTATTGTGGGTTGGTTGTGAATTTGTTAGATTAATTTTATCTTAATTCTTACCTTTAGCCAAATAGGAAGAATTAGGGGGATTAGTTTAACATTAACGTGACTGGTTTGGGCATTACCTCCGCCATTAGGTTCTGGTTTAGTTAAGGAAGTAAACCTTGCCTTTCGCCATATTAGAGTGTTTAACGAATTAGTTAATATCTAAGTAGGTGTAAGGTCTAAGGCAACCTAAGAGGGGGGGTGAATTAGGTTTCTAAACATTTCTTGTACTTTCTCCAATCAAGTTCAATACAAGTGAGTAAGTAAAGTGAATTATAATGAGTGAGTGATACAAAGATGTATATTAATATTCCAGAAATGTAATCAATAAACCCAAAAATATGATTAATGAATTAAAGCATAAGTAAATCAAAATAAGTGCAGAAATGAAAATAATTGGAATCAAGAACACAAGAGATTTAGCGTGGTTCAAGTCTCCTCCTTGGAGCACTCTACATCCACTATCTAAGTTTCCCAACTTAAGATTTCAAACCTTTCCACTATGAAATGATCTCCTTACAAGTGGTGAGATCAAAAGAACCACTTTTACAACCCAAGTATCACAACTTAGGATTTCACCCAAGGTTCAACCTTAACACAAGTTATCCCAAGCTAAGTGTTCAAGGTTTTTACTCTCACTTGAGAAACCTTTTACAAATACTTACAGTGATTGATTGAAGAGATACACAAGCCCTCAATTAAGGTCGATAAGATGAAGTGAAGCTCACAATATGATTCCTATCAATGCAATTACAGCTCAAACTATATATCTCAAAGAAGAAGTGAAGAACTCAATTGAAGGCTCAAGGAACTTTTTAATCTTTTGTTTCCTTTGAAATCAAAATGAAAAAT
The DNA here is from genome assembly GCA_016586305.1 of Ophiorrhiza pumila. NCBI lineage: Eukaryota > Viridiplantae > Streptophyta > Magnoliopsida > Gentianales > Rubiaceae > Ophiorrhiza > Ophiorrhiza pumila. Next base: position 25,376,068 of record BLIW01000003.1, on the reverse strand, counting down.
TTGAGTTGTAGATGAAGATTTTCAGATGTAAAGCTTGGGAATCAAGTGTTTTCAGGTATATTAACGTTTGTGTGTTTGATGGTATTTATACTATCAAAGAAAAAACAAGAAAACGTTCATGTTTGACATTTAAAAAAATAGCCGTTGGGACTTTCGGACGGGGGTTTCGGACGTCCGAAACTCCCTTGAGTCGTCCGATCTTTTAGCTTCTGAAAATCAATTTTTCTGTCCAGTTTCGGACGACAGTTTCGGACGGCCGAAACTTGGCCACGGTCGTCCGATCTTTTATTCTTCAACTTAATTTCAATTTTCGTTTTCCACATCTTTTGTACAACTTCGTACGACTTAGTACAAGTGTGTACTTCATCTTTTGAAGTTCTTTTGAAGACTAAAAACATTTTGAAAACACTTTTTCTTGAGCCTTAAACGAGTAAATCACTTTCTTGAGCTATTTTACAAATTAGGGTTTAGATTTGGGGAATTGACCTAATTTACCATCCTTTTGTTTCTTTTGCGATTTCAATTCTTTCTTCGCTTGATAAATCTCCATGCTTGGCTTTTTTGAATATCTAACATATTGAAACACTTTTTAAACCATTAGCATAAACATAATTTTTTGTTACTCATCAAAATAAGTAAGATTTTAGACCCTAGGTTTCACAATCTCCCCCTTTTTGATGATGACAAACTAATTATCAAAAGAATAAATAACAAGTGTAATAACTTACTTGTGAATGGAAAAATTGATATAAGCCTCCCCATAATGTGTAATTTCCATTTTCTTTCAATTTTTCTCCCCCTATGTATATACTTCTACTTTGTTTTTCTCTAAATATTCTTCTCCCCCTTAGTTTTTCTTTCACTATCTTTCTTTATAGAGTTCATAAACTGCACTCTTTTCTTCCACTCTTTTCTTTTCTTTCAATTTTTCTCCACCTATGTATATACTTCTACTTTGTTTTTCTCTAAATATTCTTCTCCCCCTTAGTTTTTCTTTCACTATCTTTCTTTGTAGAGTTCATAAACTACACTCTTTTCTTCCACTCTTTTCTTTTTCTTTATATTTCTCTTTTCTTCTCCCCCTTTTGTCATCATTAAAATAAGATAGTGAGATTATCAAATAGAATTCATAAACAATATAAAAATGATACTCATTTCTTACTTGGTTTCTTTTACCTTTATTTGTGGGGAAATAACATCACATTTTAGGACTACCTTTCCACTCCTTGCAACCTAATGGGTGGCTAGGCAAAAAAAATGGTTAAGTGCAATAATTTTTGAAAAATTTTGACAGAGTTTCCTTTGTAATTTGACCATTTCCACCTGTCAACAACCCAACAAAAACAACACAAGAACAAAGAGGCACAATATACAACATTCCATTCAATATCACCATAATCCAATGCCATGAACATGAAGTGTCTCAAAAATATTGAAATCATCAAGCAATATATACCAATTAACCATAAGATGCACACAAATGGCAAAATCCTCAAAACATCAAAAGACAAAATATCAAAGACATAAAGGTCATAAAACTGTCAAGCATATCAAAACAACCAAAAAGAACTTAAAAACATGAAAATGAGTGATCATCCTAGTCTATTACATAGGATGTATCAATCACGAGCCGGTGCCTTTCCCTTAACGCATGCTTGAGCAAGGCCGTTCTTTTGCTCATCGGTCATGAGAACCTCATGCCCGTAGTGAATCTCACTACTTAAGTCATCCACCCTAACGGTTAATGCATCCAATTTTTCTCTTATTTCTGTCATGCTACTATCCAAGCTAGATTGCACACCGGCAATGCCACTATCAATGCGATCAGTTAGAGAGTCGAAGTACCATTGAATAAGGGTCTTGAAGTCGTCATCGATGTAAGGTGCTTGGACAGGCTCCGGTGCTTCTTGATCTTGAGTATCGTGACCTTGATCTTGACCTTCCTCCTCATTACCTTCTCCCTCCATTTCTTCATCCTCTCCTTGGCCTTCAATGGGTTTCTCGAATGTCCAAACCCCATTTACCACATATATACCCATGGACTTAAGAAAGGTCAAATCATAAAGATTACGAGGGGGTACAGGGTACATCATGGCACTCTCAAGGGATATGCTATTATGCCTTAGGATCTTTGTAATGAGCATGCCATATGGTAAACTACGGCGTTGATCCTTAATGGTAACTTCAATGTACTTAAGCATTAAATATCCAAAATTTACGGGAACTTGCTTAAGTAAGGCATAGAGAAGATAAAGATTCATGGTATTGGGATCGGTCTTATGGCCATGAGTTGGAAGAATGTTTTTGGAAATGATATGGAACAAAATGCGGTGCTTAGGGCTCAAATTCCTAGTTGGTGCTTCACTTGCCTTAGTGAAAGTCTCTCCATTGAAAGCAATCGCAACTAGGTCACGAAAGTTAAAACCATGTGATGCATTTGACCAAGAGTGAAGCTTAAAATATTTCATGACTTGTTTGCCATCTTTTGCTAAACCATATTGATGATAACATTTAAACAATATGTTAAGGTTCGCAGGGGTCAATGTGATATCCTTGGAGTTAACCCTACTACACAGTGTATCATCACTTGATTTTAAGCCTTCAGGATAATGCAAATTGGCAAAAAATTCATACACTAACAAGGTAGGTATGGGCTCATTAGCATACAATTTGTCTTCCCAATCTTGATACTTAAAAAGCTCTAGAATACTACGTTATCACCAAAACCATCTTTTCTCACTATCCTAGGGACAATTATGTTCTTCGAAGATGTAAGAAAGTTATGATACTTAGCTTCACATTCAGCATTGATGAATGAAGGGAGTGGAGATGGAGATGCACCCAATGAGCCATGTTGAACGTGTGAAGGTGCTGTACTTTTTATCCTCTTGCGTCCTCGTGATGTGCTCATGTTGTTCACGACCTTGAGTATCAAAATGAGAGTGAACTTTAAAGATAGAAAACTCAAGAATGTCCAAAATTGAGTTTTACCCAATTTCCAGGGCTATGAATCAAAGGACAAATTTTGATGTGGAAATTTTGAGTTTTGAATCGGTGAAAGTGTTCTCTAGATGCCAAACAAGGATTCTAATGGACCAATTTGAAGATTAATCGTGTAGAATTCAAATTGAGAATTGGCAGGGAGAAAAGGATTTGATAAAAGTGAAGAACAATTGTAAAAATCGCGTAAAGAAATCTGGAATTTTAAGCCTGAAAAGCAAGTTTCAGACGGCCGAAACTTTAGGGGTCGTCCGAACCTCAACAGAGATTGCGCGCTTGAAACTTAGTTTCGGACGGGTAGGTCGCCCGATCCTGTCGTCTGAAACTCAGAAAATTTTGAAAAATGAATTTTTGCGAAATAAACTCAACGTTTTTAGCTCACTTAAGTTGGATTACACCAATATTAAGTCTTAATCTAGAGAATGGATCTTCGGGAAATGGTTTGGTAAAAATATCCGCCAATTGTTCTTTAGTGGAAACATATTTTATGTGAATTTCCTTATTTTGAACAAGATCACGAATGAAGTGATGTTTAATATCAATGTGTTTAGATCTAGAGTGTTGGATAGGATTCTTAGTAAGATTTATGGCACTTGTATTATCACACTTTATGGATACACATCCAAAATCTAAACCAAAGTCAAGAAGAGTATGTTTCATCCAAAGAATTTGAGAACAACAACTTCCGGCGGCTATGTATTCGGCCTCCGCCGTTGACAAAGATACGGAAGCTTGTTTTCTACTTGACCAAGATACAAGTGATTTTCCTAGAAATTGGCACGTTCCACTTGTGGTTTTCCTATCAACCCTACATCCGGCGAAATCAGCATCGGTAAACCCTACTAAATCAAAGGTGTTCATCCTAGGGTACCATAATCCATACTCTATCGTTCCTTTTAGGTATCTAAGTATTCTTTTTACAGCCAACAAGTGTGATTGTTTAGCACATGATTGAAATCTAGCACATAAGCACACAGCATACATAATATCCGGCCTACTAGCAGTCAAATAAAGCAAACTTCCAATCATTCCTCTATATTGTGTTTCATCAACTTTTACGCCATTTTCATCTTTGTCTAACTTAGTTGAAGTACTCATAGGTGTTCCGTTAGGTTTAGAGTCTTCCATTCCAAATTTTTTACGTAACTCCTTAGTGTATTTTTCTTGGCTTATGAAGATCCCTTCATCCATTTGTTTAATTTGTAATCCACGAAAGAAAGTTAATTCTCCCATCAATACTCATTTTCAAATTCATGCTTTCATTAGTTTTTGAAATTCTTCACCACAATGATTCATTAGATGCACCATAAGATGATATCATCAACATAAATTTGCACAATCAACAAATCATGATCATAATATTTGGTAAACAAAGTAGTGTCTATTATGCCCTTGTGAAAGTTCTTTTCTATCAAAAATCCACTAAGTCTTTCATACCAAGCTTTAGGTGCTTGTTTTAGTCCATATAGTGCTTTGACCAATTTATATACATGATTAGGAAATTTATTGTTTTCAAAACCGGGAGGTTGTTCTACATATACTTCTTCTTGGATATAACCATTTAAGAAAGCACTTTTAACATCCATTTGAAAAAGTTTAAATCCTTTAAAGCAAGCATATGCAAGTAACATGCGGATAGACTCAAGCCTTGCTACGGGAGCAAAGGTTTCATCATAGTCTATGCTCTTCTTTGCCTATATCCTTGAGCCACTAACCTAGCTTTGTTCCTTACTATGCTTCCTACTTCGGCATTAAGTTTGTTCCTAAAAATCCATTTAGTTCCTATGATTGAAGTATCTTTAGGTCTTTCTACTAAATTCCAAACTTTACTACTTTCAAATTGGTTTAATTCTTCTTGCATAACTACAATCCAATTATCATCTTTTAAAGTTTCATTTATATTTTTTGGCTCAATTTGTGAGAGGAAGACAAAGTTGTTATCTAAACGCAATGATGACCTAGTATTGACTCCTTTAGATGGACTTCCTATGATTACATCTTTAAGATGACTTTGAATAAATTTCCAAGCTCTAGGAAGATCATTTTCTTGTGGACTTTTATCTAATGTTTGATTATCCTCTTTAGGGTCATTTTGTGGGGAAGAAGTTATTGATCTATTTCATTTTTATCTTGTTCATTTAATGGATTTTCTTCTATTCCTATTTCTTCATCACTTTCTTCATGGCTTTTACTTGTTTCACCTTCATCAAACTTTACATGAATTGCCTCTTCTATTATCATGGTTCTTTTGTTATAAACTTTATATGCTTTTCTAATTTCTGAATATCCTAAAAATAATCCTTCATCCGATTTCTTATCAAATTTTCCTAAAGTGTCTTTTACATTTAGAATGAAGCATTTACAACCAAAGACTCTAAAATATCCTATATTTGGAGTTTTCTTATAGATTAATTCATATGGAGTTTTCTTCAACAAAGGTCTAATCAAAGCACGATTCATGACATAACACGCGGTGTTAACCACTTCGGCCCAAAAATATTTTGGCAAATCATTTTCACAAAGCATAGTTCTAGCCATTTCTTGAAATGTTCTATTTTTCCTTTCAACTACTCCATTTTGTTGAGGTGACTTTACCAATAAAAAAATTATGTGTAATACCATTTTCATCACAATGAGTTATAAAGCTTTCATTAACAAATTCGGTTCCATTATCACTTCTAATTTTTACTACATTTAAGCTTAACTCATTTTGAACCTTTTTAAATAATCTAACATACTCTTAAAATGTATCACTTTTATGTGCCAAGAATATTACCCAAGTGTACCTAGAATAGTCATCAACTATTACAAACACATATCTTTTACCACCTAAGCTTGTGGTTTGTGAAGGTCCAAATAAGTCCATGTGGATTAACTCTATAGGTTTTGAAGTTGTTACCATGTTTTTAGGTTTGAAACTACTCTTGGTTTGTTTTACAAATTGACATGAATCACACAATTTATCTTTCTCATATTTTTTTTAGGTAGCCCTCTAACTAGTTCTTTAGCTACTAGGTTATTTATGTTATCAATTTCAACATGAGCTAGTCTCTTATGCCATAACCAAGTAATATCATACACCACAATAAGACATTGCATATCTTGTTCCATAATATCACACAAATGCAAAGTGTATACATTGTTATGTCTAGATCCGATGAGAACAATTTTACCATCGCTAGGATTAATAACAACACATTTTTCACGTTTAAATAACACATCAAGATCTTTATCACATATTTGACTTATGCTAATTAAATTGAATTTCAAATCATCAATCAAAAGTACATTTTCAATCACATTGCTATTGTTGTTTGCTACATTTCCGATTCCAACTATTTTCCCTTTTTTATCATTTCCAAAAGTCACATGTCCCTTATTTTTGGTTTTCAAGTTGTTAAGCAACAAGGGATTACCGGTCATGTTTCTTGAGCATCCACTATCAAGGAACCATTTGGTGTCCAAAATTGTGTTTTTTAAACATACCTACATTCGAGAATCAATGTGTAAAGTTAAGCTCTTACATCATTGATATCTTTTCTTTTCAATTTTTTTGATCCATTTTCTACTTCCATTCTAGCAAAACATTTTCTAGAGGTATGTCCTTTTTTACAACAATAGTCACATATTACATGGTATTTAAATGAATGTGAAGTCTTATAGTAAGGCATAGCATTGTGAAATCTAGGTTCAAAGTTATACCTCTTATGTCCATAATTTGGAATATACATTCTATGATCATTATATGTGTTATGTTTTCCATATCCATGATATGGGTGAGGTCTATTTTTAGAGTCTTCAATCCTTTTATCATGATTGTATGATGTGTGAGTCATTTTTACCGATTTGGATTTTGAACTTTGACCTATTTCATGTGAGTATCCTAATCCAAATTTGCTATTTCCCATCTTTTGATTTCCTAGAAGTATTTCTAAGTTATTCTTACCATGAGTGAATTTGGCTAAACAACCACTAAGGTCTTCTATTCTCTTTCTTAACCCTATGTGTTCTTTCTTGACTTCATCATATTTTTTAACCTCTTCTCTAGCCTTGTTACTATCTATTGTTAGTTTTTCATTTTCAGTTTTTAAGGTACAATTCTCTTTAACTATACTATCATATTTAGTGCTCAACTCTTGATTACTAGAGGTGATTTCTTCCATTTTGGCTTTAAGCCTCTTATTTTGAGGTTTGGTTTTCTTTAACTCATCTACCAATCTAGCAATGTACAGCTCAAGTTCATCTTGATCATTACAATTATCATCATCATCATCACTAGAAAAAAGACTTACCTCATGGTCTTCAAATCCCATAAAGCACATGTTAGCAACTCGTTCTTCTTCTCCGTCGGTTTCCTCTTCGCATTGGTCATCATCCCATGTGACCTTGAAGCTTCTTCCTTTGCCTTTCTTGTCTTGTTTGAACTCCTTCTTTCTTCTTGGACAATCTGCAATAAAATGTCCAGGTTGGTTACATTCATAACATTTGTTAACCTTGGAGGTTTCTCCCTTCTCTTTCATCCAATCTTTGTTCCTAAAATTTCTTCCTTTGTTAAACCTGTTTTTCCTACTTTGAATCATCCTAGATAAATTTCTAGTGAGAAATACAAGATCATCATCATCTTGTTCATTTATGTCTTCTTCTTCTTCCTCAACATCATTCTCATTCTTTGACACTTTAAGTGCTATGTTCTTTTTAGCATTAGTATCTTCTTCTTTTTGAGTTTTAGACTTGATCTTCAATTCATATGACATATGTGAACTAATTAGTTGATCTATGGGTAGTTCTCTCAGATTTTTAGCTTCTTCAATAGCTATAGCTTTTGATTCCCATTGCTTAGGTAGAGAGTTTAAAATCTTTCTATTTTGCTCACCTAAGGGGTAAATTTTACCTAGGTTCTCCAAGTCTTTAATTATGCTATTGAATCTACAAAACATTTTATCAATAGATTCATTACCATCCATTTTAAAGCTTTCATATTGTATTACCAACAATGATTTCTTTTCCTCTTTTACATCTTCGGTTCCCTCATGGATTTTCCTAAGTTTCTTCCAAATGTCATGTGCATTTTTACATCCTTTAACTCTACTTGATTCATTAACATCTAGTGAGTTATATAAAGCATTTGTGGCTTTAGCATTTAGGGTGAGGTTTCTCCTATCGGTTTCAGTGAGTTCACTCCTCTTCTTTTCTCTAATTTCATCACCTATGATTATCTCAGCCTTATAAGGTCCTTCTTCTACAATATACCACATCTCAATGTCATTGGATTTGAGATAGATTTCCATCCTATCTCTCCAACTGCTGTAGTTGGTTCCATTAAACATTGGAGGCCTAGAGATAGATTGTCCCTCCATAAACATAGCATTGTTTGTTGCCATAATCTTTTACTCTAAGGTTGTTAAGCCTAAGCAAGTAGAGACCAAGCTCTGATACCAATTGTAAGGTCTAAGGCAACCTAAGAGGGGGGGTGAATTAGGTTTCTAAAAATTTCTTGTACTTTCTCCAATCAAGTTCAATACAAGTGAGTAAGTAAAGTGAATTATAACGAGTGAGTGATACAAATATGTATATTAATAATCCAGAAATGTAATCAATAAACCCAACAATATGATTAATGAATTAAAGCATAAGTAAATCAAAATAAGTGCAGAAATGAAAATAATTGGAATCAAGAACACAAGAGATTTAGAGTGGTTCAAGTTTCCTCATTGGAGCACTCTACATCCACTACCTAAGTTTCCCAACTTAGGATTTCAAACCTTTCCACTATGAAATGATCTCCTTACAAGTGGTGAGATCAAAAGAACCACTTTTACAACCCAAGTATCACAACTTAGGATTTCACCCAAGGTTCAACCTTAACACAAGCTATCCCAAGCTAAGTGTTCAAGGTTTTTACTCTCACTTGAGAAACCTTTTACAAATACTTACAGTGATTGATTGAAGAGATACACAAGCCCTCAATTAGGGTGAGTAAGATGAAGTGAAGCTCACAATATGATTCCTATCAATGCAATTACAACTCAAACTATATATCTCAAAAAAGAAGTGAAGAACTCAATTGAAGGCTCAATGAACATTTTAATCTTTTGTTTCCTTTGAAATCAAAATGAAAAATGTGAGTTGTAGATGAAGATTTTCAGATGTAAAGCTTGGGAATCAAGTGTTTTCAGGTATATTAATGTTTGTGTGTTTGATGGTATTTATACTATCAAAGAAAAAACAAGAAAACGTTCATGTTTGACATTTAAAAAAATAGTCGTTGGGACTTTCGGACGGGGGTTTCGGACGTCCAAAACTCCCTTGAGTCGTCCGATCTTTTAGCTTCTGAAAATCAATTTTTCTGTCCAGTTTCGGACGACAGTTTCGGACGGCCGAAACTTGGCCACGGTCGTTCGATCTTTTATTCTTCAACTTAATTTCAATTTTCGTTTTCCACATCTTTTGTACAACTTCGTACGACTTAGTGCAAGTGTGTACTTCATCTTTTGAAGTTCTTTTGAAGACTAAAAACATTTTGAAAACACTTTTTCTTGAGCCGTAAAGGAGTAAATCACTTTCTTGAGCTATTTTACAAATTAGGGTTTAGATTTGGGGAATTGACCTAATTTACCATCCTTTTGTTTCTTTTGCGATTTCAATTCTTTCTTCGCTTGATAAATCTCCATGCTTGGCTTCTTTGAATATCTAACATATTGAAACAGTTTTTAAACCATTAGCATAAACATAATTGTTTGTTACTCATCAAAATAAGTAAGATTTTAGACCCTAGGTCTTCACAGTAGGTAAGTGCTTAAATCATACCTTGCGTTTCGCCATATAGGAGGGTGTGAATTTTGTTATTTACCCTTGTTTTGCATTGCAATAGATAAGACGTATGTGTGTGTTTTTATATAACACTAAAAGATAATCTCGGGAGTACACTTGCTTAATCAGTGTTTTACATCAAAGTGATCATTTTATTTATTGTGTTTTGTCTTTTAATTTTAGAGTCTTTAATTTGATAATTTAAGAAAAAAAACCAAAAATATTTTCTTTAAAATTTCAACACAGTCCTTTCTCCGTGGGAACGAACTTGCTATACTAACACCTTTTAGGGGTTACTTAGCTTGATTTTTTATTAGATGTAGATAGCAACCACGATCGAATTTTATACACATATTTACGCCCTATCCAATTTTGGCGCTACTGTCAGGGAAAGCAACCATGTTGAAATTTTTGCTTTTTTTGTTAATACTAGTTGTAAATTTTATCTTGTTTCATTGGATACATGGTAAAACTTTCTTAATGTTGCCATTTTGTCTTGTTAGTATTTGTTTTGTTTTGTTAGGGTTTGTTTTTCTTTTTGTTTTGTTGCTCGAGGACAAGCAAAGTTTAAGTGTGGGGGAAATTGATAAAGCGAAATATGTTCACCTTTTATATTGTATTTCACTTATACTTTGTACCGTTTTAATTGCTATTTAATGTGTTTTAGTGTGTTTTGTATATTATTAATGTTGGAGGCCAAAATGAGAGGAAAAGATTGAGAAAGATCAAGAAAGATGTGATTTAGGCCAAAAAGATGCCTTTCGTCACAAAGAAGTTGATTCTGTGTTTCACAAGATGTTCAAGGTGTTAATTCCAATTGTTGATGATCAATCATATATATTAAGATCTTGGATAGAGTGGCAAATAAGTGCCAAGTTGATCCCATGGAGGCTCGAGACTCCAAGAAGGGTTAACATTGTGAAACACGTGGAAAGGTGATGAAGAACAAATGCTGAAGAAATCTGCCAGGGTTTAGTATTTCAATCATATGTCTCTCAATTTAAGTCCGAATGGGATGATTCATGTACCATTGGAAAGATAATAGAAAGATCTACAACTATCATGTTTTGGGTGTTCCCTAATGCGGTTAGGAACATATAGAAAAATGGAACATAATCTTGACGTTACGATGAGGAGATCCCGACGTCGCGACGTCAGGAAACGGAGCAGCGGGAAAAGTTCCTTTTTTCAGTTTTTGACGTTTTTAATGTATTTTTGTTATGGGCTGTTTCCTAACTTGTTATTTATATGTTAGGGCCCAGAAACGTGCCATCTTATCATTGTTTCATAAGGTTTTGACTTGTTGCCTATATAAGGTCATCTATTATGTAATTTTCAAAAGGGGGAGATCATAGAAGAATAGAGTTCATAGTTTAGAATATATTATGGTTTATTTCTTTCTTTCTTTTTTAGAGTTTCATATAGCTTTAGGGTGGTGACAACTTTTGAGATATTTCAAACAAGAGGTTTTTTCTCTTTGTAATAGCTAGGGTTTCATCTCTATTATTGAACGGAGAGAATTTGCAGCTGTATGGATTCGGGAACATCATTATTATTGAATTCATTATTTTAGTAATAAAGATTTCTTCCAAGAATTTGCAGTTCAAGGTGTTATATTTCTTTTATTTTATGATTTCTATATCGTGCTTTAATATTAATACTATAATGTATAATTGAGCCATGCTTGGCTAAATTTATTGTGCTCTCGAGATTATAAATAAGGGTTTTTGTGCTTAATTTACATGTTATACTCTATCTCATGGTTGTTGTGGAATAAGTTTTGCTTTGTTCTTCATAATTATACATGATATATCGCGCGAGTATTATGTGTGATGAATATCTTCTTTAAGTGCAATAAATTATTTAGAGATAACATGCTTTAATCTTACCTTTAGCCTAATAGGAGGATTAGGGTGAGTTGTTTGGAACCTATTGTGGGTTGGTTGTGAATTTGTTTGGTTAATTTGACCTTAACTCTTGCCTTTAGCATAATAGGATGAATTAGGGGGATTAGTTTAACATTAGCATGACTGGTTCGGGCGTCGCCTCCGCCATAAAGGAGCGGTTGAACTTGAGGGTTTGGTTGAGTTGGTAGTTGCATTAGGTTCCGGGTTAATTAAGGAAGTAAACCTTACCTATCGCCATATAGGAGGGTTTAACAAATTAGTTAATACCTAAGTAGATAAGTGCTTAGATCATTCCTTACTTTTCGCCATATAGGAGGGTGTGAATTATGTTATTCACCCTTGTTTTGCATGACCATAGATAAGCTGTATGTGTGTCTTTTATATAACCCTGAAATATAATCTCGAGAGTACACTTGCTTAATTAGTGTTTTACATAAAGTCATCGTTTTCTTTATTGTGTTTTGTCTTTTAATTTAGAGTCTTTAATTTGATAATATAAGAAAAAAAAACCAAAAATATTTTCTTTAAAATTTTAACACAATCCTTTCTCTGTAGGAACGAACTTGCTATACTAACACCTTTTAGGGGTTGTTTAGCTTCATTTTTTATTAGGGGTAGATAACAACCATGATCGAATTTCATACACATATTTACGCCCTATCAGATTTTGGCGCCGCTGCCGGGGAAAGCAACCGTGTTGAAATTTTAGCTTTTTGTGAATACTAGTTGTAAATTTTAGCTTTTTTCGTTGGATACATGGTAAAAATTTCTTAATGTTGTCATTTTGTCTTGTGAGTATTTGTTTTGTTTTGTTAGTGTTTGTTTTTCTTTTTGTTTTGTTGCTCGAGGACGAGCAAGGTTTAAGTGTGGGGGAAATTGATAAAGCGAAATATGTTCACCTTTTATATTCTATTTCACTTACACTTTGCACCATTTTTATTGCTATTTAATGTGTTTTTAGTGTGTTTTGTAGGTTATTAATGTTGGAGGCCAAAATGAGAGGAAAAGATTGAGAAAGATCAAGAAAGATGTGATTTAGGCCAAAAAGATGCCTTTCGTCACAAAGAAGCTCGTTCCGTGTTTCACAAGATGTTCAAGGTTTTAATTCCAATTGTTGATGATCAATCATATATATTAAGACCTTTGATAGAGTGGCAAATAAGTGCCAAGTTGATCCCATGGAGGCTCGAGACTCCAAGAAGGGTTAACATTGAGAAATGCGTGAAAGGTGATGAAGAACAAATGCTGAAGAAATCTGCCAGGGTTTAGTATTTCAATCATATCTCGCTCAATTTAAGTCCGAATGGGATGATTCATCTACCATTGGAAAGCTAATAAAAAGCGCTACAACTATCATGTTTTGGGTGTTCCCTAATTCGGCCTGGAACATATATAAAAATGGCAAATATTCTGGACGTTACGATGTGGAGATCCCGACGTCGCGACGTTCGGAAACGGAGCAGCGGGAAAAGTTCCTTTTTCAGTTTTTGACTTTTTTAATGTCTTTTTGTTATGAGCTGTTTCCTAACTTGTTCCTTACATGTTAGGGCCCAGAAACGTGCCATCTTATCATTGTTTCATAAGGTTTTGACTTGTTGCCTATATAAGGTCATCTATTATGTAATTTTCATAAGAGGGAGATCATAGAAGAATAGAGTTCATAGTTTAGAATAGATTAGGATTTCTTTCTTTCTTTCTTTTTAGGGTTTCATATAGCTTTAGGGTGGTGACAACTTTTGAGAGATTTCAAGAAAGGGTTTTTCTCTTTGTAATAGCTAAAGTTTCATCTCTATTATTGCACGGAGAGAATTTGTAGCTGTACGGATTCGGGAACATCATTATTATTGAATTCATTATTTTAGGATTAAAGATTTCTTCCAAGAGTTTGCAGTTCAAGGTGTTATCTTTCTTTTGTTTTATGATTTCAATATCATGCTTTAATATTAATATTATGATGTTTAATTTAGCCATACTTGGCTAAATCTAATTTACTCCCTAGATTATAAATAAGGGTTTTTGTGCTTAATTTACATGTTATACTCTATCTTATGGTTGTTGTGGAATAAGTTTTGCTATATTCTTCATAATTATACATGATATATCACGCGAGTATTATGTGTGATGTATATCTTCTTTAAGTGGAATATATTATTTAGAGATAACTTGCTGCTTTAATCTCTAAAGCAAGTTAGTCCCAAAGTCAATGCCTTTTCGGGGAGAAAACTCAGGGATCGGAATCCTCGCATTTGCTACTCCGAAGGTAGACATTGGAACCAAAGGTATTCCTGATTTATTTCTTGGGAAGGCCCATGATTACTGATGTTTAGATCATTTGGCCAGTAGATATTTTAGTTTGTTAACTCAATTACATTGTTCTGTTGTCATTGAATGAGCCTTGTGATGTACGACTTTTGACCGATTGAGGATTGGCTGTAGTTGTTGGTTCTATATCTGGGGACTTTTTGTTGTTGGAATGGTTTTCGCTGGTTTGTGGAGGTGGGGACCATGGGCTGTGATGATTGCTGTTGCAAATAAATTCTGGAAGGGAGTATTTCCTCTTATTGGATTTGGAGTATAAGTGGACTGATGGAGGCTTATGGATATGGTTTGCGCTGAATGTTTACATATAGAGGAATTGCTGCCCAATTTTCTTTGGCTTATGGAATGTGACATTGGAAATAGACTAGCTACGAGGATGGTTATAAACGGCTTTCTAAGTTGAAATGCTGCCCTTGAAATATTTCTGTAGCTGCCACTTGGAGCTGGAATTAATTGATTAGGCTCATTTGATTATTTTATGAACAGTTTCATATGCACATATTTTGCTAAATGATATAGGGATTGTGTTGGGGATTTGAGAAAAGCTTTACTCTAGATTTCCTAGAGTAAATTCTTTCTTCCTTCCCGTTTTACATTGACTTCCAACCCGTGTAATGGAGTAGTACTCCACATTTACTTTGTTTTCGCTTTCGTGTAATTGTAATGGTGTGTTTGGGTATGTCCGCCACCATATTTTGCCAATTGTTGTATATAAAGTCGGTTTTGAAAAAAAAAAGAAACTTGATTTAATCTTACCTTTAGCCTAATAGGAGGATTAGGGTGGGTTGTTTGGAACCTATTATGGGTTGGTTGTGAATTTGTTAGGTTAATTTTACCTTAACTCTTACCTTTATCCTAATAGGAGGAATTAGAGAGATTAGTTTAACATTAGCGTGACTGGTTCGGGCGTTGCCTCTGCTATAAATGAGCGTTGAACTTGAGGGTTCGGTTTATTTTGTAGTTGCATTAGGTTTCGGGTTAATTAAGGAAGTAAACATTACCTTTTACCATATAGGAGTGTTTAACGAATTAGTTAATACCTAAGTAGATAAGTGCTTTAAATCATTCCTTACCTTTCGCCATATAGGAGGGTGTGAATTATGTTATTTACCCTTGTTTTGCATGACCATAGATATGTTGTATGTGTGTGTCTTTTATATAACCCTGAAATAATCTCGAGAGTACACTTGCTTAATCAGTGTTTTACATAAAGTCATCGTTTTATTTATTGTGTTTTGTCTTTTAATTTCGAGCCTTTAATTTGATAATTTAAGAAAAAAAACAAAAAAAAATTTCTTTAAAATTTCAACACAGTCCTTTCTCCGTGGAAACGAACTTGCTATACTAACACCTTTTAGGGGTTGTTTAGCTTAATTTTTTTATTAGGGGTAGATAACAACTACGATCGAATTTTATACACATATTTACGCCCTATCCAATTTTGGTGCCGCTGCCGGGGAAAGCAACCGTGCTGAAATTTTAGCTTTTTGTGAATAATAGTTGTAAATTTTAGCTTTTTTCGTTGGATACATGGTAAAACTTTCTTAATGTTGTCATTTTGTCTTGTGAGTATTTTTTTTTGTTAGTGTTTATTTGTGTTTTGTTTTGTTGCTCGAGGATGAGCAAGGTTTATTTGTGGGGGAAATTGATAAAGTGAAATATGTTCACTTTTTATATTCTATTTCACTTATACTTTGCACCGTTTTTATTGCTATTTAATGTGTTTTTAGTATATTTTGTAGGTTATTAATGTTGGAGGCCAAAATGAGAGGAAAAGATTGAGAAAGATCAAGAAAGATGTTATTCAGGCGAGAAAGATGCCTTTCGTCACAAAGAAGCATGTTCCGTGTTTCACATGATATTCAAGGTGTTAATTCCAATTGTTGATGATCAATCATATATATTAAAACCTTGGATAGAGTGGAAAATAAGTGCCAAGTTGATCCCATGGAGGCTCGAGACTCTAAGAAGGGTTAACATCGCGAAACACGTGGAAAGGTGATGAAGAACAAATGCTGAAGAAATCTGCCAGGGTTTCGTATTTCAATCATATCTCTCTGAATTTAAATCCTAATGGGATGATTCATGTACCATTGGAAAGCTACTAAACAGAGCTACAACTATCATGTTTTGGGTGTTTCCTAATTCGGTCGAGAACATATAGAAAAATGGCAAATAATCTGGATGTTGCGACTAGAAGATCCCGACATAGCGACGTCTAGAAACGGAGCAGCGGGAAAAGTTTCTTTTTTTAGTTTTTGACGTTTTTAATTTCTTTTGGTTATGGGCTGTTTCCTAACTTGTTCCTTATATGTTATGGCCTAGAAAGGTGCCATCTTATCATAGTTTCATAAGGTTTTGAGTTGTTGCCTATATAAGGTTATCTATTATGTAAATTTCAAAAGAAGGAGATCATAGAAGAATAGAGTTCATAGTTTCTTTCTTTCTTTCTTTTTAGAGTTTCATATAGCTTTAGGGTGGTGACAACTTTTGAGAGATTTCAAGCAAGGGTTTTTCTCTTTGTAATAGCTAGGGTTTCATCTCTATTATTGCACGGAGAGAATTTGAAGCTGTACGGATTCGGGAACATCATTATTATTGAATTCATTATTTTAGGATTAAATATTTCTTTCAAGAATTTGAAGTTCAAGGTGTTATCATTCTTTTATTTTATGATTTCAATATCGTTCTTTAATATTAATATTATGATGCTGTAATATTATGATACTTTGGCCAGCAACGCACATGCATCAAATGAATGCTGTAAAATAAAAAAAAATAAATTTTCGCATGCATGAAACAGTTGAGTGAACAATGATAGATTAGATGATGGTATTAGTAGTACTAGTGTGCTAATGGATTGAGACAGTATTCACACAACACAACAAAACACTTCACATTTATTGTAGCTGGAAATAGAAAGCATATAACAAGGATAGTGCTAGTCACTTCCTGTTTTTCTTCCCAACACATAACACAAAATCACACCACCTAACATTGATACTAATATACTACACACCACCCCCATTTCCCTAACACACAATAGCAACACAGCACAATAAATTTAAGACAAAGGCACTAAGCCTAGCAAACCACAACACAACTGAACTTGCATCGAACACAGCAGCAAGACGAAAGATCATCACCCCAAAGCATACCATCACCGCACTCTTCTCACTCACTCCCCCCTACACTTGAAATAAGCAATGGTCCCCATTGTGAGTAAAAGAGAGAGAAACTGCCCTGTTTAGGCATCGCAGCAGATCCTTTCTTTTCGCTCAGTTTTGAGATAACTCTGCCACTGAGGTTTTCCCGTAGTGCCCAAGGATTATCGATAATATTCTACCGGGGCAACCTCTATTCCCTGTTTACTCGCCATTTCTGATAGTAGAAGGGGAAAAAACATTGGGGTTGCTTCAGATTGCTGTACACGATTAATGTACCACATGATCAAGTGCCCCACATCGATTGTCAATCTATGTTGGATAGCATAGATCAAGAGAACTCTTTCTCTGGTTGTTATGGTGGTTTGTTGGGTAGGCATGAGCCTTGAATTTATGAATAGCAACCACATTCTTGCTTCAGCAGTTAAATCGCTTGATAGCACATACATTGCTTCAGATCATGCATTTTGCACCCAGGCAGCACCAGGTAGTCTGACAGATTCCAGCAAGTAGTCCACGTTCCCAGCCTCTACCAACTGACCAAATTCATCGTTTGGATAATCAGACAATAGATATGCTGGTTGACGCTGTGGCTTGTCACTTCCAGGTATGTTCCTCTCAGATATACTTTGTTGTCACTGAAGTGACTTGAATTAGCGTTGGCATAAAATTCCCAAGCTATTTCCACATTATAGATGGCTGGGGCTAACGTTAGAGGTCCCCAGTTGTAGAAGCGAATGGCCTCTTCAAAAGTGTAGTAAGGAGCCTCGAATTTTCGTTCCACCAGGATGTATATGAAAATAGTCGTAAAATTGTCTCTTCGCCTTGTCATTCACGAAGCGTAGGGGTTCTTCTGGGGTGTACTTGGGGTCTGAAACAGATCTATACATGGAAATTTTAGTTTTTTCTTTCGAGGTTTTCCCTTTTTTGTTGGATGTGGACACATTGGTGGCTTTCTTGGGGGCCATTGTACCTGCAAATCAAAAACTCACATCAACTTTGGCTTCACCAATTCCATTTTCCATTAAGCACATTTTCAAAGCATGTATGAATCCCCCCACAATTAGTTCTCACTATAGGTATATAAATGATATGCACAAGCCTAGCACTTGGGTGGAATATATTGCACCTTACTTCATGAATGCACTTCAATGCACTAACATGAAAAATGGAAGTACATTGAGTTATTTTTGGCACACATGCGCACCAACACCTTTCAATCATTCAATCATAATCATAACAATAAGGCATGGGATTTACTTCATGCTCAGAGGCAACTCGTGTACAAAACACCAAAACAATTCCATTCATGGATTGACATTTTCACATTGACACTCATACTTTATATCAAGATTTTTCAACATGTGACTCGCTGTGATACTAGTCCCAAATTTGCATGGCAGCAACATTTCATTTCATTTCAAGCCGAAACCACATTGATCACTAGGAAGGTATACATGTGAAAATTTAGACTAAGCATGGTACACCCATTGAGCTAACAATTACAGATCACAGACTAAAGCTGAAGCTTCAACATTATGCTCACAAAATCAAGAGAAGAGTTAAGTAGTGAGCTTATCAACTGGCAATGGAATTTACACAAAAATTCACTTCAACAATCCATTCCATTCATTCATAATTTTGACAGGGGAATTGCAGTACCGAGAGCCATTATAACCATGTAACTGCCATGTTAAAGGAAACAAGATGAGGAAGCTTACTTGGTTGTGGATTAACACAAATAAAATGCAAAATTAGGAAGAGAACTTTTGCAGCTCTTAATCTACCGAGATGGCTTCCTCCTTCTTATTTTCTTCCACTCGGCCGAAGCTTAAGCGATGAATGCAAAGGAGGATGAAAATTGTGCTGACTCCACAAAGCTCAAGCAAGGAATGCATTTGTGCATGCTTGGCTTAAGGTATTTATAGAGCAATTTTTGTGCATAAATCGGCTACGAATGAACTAGGAAACAAAACCATGTGATTTGACTAGAGGACAAAACACTTACCAACAAATATGCATGCAAACAAAATTGTGTTAAGTCTAGTCAAACATAAATGCAAGATTCGGCCATCTCAAAATGCTTCAAGCTTTCAAACAAAATTTGTGGGCCCTTATTCTTACACATTTATCTCCATCACCAATTTAAAGAATTATTTCATGCATTGTGCATTTCTTGTTCACCGAATTCGAACAAAGCATGCATGAAGTAATTGAAATGATGAATGCATGCATGTCAATTACTCTCATGTGTGCTTTTTGCATTGTCATCTTTTCTTTTGCTGCACTGTTGATCACCCTTTCATGATTTGATTCTTCACTGCAAAGCTCAGAGAAAATGTTTAGCTCACTCTTTCTTTACATCATAAAGTACAGTTAAGGACATAAAACATGGAAGCTCGGAAGAATCAAATATTTCCAAACTGTGCTAAATGTCAAACCTCAGATATTATTTGTGTTTTTTGTCAGTGCAGAGAATATTCTCAACACATTTTACCTTTGTTGCCCATGACATCCAGTTTAGTTCTCTAATTCCCTTGGGATGGTTTTCACTCGTGTGTATAAACTTCCACTCCAGTTGTTTCAACTTCTCATTTTTGTTCTTATCCAGCCTTGGCTCTGCATATGATTCACACAAAAGAGAGTGGGGTTCACTCATTTTATTGGAAACGACACAAATACCAAAACAAACAAAACAAAAGACATGAAATAAATTGATTGGGTTGCCTCCCAACACAGCGCTTGGTTTATTGTCCGCGGCCAGACATGAAGGAGTTTCGTCAGGTAGAGGGTCCATCAAGGAATTGAGATTGTCCCTTGTCTTCTACAGCTTACTAAAAAGTTTTCACTCTATGCCCATTGACATTCCAGCTTGCTCCTGTAGCATCATTTTTCACTTCAACGACCCCATAGGGAAAAATCTTACTGATAGTGAAGGGTCCAACCCATCGGGATTTCAGCTTGTAGGAAATAGTCTCAATCTAGAATCATAAACCAGCAGTTGCTGCCCCACTTCAAATTCTTTTACTTTGATCTGGGCATCATGCCACCTTTTCGTGTGTTCCTTATAGATACTTGCACTGACATAGGAGTCCTACCTAAATTCATCCAATTCATTTAGCATCATCATCCGTGCCTCTTGAGCTGAGTCCAAGTCCATGTTAAGCATTTGCACTGCCCAGTAAGCTTTATACTTTAACTCAACTGGAAGATGACACTCCTTTCCAAAGACCAACTTGAATGGTGAAGCTCCAATGGGTGTCTTATAGGCTGTTCTGTAAGCCCACAGTGCATCATCAAGTTTCAATGCACAGTCATTTCTCTCTTGATTCACAACTTTTTCCAAGATTCTCTTGATCTCCCGGTTTGAAATCTCAGTTTGCCCATTCGTTTGGGGGTGGTATGCTGTCGACACTTTGTGTTGAACACCATATTTGGCCAATAAAATGCTGAAAAATCTGTTACAAAAATGACTTCCCCTATCACTCACAATAGCCCTAGGAGTTCCAAACCGATTAAAGATACTTTTCTTGACAAAGCACAACACACTCCTGCTACCGTTATGGGGTAAAGCCATAGCTTTAACCCACTTAGACACATAGTCTACAGCAACCAATATATATTCATTCCCACAAGATCGTGGGAATGGTCCCATGAAGTCTAACCCTCATACGTCAAACAAGTCCACCTCCAACATATTGTTAAGAGGCATTTCATCTCTTCGGGAAATGTTTCCAACTCTTTGACATTGTTCACACTGGCTCACACAGATTTTTGAGTCCTGGAAAATGTGTGGCCAATAGAACCTAGTTTGTAGAATCTTGTACACTGTGCGTATTCCTCCAAAATGGCCCCCAAAGGGAGACTCATGACAAGCTCTTAAAATTCCTTCTTTCTCTTCCTCTGGAACGCACCTTCTAATGATTTGGTCATTACATCTTTTGTACAAACCACCACTTTCTCAAAAATAGTATCTGGCATCATATCTCAGTTTTTCCTTTTGCTCATGGGAGAAATGTTGTGGCATTTGCCCTGCCACCACATAATTGGCGATATCAGAAAACCATGGTAATTCTTGAGTGTGAACTCTAAAGACTTGTTCATCCGGAAAGTATTCCTTAATCCTCACATGCAGTTGGTCCTTTCTCAATGCTCCCACTTCTAATCTGGACAGTTGATTAGCCACTACATTTTCACATCCTTTCCTGTCCCGAATTTTCACATCAAATTCTTGCAGTAGTAGAACCCAACGTATGAGCCTGGTTTTTGACTCCTTCTTTGACATCAAATATTTAAGCGCGACATGATCCATATGGACTATCACTTTTGATCCTAGCAGGTAAGCTCTGAATTTGTCAAAAGCGAACACCACTACTAACATCTCTTTCTCCAGCGTGGTGTAGTTTGTTTGAGCCTCATTTAACAACTTACTCGCGTAGTAGAAGGTGTGAAAGATTTTTCCTCGTCTTTGACCCAACACAGCCCCTATAGCATAATCACTTGCGTCACACATAACCTCAAAAGGCTCTCCTTATGCAGGTGTGAATATGACTGGGGTTTCTACCAACTTGGTCTTCAACTGCTCAAAAGCATCTTGACATTTATCATAAAAAAAAAGGAGCTTCCTTCTCTAACAGGGCACATAAGGGTTTGGCAATCCTTGAAAAATCCTTTATAAATCTTCTATAGAACCCTGCATGTCCCATAAAGTTCCTCACTCCTTTAATATTAACTGGGGCTGGTAATTTTGCTATCACCTCCACCTTATCTTTATCCACTTCTAGTCCTGCCTTATAGATTTTGTGACCCAACACAACACCCTCTGATAAGCACGAAAATATTTAGTTTATTATCTTTGCTTTTATGTGCTTTGTGGGGTAAAACATATACTTAATGCTATGAATATGTGGTGGTTTTGGAAGTTTGTAGAATTGGAGCGTGTTGAAAGGAAAGAGACAGATTTAGAGAATTTTTAGAGGATTAAAGAGACTAAAGACGAATCTGACGGAGGATTAAGTTGAAGACATTTGGAAGGAAAGGGAGTTTAGGCAATTACCAATTGAGTGGTTGGAATAGATTAGAAAGCTTACTTTTACAGCCGCATGTGGTTTAATTGATTTGGAAACAATGAAGATTTATTCTTTGAGTTGGTTTAGAAAGTTTTTAAATCCCTCCTATATAAGGGAGTAGGTTAATTAGGGTTGGCAGAACTTTTGACAGCCTTGCTTTTTACGTTTTGGAAGATTTCCCGTAGCTGGGTCTGCAAACGAGAGGCAGCCCAGATTTTAGGAGAAATCAGAAGTTCGTCGTTCGACCGAACAACAGGCTACCTGGTTTGCTATTTTCAATTTTAATTTAGTTTTCTTTTCAATTATTATTCTTGTTTTGTTTTTAATTATGTTTAGTGAGTAGTTCTTTATCTGGCTGTGGGTAATGAAGCACTAATCATGCGTGAATTGTGAGACCTAAGTGTTCTTAATCAAACTTTCTCCTATTTAATTCCAAGGGTTTTCTGAGCCTAAGTTCATTATCTAATTTAACTAAAGCTTGATCACCTTTAATCTAATTATGTAGAGCCAATTAATCCCTTATTAAGTCACTGGATTTTATAAGTAAGATTAATTAGTGGCAAAGCTACTGTATCCGTAGATGAAAATAATTGGTTACCAAGTTGTTGAATGCTGATCATGATATGATTTGTTAGAGTTAGGTTCTTCAATATGTAATGCTTTTATAATATTAAATCTGGTGTTCGGCTGATTCCGGCTGGGTTGTGTTATGAATAGGGAATTAATTGATTAAGAAGATACTTGTCAGTTAACGAATAATTAAGGGAGAATTGGGTTATGTTAGAGCTGATTCTCAGTAACCTATAACTAACTGATTAAATAGAGATTGTTATCCTTGCGTCAATGAACAATAACAATTGATTAGTGTGGATTTATTTATAGCCAGATCTTTTCTTTTGATTAATTAATTTCTGAATTTTATTATTTTTTCATTCGTAATTGATTTCTTACTTTAATTGTTTTAAATCATTGATTAAATTGTGGTTACTTTTGGGCAAATTAATTGAATTAGAAAATAGTGTTGTTCCTCGTGGGATCGACCTTACTCGCACTATACTTAATTTATCTTTAGAGAGTAAGTAAATTAATTTGGTACAAAACGACAACACTAAATTTTGGCGGCCGCTGCCGGGAAATGGCAATTATTTTCTATTTAATTAATTTGTATTTTTTCTTTGGCAGATTGACAAAAGAGACGAAAGAACATCGCCAAAGAACTCACTTTGGTTCAGGAGAATCCGCGTCATTCGACCATACGACGAACAGCAGAATCGAAGACCCAGCAGAATTCTCAACAGACAAAACTTTCATGGCTGATCTTCCACCTCTAAACCATCCTCTTGGGGTAATTTGCCACCGCCCGTACATAGAAATCTAAGTCATCCTACAGCTAGGTGTCAATTTGTTCAAGAGTATCCAAGGGTACAATTCAATTCAATTGAGAGTTTTCATCCACAACATCATTACAGCCCTTATTCCAATACATACAATTCAGAGTGGTGGAACTACCCAAACTTCATTAATGGCTAGGATGCAGTGCGGTCGACATGCTGATTGTAGGCTAGGTTTCTAGGCAACTAGTTCTCCTCTAGGTTTTGTATGTGTGTTATTGCACTACGTGAGTTGTTTAGGTGAGCATTCATCCGGTGAAGGAACTCTAGGACATCCTCCTCTTCTCTTGTTTGCATTCATTTGTTCTCTGTTTACATTTACATATTTCATTTGCAATCCCGTAGTTTAATTCCTGTGACAACACTAGAGCAATTGAGAATTCTTGAACCACTCTCTTTCCTGAGGAACGAAACCCTATCACCACTAATGCAGTTAAATAGGGATAAATTGGTGAGCCTACGATAGCTTGCACCATGATGTCATCACCACAGCTATGTTCCATGCATAGAAGATCAGTTTGTTTGAGAGGTTGGGACATGGACTAGTGCCGCAACAAGAACAGGGGCAGGAACAACAACAAGAAGAGGGACAGGACGAGGAACCGATCCCATCACCACCTCTCCCACCATGCCGCCTACTTACATTTACGGGGATGCATTCCCGCGTGGATGAGCTGGAGGAGCATATTACCCACTATACGACTCACTTTGATGAGAGATTTGATCAGATGGAGATGGTGTATGCCAACTTTACATATCAGATGACTCAGATTTCAAACATGGTTCAGCAGATGTGTCGTCAGTGGCAGATTTCGAGAGACGGGGGATCGAATTCACAGCATCCTCTACGTGATGACATGAAACAAGACTAGGTGGTGTTTTTCTTTTACCACATTGAGGACAATGTGGTTTTAAGTGTATGGGGAGTTATGAGAGTAGTCCTATTTTCTTTTCTTTTCTGTTTTTATGTTTTTATGTTTTTTCTGTTTTTCTATTTTTATGTTTTTTCTTTTTTCTTTGTTTAGATGTTATTTTCTTTTCTTGTTTTTTGTCAATTTGCGCATTATGAAAACAATTAAGTTAATGGAATTAGGATTTTATTTTAAACATTTTATTTTGTTCTATTCGTATTAGTTATTCCCTTGAGTTAACCTTAGCTCAAAAATAAGTAATTCGGTAATGATAATTCTTTTCATAGTTACACCATGGTTTTAGGTATTTTTGTGTTGTTTCCAATTTTTTAAAATTTTGATCTTGTTTTGATAAGTGTCATGTTGCCAATGATTGTATTTTTATTGAAAGATTCGATGTGGGATAGGAAAGTAATATGCTATCTAGAGGAAGTCGGGTCTTTGTTAGAAAGTTTGGCATTTTGAATCAATCATTTTTATGCACTTAGGGGAACTACTGAGGGGATTGATGAGTTTGTAATCATTAAGTAGGTTGGTGTGTTTTTAACACTTTGTTTAGTTGAAACTTATATAACTCGCTTAAAATGTGTTTTTTAATAAATGTGCTTGCATAATTGTTTGCACTTAATGATTTTGCATTTTTAAGCTTGTTTTGCTTATACTATCATCCCTCTATGAGATTGCTTTTAATAATAACCTTAAGAGAACTCATATGAATGGAAACGGAGATTAGAATTTATAAAACTCTAGCTTCATATTGCCACTCCTCTGCGAGACTGATCTTAAACGAAAAGTTAATGGAGAACTTGCATGAGTGGGAATGGGTATAAAACCCGAAGGTGAGATAGTACTCCAGGTGGATGTCACAGAATTTCCAATGAAATACCCTAATAAAGTGTGACAGTCTAGGGGAAGGAGTGTTTTATTTATGAACCTAAAGGTTTATCGAGCGAATCCTTATGAATATAAGTTGAATAATGAATTTTTAATATGTTTAGTGAGGAAAAGTTGAGACAAAAACTTAGTTGTTGGAACCCTGACTTATGGCGTGGTTGTAGATGAGTTATGAACTGAGGTGGAACCTATCGCACACACACATGATTGGCTCAACATGTCTAAATAAGTACATTAATATACTTTGATAACTTTTGGGGATGTATATTACGTGTACTTGACATTTGAATACTTGAGATTATAAGGTATTTACATGGCATTTGTCCTTAGATCGAATTGATGAAGTTAGATACATTTTGTTGTTATGTGTTAGAAATTTTGTTAGGGCCTTTATGTTAGGTTTTTGGTTTAGATTTGTCATGTTTAGTTTAGTTTGTTCGGGGACAAACAAAGGTTAAGTGCGGGGGAAATTGATATGGTGAATTTATTCACCTTTTATTTAGTATTTATACTTAATTCTTTGGTCGTTCTTGTTCTTTTTTATTCGTTTTAGTGTTTTATTTGTAGGTTTGTTGACCATGGTGTATGCTTGGAAGGGAGAAATCAGATGAGAGACAAATTGGATGCAAAGTGGGGGAAAATGGAAGAAAGTTCGTGAGAAAAAAATTGAAGATCTCTTTCATGTCGCTACGTCGGGACCTTCACGTCGCGATTTGGGTGGACGTCGCGACGTGAGACCCTCCACGTCACAACGTCAAAAATTCGAATTAAAATTGATTTTTAGTGGATTTTTTGGCAATTTTTGGAGAAAATGGCAGTGAGCCACGTCGCGACGTCGAGACCCCTCCCACGTTGCGACATGGGTGGACGTCGCGACGTACGACCCTGTACGTCGTGACGTCGGGAATCGCGTGGATTTCCGAGTTAATTTTGGAAATTTGCGTTTTCGGCCCACTTTGAGATTTCTTGTCCGATAAGGTTTCCGTGAAGGGCTTATTTGCAAATATTTTTATAGAATTACTCTAAATATATCTAGGTTTATAGATTTTTAGGGTGTGACAATTTTGAGAGATTTTAAGCAAGGGCTTTTCTCTTTGTAATAGCTAGGGTTTCATCCTCGATTGTTGTACGAAGAGAATTTACAGCTGTACGGATTTGGGAACATCATTATTATTGAATTCATTATTTTAAAAGTAAAGATTTCTTCCAAGGATTTACAATTCAAGGTGTTATCTTTCCTTTTATTTTATGATTTTAATATCGTGCTTTATTGTTAATATTTTGATGTTTAGTTTAGCCATGTTTGGCTAAATTTATTGTGCTCCCGATATTATGAATAAGGATTTTTGTTCTTAATTTACAGGCTATGTTCTATCTTATGGCCTTATTTGAATGAGTTTTGCTGTGTTCTTCATAATTATGCATGATTTGGCCCACGAATTATGTGTGATAACTATCTTCTTAAAGTGCAGTAAATTTCTTAGAGATAACTTGCTTTAATCTTGTCTCTTACCACATAGAAGATTAGAGTGGGTTGTTTGGAATTTAGTGTGGGTTGGTTGTGAATTTGTTAGATTAATTTTACCTTAACTCTTGCCTGTCGTCACAAAGGAGGGGTTAGGGGGATTAGTTTAGCATTAGCATAACTGGTTCGGGAGTTGCCTCTGCCATAAAGGAGCGGTTGAACTTGAGGGTTTGGTTGAGTTGGTAGTTGCACTAGATTCCAGGTTAATTAAGGAAGTAAACCTTGCCTCTTGCCACATAGGAATGTTTAACGAATTAGTTAATATCTAAGTAGGTAGGTGCTTAAATCATTCCTTGCCTCTCGCCACAAAGGAGGGCATGAATTATGTTATTTACCCTTGTTTTGCATGACCATAGATAGGATATATGTGTGTGCTTTTTATGTAACCCTAAAATATAATCTCGGGAGTACACTTGCTTAATTAAAAGTTTTTTGTGTTAGATATTTGCTATTTATCTTCTTGTTTTAGTTTAATATAAATAAAACAAAAACAAAAAATATTTTCTATAAAATTTCAATACAGTCCTTTCTCCATGGGAACGAACTTGCTATACTAACATCTTTTAGGGGTTGTTTAGCTTGATTTTTTATTAGGGGTACATAGCAACCACGAGCACATTTTATATGCATATTTACCACCTGTCACACCCTCTTTAATAATAAGTATTTGGAGAGCATCTTTAATACAAATTTTTTATTAAAATAATGGACTGTAAAAAAAATTAAATATAATTTGTTTTTTTTGTATAAGCAAAAATTTTATTGAAGCATAATAACTATAGTAGTAGGCATTCACAAGTAACCACTAGTAAATCATCAATAATCAACAAAATAAATAGAAAATATTCTAAATTTTAGCAAGATTCGTGGAATTTCACTACTTAATTTCTAAATTTCATCAAACACCATAATATACTTAATTTCTTATTCTCTCAATAACTTTTTGAAAAATTTTCTCATCAAACAGCATAATATACTTAATTTCTTATCCTCTTAACAAATTTTGATTCTTCTCCAATATATTAACAATAATGCGTCTAATATCAGTAATGATATATTGCACGATTTCAACACATTAACAATTTCTTTTTTTTTTCTTTTTTTTAAACACACCCACATTTGCATTCAATCCCCAAGAATCGAACAATAGACCTGGAGTTTTTTTTTTCCTTTTTTTAGACACACTCACAATCACATGCATCATCCAAGATTCCAACACTACTAAACTTGAAGTTTGGGATGCTACATCCTTAACCATATTAACAGTTTCTTATTTATAAATTATAGTGTTTATAACCTTTTGTATGTACTACAATGATAGAACGAGTGATCAGGTTGTAATTTTATTGGACAAATCCTTCTTAAGTATAATGATAACACCATCAAGGCAATTTCTTACTCTACGAATAACCTTCTCGATTTATAGAATTTATGAACATTATTCTTTTTTTGTTGGAGATAAAAATCTCCGATATGTAACTTAGAACTAGACATTAGTTCTTATATTAACACGTTAATATGCGGGAAGCACTTTATCACAAGAATATGTGTTCGAGAGGAGAGGAATACAACAATATCACGTGTATGACACAACCTCCACATAACAACACAATCCGCTGATCCACGAAATTCCTTCATACCCGAAAGGGCTTTCTACACATCTCTTTGAGATATCTAATTCTACTCCTCTACCTCTCTCTTCCTACTATCACAAAGACCTCTAACACTCTCTATTTATAGGGTAATAATAAATCTAAAACACATAAGGATTTGGGGAGTGTATCCCTCACAAATTCTAATTCCTAAAGGAAAACAATCTAATAAGTAAATCCTATTAGAAATATTAATTTCTAATTAATAAAGCTTAGTTTAATTTCCAACAAATCCCCCTTTATACTAAGCTTTCCATAAATGATCAATAGCTTCAAGATCACGTGCTTGAACTCATTTTGAGATTTCTTTTGCTGTTTGGATATTGTATTTGATTTTCATCTTAATCTTCATCTTCGTCTTCACATGTAACTTGAGACAAATTTTGTAGTTCTAGATCTTAAAGTCTTCAAACATATTTTCTGTTTCTTTTTCTTTAGCACAAAACGTTCATATATCAACACTCTCTTTTAATAGAGAATGACCAATGTAATTTCTAAAGATCAAGAAATCATATTGTTCAATTTGAACAATCATTTCAATATTGTTTACCTCAACAATGTCACCATCACCAGTGATATTTTTATCATCTTCAACCATGTATATGGTTTCTTTTTCCTCTTCAAAATGGATGGTTTCGTATTTCTCTTCATAAGTGAAATCACCAACATCATTTTATTCTTTATTCACAAGAACAACAAATTTATCCACATCTTCACAAACGTGAAGTTTCATTGTATCATCACATGAATATTTTTTTACTAGTATTGTCAATTTCTTTTTTCTCCAAATATTCATCAACTTGAATTTCTTGTTCTTGTTCCACCAAACAAATTATCTCTTTTTCTTCCTCAATTGAATCAACACTTTTGTTCACCTCTTCAATAACACTATCATGATGATAACCACAATCTTCTTCCTTGAGATTTTCAATTTCATCAAATAAATCAAATAACTCAAAATCTTCAATGGAATCAAAATTCTCATATACAACCTTGTCATCAACAAAAGTATCATTAACAAAATCAACCATCCATTCCATAGATTTTGAAGTTTATAGTCAAGATAAAATTCTAATTTCAACATTATATAAAATATATCTGACCAAAACACATCAGGTGATTGAGGAAAATATAAAAATTTATTATAATATATAGCTGCCATTAACTTTCTTATAATTTTATAAAACAATCTTTCTTTTTTTTTCAAACCTCTTTAGGCAAAAGTAGTGTTGTTTTCTAATTAAGAATATCCCGCAAACTACATTGATCTAATTATTTTTCCATAATTTGTTCCCATTCTTCATCTTTCCCATAACTCATATTTGACGTAAAATCTTAAATTTTTCTAATTGGATCAATTTTCTATCCATAATGAATAAATAAATTTGCTTACCTGACCACCAAGGCTCAATCAACTATTTTGACTTTGATAAACAACCCAAGATCTTGATCTCGCTCTAATAAATAACAAAGATCAAGTATCTTGATCTGGCTCTGATACCACTGTTGGAAATAAAAATCTCCGCTATGTAACTTAGAACTAGAAATTAGTTCTTATATCAACACGTTAATACGCGGAAGCACTTTTATTTATTTATCATAAGAATATGTGTTTGAGAGGAGAGAAATACAACAATATCACGTCTATGACACAACCGCCATACAACAACACAATCCGCTGATCTACGGAATTCCTCCATACCCGAGAAAACTTTCTACACATCTCTTTGAGGTATCTAATTATACTCATCTATCTCTCTCTTCCTACTATCACGAAGACCTCTGACACCCTCTAGTTATAGGGTAATAATAAATTTAAAATACACAAGGATTTAGGGACTGTATCCCTCACAAATTCTAATTCTTAAAGAAAAACAATCTAATAAGTAAATCCTATTAGAAATATAATTTCTAATTAATAAAGCTTAGTTTAATTTACAACATTTTCATACCTCATACAAAAACGCGCATAGAAAAAATAAATGTTGAATGCAATCCATATCTACTTTACAAGACACACATGTATCATTTTCAATAAGTGTCGAAGATTTGACTCTAAATCTTGACTTAAGCCTCTTCACACACTAGCTAGAAAAAGCAAACCTTGATACTTTTACACCTTTTACAATGATTAAATACTGATTGCGGCATAGAAAAAAATATCAATAAATTAAATATTGATTTTATTGGGGCAAATGAGCCTTTTCCACATGGTTTTAGATCTCTAACGTGATGTGCTGATTGGTTAACGTAATAATTGTGCTTTGGAGTTAATTATGACCACCAAAAATTTAAAATGATGGTAGTTGGATACAAATAATCATCATGGTCTAGTCTCCAACGAGTTAATCTAAAGTTGAATTTCCGGTAAATTTATTCGACTGTTTTTCAACTTAAGAGTTCATTCGTTTTTGTATCTATTTTTAAAAGAAGGATAATAATATACAGAGTGAAAACGTATAGTGATAGACGTGGCAGTTATAAAAAGACAAAATTATCCATTATCTATTAGGGTTCACTTATCATTTAGTTAGGGTATTATTTTGTCTTTTTATAACTGCCACGTCAGTCACTTTACGTTTTCACTCTAATTTTTCACTCCCCTATCATTACTCTTACATAGAAATATAGATAAAAATTTTTGTGAGCACTAAGGAAGTCACCTACTAAACGATAATAATATGGAACTCAAGCATAATGCAAATTTTGCAGTTTGCATTAGTATTACTGTAATAATACATGGGAAAACAAATTTATCCAAGAAAAATAATGTTTTACTAGCAAACCATAATTTATTAAATCAGTAAATAATTTTGGATAGACAAAACAGGACGTTTGAATGCGTACATGGAGAATTGGGATTAACTATTCTCCAAATTGCATCCCGCCTCCCTTTTGTTTTATTCCTTTAATTAATTCCAAGCAAACAAAACATTACCCTTGTGTGTTTGGGCATTCACAAGTGTAAGTTGTGAGTACGCAATGGGTGTTGCAAATAACTTCGTCAGTGCGTGAATTCTGCGAATCGCAAGGTTCTTCAGTTGAGGGTTCAAATGCAAAAGGCTTGATAGCATAGAAATCAACCTTTGGATTTTCTTGAGGCGGAATCAATTCGTTGCTTCCCTTCAAAACAACACCACCACCCCTACCATGAAGATTTGTGGTGATGTTGCATGAAGTCTTTGGTGATGAAACCAAAAATACCTTTCATAATTGTTCCAATTCAGTTAGTGTAAGTTGTTTTGGTGGTATTACAATAAAGTAACCATTCTTGATCGTTGTGATGTTTTGGACTATATGGATTTGATTGATGTTGCATTGTAGCCTTACCACAGCACCTGAAAAGTACAAAGAAAAGCTTTGATTGTGCCACTATTCATCAAAGGTGTTTTGAGAAACAAAAGTAATTGTAGATTTTGCATCAATACAAGCGGTTCAAGTAGAGCTTGGGAAATTTATTTGAGTAATGCTTTAATGATATAGAATACTAATTCTTTTAGGTGAAATTGTAACTCTAGTTATGAGAGTTTTATTATTAGTCAATAGTTATTGTGAGTAGATCGACGAATAAATGAATGATGATTCTATTTTATGTAAGCAAAAGGTAATGATCTTAATGATCTCTTATCTTGGAAATTCCTATCGCTTTGATTATCAATATTGAAAAAGTTACATTTTGATTTTCAAATTGGATTTTATCACCATATTACTAATAGCGTTATTTGTCAAATAGATAAAAATGAATTGTTAATCATCTGTGTGCTAAAATTTAAGTTGAGAAATAATATGTTACTTTTTTCAAAATTTGGCACCAAAATGATACATTTCAAGTTGAGATATCATTTACCCTAAATAAAATTATAATTTCATGCAAAAAATTGGGTACTCCCTTTCATTCTATTTTATGTAAGTAAAAGGTAATGATCGTAGTGATCTCTTATCTTGGAAGTTCTTATCGCTTTGATTATCAATATTGAAAAAGTTACATTTTGCTTTTTAAATTGAATTTTATCACATAAATAATTTTCAATTCATATAATAACTAAAATCTCTTGCTATGTAACATTTTTTAACATTCAAAACAACGTAGTTTTGTGCCATATTATTAATAGCATTATTTGTCAAATAGATAAAAATGAATTGTTAATCATTTGTTTGCTAAAATTTAAGTTGAGAAATAATATGTTACTTTTTTCAGAATTTGGCACCAAAATGATACATTTCAAGTTGAGATATCATTTACCCTAAATAAAATTATAATTTCATGCAAAAAATTGGGTACTCCCTTGCATTCCTCTTTGAGAATATCATATGATTCCAAATTCGGATTTTAAATCCATCCATTAATCTCTTTTGTAAAATTTAGAATCTCTTTCGTACTAAAATACAGGTTGAAGCATGGACAAACCACTCGGATAGGCATTTGCTTGATGGAGAACACGCACTTTAAAAATCTGTTTGTGTTCGTTTTGAAGGAATATATATATATATATATATTATATATCCATACAATACATATAAGAAGGAGTTGGGAGAATTTGAAAGCAGGCTACTCTTCAACATGCTTGCTTGGAGGGGTAAAACTGTCTTTCCACTGCACATACACATACACATACACACATTAGATAAAATAGGGAATTGGGAAAATGTAAGCAGGCTGGTCTGATCATGGCTGCATCAACATGGCTGCTTGTTCCCCACAGTGGAATTGCCGGCTGCTGTTGTGGTAACACGCAAAAGCAAAGCTAAACACGTGTCAATTAAGAAGACAAAGAAGGTATCTGTCTGTCCACTTCATCTCTTCACCATCTGACCGTCCCACGTTTTGTTCTTCTCTCATTTCTTCACCGCTTTCAACACTTTTTTCTTTTTTTTCCCCCTCTTACGATGAGATTGAGGGAACTGTTATGAGCTTTGATGGTTTTTTTTTTCTCCTTCGCGGTCACACGCTTCCCCTTCGTCACTTCTTCTCTGCTGAGCTGCCATTCAAAGGAGGAGTAGAGTAATTATTTAAGAGAAATCAATCCATGTCCTGTTTCATCATCAACACCCAGTAATTTTTAGCTGCTTCCTCCCTTTTCAATTGTAATGCTTTGTTCTTTTTCGCTTCATATTGTATCTTGATTAGTTTTTGGCTCTATTTGTCGCTGTCTTAATTTTGAGTTTTGCTATTTCTTTTAAACATTATTGTTTCAGCTTCATTATTCCCAATTTCCTGTATTTTGTTTTGTTTGTTAACTACCTATTATTCCATCTTTGATCGTTTCCAATTTTGCTGTATGTGCAAGCTGTGAATTTCGTTTTCATATTCTTTTTTTTCCTTTAATTTTGAAGGGGGTGAGGTGGGCTGGGGGAGGATTGGGTTATGATGTTGTTTTTTAGTCTTCCAAGAATTTCTGAAAATTAGATAAATAGAGAGATATGAAGCTTAAGAATTTAGCTCATCCTACCGAACTTCTGGTTAAAAATGTCCTTTAGTATGTTGAAAAGAATGATATTGGGGTTAAAGAACTTTTTTGAATTAGTGGCCGATGATAGTGTTGGGTTTGCATTGGTTTTCTTGACTTTGGAGTTTTGGGTAGAGGGGTGAGGGGAGAGGAGGGAAAATAACATTACCTTGGCTTATTTGGAAATTTTGATGGAAATTGTGGCCACCTTTTGTTTTCCACTAGATTTATCATAATTTTGCTCTTGCATTTGTCTAAATTATAGTGCATGTATCTTAGGAGTTTCGATGATGGATTTCCAAATATTTTTATAAACGATGCTCAACATATTCGAGGCCAGCATGTGGCATTCGTAGCATCCTTTAGCTTCCCTGCAGTAATTTTTTAACAGCTTTCTATTATATTTGCACTTCCGAGGCTATTTGTTGTTTCATTTTCGTTGTTGTTACCTTTCTTTCTAACAGGATCCTTTGAAAGGATGTAAAAGGAGGGGGATGTGGCCACTGCATTCACCATGGCTAGAATTTTGTCCAACATTCCTATATCAAGGGGTGGTCCAACGAGTTTAGTCATTTATGACATACATGCTTTGCAGGTAAACTAAATTACACGCTCTCTCCTAATATACAATAGATGCATTCTCTGT
This sequence comes from Ophiorrhiza pumila, assembly GCA_016586305.1. Classification (NCBI taxonomy): domain Eukaryota; kingdom Viridiplantae; phylum Streptophyta; class Magnoliopsida; order Gentianales; family Rubiaceae; genus Ophiorrhiza; species Ophiorrhiza pumila. Next base: position 25,341,333 of record BLIW01000003.1, on the reverse strand, counting down.
TCTGTTTGTACACTATTCTTTTACTAGATTTTCTAGATATTATCCTGGTATTGAACATGAGGACTATACCTCTTTTTTCTGATATAAGAAATTATCATTAATGCTTGTGGGATCTATTGCTGTCCCTTTCGTTAGTAAATCCTATCAATGAAAATTGAAAATGTTAAAAAAAAAAATTGAGTCTCCTCATGATCTTGCAATCGACCTTGTTACAAGGTGAGTGTCAACTAATCGGCAGGGGATTAGACATACTAAAGAAGGCAGGCTTTTGCAAGTAAAACCCTTGAACTGGTGAACCCCTCTACATCATAGTGAAGTTTCATATTGCATCATTGGAATTTGAATACTGGAAATGTTTTGTAGTCTCAATATGATTTTATATTTTATATGATTGCATCGAATGCTACACTGTTGGATTTTGTAAAGGCCTGAAATTACTGCTGAGAAACTCGAATTTGGTTTTCCAGTTTGTCAATGCGAAAAATGTTTGTTCTTATTGTTTTCAATATAATAGTTGAGGTGGAGGTTGTTTTATGTTGCATACCTACATCTCTGTTGTTTCAACTAAATAAAAGAAGAAGTTGGGTAGGTTCTTTTTTTTCATATATATGCTGTTTATGTTGCACTACACTTGTGCACTTTAGTGATAGTAATGTGATTGTCAAATTGGACAGTCTTCTGCTGAAAAATAAGGAAGTGAGGGTGTAAGCGAGTTTTCTTAACATGTCAAAGAGTCAACTTTTTCAAATGGAAAAAAGTTGCTTTATGAACTTCAATGTTTGATGTGCATGAACCTGTTCAGATGGAATGAAGAATCTGTGGTGAAGTACGACTGGAAGAAAGAAGAGAATTCTGATGCAGAGAGGAATTATATTACTGATAAATGAAATGGAGTTCCCAATGATAAAGGTAAACTGCCCTGTACCTTTCAAGGCTTGTATTGTTTGGGATTTTGAACTCTGAAATACTCATTGTTTATTGGTTTTGGTGGCCTAATGTAGGTATTCAGACAAGTGAAGACTACAAGTTCTAAGCTTTCTGCTGAGTTTGCTGAATTCAGCAACTAAGACAAGACCTTGGTATTCCCAGTCTCAGTGAAGCATGAACAGAAGCTTGACTGCGGTGGTGGATACATGAAGCTCTTGAGTAGTGATAGTGATCAAAAGAAATTTGGAAGTTACGCCCTATGCAGGTCATCTATCAATAGTCATTATCATTTTATCTTGTTGAGTTTCAATACCACTTATTAGTTGCTGATTTGTAAATTGTTCATCTACAGTATAATGTTTGGACCAGATATCTGTGGCTACTCCACATAAAAAAGTCCATGATATTCTTCGATAATGGGACAAACCACCTAATGAAGAAGGAAGTTCCATTCGGAACTGACCAACTGGGATCTTCTCCCACACAAGCAAATTAAGGATTCTGGGGCCAAGAAAGTTATTTCATTTGCATGTAATTTTTTTGTTCTTACTGGTATGCAATAGTAACTCAGATATTGACTTGGTATTGTGTTGATGACAGCCTGAAGATTTGGGATGACCAGGAGTATATTCCTGATCCTGAGAAGAAAAAAATTAGAGGTAAACAAACTCTTCATTTTCTGTCTTTTAGCATAATTCATAGTAAGAAGGTATTTATGGTTCTAAGTACTCCCTAGGTTATGATGACATTCCCAAGGAGATTACAGATCCTGATGCAAAGAAGGTAGCTTTCAATTAAATAGTGGTATCCTTTTTATTTGTTCATGCTTTCAAATCCTGACCAAAAACTAATGCTATTAATTAGCTGTTTTAAAATTAAAAATGGGTGATATATACCCGATTTCTTTCTTTCCGTCTTTTCCTTTTTACATGAATAAAAACGTGCAGAAACACATGCATCTATGTGTAGCCATGTATGGCATATTGCTTTTTGGTGAAAAATGATTTTTTTTTGGTGTACTTGCAGTGGACTGCCCTAACCATTCCTAATCCTGAATATAAAGGTCCATGGAAGGCCAAGGTATGCTGACTTCAAATTTTAGATTTGATTACACATTTATTGATGAGTCTAAATTCTCACTTGCTCTTTTTTCTTGCCAGAAAATCAAGAGTCCTAATTACAAGGGAAAATGGAAGGCAGCTATGATCAATAACCCAGGTTTGCTCTCTTCTTTTTCAGCATATTGCAAGTATCTAAAATACACACGGCTTTGTCAAAAAATGGATTGCGCTTCAATATGCAGACCTCAAAGATGACCCAGATCAGTATGTTTTCCCAAATTTCAAGTGAAGTATGTTGGAATTGAACTGTGGCAGGTAAACTCTACTTTAACTATGTTAAATGTTGTTTCCTTAGAAACTGATTAGCCTGATTATGCAAAGAAGCTGGCTGAAGAAACTTGGGAAAAGCAGAAGGATGTATGTGCTACTCTTAGAAAAGTTACTCTTTAAGTTTGAAAAAATAAGCTTGATTACTGTTATATCTGCTTGCTGACATATACTAATGTTCTCATGATATCGGCTGAAAAGGTTGCACTTAATTTGGCGAAAGAGGAGAGAGGGGAGGAGGTACAATTTCATTAGCTTTCTGTTATCACCGCATTTTTCAGAAAAACATTAAATTCTTCCAATAATGTGCAAGTTTTTAATTACTTGAAATGGAATGCATTACTTATAAGAGGGAGTTGGCAGATTCTTTTGAGCAAGTTCCTCTTCAACATGCTTGCTTCAACATGTGTGCTTGAGATTTGGGAAGAAGTTTGTGGGCTTCACAGCATGAAAGTTTCGTTGTAAATGTGATAGGCTGGTAGCTGTTGCTCTTTGCATGTGGGCGGTGGATTTGGGATTAGTCAGCTTCTCACTCAAAAATACGTATTAAACACATATATATTCATACCAAACCAAATCAGAATAAGCCTTTTTACCTCTCCAACACTTTCCATTCTTTTCTTCGGCCTTTCTCTTTTCTCTTTTCCCAATTTTTACTCTCTCCTTTCCTTTCTTTGTCTTTTCTTTCAGATATGGCTTTGGGCTGCTAGGTGCTTTTGATTTGTGGTTTGTGGATTTCAATAGGTTAAAACAAGAAAAAGAGACGAGTAATTAATTGTTGAGGCTCTTATTACTTCATTCTTGGGATTATACTCGGGACTATTTGTTGTCTTTTGAATTTGAACTGTAACTGTATCGGTCAGCTGAGGGCACGATGATGAGAACAGTCACTGATCCATTTCCAATGTTTACATCAACCTCCAAACTCCACTGTTGCAATCCTATGAGTATGAGACTCAAAAACATTAACACAAGCACAAGGGTGTCCATCAAACCTCCACCAGCGGACTTCGATTTGAGAACAGAGATTCTAAGTGGCTCCTGGGAAGCAATTGCTCAAACCCATCCTAAATTATCCGATTTCGCTAACAATGGAAGTTTGGTTCTCATCAACAAGAGCCAATATGGATCGGTGCCTCTATGGAGAACTGAGTTCGTGGAGCTAGACGCTATTTGGCTCGTTGGAACCACCCATATTTCTTAGGAGTCTGCTGCTGAGGTTTAAAAGGGTTATCCGTGCAGTGAAGCCTGATAATTTTGTTGTGGAACTTTGCAGAAGCAGGCAAGTCTTGGCGTCTTGCATTACATTGTCTTGGTTTTTCGTTCAGCTCAATCTATGCATGCAATTTTGACATTGCAAATGTTACTAAGGGGTCTGAATTTCCTTTACGCGATTGTAATTTTGCAATGGCCTTTATTCCTCTGTTCTTTTTGTATGGAGTTAATTGATGGATCATGGATGAATTACAAAACTCATTGAAAATAAAGAGTAAAAGAGGAGAAATTTAAGTGCAAAGAGGAAACATACAAGTTCTTTAGCGTATTAGTATTAGAAGAGTTAAATGCTTAAGATACATCGAATAGATGACTCAAGAAATGGGTTGTGAAGCTTATGTAGATATAATATTTTATCGTCAATCCATCAATTGACTTCACATCTTGCAGAGTCCATTTTCAGAGCTGGGATAATGTATTCGTCCACTGATGTTGAGCAGTTGAGGTCAAGCATGTTTTCTTTAAGCGGGACTGGATTCTTTGGTGCTGTTGGCCGCAGCATAGAATTGGGTAGGTCTATATCTCTGTCTGAATATATCTCCCTAAACTGGGATCATAGCCAAGTTAATTGTACTTTTTCTTTGGCAGGTGGTCAAACTGCATTAGCATTGCGTCTATTACTGGCAGCATTCTCATCCAAATTATCCTTAGAAGTCAAAGAGGCCTTTTGGAGATGAAGTACACTCCCCTGGAGAAAAGAAACTCTTGAATTTTGACTCTCTCTTTATTTCCTCCTGATGAAATGGAACTAAATTGCTTCAATTTACTTATTTACAGTTTCGGGCTACACAAAAGGCTGCTGAAGAAATTGGTGCGCTGATGGTATTGGGAGATCGACCCATTGAGATCATTGTATGTACATTAGCTCATTTTGCAATCAGCACAATAATCATTCATATCTTGATCATCGGTTGTTTTCTAGCAGTGATAATATGTCATTACTTTGGTTTTCTGTCTTCAATCTAGCTATTGTCTGGGTTTATGGGGATGGATTTCTTTGATAAGTATGTTTTTTATTTGTAATTGCCCTATTTCAGCTTCAACGGGCATGGAATTCTCTGAAATGGAAGGAGAAGCTGAGTCTGTTGAACTCTGTTATTGGATTTGGGGGGTAACACAATCGTCCAAGGCCAACCAATACAGGAAGACTCTAATACAGGTTTTCCTGGCGTTTCTGTCTCAACTTCTTTTAGTAACTCTTTGTAATTTCCTTTTCCTATTGTCCACCAAGAATCAAGTGCTCCTGACTGCAATTTCCAGCTCTATGAGCAGTTGAGCATTTCATATCCATCTCTGTTGCTGCCCCTAATACATGAACGTGACACCGTAAGTAGCTTCTTCCAAGAAACAAAATTAAATTATTTTTCTGCTTGAAATATAAGGAAAAATGATGATGATTTTTCTTTTTCTTTCTTTATTTACCCCTCTTTCCTGAATGTACATGGATGAGATGATTTGTCATTGTAAACTTGTGGTTTCAGTATCTGGCGTGGTCTCTGAAGAGGAGCAAAACTGTAAATAGAAGCAAACAAGTTGTGGGAGTAATTGGAAAAGGTCACATGAACGGAGTCATATATTCATTAATGTCTGATCAAGGAAACTTGCGGTTCAGAGATCTTGTAGGGAGGAGATATTCAGGAGAGGGCTCTAATTGGATTGTTGGCCGTTGAAGCATTATTTTCTAATATATACACCACAGTTTCAGAGAATTTTTTCCCAAAGCGGCTCTCAACTATGACAGTGAAGGGAAGTTTGTGATGCACTGAAGCTCAGGCCTTGATCAGGTCTACTTGATGAAATTTTTGACATTTACAAGCTGAATGCAGATTACACTCGAGGAGTACGACAGGCAATTGGGACACCGTGAGTTTGTAGATTTTCTAGAATTTAAATATGTGAACATTAATGTAGTGGTTAGGATTTGTATTTCGTAATTTCAGCTGATAACAAATTGAAGAAGGTGTGCAGCAAATCCTAGATGCTTGTTCTTTGCCAAATAAGCTGATATCTGTGTTTGTGTATATATATGATTGTAGATTAATGCTTATGCATCTCTTTGCTAACAAAGCTTATTGAAGCTCTATTTTGCATCATAATTCCTTATGGTTTTCTATCCTCTTTAGTTAGAGAGGATTATAGTTGTGCCCTTTAAAAAATAATGCATCCACATAGTTGAGTTTAATAATAAATATTTTTACCACAAGTTGCTTCAGAGACCATTAGAAGTAATTTTCAGAATTTTCTCTTCATTTGACAGCAACAGCAAAGATGACGGGTATCAACTTGTGCCTTGCACAAGCTCTCTACCTAGTATATATATAGAGGAATCTTTAAATTCTTGGGATTTGGAGATTTCTACCCAATTCATGTGAATTTAAAACCTATCCAAATTTGGTGAGATTCAAAAATTTTTGATTATGTAGTGTTTTTTCAATCCTTTGTATTGTCTTCTATAAGAATGTTATACAAACTCCAATCCCAACACAAAAATTAAACAAAATTCAAAATTTATATTTTATTTTTCTAAAATTTGAAATAATTGATGTCATCGAAACTGCCATAATTATGGATTCTTGTTAGGATAAATGATCTTAATGATCCCTCAACTTAGAGGTAAGTATCGTTTTGTTCTTCCATTTTAAAAAAATTATATTTTAATCACTCAACTTAGGTTTTGTAAAAGAAAGAGTTCCCAACTAATTTATTCATCCATCTAACAAGTAACACAATTGTCAGATAACATTATTTATCATTTAAAACGACATTATTTTGTACCACATAACTAACGGTTTTACTTAACTTTTAGATAGATGTAAAATGACTAGAGAACTATTTACGTGACAAAATCTAAATTGCAAAATCAAAATGTAATTTTTTTAAAACTGGAACCAAAATAATAATTATCCCCATGTAAAGGGACTATTTGGGATCATCTATCACACAATTTCTTGACATATATACACAGGGAATTTCAGAATCATCACCAAATTCATCTGAAGTTCTGCATGTCTACAAAGAAATTCAGAGGAAAATCCATGCACAAAATGGTCTAAAATGCTCCTACCATGATTAAACATAAGCTTGAAAGCAAAGCCATGCACAAATCAAAGAACAAGTTTGATAAGCTAACCTTCAAGTGGAGTGGCTTCATCTAAAGTGTCAATCCCTTTATACTTGCAAGATTTACAATAAACTGCACCTTGAAATACTGTTTCCTTTTCCGTGGAGATAGACCCTGATGGCTTTACGAATTTACTCTCACGTCCAAGCATAAAAGTAATGAAGCTCAACAAAATTAACACCGAAACTTTCCAAATATGGACGGCCATAATTAGAAAACAATTATTATTGAAGAATGATGACCCCAACAAATGAAATGTAATTTTAAATTATAGAGTTTTTATGATGCTGAAAAAGTGGCAGATCCAGAAGGGTTTTTGCCATAACAATACAAAGTTTGTCAAAGAACAAAAGAGGGAATCAAACCATCGATATTGGCAGCTATGAAATATTGAGCACTTTATGAAATATTGAGCTCTTTTAAACAAATATTTTTTATAGAATCCTAGGAGATATAAGATAAGTAACATTTATGTTGAAAAGTTCTTGGAGGACAAAACAGAAAATGTTGCAAAGATGGTTGTTTAAATTCATGTGCACAGAAGTTATGATTTTGTCCTCATGGTATCGTGGATAAACAATAAAATAAAATTGGATAATTGGTTATTATAAATTTGGGTGGGTGACTCCAATAGTCCCTTAATTTAGAGGTAACTTTTCTTTTGCTTTTTAATTTTGAAAAAGTTGCATTTTATTCATTCAATTTGAATTTTGTCACACAAATAGTCTCTAACTTATTTTGTTATCAATTTGACAAGTAACGTCGTTAGTCATGTCGCACAAAACGACACCATTCTGAATGATAAATAATGTGACATGACTAAAGACATTACTTGTTAAATGGATAGAAAATAAATTAAAAACTATTCGTGTGACTAAATTCAAGTTGAGGAATTAAAATGTAACTTTTTCAAAATTGAAAACTCAAGATGTTGTAGTGCTATCTCTCTCTAGATCCGAATGCTCCACCTTCTTTCTTAAAAAAATATCATCTTTATTCTAATCCTCTTCTGCACTCACAACCACTCGAAGATTTCTTTGACCGATCGGCCCCCACAATCATCATCCTCCTTTCACTATTCATCACTATTACTTCAGTTACTTTATGTGCAAGCTCAGCTACAGATCGAGACCGGAGCTCACGCTAGGCTCCGGCCTGTTGGCTAGAGCCACCACTCGGCGATCAGCTCACCGGATTGGTCACCAGATCGTGTAGCTGTCCGATCCAATCGCCGATCTACCTTATGGCAGCCACATCTAGGGTGATCTCTCTCTTAGTTGCCACTCCTCGGATAGCAGCCACTTCAGCTCATTTCCAGGCCCAACGTCATTCCCACCTCTTCTTGCTCATCTAGTAACTACACCGAGAAGGAACCACAAGGATGTAGCTTCCTCCTCTCATCAAAATATTTCAGCTCATCCCTTCACTTCCGAACCCATACCAGCTCCCTCATAGCTTAATCAAGGGACTTCACATCCCGTGATACAAGGTATTCAAACCACAACGCGGATTTCATTGGCAGAAAACGAGGGTAATAACTCAGCTCAGAATGAAGTAGCCCCGACCCCAGCTTCAGTTGATCCAAAGGCTCCAATTTCAGTTCCTCAAGATTTCGGTACCTCCAGCAGGATTAATCACCTGCCCACCACGGTAGGAACCAATCCTGCAGCTTTGACTATCAGCAAAATACCAAGACTCTGGCCCCTGCTACGCTTGTTAGCAAACTGTAGCCATCAGAACCACCAGGGCCTCCAACAGTGGTTACCGCAGTCAACACACAGCCGGAATCAACCACCAAGACAGTGTCACAGACGCGATCATATAGGGAGGCAGTATCATCTTCTTGGTCGAAGCAAATAGATGGTCATTCCAAGCTAGGTCCCCCGTCTGTCTCTCCTCTATCGATGGTGAACCAGCCCTCCTCATAACTGAAGAGGAAGAACAACAACTGGCTATCCCTTTTAAATTCATGTTGATTGGTAAATTTGTTAAGGGACGACCAGCTATGGTGTCTGATATAACATGATTAAGATATTCCCTAAAATAGAGGAGAAAAAGTCATAGACAGTTACAACCACTTGATAGCAAGTCAACCGAGATATGAGGAAACAGGTAAATGGGAACAGTAAGCACTCTTTTGAATAAATATTGGTTACATTCAGGAAAAAGGGTAATTCAATTACTGACTTAAGCATCGGAGTAGAATCCCCGAGGACCACCTCAGGATTTTGCTCTAACGCTATTCTGTTTTACAGATTTAGTTGGTGATTATTGCTGGAGCTCGGTCTTCCTGCTCGGTTCTTTCTAAATAACCCGACGTGCAAACTTGAGCTTCATCAATTGGCGCCGTCTGTGGGAACCGGACAAAAAGTTCTCACCACAAGATTATCGTCTGATGGAAAATACAAGATCGAAGGGAGGAGCTGCCCAAACCAGTAGGCGTGAAGAAGGGAGACAGTCGTCGCCTACGAATCAGCAAGCTCCTAAGAAGACACCGCAAGGGGAGAATCGAATTACCCCTGAGTTAATGAAAATATTTGCGGAACATTATGATGAAATGGAAGCCATAGTAAAAGAAGTTCGGAAGAAAAATCAGGATCAACAGAAAGACCCGGGGAAAAAACCCCTGGTGATCCAAAGTGAGTCTGGGGGAGAGAATGACGGAAGGTCTGAGACCCAACCTTTTCTTCGGACTGGAGGGATTGAAAATATCAATCGAGATGTGGGTAATAATCCAGGAAAAAGGAGGTCTCGGAGGGATAGCCCTTTATCCCAGGAAATTACCGATTTTCCTTTACCGCCTCGGTTCAAGCTACCACAATTGCAAGCTTACACTGGAGATTCCGATCCTAATGATCATATCCACATGTTTGAATCTACGATGGATTTTTTAAAGGCACCGAAAGAAACAAAGTGCCAGGCTTTTCCTACTACCCTAGAAGGGAAAGCCCGTCTCTGGTATGAAGGATTAAGACCACGGAGTGTGAATTCTTTTTCTCAATTATGTGACCTTTTCTTTAACCGTTTCTTGCAACGGAAGAAATTTGATAAATCTACGGCTGAATTGTTGAATCTCCGTCAAAGAGATAATGAATCCCTTCGTAGTTATATGGGGAGATTCAATGATGAGAGTTTGCAAGTAAAAAACTGTTCTGAAGATGTACTGGTAGGAGCCTTTCTTAATGGTTTGCGGCCTGGACGGTTTTACACTAAAATGGCTACTGACCCACCATCTGACATGGAAGAGTTGATGGACCGGGCAGAGAAGTATGCTAAGTGGGAAGAGGCAGATCAGAGGAAAAAAGATAATGACAAGCGGGGCGTGTGAACTCGCGATGAAGGTGGAAGGAATCTAGTGTCGGATAGGAGATCAAAGGTATTTGATCGTCTGAATCCTCCCCGGCGTATCGCGGAGCCAACAATAAAGGACAGGATAACTACCCCCCTTAGCAGGACTCGGTCATAAATTTTAGCCATTGTAGGCAAACAAGGTATCTTAAAGCCCCCTGCAAAGATGAACGCCCCTAATCATAAAAGAAACAGGGACCTGTTCTGCAGTTTTCATCAGCAACATGGGCATGACACTGAAAATTGTACCGACCTGAAGAAGGAAATTGAGGACTGCATTCGTGAAGGGTATTTACAAGAGTTTGTTAAAATAACGTACAAAGTAGACCGGAGAGGCCGATCTGCCGAAAGGTATTCACCATATCGACCTCAGTTCGGAAGGAATGTTGCTAGAAACGAGGACAAACGTCAGCGGCCTAACAACTAACCCCCTGCTCGGGATGTCACCGGTGAAGTTCACACTATTCTTGGGGGACTGGAAGGTGGAGAAAGTAATTCTGTGCGGAAGAATAGGTGCAGAAGAATTCCCAAGCAAGAGCCTACGGGAAAGAGGTTTAAATCTTCAGAAACCATCGTCTTTTCTGAAGAAGATGCTGTTCCCACGAAATTTTCACACTCAGATGCTCTCATAATAAAAGCTAATATCGCCAACAAGTTAGTGCATCGGATTTATGTGGATGATGGCAGTTCAGTAGATATTCTGTACATCAACGCATTTGAGCAGCTAGAGGTAGATCCCAAATACCTCCGACGGAGCCCAACTCCGTTGGTTGGATTCTCTGGGGAAGCAGTTCAACCCATGGGAATTGTAACATTGCCAGTTACCATAGGAGAATACCCCAGGAGTAGGACGGTATACACGGATTTTGCAGTGCTGAACTCACCTTCTCCTTATAATGTGATAATAGGCCGACCTACTATGGTGAAGATGAAGGCAATATGGTCACCATATCACTTGGTGATGAAATTCCCGACCGAGGCGGGAATAGCAACGGTACGGGGGGATCAAGAAGTGGCCAGAAGGTGTTATTTGGTGGCCATGAGAGGGAAGAATCAGTCTACCCGAGACAATCTTGTAAATTGTGTGCAGGGTAAGACAAGAATCAAAGGCCCAATGAAGGTACGGGAACAACATCCTGTAAAGAGTATAGACTTTGATTTTAACGACGAGGAAATATTTAAAGTTTCAGTTGACTGTGCCCGACCTGAAATGAAAATCCAGATCGGTAAACACCTATCCGAACAGGTCCAGCATGGATTGTTAAGGCTTCTCACGGAATACAAAGGCATATTAGCCTGGGATCCAAAGGAAATGGGTGGAGTTTCTCCCGAGTTGATAACCCATTCTTTAAATATCCATGAAGATGTAAAACCAGTGCAACAGAAGAAGAGAAGTTTTGCTCCTGAGCGCAAAAAGGTTATCCAGTAGGAGGTTAGCAAGCTGCTTCAGGTCGGGATTCTAGGATAAGTAAAGTACCCGACCTGGATAGCTAATCCAGTGATGGTTAAAAAAGTCGATGGTGGATGGCGGATGTGTATCGACTTTACGGATTTAAATCAAGCTTGCCCGAAAGATTGCTATCCCCTACCGTCCATCGATCAGATTATTAATGCTATCGTGGGTTTCGGGGCGCTGAGTTTCTTGGATGCCTACAAAGGCTATCATCAGATATTAATGAACCCAGATGATGCTGAAAATACAGCATTTATAACTGATCAAGGGATTTTTTATTACAAGAATATGCCTTTTGGGCTGAAAAACGCCGGGGCTACATATCAACGCCTGGTGAATCAAATTTTCCAAAAGCAGATAGGTCGGAATTTGGAAGTGTATTTAGATGATATGGTGATAAAGAGTAAGGAAGAGGAGAACATGTTGGATGATTTGAAAGAGACTTTCACAACACTTCGTCAGGTCGGACTGAAGCTTAATCCGGAGAAATGTGTATTTGGGGTAAATTCAGGGAAATTCCTCGGGTTTATGGTGTCAAAAAGGGGAATCGAGGCTAATCCCAAGAAGCTAGAAGCCATAATAGCAATGGAACCTCCTAAGAGTATAAAGGAGGTGCAGAAGTTGACCGGGTGTATGGCAGCTCTAAATAGGTTCTTATCCCGAGCAGCAGAGAGGGGCTTACCATTTTTTAAACTCTTAAAGACTGCTAAGAATTTCGAATGGGATGAAGAATGTCAGCAGCATTTCGAAGCATTGAAAAAACATTTGAAACAGTTACCCACTTTATCTGTCCCAACATCCGGCGAGCCCTTATTTTTGTACTTGGCTGTTTCAGAGCTCACAATTAGCGCTGTCTTGGTGCGAGAAGATGAGGGGGTACAGAAGCCAGTTTATTTTGTAAGTAAGGCTTTACAAGGGGCGGAACAAAGGTATCCAGAGGTGGAGAAATTAGTAATGTCTTTGGTTTTCGCAGCACGGAGGTTAAGACCTTATTTTGAAGGTCATCCAATTTGTGTACTAACGGATCAGCCTATCAGGCAGATTCTGTATAGGCCAGAAAATTCTGGACGGTTGACTAAATGGGCTATTGAGCTCGGGGAGTATGACATCACATTCAGACCTCGAACGGCAATAAAAGGCCGAGCTTTAGCTGACTTTATTGCTGAAATGCCACGAAAAGGAGGTAAGATGGAAGCGCCTATAGTGGAAGCAATCCGACCAGGGGCAGAAGGAGAATGGCAGTTGTTTGTCGATGGAGCTTCAGCAGGAGAAGGATCAGGTGCGGGTTTGGTGCTGATAAGCCCTGAAGGTAACGAACTAGCTTATGCTTTAAAGTTTGAATTCATTGCCTCTAACAATGAGTAAGAGTATGAGGCGTTAATCACCGGGCTGAAGTTGGCGCTATCAGTAGGAGCTCAGCATGTCCGAGCCCACAGTGATTCTCAGTTGGTAGTCGAACAGTTAACAGGCAAATATGCTACCAGAGATGTGATAATGAAGAAATATCTTAACGAAGTTCAGAAATTGACAAGGAAATTTGAAGGTTTCAATATTGAAAAAATATCCAGATATCAGAACAGAAGAGCCGATGCCCTGAGCAAGCTCGCTTCCTCCACTTTTTCACATTTAAATAAGCAGGTATGGTTGGAAACACTTCCCGAACGAAGTATTTTTGTACAGGAGGTGATGAATATAGGAAGTACAGAAAATTGGATGACCCCGAATATAAATTTTTTGAGGTCAGGGAATCTACCAGAAGATAAATTTGAAGCTCGGCGAATACGCATGCGAGCTGCTCGATATGTATTTGAAGATGGGATTCTGTACAAGAAAGGGTACCTAAAGCCCTTGCTAAGGTGTTTGGATCCTGAACAGGCGTGAGATTCATGGAGATTCATGGAGGAATATGTGGATCCCATGTTGGGTCTAGGATGCTGGCAAAGGAAGCACTTCTGTTCGGGTATTTTTGGCCTACGATGTTTGGAGATGCAGCCCAAGTAGTCAGGACATGCGAGAAATGCCAAAAGTACGCCGTGAAGACTCATAACCCTCAGGTCTCATTACACTCTTCTGTATCCGTTTGGCCATTTTATCAATGGGGAGTAGATCTCCTCGGGTCTTTCCCAGAAGCCCGAGGTCGATATAAACACCTTATCGTAGCAGTCGATTATTTCACCAAGTGGGTGGAGGCAGAACCATTGGTACATATTTCAGGGAAGAATGTTATTGGATTTTTCTGGAAGAATATTCTTTGCAGGTATGGAATTCCCGGGGTGGTGGTATCTGATAATGGCAGGCAGTTCGCAGAAGAACCATTTAAGTCCTGGTGCCATTCTCTTGGGATTCAACATAAATTTACTTCTGTTGCACACCCCCAAACCAATGGCCAATCGGAGGTATCTAATCGGATAATTTTGCAAGGACTAAAGACACGGTTGGGACGTTCTAGTGGAGATTGGGTTGAACACTTGCTGATGGTATTATGGTCATACCGGACCACACCAAGGACCGCGACAGGAGAAACCCTTTATAATCTCACATACGGCACCGAAGCTGTTTTACCCCCAGAGATTGGTTTGCCGAGTCCTCAAATCTTATTTTTCCAAGAAGCAGAAAATCAAGAGGAACTTCAAAGTAAATTTGGATCTTTTGGAGGAAAGAAGAATGTTCGCGCAGTTAAGGGACACTAAGTATAAAGAAGGAGCAGCTCGGTTTTATAACAAAAGGGTGAAAAGTAAACATTATAAAATTGGAGATTTAGTATTGAGGAAAGTGGAAGCTAGCAGGGTCGGGAAAACTGGAAAGCTTGATCCTATTTGGGAAGGGCCTTACCGAGTAAAAGAAGTATCTTCAACTGCGTACTGTAGATTAGCTCGGTTAGATGGAAAAATAATTCCAAGAACATGGAACTTCCAAAGCTTGAGGAAGTATTATTAGCTCGAGAGTTATTTCTTAGTTGTATTTGTTCACAGTTTAGTGTTCTTATATCGTTGTTGTTTGACTCTTCGTTCAGAAAACAATAAAAACCGTCTGGTTCGAATAAAAATTTGTTGGATGAGTATTTCGGAGAATGAACTCTGTGAAATATCTTCAATTAGGCACAATTCCAGAGAAACTTAATCTCAGGAAAGAAATTTATTCCTAACAAGATAGCAAGTCCAAGTAAGATTTCTAATGAAATTCTATATAAAAACCCGAGCTAAAGCCTTGGGTAAAATGAATTCCCGAGAAAATAAATCTCTGGAAATAAATTATATGAAATTCTATATAAAAACCCGAGCTAAAGCCTTGGGTAAAATGAATTCCCGAGAAAATAAATCTCTGGAAATAAATTATATGAAATTCTATATAAAAACCCGAGCTAAAGCCCTGGGTAAAATGAATTCCCGAGAAAATAAATCTCTGGAAATAAATTATATGAAATTCTATATAAAAACCCGAGCTAAAGCCTTGGGTAAAATGAATTCCCGAGAAAATAAATCTCTGATTATATGAAAATTTATAAAATCCGAATGCAATCTTAAAGAATAATTATAAAACAAGAGATTGTTCAGATTACACAAAAGTTTTCACAACTATTTCGTCTCATTTTCTTTTTCCAGCTGAAGAAGGTCCACCTCAGCCGCTTCATGAACAGGAGTAGATGGGACGAACTGCTTCATGGAAATCCCGAGGACGCCTCCGGTTAATTCCTTGAAAACAGCGTTGACTTTATCTACAGCATCCGCTTCAAAACCCAGTTCCTCTAAACTCTGGTTGGGAAGATATTGCTCTTGGAGAACTCTGACCGCTTCGTTGTACCCGAGCTGAGCCACGGGTTCATTCATCTTTGCAGCCATCTCAGCAAATTCAGAAGATTTCAAGAAATTTTCTACTGCTTGAGTTGAACCGTGCTCTTTGTGGAAATTGTATTTGCGTTTCCAGCTCTCACAGTGTCTTTCCCAAATCAGGATACTTGAACTAAATTTTTGATTGTCAGTACGTAGTTCATCAGATTTTTTCTGCTCAGCTTCCACAGCAGTGGTCAATTTTTGAACCACTGAACGAAGCTCCCCTGATTTGCTTTGCTCGGCTTCAAGAGTAGAGGTGAGTTGCTGAACTTGGGATTGAAGATTTTGTGATTTTTTCTGCTCAGTCTCCCAGTTAGCACGAAGATTGGCAGCAGTCTTCCTTTCTAACTCCAGGTCATTTTCTAGTTTGGACTGGAGGTCAGCAAATTTTTTCTTCTCATTTTCTAATTCGGCTTGAAGATTATTCAAATGCTCGGTAGAGCGAATAACTTCAATGGCCCTAGCAGATAAAACCGTGCCCTGTGAAGCGAAATAAGGACAGAAGGAGTATAAATTAGAGAATTAGCGATAATATGAAACAATGATTATTTAACCACAAACCTGTGCACTGTACAAAGCCATGATATTAATCAGGCTATCATTATCCAGCTGCCTCAGTGATTCTAAGTCTCGGGGCAGAACTCCTTCACCCAACCATTGATGAGCTAATGCTGGGGTGAGTATTCTGGAATTTCGATTAAAACCCCAGCTCGGGCAGAATTGATCTCCTGGGTGGGTAACAGGGCCGTAAGAGATAGGGACCCTAGGAGGATTAAAATGAGACAGAAATCCGAAGTTGGAATCTGGAGAAAAGTTAGAGGGAACAGCCGAGAAAAGAGGAGTTGGAATTGTTGTTTCGAGGGGTGTGTCTTGGTGGGCATCTCCGGTAGGTAGGCTTGGTGACTTGCTTGGTGGGGCATCTTGCTTAGCTGAGGTTTCTGGTTTCCTCTTACTACCTCTTTTCCTTTTATCTTTCTCCTCGGGTAGTGGAGGTAAACCCGAGCTGACAACCTTGAGCTCGTTAGTTGGTGAATGGCTCAATGGAGGTGCAGTATTCGTAGTAGGAACTACTGGTGGAGCAGAAGATCCCGGGCTGGATTTACCCGAGGTAGAAGCAGTGGTAACCGTCTTGGTCCTCCTCGACATGATCATCTGCGCGATATCCATCACTGTAAAAAAAAAAAAAAAAAAAAAAAGGACATCAAAAAGGGAGAATTTCAGCGTAAAGTCTTAGAAGTTATAATACAAAATAAAGGATACTTACATTCAACCCCATATCTATTCTTGGAGCCTTTATACTTAGAATCGAGTATAGCAGAACTTAACCCGCCTTGAATCAAAATTCTCTTAGATAATCGGGAAACATCAAAGGTAACCCCTAAAGTTTCCATTGTTTGTTCCCCACTTGTATTGTAAGATTTTTTAGGTTGTTTATCAGTTATGCTCTTGACAATTTTCCATGGATGATTCTGCCTGATAAACTCTGAGTGAATGAAAAAGAACCGCTTCTTCCAGTTGTGAATGGAACTGGGGAAATTTTGTAGTAGGGGAGTTGCATTGGGACGACGGTTAAAATAAAACCATCCTAATTCGTTAGGGCAGTTTTTAAAGAGAAGACGCCTAAACAGAGAGAGGGTAAGAACACTTTGTAATGACACAGAGCAAATCAAACATATGATTGTTCTAATGGAATTTGGGGGTAAGTTGACTTAAGTTCACTTTGTAGTGATCTAAGATGTTGAAAGCAGATTAGAGAGGGAATCTAAGGCCGCGTTGAAGCTATGTTCATAAAGAGCAACAAAACCCTGAGGAGGGTGTGGAGCCGGTCATCTCTTGATGGAGCTTTGACAGGTTAAATTTTCAAGGGATAAAATATTTTGTCAGAATTTGGGTTATGTTTTCTCTACTCAGGCTAGACGGAAATTGAGTCAGCTAAAATCCCCTGGTTGTTTTTTCTTCAACATTCACCTCGTGAGTTTCGTATTCTCACTATTTTGCTCAAAGGGTGTCTCAACACCCAGTTGTTCGGAAGGCTTCCATGGAGGTTGCTTTATCTTTGGAGGGTTAATCCTAAGAGAGTGCCTAAGGGACCTTCTAAGAGGAGTTGTTAGTTTAGAAGAAATTGGGGATTCACTATTGACTGGGAGTGACACACTGTGAGTAGATGGGGATAAATTCTTGTTACCTACGGATTCTAAACTCACATTCATTGATGGAGTGTGAGAAGCGGAAGGTTCTACATAGCTTGCAGAGGGGATATGTTCAGATGAATTAGAGTGTTCTTCAGAAGACATACCTGTTATTGGAAGATTGCCTTGGAAAATTTTCTGCAATTGATGAAGAGGAAACTCACTGACTTATTCAATGAACAACAGGGAGATAAAGAAGTTGTAATTATCTTTATCGCTTGTTTTAAAATTGAATGCTAGCCAGAGAGATAACGTGGAGATATGAATTAAAGTAGATTCAAGTTGGCGAAGAGAGATTTTAAATAATTTTGAAGTTTTATGGCGATGTGTCCGTTATAGCTCAAGGGGAGTGGAAATGCGTGCAAGAAGTAATGAGCTGTAATCATTGTTTTCCCCAATTACGAAGCGTTACTTATGTTAGAAAATCAAAAGTCTGTTTTTTGTCAATATCGAAGCATCGGTTTTCAGCTTATTAAGAGTTAATGGGTTCTAGTTCGGGAATATTTATATGTTATGGTCAGGTCGGAAGTAAAGAATTAATACCGACCTGAGGAGGTATTGATATAACATGATTAAGATATTCCCTAAAATAGAGGAGAAAAAGTCATAGACAGTTACAACCACTTGATAGCAAGTCAACTGAGATATGAGGAAACAGGTAAATGGGAACAGTAAGCACTCTTTTGAATAAATATTGGTTACATTCAGGAAAAAGGGTAATTCAATTACTGACTTAAGCATCGGAGTAGAATCCCCGAGGACCACCTCGGGATTTTGTTCTAACGCTATTCTGTTTTACAGATTTAGTTGGTGATTATTGCTGGAGCTCGGTCTTCCTGCTCGGTTTTTTCTAAATAACCCGACGTGCAAACTTGAGCTTCATCAATGTCCATCCGAGAGGCCATTCTTGCTGCGAAATTCCAAGGTAATTGTGATGTTGGCTTGGTAGATTATCGTCATATCTTCCTAAAATTTGAAAGAGAATAGGACTTTCTTAGAATGTGGTTGAAGAAAGTTTGGAATTTTAATGGTTTAAAGCCAAGCTGTCTAAATGGATGATTGATTTTCATCCGGACAAGGAGTCCTCTATAGTTCTAGCATGGGTGAAATTCCCTCTGTTGCCTATTCATTTATGTTCCAGGGAAAAAATTCTTGCCTCAGTTGTGGGTAATCCTCTAAAACTGGATTTAGCCACGGCAGCCGCTGACCACATATTGTGTCTTAGCGAGGCTAGGGTCTGTGTCGAACTGGATGTCCTCAAACATACTCTAAGTCAGGTTTGGATCGGCAGTAAGGAGCATGGCCGCTGGCAACCGATAGAGGTGGAGAAGGTCCCTGAATATTGCGCACATTGTCAGAAGTTTGGCCACTCTATCATGAAATGTAAGCTGCATCAATCAGCTAAATCAGAAAAGGTCTGGGTACCCAAAAACCCTGTTAAGCAGATTCATGATCCTATCAATGAGGTAGTTCAGCTGGACATAGATATGGGAGTGGAGGATGGTGACTCTCCAAGTCCTGCGTCAATGGAGAATGAATTGGAAAAAACAAGTCAGACAGAGATGCTTGCAGCAGATGTGCAAGAGAAGGAGAACAAAGTGCATAACACGCCTAACCAGGAGGTTCATCACATAACGACTTCAGATGAAGCTAATGAAGCAGAATAGATTCCTCTGAGGGATGAGGGAAACGAGCTCGCGCTATTTTTAGTGCTTATAGACGGGCCAGAAGGGAATCCGGTTGATGTAGTTCTTCAGGGGCAGGAAAAACCAAATGAAGAGGTGGAACACACTACAACTCGGGAGGAAAGAAATGTAGAAGTTCAGGCCCCTCTGATCAATGAGGAAGTTATAGCACTCACTGATGGGCAAGAGGAACGCCCTTCACCGGCAGCGAAGGAAATTGCGCAACCTACTGCCAAGGAGCTCTCGATTGAAGTGTTGGACCCATTAAATCTGCCTAGAGTGAGGCTGAATTCAGGGGCTATTAATGTAACGGTGATGTGGGAGGAAGGGGAATCCTTGACAATTCACAAAGTTTGTTCATCATCGGACCTAGCTATCCTTCAATCAATCCCAACAGAATCAGAATCGGAAGATGATGGCGTGGATCAGTGGACGAAAAATAGTTACGAGGAGGAACCTGAAGATGTGCTAGGCAACTTCCTTGAAAAGATGGAAAAATGCCGGAAGCCTCCCAAGCAAACGAAACTCATGGAAGCACTTGTTAGTCCCAAAGCCAATGTCTATTCTGGGAGAAAGCTCAGGGAAAGGAATCCCTTCACTTGCTACTCCGAAACCAGAAAATGGAATCCTAGGTAATCTCTACTTGCATTGGGAAAGGCCCCTGATTACTGGTGTTAAGATTAGTTGGCCATATGATACATAAACTTGATATTTTAACTATGCTTGACTGCTGTCAATGAATGATTTTGGTGCTCTAAGATTTCTCTTGAATGAGTGTTGATCTGAATTTTGTGGCTGGAAGTTGGTTGAGTGGAACGCCTCTGATTTATAATTGTTTGGCTGAATCCTTTGAAAGTTCTTGCTGCTTGGATGAATAGTTTGGTATGGATATTTTACTATTGTGTGGCTCTTCATCTGCTGGATCATTTGTTGGTCCAAGTTTATTGATTGGGAGAACTTGGCTTGCTTTGTGATACTACTGAATCTTGAAGTGGTGGTGGAAATGGATTGTTGTTATGATAGGACTGGTTTTTTTGCTTAGGCATTGCATAGGAGGATAGTGATATCTGTGGTATACTTAGTACTCCTATGGTATGTTAACAGCTTCGTATATAACTAACTTGTGGAGAGATGAACATATTAAAGTATTGAATTTCTTGCTCTCTGCCTCATTTACTCAGGTTCATTGCTACTTGGCACGGCCTTAGTAGTGATTCTCTTAACTTCGCTTATTCAATTAGGAAATTACATGTAATAGAGTAGTACTCCAAATTTACGTTTGTTTTTTCTTTTTTCTATTTTCTCTTTTTTCTTTAGTTGTAACAGTGTGACGGGTATATCCGGCCCGTATTTTGGTCATGGTATATATAGGTATATTTAAAAATAAAAAAAGAAAACTAACTATACATACACCAAGCTGATAGATTATTGGGGTTATTTACCCTATAAATTTTTTGTTGAGGACTTTTTCCCTTCAAACATACTGTTGGGTACCATTAGCACTGTTACATGAAATTCAAAAAAAATAAAAGACAAAATATAGTAAATTCCCTCGAATTGTTGCTTAATTTGTCTTATATTGATTCCATGATATTTTTAATTATAAAATTTAACCCTTTGCCTTTTTTATTTTGAAATAAATTAGTCTGTTTCTTTAGTTTTCATCAATTCATTAAATGGAGTTCTGGTATATTCACTTGTCGTTTAGAAACTTGTTTTTTTGCAATCACCTTTTGTATGGTGCTTAGATCTATTAATTCATTCAATTATTGAATAGAACTAACAAAATAGACTAGTTTATATATATTTACCCAATAAATAAATTATACATTCTACATAATTAATGTCTTTAGTTCTTTGAACTTGACAACAATGTTTGATTTTTCTTGCTTCCTGTTAGCCATGACACGAAAAATTCTTAATTATTGTGTCCAAATCCAATTTATATTATAATTGAAAGTCAGAGAATTTCACTTTGTTTGTTTTGCATTCCATCCGGCTGAATTCCTCGATGAATGTTGTCTTTTTGTAGTAATGTTTGTTGTTTTCATCTTGTTTCCATATAATGTATCGAAAAAACTTACAATTTGAATTATATGTTAATAATGTGCCGGAAATTCTCCCAATTTGAAAAATGACAATTTGCCTATTATTCAAGTCATTTCCTTCATATTATCATTGATTCATTGTCCCATTTTAGTCTCTCTTACTATTACTTATAGAGATTAGATCCTCTGTCCTATTCTGTTTAATATTCAAAACAACGTAATTTAACTAAAATTAGATATTAAAAATATAAATATTACTAAAATCAATTTACAATTATTATACCTTAACTAAGAAATGAGTGAACCCTACAAAGTAGTTTTAATATTAGAAATGATAAAACAGGATAATCTTGGATATCGCTCCCACCAATCTAATTAAGATACTATTATCATAGTTTTAACTTTAGTCCTTATCTATTTAGCTTTTTTTTAAGACTTTTTTTAAGATTATTTTTCTGTTTACACAAATTTTGATGATAATAAATTTCGAAATGATTGATGTTAATAAGGAAATAATGTACAAACAAAGCCGAATAAATCTGGGACTAAAAAAATCGTAAAAATAAAATAATATATTAATGGAAATTTTTTTTTTATCTATTTAGCTTTTTTTTAAGACTTTTTTTAAGATTATTTTTCTGTTTACACAAATTTTGATGATAATAAATTTCGAAATGATTGATGTTAATAAGGAAATAATGTACAAACAAAGCCGAATAAATCTGGGACTAAAAAAATCGTAAAAATAAAATCATATATTAATGGAAACTGTTATCTCTACTAAAAATTTCGTTAAAAGTACCAAAAGAAAATGATTTCAAAATAGCGAAATTTTTTTACCCTTATATATACCGTATAAATATTGATTTGGATGAAGAAATTGTTGTATAAAATCTTAAAGGATACAATGGATAGCCTAAATATTACAAATATGGAAAGCTACTACAAATATACCAAGTATAGAAAACTAAAAATTCTGCAAGAATCGCACTTTCGTTTATACCTTATTTGATCCTTTGTTGTGCACTGAATCTAAACACGAAATTCTTTAGAATAAGATGAAAAAATAGAACTACTATACAAATTTTTAACACTTCTTGAAAAGAATGAGTGGGGACCATGCATTTAATAAAGAGTCAGCCCCACATATAGTGGGGTATTACATCATTATAGTGTGCTATGATGCACACATGGTAGAAAAATATTAAGATTTAATCACTTACTTAGATGATGAGTTAGGGTTTATTAATGGGAGAATGACCCTACAAATCCCTCACATATCACCCAATAATTTGTTTGGTCCCTCACATTTAAAACGGGGTAAAATAGTCCCTCATATTTCAAAAGTGTACTTTTTCAGTCCTTTTAACGGAATCTGTTAAGAAAATCGTGAAATGCTATCACGAGCTGCACACGTGACCCTTTTTCAAGGGTAAAAAAGGAATCACAATGTTCATAACCTTCAGAGCACAAATTGAGAATCCCAATCCCAATTCTTCAAATCCAAAGACGAAGTGAATGATCCCAATTATGGCAATCTTGAGTTTTGTGGACTGAGCGAAACGGTCTGAAAGTTGAGTTTCGTAATCGTAAGGTTGTGCTGCGTCAAAGGGCTCGGACGCGAAAAGGGACAGGTGTTTGGCGGCGGCTCTGGAGGAGAAGAGTTGATGGTCAGTGAAAACAAAATTGGTGGAATTGGTTGTGGAATGGAAGGCGGCGGAGAAAGGTGGAGTGGGCTTTATGTTTCAAACAAGTATGGCATGCAAATATCTTGCTGCTTGTCATTTCTAATCTTTTTATGACTGCATGTTCTTTACGAATTTGAAATTGAGAATTGGGATCATTCACTTCGTCTTTGGATTTGAAGAATTGGGATTGGGATTCTCAATTTGTGCTCTGAAGGTTATGAACATTGTGATTCCTTTTTTACCCTTGAAAAAGGGTCACGTGTGCAGCTCGTGATAGCATTTCACGATTTTCTTAACAGATTCCGTCAAAAGGACTGAAAAAGTACACTTTTGAAATGTGAGGGACTATTTTATCCCGTTTTAAATGTGAGGGACTAAACAAATTATTGGGTGATATGTGAGGGACTTTTAGGGTCGTTCCCCCTTTATTAATCACTCAATATTTTCTCTTTTACCATGTAGTAAATTGGGCTACATTCAACTTCTTCCGTTTTGCAATGATGGTTGTCAAGTCATTTCCACCAACTATTATTTCACAAGTAAAGTGTAAAAATTGTTGTATAAAATCTTAAAGGATACAATGGATAGTATAACATATACAAATGTAGAATGCTATTACAAATATACCAAATAGAGAAAACTTCAAATTGTGCAAGAATTGCACTTTCCCTTCAACTTTGTTTGCTCATTTATTGTGCATAAATCTAAGCAAACAATTCTTTAGAATAAGATGAAGAAATAGTGGAAATCAAGGAGTTAATAAAGGAATTACGTAGCTGATTAGCTCATTAAAGGAAGTGATCATATTCAATTTATTATTTTTTGACGCTTGCTAGCCAATTCTCTCAAGCGCCAAGTACTAAGTCCCCTCCTGCTATTAAAGATTAACTCATTAACTCAGGAATTCAAATAAGGTAGTTTTATTTCCATACGTGATCATAGAAACTATATCTAAAGAGGAAAAAGCAATCAATTTGATTACGGTTAGTTGGTCTTGTCCATGTTACATTGCCAACAGCAAAACTCAAACAAGTTAGGAAAAAAGATGAGAATCCTATAATTGAGAAGAGGATATCACTATTATATAATACTTCTTGATGTCTTAAATTCTTCAAATAGTTGCTCATTGGAAAGAATTGTAACAACTACTAATAGTTATATCTCTTTAGAGATATATGTGTCTAAATAGAGAAAAATATTTATCATGATCATCCTGAAAAGGGTATTATCATGCAGCAATTATGTTGTGCTATGTAAGCATTTTTTAAAATCTCACTCTAATAAAAATGCACCATACCTATTCCATATAATTAACTATAACACCCTTTAAACATTAAATTAAGAGTCAAAGAAATTTAAAATATACTCCATTTATTAAGATTCAAATCTTGTCATTTAATATGAGTGCAGAAAACGTCATATGTTCAATTCTGTTTAATTACTTAAGGACAATTAAATTATTAGACTAATTACTCTAAAATTAGAAATTAAGGGGGTTACCCAATAGTATAAGAGAATTTAGTGTATTTTACCCAATAATAAATGACAAGCCTAACCTAAAAATAAATAATTATTTAATAAAAGTAATCAATAACTAAAAATTAAAAATTCTGACAAAAGAATAAGAAGGAATCATTTTTATACTTTTCTAAAGAAGAAATAATGACAAAAATCGTAGGATATATCTTGAAAAATATCTTTCATTGTTGGTGGGTTTTATGTCAATTATCATGTCAATTAATTCTGTTTTATATTTTTTAGAGTTTAATTGGGTGTTGTAAATATTGAACAATTCTAATGGGAATAAAATTAGTGTTGTAAGTATTGAACAATTTTAATTTATAGTAGGTATTGAACAATCTGATATGGTTAAAGTTATATTTATATTGACTCTATTCATTTTTTTTTTAAAATTAATTGGTTGTGATAAGTATCGAAGAGTTTTAACAAGGGTTAAATTATCTTTTTATTGACTATATTTAACGCTGTTATTGATTTTCTTTATCTTGAAAAGTTAAGGGGGTTAATTGTTGTAATTAAAACTATAAGGGATAAAGGTGAAACAGAGTAATAGTATATGGGAGTTTAGTGTATTTTACCCAATTAAAATTCTATGTAAAAAGATTGATACTCCCTATCATTACTCTTCGGAGTATCAAGTAATGATTCCAAATTCGTATTTTAAACCCTTTCCATCAATTTTCTCTTTTGTAAAATTTAGAATCTCTCTTATAAGTACTAAAATACTGGTTGAAGCATGGATAAACAATTGGGATATCTTGGTAAATTACTTTAACCGTTTCTCAACTTGGGGGCTCATTTCATTTGTGTCCATAATATTTAAAATGTTACATTTTCGTCCCTTATGCATTTGTAGTTTTCAATAGTCCTTTGTTTACTTTTCATGCTAAAAAAATTCAATTTCGAATACCATTTAACAGGCATATGTCTAATTTCATCAATTTGTATGCACTTTTATTAGTTATATTTGTATTAATTATTTATTTAAGTTGAATTTTAATTGCAAAAAAAGGGCGAATCACGATTTTAAATCAAATTGTAACATAAGGGACAAAAATGAAACATTTTAAAAATTAAAGACAAAAATAAAATGAATCCTCAAGTTGAGAGAAGATTAAAATAATTTACCCGATACTTCCCTGATAGAGACTACATACTTTAAAAATCTGTGTGTTCTTTTTGAAGGAAAATAAAGAAGAATATTTAAAATCTTGGGATTTTGAGATTTCTATCTAAATCAGGTTTCAAAAATTTGTGATTATCTAATGGTTTTTCAATCATTTGGATTGGTTTCTATTAAAATGTCATACAAAATCCTATCCCCACATAAAAATTACACAAAATTCACAATTTATATTTTATTTTTCTAAAATTTGAATTATTTCATGTGATCTAAACTACCATAATTCTTAATTCTTGTTAGGGTAAATAACCTCAATGATTCTCCCAACTTAAATTTTATCAAAGAAATGGTTCTTAGCTAATTTTTATTCATCTAACAAATAACACAAATTGTCAAGTAACATTGTTTATCATTCAAAACAATATCATTTTGTACCATATAACTAACTACATTAATTGATTGTTAGAATGATGTAAAATGAGTTGAGAATTATTTGTGTAACAAAATATAACTTTTTTGAAATTGGGAATCAAAATGAGATAATTACCCTCAAATTGAGAACCTATTTGGGTAATTTACCCTTGTTAAATTAACGAACGCAGACTACCATGATTTATCACACAATTTCTTGACATATATACAGGAAATTTCATATTCAACTACGACTCGTGGAAGCTCTACTTGTGGACTCTGCATGTCTATAAACAAATTCAATGCACAAAATGCTCTAAAATGCTCCTAGAATAAGAATAAGATTGAAAGCAAAGCCATGCACAAAACAAAGAACAAGTTATTTGATAAGCTAACCTTCAAGTGGAGTGGCTTCATCTAAAGTATCAATCCCTCTATACTTGTAAGATTTACAATAAACTGCACCTTGAAATACTGTTTCCTTTTCCGTGGAGACAGACTCTGATGGCTTTACGAATTTACTCTCACGTCCAAGCACAACAGCAACGAAGCACAACAAAATTAACCACAGCCTTAGAGCTACCAAAACTTTCGAAATATGGAGGGCCATAATAATTGATGTAATGAAAAAAAAAGTTATTGATGAATGATGGCCCTAACAAATGAAATCTATTTTTAATTTATAGTTTGTATGATGCTGAAAAAGCGGCAAATTCAGAAGGATTTTTGCCATAAAAATACAAAGTTTGATTCAAGAACAAAATATGGAATCGAACTGTCGATATTGGCAGCTATGAAATGTTGAGCACCTTTAAACAAATATTTTTCATAGAATCCTAGGAGATACAAGGTAAGTAACATTTAGATTGAAAGTTCGTCGAGGACAAAACAAGAAAATGTTGCAAAGATGGCTGTTTAAATTCATGCGCACATAAGTTATGCTTTTGTCCACATGGAATCATGGATAAACAATAAAACTTTTAATCAATAAAGGGTGTAAAGTTTACATGGATGATCCTGATAAACCATTTCTCAACTACCAATCATTGAATGTCAAATAAGTTTTTTTTTTTAATGTTTCACCATAATATTATTACATCTCTAATTATATGATAAATCGCTTTAAACTCCTTCATGATTGGATTTAAGATTATGATGTTTTTATTATGTCTATCACCAAAATCAAATTTACAATTATTATGCCATAATCCAGATGTGAGTGAACATACGACATGGTTTTAATCTTGATTTTGTTTTTATCCTATTTATTAGTAAAATTAAATTTATAATTATTAACCCCTAACCCATATGTGAGTGAATCTATGACAAGATTTTAATTTTGATTTTAGTGAAACGACGTTGTTTTGAGTATTGGACAATATATAGCATAACTGGGATGTTTTAATTATTATTGCGGTAGAACATTAAAAATGTTTAAATGGCACTAAATGATTAATGCCTAACAAAAGGGTTTATTAGGATAATCTTGATAAACTTTAAACTAATCAATAAAATAGGACAATTGCTACATATGTTATTATAAATTTGGGTAACTGACTCCAATAGTCCCTTACCTTAGAAGCAACTTTTTTTTTTATCTCCAATTTTTAAAAAGTTATATAACTTTAATTTTGTCATATAAATAGTCCCCTAACTCATTTTTCATCAATTTGACAAATAATGTCGTTAATCATGTCGCACAAAACGAAGTCATTTTTAATGATGAGCAGTGTCACATGACTAACGATATTACTTATTAAATTAATAAAACATGAGTTGAGAACTATTTGCGTGATAAAATTTAAGTAGAGAGACCAAAATGTACCTTTTTTAAAATTGGGACTTAAACGATACATAACCTCTAGTTAAGAGATTATTAGGGTTATTTATCCTATAAATTTTGTGTTGAGGACTTCTTCCCCTCAAATATGTTGTTGGGGACCTTTAGTATTGTTACATGCAATTTAGAAAATAAAAGACAAAATATAGTAAATTCCCTTGAATTGTTGCTTAATTTGTCTCATATTGATTCCATGCTATTTTCAAGGGTAAATTAGTTCGACCGTTCTCAACTTGGAGTTTCAAGGGTAAATTAGTTCGACCGTCCTCAACTTTTTTTGTCTCTATTCTTTTAAAAGTTTTATTTCCTTTCCTCATGTTGTATATTTAATTTGCAATGATTCTTTGTTTACTTTTAATGATAGAAAAATTCAAATTCGATCATTATTTAACATACATATATCTAATTTTATCAATTTATATACATTTTTATATGCCGTAGATGTGTTAAATATTTATTTAAATTGAATTTTAAGTGGAAAAAAACGAATGACTAACAATTTTAAATCAAACTGTAACATGAAAAACAAAAAAAAAATAAACCCACAAGTTAAGGGATGATTGAAGTAATTTACTATATTTTCAGTTATAAAATTTAACCCCGTGCCCTTCTAATTTTGAAAAAAAAAATAGTCTATTTCTTAAGTTTTCATTAAATAATTAATGGAGTGATAGCTTCAATAGTTTCATTTAGAAATTACTCCCCCAGTTCTTTAATAAGTATCGTTTTGGCTCACATTTTTTGTTTTCAAATAAGTGTCATTTTACAAATTTCAATGTAAAAAGTTTAAAACGTTCCAATTTTACTCTTTCGTCCTATTTATCTATGTAATGTTATTTAAAAGAAGAGAGAGAAAATCGTGATTATAAATATGAGTAAATAAGAGATTTATCCATTTTTTTTAATTAGTGTGCCCATCTTTAAAACGACACTTATTAGAGAACAAAGAGTGTAGTTTTTGTGCAATCACCTCTTGTATGATGTTCTAATCGGATCTATTTGTTGATTCAATTATTTGATAAGAATTAACAAAATAGATTAATTTATTTTAAATTAAAAAGTCAAGAGAGGTAGGGAAAAATATCTCATAGATTAATAGTTTAAGGGAAATTAATATATTTGCCCAAAAAATAAATTATACTAATGATGCACAATGTCATTAGTTCTTTGAACTTGACCACAATGTTTGATATTTCTACCTTTCCGTTGGCCATGCCACCAAAAATTATTAATTGCGTTCGATTCCAATTTATATTATAATTGAAAGTAAGAGAATTTCACTTTGTTTGTTGTGCACTCCATCCGGCTGATTTCCTCGATGAATGTTTTTATTTTTTTTTGTAGTTAGGTTTGTTGTTCTCATCTTGTTTCCATATAATGTATCGAAAATATACTTACAATCGGAATTACATGTTAATAATATGCCAGAAATTCTTCCAATTTCAAAATGACAATTTGCCTATTATTTAAGGGATCGAGTTCCTAATTATTTCTCTCATTTGTTTGTTTAATAATAATCTTTTCATATTTGATATTATATATTCTCTTCCATTGTAAGTATTGTCTAATATTACAAGTTCGAACCATGCCCATTAGTACACAAAACACTTGTAATTAACGATTTGATCCTAAATATATAATTTTACTATGAGCAAAATCATTCATTTCTGAAAGATCAAGGTTAGATACGTGGTATTCGAGTGTGATGGAACACTAGGTGTGACACCGATAATAAAAGCAGTAATAGACAATAATAAAATGCGGAAAGTAAAGAGACAGGAGGTTGGTAAGGCAGTTGAACAGGCTTATCGCGTACCCTCAATTTTACCCTAACAACTACTGTAGAAGTGGAAGCAGGGATCGTAATCCACAGGGAAGGCGTAGGTCACGAAAATTGAGCAAATTGTTCTAAAAGTCTTGTCACAGAATCTAAGTACTAGAAAGAATGTAAATTCAACACAAAAGAACAAGGACAGAGATACAAAAGGTAGCGACAAATAAGGATGAAACAGATATCTCAGGATTCTTGTATTGGATGAACACAGGCTTAGTAAATCTATGCTATGCAATCGGTAAACAATTAAATGCTTTGGAGACCTAAATTGCCTAGAAGTTCAAGCCGTGGTTAGCATGGCGACCACACCACCTCTTGTACCCCCAAATCACCATTCTCTCCGATGGCGATGCCTGAGAATGGTGGAATAAGCTCCGCAAAGTCTCAACTCTTCTAGCTAACCACTCTAACATGCAAAGTCCTAAGAACTCCCATGTCGAGGCCCATCCTAGGGTTTACATATCATTGTTGTTAACACAAAAAGCTCCTTCAACACTTTTCCTAATGTTTCAATTTATTAACACTTCCTATGGCGAGGCCTGAGTTTCAGAATTGATTTGATTACAGAAAACAAGTGCAAAGGCTTAAACAATCACAATTTAGTTCTCAGTTCATGCAGCTTCGCTAACTTTGATGAATCACTCCTCAATTTAGCATGTCGACCACAATTGAAGTTTGATCCATTCAAAATTAGCTAGGAATTATGAAATTCAACATATGTCTATGCATAATTCCAATGTGATTTCAATACTCAACAATTAGATCAATTGCATAGCATACAATCTACTAATTCATGTATTCATCCATTAAGAATCCTAAGATATCATAGATTTAGCCAGAAAACATCTTTCTCATCTCAAAATCAACATATTGCAACATTGATAAGGTCATTCTCATTTAATTGGAAGAATTTACCGATTTAATCGAGAGAATTGTCGATTCCTTTGTCAATTGAGAATGAGAATGATAAATCCAGTCCAAATTCACACTCGGAATTAAGATCGGAGAAGAAATGTTTAGTGAGAGTAAATAGATCTAGAGAGAGAAAATAAGAATTCCCGCTCTAATTCAAAGATAGTTCAAAAATATCGGATCCTCCTCTCTCTAAAAAAAAACTCTTTACATGCTAGCTACATCTCATATATATAGAGCTAAGGAAATGTAACTAATACGCAACATAAAATGTCTAAAGTGTTACAAAAGTGTCCTCCAAAGAAATGACCAAAAATGAGTCTAAGAAATGAAGATTCGAAGTTGAAAACATTTTTCCAGAAATTCCGCGCCTTCAGGCTTGCAGTTCCGCGCCTTCAGGTCAGATACAGCGCCTTTGGGCTTCTGCTCTTCACGCCTTCGTCAACCTCGTCGCGCGCCTTCAGGCCTCTGGTCTTCACGCCTTCACTGCTCAGAGCTCCAGGTGAGGAAATCAGAATCGAACCACGCCTTCAAGCCGCAACCAATCACGCCTTCAGCATCTTCGCGAGCTTCCAAGCAGAACAGCCTTCTTGCCAAATCAAACCACGCTGTCAGCTGCCTGAAATTTCAGAAATTCAGGAGTTAAACACTTAGCCATTTTTCTGGAAACTCAAACATAAAACATTTCATGGCAGCAACTTCCCACCAAGATTTGATCATGATGCACTGTGAATTAGGGAAAACTTAAAACATGAATGTTGTAACCCTATGTCTTAGCTTTACATAGCAGTTTGAATCACTCATTTCAGAGCTAAGACGAAAGAGTTACGACCAAATCAATGCAGTGCAACAAAACTAAAAAACTTCATGAAACAAACCTTCCAACACTTAGTCATTTTTTCAGCTTACTCAAAAACACTAGAATTTGCCCACGACATCTCGTGGGCAAATTTTTCTTCTGTTTTTTTACTTCACGAGACTTCGTGGAGTAATTCTTGTACTTTTCATTTTCTCCACGAGATCTCGTGGAGAAAATGTTGGTGTTTCAGTTTTCTCCACGAGACTTCGTGGAGTAATTTTTAGCACATTTTCTTTCTCCACGAGATCTCGTGGAGAAAATGTGTGAGTTTACCCGTTTGTTTTCGATGCCAATGTGTGTTTGGTGAAGTTTGTAATGCAGCAAAATGTGTATGTGATGTAAGTTAAAATGAATTCATTTGAGTGGCAAGATTGTGCAAATGTTGTGCCATAAACAAATGATGTGCCGAGAGTGATGTTCTTGGTGAACTCGTGTTCAAGTTTCATGCCAAGTGAGTTGCCCATGAGCGTATGCTAGTGTGTTAAGTTGTGAAGTGATGGTAGTGCCCAGAATGTGTATTGTGATGGTGTGCCAAGGTGTATGAATGGCGTGCCAAAAATGTGCATGAGTGTGGCAAAGTGTAGCAAATGCTTGGCATGGTTGTGTTAAAGTTTGTTGGCAAGACTTGGCAAAGTATGTTAGCAATGCTTGGCAAGGTCTTGGCAACGTTGACTTGGCAAGTCTTGGCATGTTGGTTTGGCAAAGCTTGGCAAAGTGTATCAAGGTTGGCAAGGTTGGCAAAGTGTTGGCAAGGTTGGCAAGGTTGGCAAGCTCGGCAAGGTTGGCAAGGTCTTGGCACATTAGTTTGGCAAAGCTTGACAAGGTGTTGGCAAGGTTATGTTGGCAAGGCTTGGCAAAGTTGTTGTGCCCGACGAGCTCGTGCAAGGATGGCATGCCAAACGGTACAATGCAAGACCATGTGTGACTTAGTGTTCATTCCAGCACCAAGCTCCACTTCCATGCCCGATTCATGTGTCTTAGCCTCTGAATTAGACCCAGTGGTACGCATAAAAGTTCTAGCTAATCCTCTTAGCTTTCCACCAGTTCAAGAATCAGTATCATTGGGTACCTGTAACTCAAGATATACACATTTTGGCAAACTAAGGCAATGAACTTTAACACAGAAATCCTGAACGTAGCAATCTTAAAGAAGCCCCCGTTTCTCATGCTTACACACAGACTTAGAAAATAGTTAAAACACAAGAAATGCAGTGCACCCAAAGGGCTTTCCAGAACATGCAAGATCTCATCATTCGGACAAGAATTGAAAGAGTTATACCCAAAACAAGTTGCACCAACATTCTGCCCAAACCCTAATTTGGCCAAATAAGCTCATTTCGGTTTTTCTTAAATTCCCACTCACCATTCTCATTGTTTCAAACTCTAAACCTTGTCATTTGACACCAAGCATATATTTTCCTCATTTTAACAACATTTTTGGTTTTTTTTCACCATTTAAACACTATGAGTTGCAAACCACATAAACACACAATATAGCACATTGCACCACACATTTGCATGAAAATCAAGGCAAAAGCCAAGTGAAATAATACATTTAAGTTGGTATAAAACCAACTTATCAGCAGTTCGGCAATCTGCCTACGTCTGCGGGGCCATGCCCAGAAAAACAATCCACTAAGTTCACAAGTTACAAGACACTCGGTCTGACACAAAGTAAGACTCCCTCTTATCTTTGACGCCGCCTCTTCCTAACTCCACAGTAAACGGATTGTACGAGCTCCCCTCGACTTGTGTTGATTCCTCCCGGAATCTGTGGTTAATGCAAGTCTCCTTGCCCAAAATAAAGACAAGATCCCCTTGTCAATGGCGACTCCTCCCGGAATCCGTGGTTAATGCAAGATCCCCTCGCCCACGATGAAGACAAGCTCCTCTTGTCAATGGCGACTCCTCTCGGAATCCGTGGTTAATGCAAGATCCCCTTGCCTACGTTTGAACTTCTTCCAAGCTCCTCAACAACCTCCTCCCGAGGCTGGATTATAATAAAGAACACAAGGATTGCATCTTCAATAATAATGCATTAAGATGCTTCAGCCAACACACTTTGATCAAAGACCTCCAAACAAGAAGTGTGTTCACAGTCTAATAAAGACCGAAATAAACATCAAAGCTCCACACGATTCACACCAATTTTCACGTCTTGCACACTTGAAAATACGTGTGGTAGAAAGATCATATAGGCACACAAATCCTTCTCAAGTTTATCTCCAAATCTTCCCATGTTTATCTCTAAGATTATTTCCAAATAATTCAAATGGAAAGATGGAAAAACCATGTGCCTTCAATGCTTATCTTTTCCAAAGATAGATCTTCAAAGATAACTTCCAAGAATACCAAGATAAGCCCAATAATATAATGATAGCATTAATTTCCAAAATCAATCTTCCTTGTATAGATTGATCTCTCCAAGTTAATCACAAGCTTTCCTTATCCATCAATTTGCCAAAAAAACCAATGCCAACTAAGCAATGCCAATTTGTGCTCATTAACAATCTTCCTCTTTGGCATTTTTTGACAAAATCAAAACTCCCTAAGTATGCTGAACAGAAGTTCGATGAAGCTCCCCCTGAATAAGGACTTCCAAAAAAAATCATTGCACAAAACATTGCGCATGACCCATCAAAAGACATCAAGATTCGAACTCCCCCTGCATTGGATCTTACCAACAAAACATCACTGCACAAGACACTGTGCATGACACATCAAGCGACACAAAGATCCCAGCATACAATTGTTTAAGGGATTACAAAACAAATACCCAAATATCCCAAATTACTCCCCATTTTTTCCACAAAAAGACAAAAGGGCATAAATACACCAATAAAACATACGAAATTGTCTTAATCAAACCATCATAAAAAAAATTAGAGTCATATTAAACAGAATCTTCTGCATCATCAGGCACAAGGCCAACTGAATCTGCAAGTAGGTGAACACCTGCAGCAGCTTCTGGAAGACTATCATCTTTACCAGCATTATACCCACCAGATTGGGCGCTGGAAGGGGGCATAACTATCTGTGACACCAGAAGTGACACCTAGAGTGACACCAGAAACAGCAGAAGGAACATGAGTCTCCTTTGCAACAACTTCCTCAGCAGAATCAGAGTCAACATTTTCTTCAATAATAGGATTGTCTAGATTCATTTCAGACTCTGTAATAACAGGAGATAAATTTTGAAGAATACTTGTTGTAACATCCTGAGTGACATCAGGTGAAATACCTGAAGAACCAGCTCTAATAATTAGCTGCATATTCAACTTTAGCATCAAACTGCTTCTACCTTTCAGTAGCCTCAACAACAACATCCTTAGCATTCTTTGCAGCAACAAGATCATCAAGTAATGCAGAGACTTCCTTCATTCTCTTCTTAATATCAGTTTGCTGAGTAATTAGAGACTTCAATCAATTCATCTTCCAGCACCTTAATTGTGCATGATAGCAAGACTGAATTCCCCAGCTCTTCTTTGCCAGAGTCAGAAACATCATCAGTGACATCCGCCATATCATTGACATGATCACCCTCTAACAGCTATTCTACCATACTTTTGTGTTTTTCATATTTTTCTATTGTTGTAAATAAAAAAATAAAACTTACAACATTGAAGAACCTCTTCACATGACACAAAGGTTTAGGGCAGACCTTAGTTCTTCTTGCATAGCACCAATCCAATACTCATCTAGTAAGGTATCTTTCACATTTTTGGGCTCAATAGATGAAGTAAAACATGCCATTTGAATCATATCTCGATAGTTCACTCTTGGCTTTTCTCTTGTCCGAATACCATTATCCAGATTTCTTATAACTTGCTCAGTAGGATGATTCTTCTGAACACGAGTGGATGGCTGCCTGTGAGGTGAGATGACATCTTCTATATTATCATCCTCAGTACTCTGATCAGTGACACCACTTGTGACACTGGGTGAAACACTGCTTGGAACACTAGAACTTACTTCATGTGAAGATTCTGTAACATCTTCATGAGAAACAGGAGTTACTTTCAGAGAGTCATCGACTTGAATATTTACAGATTCTATAACATTTCCTTGACCCAACTTTCGATACACAATATTCTTCAAAAAATTTTCTTCACCAGTCATGTGTTTAGAACACCTACTGTCAAGATACCACTCATCATTTGTGACAGCTTTGAAAGGAGTATACATAAAATTGCACTTCAAAATTGGGATTTTTTTATCCATCTCTGTTGTGAATCTCTGCAGAGAAGAAAACTTTCTAGCAGTACCTTGTCTAATTAAGCAATATAAGTAAAAACATCTAGGCGAATATGACAGCGACGATTGCAATAATGGCAAATTGGAATAAATCTGTTACCTCTTCCATTAGGAGCATGATAAGAATAATGAGGATTTGCATTATTTGCATTTTTTGTAGTATTCACAGCAACTTGCTTCGCTTTGGTAGTATCCACTGGTAGTGACACTGATTGTGACACTGGTTGTGACGCTGGTTGTGACACTGGTTGTGACACTGAGCTTTCTCCTTTATACCCCAGTCCTGAGTGATCACCACTAGATTGACCAGTCTTAAGAATTGCATCCAATTTGGAAGAACCTGAATTTAACATTTTGACATTTTTCTTTATGTGATTTAGCTCGTTAGTCAGATTCTTCACTTCCTCCTGGCTTGCTCTCAGATTGGCTTCCAATTCTTCAGCAGAGTTTTGAAGATTTAGATTCTCATCTCTCAAACCCGCAATTTGAGTACGAAGATGCCGAATTACTCTAACAAATTCAATATATTTCTCAGAAAGGATCTTGTATTCAACAAGAATATCTTCTTCCGTGATTTCATCTTCGTCTTCGTCACTATAAGTCGACATATTTTCGGTGACACTACGTGTAACATTCTTGGCAACACCAGTGTCTGATTGTTCAGTTTTCGAAGCAAGAGCCACATGATTATTATGAAATTCATCTTCTCTATTTGACTCATCTTCACTCTAGAATGTGCTGAGAAAATTCTTCTTTTTCTTCAATGTATTAGCACATTCCGCTTGAACATACCCAAAGCCATCACATTCTCTATATCGAATTCCCTTACTGTTGAAAGGTTGGTAAGATGCATGATTTTCTTCTATGTACTTCTTATTGCTAAGTAATCCACTTTTGATGTTGCTAACACTGGTCTTGACACCTTGAATATTTCTGCCCAATCCCTTCATAACTCTGCTAAGGTAATAAGAACAGCAAGTGCTAGAATCCTCAAAGGTTATCATTCAACATGATTATCCATCCCTTTGCATTTCTGGCTTTTAGCAGCCATCTCTTATCCCTTCTTTCGCTTCAAGTCCACTCCAAGATTCCCATCTCGAAACGTTCTAAGAGATACCCATCAAGGTTTCTTCTATACTTCATCGTTGGAGACATCTTTCGCTTCTTTCATGGCTGTGACTTCATAAGCAAAACGTTGGGGCGAGAGATCGAGAGTTTTTCTCATCAATTTTTCTTCGGAAAAACTTTCACCAAGAATGACGCGTCATTGCCTAGATGTCAGCCAAAAGTTTGGGCGGCTTGAACTCGTGCAGATACTTTTAATGGTAAACTGTTATCTCTACTAAAAATTTCGTTAAAAGTACCAAAAGAAAATGATTTCAAAATAGCGAAATTTTTTACCCTTATATATACCGTATAAATATTGATTTGGATGAAGAAATTGTTGTATAAAATCTTAAAGGATACAATGGATAGCCTAAATATTACAAATATGGAAAGCTACTACAAATATACCAAGTATAGAAAACTAAAATTCTGCAAGAATCGCACTTTCGTTTATACCTTATTTGATCCTTTGTTGTGCACTGAATCTAACACGAAATTCTTTTAGAATAAGAGAAAAATAGAACTACTATACAAATTTTTAACACTTCTTGAAAAGAATGAGTGGGGACCATGCATTTAATAAAGAGTCAGCCCCCACATATAGTGGGGTATTACATCATTATAGTGTGCTATTGATGCACACATGGTAGAAAAATATTAAGATTTAATCACTTACTTAGATGATGAGTTAGGGTTTATTAATGGGAGAATGACCCTACAATCCCTCACATATCACCCAATAATTTGTTTGGTCCTCACATTTAAAACGGGGTAAAATAGTCCCTCATATTTCAAAAGTGTACTTTTTCAGTCCTTTTAACGGAATCTGTTAAGAAAATCGTGAAATGCTATCACGAGCTGCACACGTGACCCTTTTTCAAGGGTAAAAAAGGAATCACAATGTTCATAACCTTCAGAGCACAAATTGAGAATCCCAATCCCAATTCTTTCAAATCCAAAGACGAAGTGAATGATCCCAATTATGGCAATCTTGAGTTTTGTGACTGAGCGAAACGGTCTGAAAGTTGAGTTTCGTAATCGTAAGGTTGTGCTGCGTCAAGGGCTCGGACGCGAAAAGGGACAGGTGTTTGGCGGCGGCTCTGGAGGAGAAGAGTTGATGGTCAGTGAAAACAAAATTGGTGGAATTGGTTGTGGAATGGAAGGCGGCGGAGAAAGGTGGAGTGGGCTTTATGTTTCAAACAAGTATGGCATGCAAATATCTTGCTGCTTGTCATTTCTAATCTTTTTATGACTGCATGTTCTTTACGAATTTGAAATTGAGAATTGGGATCATTCACTTCGTCTTTGGATTTGAAGAATTGGGATTGGGATTCTCAATTTGTGTTCTAGGAAGGTTGTGAACATTGTGGTTCCTTTTTTACCCTTGAAAAAGGGCCACGTGTGCAGCTCGTGATAGCATTTCACGATTTTCTTAACAGATTCCGTCAAAAGGACTGAAAAAGTACACTTTTGAAATGTGAGGGACTATTTTATCCCGTTTTAAATGTGAGGGACTAAACAAATTATTGGGTGATATGTGAGGACTTTTTAGGGTCGTTCCCCCTTTATTAATCACTCAATATTTTCTCTTTTACCATGTAGTAAATTGGGCTACATTCAACTTCTTTCGTTTTGCAATGTTGGTTGTCAAGTCATTTCCACCAACTATTATTTCACAAGTAAAGTGTAAAAATTGTTGTATAAAATCTTAAAGGATACAATGGATAGTATAACTAATACAAATGTAGAATGCTATTACAAATATACCAAATAGAGAAAACTTCAAATTGTGCAAGAATTGCACTTTCCCTTCAACTTTGTTTGCTCATTTATTGTGCATAAATCTAAGCAAACAATTCTTTAGAATAAGATGAAGAAATAGTGGAAATCAAGGAGTTAATAAAGGAATTACGTAGCTGATTAGCTCATTAAAGGAAGTGATCATATTCAATTTATTATTTTTTGACGCTTGCTAGCCAATTCTCTCAAGCGCCAAGTACTAAGTCCCCTCCTGCTATTAAAGATTAACTCATTAACTCAGGAATTCAAATAAGGTAGTTTTATTTCCATACGTGATCATAGAAACTATATCTAAAGAGGAATAGCAATCATTTGATTACGGTTAGTTGGTCTTGTCCATGTTACATTGCCAACAGCAAAACTCAAACAAGTTAGGAAACAGATGAGAATGCTATAATTGAGAAGAGGATAACTATTATATAATACTTCTTTAATGTCTTAAATTCTTCAAATAGTTGCTCATTGGAAAGAATTGTAACAACTACTAATAGTTATATCTCTTTAGAGATATATGTGTCTAAATAGAGAAAAATATTTATCATGATCATCCTGAAAAGGGTATTATCATGCAGCAATTATGTTGTGCTATGTAAGCATTTTTTAAAATCTCACTCTAATAAAAATGCACCATACCTATTCCATATAATTAACTATAACACCCTTTAAACATTAAATTAAGAGTCAAAGAAATTTAAAATATACTTCCATTCATTAGATATCAAATCGTCATTTAATATGAGTGCAGAAAACGGCCACCAATGGCAACTTTTTGAAGTTTCGCCGTATTAACGAAAAATACGTGCTATAATACATAAAAATTATCATTTTTAAAAATTTGTAAATTTCTCTTTTTTTACTCTATTCATTAGATAATATATTGCCATTTGATAGGAGTAACATTTTTCCCAAATCTCAATAAATCAATATTTTCCTTATCTCAATAAGGTAATAATTCTTCATTGCTCTTTTCCCAAATCTCAAGAAATCAATAAGGTAATAATTCTTCATTCCTTATTTCAAAAAAGATATACACGGTGATGCCAAATTATAAAGAAAAGCCTGCATACAAAGTTCTACTTGATACTTCACAAAGTAAAAGGACTTGTATAACATATTATTTCTAGGTGCAACATCATGCAAATGGTCGATATAGCTCATTTTCTTCCACCGTAAGTGCCAAGGGTCGGAATCAATCATAAGATCTTACTGCTGCTGTTTATGACTGTTCGATGAACAATTGGGAGATTATAAATTGCGATTCAAGAATATTCATAATAGATATATTGCATCAAAAAATGGATATTCAACCATCACAACAAGGCAATCCCGGTTTGTGCATTCTTCCTCTATTCATGGAGAAAAATCTGTTCCCGTGACCTTCATTAATCTATTCCAGCGTGGACAAGTGACTCGAACACGATTGATTACCTTTTAATGATTTGTTAAATTTTGCATGGTTTAACTCACAATTTTCGCAAGAGTAACTATAGGTATGCTTGTTTTGCTTGTCCCGTGTTGAATATATTTGTAATTATGATTAACTTGAAATAAAGAAAACATTGATTTTTTGAAGTTTGGAAAAAGAGCAATGAAGAATTATTACCTTATTGAAATAAGGAAGATATTGATTTATTGAAATCTGGGAAAAATATTGAGACTTATATTTTTAATTATTTTAACGTTTAATTTAGTGTTTAAAGGGTGTTATAGTTAATTATATAGCATAGAGATATGATGCATTTTTATTAGTGTGGGAATTTAAAAAATACTTACGTGGCACAACATAATTGATGCCTAATAAGGTCTTTTTCAGGATCCTGATAAATATTTTTCTAGTCTAGATAACTATTTTAAAATACATGAAATAAATGTTATTGGATGTATCTGAACAGTTGTTTAATTCCAACTAATTGAATTTAGGGTTAATTACAATTTGTCATCTTATACTTTGTGGGTAGCTATACTTTGCCACCATATGCTTCTAAAATATATACTTTACCACCATATGGACTAATCAACAAATTAGAAAAGTAACACCACTCAAATATATGTATGAATTGACATAAATATCCCTCATAATAAACATTCTCCACAAACTCAGGGAACAAAAATGTGATTACATCTATATTTTATTTTTTCCTTTTCCAAATTATATTATTTTCTAAAATGTTTATAGTTCATTAAATTAAGCTACAATATTTGATAATAATTAATAAAAAATTTGAAAATTCAAAAAATATACATTATCACTAAAAATCTATTTTCTACTCTCTTTTTTTTGTCAATGAGAAATTCAACAATTTCATTTATTTTTTAACATATTTTTAAATAGTGATATAGTTTTTAAATTATAAAACATTATTATATGTCTATAATGTTACCACCTCTGGTCTATATTCTTTTTTTCAAAACTTTAAAATAAAATTAAATAATAAAAACTGAAAAAAAATAATTGTATATATTAATGTTAACCCAAATTATTTGATAAAATGCATGATTAATATTTTCTACACATTTAGAATTTCTCTTCCAATGAGATTCTATATTTGAATTTGATATGTGACTTTGAATTCCCCAAAAAAAATTAAACACAAATGAAAAATAGGCTTAAAAATCAAATTAAGTCTATATTTGGATTGAGTTTTTTTTTGTTTTGCAAATGAATATTTTTTGTTATGACAAATGAATATTTTATGTGTTTGAATTGATTAAATTATTTTTTGTGAAATTTATGTGGTAGAATATTTTACTATTACAATTTTAAATTCAATGTTATTATGCAAAATAATATTTTATTGATAATATTTCAAAATTTTAAATTAATATTATTATAAATGGATCCTAGACTCTTTATTAAAAACTCAATAAAACTATGTCCATTTTGTTTTAACAAACTTTTTAGAAAAGAAATGCTAAATAATATTTTGGAAAAAAAAATGCCTAAAGGCATCTCTCTAAAATGCCTATATAATAAATGGTGTATGTTCGTTTCCTTCTCTCTAAAATTGAATGCTCCTCCTTCTCTCTAAAAAATTTCATCTTTGATTCTTTTCTACGTGTCTCCTAAACCCTACCAAACAGATCCTCCTTAATCGCTGCCACTAAACTCTTTCATCCGCTAAAAGATCGGCCTATCTTCACTTCAGATCCTCATCCCTACAGATAAGAGAACACGAGAGTCCGAGTATCGACATCACCCTGCCGGAGCCACAAACCAATCTTCCTCCATCTCGCCGACAATCAGCAACAAATGAAACAACCTTAACAGCTCCGGTAGTCATGACATCTACATCGATGATTGCGAAGGCCAGATCTATTACATTGGGCGATTTTTTCCAGGTTCATTTCCCTGCCCTTCAACGGCCCAGTCGATCTCTCCCCCTTTGGCGAACACAGCCGCCGACCTTGAGATTAGGACCTCACACGGACTTTAACTCCAGCAACTCAGCTACCACGTCTCAACTGGTCCCCAGCCAAGGACTCCCCTGTTCGGCAAGCTCTAAGGACCTCACATGGTCTAAAAGGTAAAAATATTGATATCGATGAAGCTGAATTCCCTCCAATTGCCCACCGGCCAGACCATAATACTCCGGCAGAGAAAGGGCAAAATCGAACTGCTCCGGCAGTGACAGCCCAAGGCCAGGCTGCTCCAATTAAATCCTACAGGGAAGCAGTTTCATCACATTGGGCTCAGTCCATTGATGTCTCCATCCCATCGGTACCGACTTCAGCCATTTCAACTTTTATGGGAGAACCGGCGGTCTTCATCTCGGAGGAAGAAGAAGTGAGACTCGCCAAGACCTTCCAGTATGCCCTTATTGGTAAGTTCACCCGGGGAAGGCCGTCAATGGCTTCAATCTGAAAGACCACCCGTGCTGCAGGCTTTAAAGGTGAATGTTATGTAGGCCTAATTGATTACCGGCATGTTATTTTCCAATTTCAACTGCAAGAGGATTTTCATAGATTATGGTTGAAAAAGTCATGGAATTTCGATGGCTTCACTGCAAAGATTTTTCGATGGACGCCAGATTTCAGTCCTAACAAAGAAGCCTCCATTGTTCCAGTGTGGGTCAATTTCCCTCTTCTACCATTACACCTCTGCAAGAAAGATATGCTATATACGCTTGGATCGATAGTCGGAACCCCCCTCAAGCTGGACCTGGCAACAGCGGCTATGGAACGGGTTCTCCGTCCGAGTGAAGCAAGGCTTTGTATTGAGGTCGATCTTCTTAAGCCTCTACCGAATCGGATATGGATTGGCACGGAGGGCAAGGAAATGGCAACCAATTCTATATGAGAACCTCCCTGAGTACTGCACCAAATGCTCTATGTTGGACCATACAACTGCATCCTGCAAAACTAAGCGCTCTGCCCACTCGACCAAGGTTTGGGTCCCAAAGAAGCCAACTGCAAATATGGGGAAGGATCCGAATGCTGGGGCTACAAACTCAAGGCCCTCCAGCTGTGGAGAAGACAGGGGGAAGAAGATCGAAGCACAGGTGGTAAACTGCACCCTTGGGGCAAATGTTTTGTCTGAAAACAAGGAAAAAACAGAGACACAAAATATGAATCTGGAACCAGGTAATGAGCCACTGGCCATGGTGGTTCACTCGGTACAAACTAATATGGGGCTAAGCAAATTTGGAAACAATAATCTCAGCCCTTTCATAGTCTACCTTGGTCAACTGCTGGATTTCATCAACAAGGAAAAAAAGATCTTTGAAGAGTTTGAAGAATCTGGGGTTAAGCCCTTAGGGGATGGACACTCTACAGCAGGCTCAAAGTGTCTCCACAACTAAAGAGGATGAGAGAAGTAAAGGACTCAATTCGGGGGCGATTAATGTTTCAATAAATTGGGAAGAAGGTGAATCCTCCAATTAGGGTAATGGTAGTTATTTGACAGAAGGTGGCTCCATGACGGAATTGGAAATCATACAAGGCATCCAAACGATCAGGTGGGATGAAGGGGAACTAGCAAAACTGCTCCCTCTAAATATGCCTAGCAAAGTGATTAGGAAACAGGACTCTAATGTCTCTACCCTGTGGGAAGAAGGAGAACTTTCTTCATTACATAGAGTAAATTCGACCCCGGATGCAGCGACTCTCCAATCCATTCCAACTGAAGAGGAAAAAGATGATGAAGGCGAGGACTAATGGACAGAACACAGTTATGAGGATGAACCAGAAGATGTACTCAGTAGCTTCATTGATAAAATGGAAAACAGTCGGAAGCCGATCAAGAGAACCAAGTACGTGAAAGCTCTTCTCAGTTCAAAAGCCAGTGCCTTATTCAGGGAGAAAACTAAGGGATCGCAACCCTCGCGTATGTTACTCTGAAGGCAAGAACTGGACTTTAAGGTAATCTCATTTTGTAACTGGTATGGCCCATGATTACTGAAGTTTACATCATTTGGCTAGAGAACATATTTACATGTTTAGTCAAACTCATTTTGGTCCTGGTGTCGGTAATATGGTTTGTAATTTGCTGGGCTGGCAGTCTTGGAGAAATTTTAGTAAGTTAAATGCCCTTGACTTGTGTTTTGCTTGACTGAAGTGTGGAAGTTGCCACAGACTCCTTTTGATTGATGGTTTCAGTGAATTTATGGGGTATATTTGGTTGGGGAGTGTGGCTTGCTTGCTGTTATGACTAGAGAACTACTGCTGCAAATTGGACTCTGTTATCATGATTGGCAGTAGGCTTTGCTGATAGGTCTT
Organism: Ophiorrhiza pumila; assembly: GCA_016586305.1. Taxonomy (NCBI): domain Eukaryota; kingdom Viridiplantae; phylum Streptophyta; class Magnoliopsida; order Gentianales; family Rubiaceae; genus Ophiorrhiza; species Ophiorrhiza pumila. Next base: position 25,297,005 of record BLIW01000003.1, on the reverse strand, counting down.
GCTGCATTTTGAAGTTGGCAGTAGCATTGTTGCATTTGTGCATACTGAAATCCGCAGGAGTGTCATTTTAAATGCTCACTTATCTGGTCGCTTATCTGTTCGCTAATTTTACTATTGGATTATGAAGAGAGGCATGGTTGTAGTTGCTTTACACGACCCCTTGCTACCTGTTGATTCTGGAATCCCTTGTTGCCAGCCATGATGTTTCTGTTCATATTTTGCTGTTGATTGGTGAATATGGAGGCTCTGTTATGAGCCTGTTGGAAGATATTGATATGAAGGCTGAGCGCTGCCCTTGTGTTGGGATGCTGAAAATGAATTTGATTTTGTGAGGGTAAGGTTATGGTTCAAGAGGGATTGCCATGAAGGATGAGTCGTCTCTTCTGTGAGATTGTGGAGTCTTCTTTGGGATTGTGGTATTACACTTGATCCGCACATTGTGATTGGTATTGTACAGGGATCTTTGGATGTACTTCGAAGACCTTTAGTTTCAAGCTTCAAGAGCTTTTTACCTTCTTGACAAATGCTTGAGATTTTTTGGATTGCTTGTGAATTGGCAACTTGATTTTTGTACAGGAAGTCTTGACAGTTGCCGCCTACTCATTTTGTGTTCTCCCCTTTTGCATGTAATTATTTTTGTTTAGCTATGAAAAGTGATCTGACAAGTACTAGTAGAGGACTTAGAGTAATACTATTCTTGCACAAGAGTAGTGTTTCCTCTAAGTCTCATCTTTATTTTTAGATTTTCCGTGTAATGGAGCTTTCGGGCATAAATTGTATAGGAGTAGTACTCCTCTTCTATAGCTTCCCTTTTGTAACGGGGTGTCGGGTATATCCGGCCTCGCCCTTTTATTTTGATTATGCTATAATAAAACCTTTTTATATATATAAAAAAATTAATGCCTAAAGACACGGGTATTTTTGTCCAAATATAAATGAGATTAATGTGGGGTCATTTTGTATAGTTAAGTTGACTAACATCGTTATTTTAAAGATGGTAAAATATATATTTTGGAAGTATAAGGTGGTAAAGTGTAACTACCCACAAAATATAGGGTGGTAAAGTGTAATTAACCCTTGAATTTATCTAGAAATTTTTCTAGGGTTGTGACATTGAATTTAATTTCACAAAATACAGTTATTGTCTCGAAACCAGCATCACGACGCAGAGAAACTGTTCGTCGCAATGTAAGACTTAAAACACCATTGTCACGATGTTGAATTTTCTCACCAAACACAATTGCTTCCATTGTCCTACGTTGCGACACATAGCTTCTTTGACTCGTGACGTATAATCAAATTGTGTTATTTATGATACTTTTAATATTAAAAATATCCAACAGAAATATACAAATGTCATACAAAAAATTTTATCAGCACTAGAAAAGTCACCTACTAAATGATACGAAAATGGTATTCAAGCATAATGCAAATTTTGCAGTTTCCATTAGTATTACTACTTGTGAAAAAAAAATTACACAAGAAAATTAATATTTTAATAGCAACCCATAATTTATTAAACCAGTGAATAATTTTGGGTAGACAAAACAAGACGTATGAATGCGTACATGGAGAAATGGGATTAACTATTCTCCAAATTGCATCCCGCATCCCTTTTGTTTTATTCCTTTAATTAATTCCAAACAAATGAAACATTACCCTTCTGCGTTTGGGCAATCACAAGTGTAAGTTGTGAATATGCATTGGGTGTTGCAAATAACTTCGTCAGTGCGTGAACTCTGCGAATTGCTAGATTCTTCAGTTGAGGGTTCAAATGCAAAAGGCTCGATAGCATAGAAATCAACCTTTGGATTTTCCTGAGGGGGGATCAATTTGTTGCTTCCCTTCAAGGTAACGCCGCCATACCTATTGTGAAGATTTGTGGGGATGTTGCATGAAGTCTTTGGTGATGAAACCAAAAACACCTTGCAGAACTGTTCCAGTTCAGTTAGTGTGAGTTGTTTTGGTGGCATTACGAAAAAGTATCCATTCTTGATCGTTGTGATGTTTTGGACTATTTGGATTTGATTGATGTTGCATTGTAGCCTTACCAGGGCACCTGAAAAGTACAAAGAAAAGCTTTCATTTTGCCATTGTTCATCAAAGGTGTTTTGGTAAAAACAAAAGTTATTGTAGATTTTGCATCAATATAAGCATTCAAGTAGAATTTGGGACATTTATTTGATAATGCTTAATGGTATACAACACTAATTATTTTACGTAAAATTGTAACTCTAGTTACGTAGAGTTCAATTATTAGTCAATAAGCAGTGTGAATAGATGAATGAATGAAGATTATATTTCACATAATTAAATGGCTAAATGATCTCAATAATCCTTCAATTTGAAAGTAAGTATCGTTTTAATTTTCATTCTTTAAAAAGTTATATTTTAGTCCTTCAACCTTGGAGTTTGTTTATTTTTCGTCCATCTAATAAGTAACGGTTTTTGTCATGTGGCATAGTTTAACATTCAAAATGGCGTGTCATTTTGTGACACATTACTAATGAAGTTATTTGTTAAAAGGATAAAACATGATTTAAAGATTATTTGTGTGACAAAATCTAAGTTGAGGAGAAAAATATAACTTTTTTAAAATTCGGGATCATAATGATACGTACTCCTGAAGGGATTATTGGAGTTATTTGACCAAAATAAAATTAAAATGGGTAAAATACACTAAACCCCCCTATAGTATTGCTCTGTTCCACCTTTATCCCTTATAGATTTAATTACAACAATTAACCCCCTTAACTTTTCAAGATAAAGAAAATCAATAACGACGTTAAATATAGTCAATAAAAAGATAATTTAAATAAATAAAAATAAATAAATAAATAAAAAGAAATTTAACCTTGTTAAAACTCTTCGATGCTTATCACAATCAATTAATTTATGAAAAAAATGAATAGAGCGCAATAGTAATGTAACTTTAACCCTTATCAATTGTTCAATTACCTACCATAAATAGAATTGTTCAATACTTACAACACTAATTTTATTCCCATTAGAATTGTTCAATATTTATAAATACCAATTAAACTCTAAAAAATAAAACAGAATTAATTGACATAATAATTGACATAAAACTCAATCAACAATGAAAGAGATTTTTCAAAGATATATCTTACATTTTTTGTTATGATTTCTTCTTTAGAAAAGTATAAAACGGATTTCCTTCTTATTCTTTTGTCAGAATTTTTAATTTTTTAGTTATTGATGGTTTTTATTAAATAATTATTTATTTTAAGATTAATCTTGTCATTTATTATTTTATAATAAAGTCATATGTTCAATTCTGTTTAATTACTTAAGGACAATTAAATTATTAGACTAATTACTCTAAAATTAGAAATTAAGGGGGTTACCCAATAGTATAAGAGAATTTAGTGTATTTTACCCAATAATAAATGACAAGCCTAACCTAAAAATAAAATAATTATTTAATAAAAGTAATCAATAACTAAAATTAAAAATTTTGACAAAAGAATAAGAAGGAATCATTTTTACTACTTTTCTAAAGAAGAAATAATGACAAAAATCGTAGGATATATCTTGAAAAATATCTTTCATTGTTGGTGGGTTTTATGTCAATTATCATGTCAATTAATTCTGTTTTATATTTTTTAGAGTTTAATTGGGTGTTGTAAATATTGAACAATTCTAATGGGAATAAAATTAGTGTTGTAAGTATTGAACAATTTTAATTTATAGTAGGTATTGAACAATCTGATATGGTTAAAGTTATATTTATATTGACTCTATTCATTTTTTTTTATAAATTAATTGGTTGTGATAAGTATCGAAGAGTTTTAACAAGGGTTAAACTTATCTTTTTTATTGACTATATTTAAACGCTGTTATTTGATTTTCTTTATCTTGAAAAGTTAAGGGGGGTTAATTGTTGTAATTAAAACTATAAGCGGATAAAGGTGAAACAGAGTAATAGTATATGGGGAGTTTATGTATTTTACCCAATTAAAATTCTATGTAAAAAGATTGATACTCCCCTATCATTACTCTTCGGAGTATCAAGTAATGATTCCAAATTCGTATTTTAAACCCTTTCCATCAATTTTCTCTTTTGTAAAATTTAGAATCTCTCTTATAAGTACTAAAAATACTGGTTGAAGCATGGATAAACAATTGGGATATCTTGGTAAATTACTTTAACCGTTTCTCAACTTGGGGGCTCATTTCATTTGTGTCCATAAATATTTAAAATGTTACATTTTCGTCCCTTATGCATTTTGTAGTTTTCAATAGTCCTTTGTTTACTTTTCATGCTAAAAAAATTCAATTTCGAATACCATTTAACAGGCATATGTCTAATTTCATCAATTTGTATGCACTTTTATTAGTTATATTTGTATTAATTATTTATTTAAGTTGAATTTTAATTGCAAAAAAGGGCGAATCACGATTTTAAATCAAATTGTAACATAAGGGACAAAAATGAAACATTTTAAAAATTAAAAGACAAAAATAAAATGAATCCTCAAGTTGAGAGAAGATTAAAATAATTTACCCGATACTTCCCTGATAGAGACTACATACATTTTAAAAATCTGTGTGTTCTTTTTGAAGGAAAATAAAGAAGAATATTTAAAATCTTGGATTTTGAGATTTCTATCTAAATCAAGGTTCAAAAATTTGTGATTATCTAATGGTTTTTCAATCATTTGGGATTGGTTTCTATTAAAATGTCATACAAAATCCTATCCCCACATAAAAATTACACAAATTCACAATTTATATTTTATTTTTCTAAAATTTGAATTATTTCATGTGATCTAAACTACCATAATTCTTAATTCTTGTTAGGGGTAAATAACCTCAATGATTCTCCCCACTTAAATTTTATTAAAGAAATGGTTCTTAGCTAATTTTTATTCATCTACAAATAACACAAATTGTCAAGTAACATTGTTTATCATTCAAAACAATATCATTTTGTACCATATAACTAACTACATTAATTGATTGTTAGAATGATGTAAAATGAGTTGAGAATTATTTGTGTAACAAAATATAACTTTTTTGAAATTGGGAATCAAAATGAGATAATTACCCCTCAAATTGAGACCTATTTGGGTAATTTACCCTTGTTAAATTAACGAACGCAGACTACCAATGATTTATCACACAATTTCTTGACATATATACAGGAAATTTCATATTCAACTACGACTCGTGGAAGCTCTACTTGTGGACTCTGCATGTCTTATAAACAAATTCAATGCACAAAATGCTCTAAAATGCTCCTAGAATAAGAATAAGATTGAAAGCAAAGCCATGCACAAAACAAAGAACAAGTTATTTTGATAAGCTAACCTTCAAAGTGGAGTGGCTTCATCTAAAGTATCAATCCCTCTATACTTGTAAGATTTACAATAAACTGCACCTTGAAATACTGTTTCCTTTTCCGTGGAGACCAGACTCTGATGGCTTTACGAATTTACTCTCACGTCCAAGCACAACAGCAAACGAAGCACAACACAAATTAACCACAGCCTTAGAGCTACCAAAACTTTCGAAATATGGAGGGCCATAATAATTGATGTAAATGAAAAAAAAAGTTATTGATGAATGATGGCCCTAACAAATGAAATCTATTTTTAATTTATAGTTTGTATGATGCTTGAAAAAGCGCAAATTCAGAAGGATTTTTGCCATAAAAATACAAAGTTTGATTCAAGAACAAAATATGGAATCGAACTGTCGATATTGGCAGCTATGAAATGTTGAGCACCTTTAAACACAATATTTTTCATAGAATCCTAGGAGATACCAAGGTAAGTAACATTTAGATTGAAAGTTCGTCGAGGACAAAACAAGAAAAATGTTGCAAAGATGGCTGTTTAAATTCATGCGCACATAAGTTATGCTTTTGTCCACATGGAATCATGGATAAACAATAAAACTTTTAATCAATAAAGGGTGTAAAGTTTACATGGATGATCCTGATAAACCATTTCTCAACTACCAATCATTGAATTCAAAATAAGTTTTTTTTTTAATGTATCACCATAATATTATTACATCTGTAATTTATATGATAAATCGCTTTATAACTCCTTCATGATTGGATTTAAGATTATGATGTTTTTATTAATGTCTATCACCAAAATCAAATTTACAATTATTATGCCATAATCCAGATGTGAAGTGAACATACGACATGGTTTTAATCTTGATTTTTTTTTTATCCTATTTATTAGTAAAATTAAATTTATAATTATTTAACCCCTAACCCCATATGTGAGTGAATCTATGACAAGATTTAATTTTGATTTTAGTGAAACGACGTTGTTTTGAGTATTGGACAATATATAGCATAACTGGGATGTTTTAATTATTATTGCGGTAGAACATTAAAAATGTTTAAATGGCACTAATGATTAATGCCTTAACAAAAGGGTTTATTAGGATAATCTTGATAAACTTTAAACTAATCAATAAAATAGGACAATTGTACATATGTTATTATAAATTTGGGTAACTGACTCCAATAGTCCCTTACCTTAGAAGCAACTTTTTTTTTTATCTCCAATTTTTAAAAAGTTATATAACTTTAATTTTGTCATATAAATAGTCCCCTAACTCATTTTTCATCAATTTGACCAAATTAATGTCGTTAATCATGTCGCACAAAACGAAGTCATTTTTAATGATGAGGCAGTGTCACATGACTAACGATATTACTTATTAAATTAATAAAACATGAGTTGGAGAACTATTTGCGTGATAAAATTTAAGTAGAGAGACCAAAATGTACCTTTTTTAAAATTGGGACTTAAACGATACATAACCTCTAGTTAAGAGATTATTAGGGTTATTTATCCTATAAATTTTGTGTTGAGGACTTCTTCCCCTCAAATATGTTGTTGGGGACCTTTAGTATTGTTACATGCAATTTAGAAAATAAAAGACAAAATATAGTAAATTCCCTTGAATTGTTGGCTTAATTTGTCTCATATTGATTCCATGCTATTTTCAAGGGTAAATTAGTTCGACCGTCTCAACTTGGAGTTTCAAGGGTAAAATTAGTTCGATCCGTCCTCAACTTTTTTTGTCTCTATTCTTTTAAAAGTTTTATTTCCTTTCCTCATGTTGTATATTTAATTTGCAATGATTCTTTGTTTACTTTTAATGATAGAAAAATTCAATTCGATCATTAATTTAACATACATATATCTAATTTTATCATTTATATACATTTTTAATGCCGTAGATGTGTTAAATATTTATTTAAATTGAATTTTAAGTGGAAAAAAATGAATGACTAACAATTTTAAATCAAACTGTAACACGAAAAAAAAAAAAAATAAACCCACAAGTTAAGGGATGATTGAAGTAATTTACTAATTTTTCAGTTATAAATTTACCTCCCGTGCCCTTCTAATTTTGAAAAAAAAAATAGTCTATTTCTTTAAGTTTTCATTAAATAATCTAATGGAGTGATACATCCGCTTCATAGTTTTCATTTAGAAATTACTCCCCCCAGTTCTTTAATAAGTATCGTTTTTGGCTCACATTTTTTGTTTTCCAAATAAGTGTCATTTTACAAATTTCAATGTAAAAAGTTTAAAACGTTCCAATTTTACCTCTTTCGTCCTAATTTATCTATGTAATGTTATTTAAAAAGAAGAGAGAAGAAAATCGTGATTATAAATATGAGTAATAAGAGATTTATCCATTTTTTTTAATTAGTTGCCCATCTTTAAAACGACACTTATTAGCGAACAAAGAGTGTAGTTTTGTCAATCACCTCTTGTATGATGTTCTAATCGGATCTATTTGTTGATTCAATTATTTGATAAGAATAACAAAATAGATTAATTTATTTTAAATTAAAAAGTCAAGAGAGGTAGGGAAAAATATCTCATAGATTAATAGTTTAAGGGAAATTAATATATTTGCCCAAAAATAAATTATACTAATGATGCACAATGTCATTAGTTCTTTGAACTTGACCACAAATGTTTGATATTTCTACCTTTCCGTTGGGCCATGCCAACCAAAAATTATTAATTGCGTTCGATTCCAATTTATATTATAATTGAAAGTAAGAGAATTTCACTTTGTTTGTTGTGCACCTCCATCCGGCTGATTTCCTCGATGAATGTTTTTATTTTTTTTTGTAGTTAGGTTTTGTTGTTCTCATCTTGTTTCCATATAATGTATCGAAAATATACTTACAATCGGAATTACATGTTAATAATGCCAGAAATTCTTCCAATTTCAAAATGACAATTTGCCCTATTATTTAAGGGATCGAGTTCCTAATTATTTCTCTCATTTGTTGTTTAATAATAATCTTTTCATATTTGATATTATATATTCTCTTCCATTGTAAGTATTGTCTAATTTACAAGTTCGAACCATGCCCATTAGTACACAAAACACTTGTAATTAACGATTTGATCCTAACATATATAATTTTACTATGAGCAAAATCATTCATTTCTGAAAGATCAAGGTTAGATAACGTGGTATTCGAGTGTGATGGAACACTAGGTGTGACAAACCGATAATAAAAGCAGTAATAGACAATAATAATACTGCGGAAAGTAAAGAGACAGGAGGTTGGTAAGGCAGTTGAACAGGCTTATCGCGTACCCTCAATTTTACCCTAACAACTACTGTAGAAGTGGAAGCAGGGATCGTAATCCACAGGGAAGGCGTAGGTCACGAAAATTGAGCAAATTGTTCTAAAAGTCTTGTCACAGAATCTAAGTACTAGAAAGAATGTAAATTCAACACAAAAGAACAAGGACAGAGATACAAAAGGTAGCGACAAATAAGGATGAAACAGATATCTCAGGATTCTTGTATTGGATGAACACAGGCTTAGTAAATCTATGCTATGCAATCGGTAAACAATTAAATGCTTTGGAGACCTAAATTGCCTAGAAGTTCATGCCGTGGTTAGCATGGCGACCACACCACCTCTTGTACCCCCAAATCACCATTCTCTCCGATGGCGATGCCTGAGAATGGTGGAATAAGCTCCGCAAAGTCTCAACTCTTCTAGCTAACCACTCTAACATGCAAAGTCCTAAGAACTCCCATGTCGAGGCCCATCCTAGGGTTTACATATCATTGTGTGTTAACACAAAAGCTCCTTCAACACTTTTCCTAATGTTTCAATTTATTAACACTTCCTATGGCGAGGCCTGAGTTTCAGAATTGATTTGATTACAGAAAACAAGTGCAAAGGCTTAACAATCACAATTTAGGTTCTCAGTTCATGCAGCTTCGCTAACTTTCATGAATCACTCCTCAATTTAGCATGTCGACCACAATTGAAGTTTGATCCATTCAAAATTAGCTAGGAATTATGAAATTCAACATATGTCTATGCATAATTCCAATGTGATTTCAATACTCAACAATTAGATCAATTGCATAGCATACAATCTACTAATTCATGTATTCATCCATTAAGAATCCTAAGATATCATAGATTTAGCCAGAAAACATCTTTCTCATCTCAAAATCAACATATTGCAACATTGATAAGGTCATTCTCATTTAATTGGAAGAATTTACCGATTTAATCGAGAGAATTGTCGATTCCTTTGTCAATTGAGAATGAGAATGATAAATCCAGTCCAAATTCACACTCGGAATTAAGATCGGAGAAGAAATGTTTAGTGAGAGTAAATAGATCTAGAGAGAGAAAATAAGAATTCCCGCTCTAATTCAAAGATAGTTCAAAAATATCGGATCCTCCTCTCTCTAAAAAAAAACTCTTTACATGCTAGCTACATCTCATATATATAGAGCTAAGGAAATGTAACTAATACGCAACATAAAATGTCTAAAGTGTTACAAAAGTGTCCTCCAAAGAAATGACCAAAAATGAGTCTAAGAAATGAAGATTCGAAGTTGAAAACATTTTTCCAGAAATTCCGCGCCTTCAGGCTTGCAGTTCCGCGCCTTCAGGTCAGATACAGCGCCTTTGGGCTTCTGCTCTTCACGCCTTCGTCAACCTCGTCGCGCGCCTTCAGGCCTCTGGTCTTCACGCCTTCACTGCTCAGAGCTCCAGGTGAGGAAATCAGAATCGAACCACGCCTTCAAGCCGCAACCAATCACGCCTTCAGCATCTTCGCGAGCTTCCAAGCAGAACAGCCTTCAGGAAATCACGCCTTCTTGCCAAATCAAACCACGCCGTCAGCTGCCTGAAATTTCAGAAATTCAGGAGTTAAACACTTAGCCATTTTTCTGGAAACTCAAACATAAAACATTTCATGGCAGCAACTTCCCACCAAGATTTGATCATGATGCACTGTGAATTAGGGAAAACTTAAAACATGAATGTTGTAACCCTATGTCTTAGCTTTACATAGCCGTTTGAATCACTCATTTCAGAGCTAAGACGAAAGAGTTACGACCAAATCAATGCAGTGCAACAAAACTAAAAAACTTCATGAAACAAACCTTCCAACACTTAGCCATTTTTTCAGCTTACTCAAAAACACTAGAATTTGCCCACGACATCTCGTGGGCAAATTTTTCTTCTGTTTTTTTACTTCACGAGACTTCGTGGAGTAATTCTTGTACTTTTCATTTTCTCCACGAGATCTTGTGGAGAAAATGTTGGTGTTTCAGTTTTCTCCACGAGACTTCGTGGAGTAATTTTTAGCACATTTTCTTTCTCCACGAGATCTCGTGGAGAAAATGTGTGAGTTTACCCGTTTGTTTTCGATGCCAATGTGTGTTTGGTGAAGTTTGTAATGCAGCAAAATGTGTATGTGATGTAAGTTAAAATGAATTCATTTGAGTGGCAAGATTGTGCAAATGTTGTGCCATAAACAAATGATGTGCCGAGAGTGATGTTCTTGGTGAACTCGTGTTCAAGTTTCATGCCAAGTGAGTTGCCCATGAGCGTATGCTAGTGTGTTAAGTTGTGAAGTGATGGTAGTGCCCAGAATGTGTATTGTGATGGTGTGCCAAGGTGTATGAATGGCGTGCCAAAAATGTGCATGAGTGTGGCAAAGTGTAGCAAATGCTTGGCATGGTTGTGTTAAAGTTTGTTGGCAAGACTTGGCAAAGTATGTTAGCAATGCTTGGCAAGGTCTTGGCAACGTTGACTTGGCAAGTCTTGGCATGTTGGTTTGGCAAAGCTTGGCAAAGTGTATCAAGGTTGGCAAGGTTGGCAAAGTGTTGGCAAGGTTGGCAAGGTTGGCAAGCTCGGCAAGGTTGGCAAGGTCTTGGCACATTAGTTTGGCAAAGCTTGACAAGGTGTTGGCAAGGTTATGTTGGCAAGGCTTGGCAAAGTTGTTGTGCCCGACGAGCTCGTGCAAGGATGGCATGCCAAACGGTACAATGCAAGACCATGTGTGACTTAGTGTTCATTCCAGCACCAAGCTCCACTTCCATGCCCGATTCATGTGTCTTAGCCTCTGAATTAGACCCAGTGGTACGCATAAAAGTTCTAGCTAATCCTCTTAGCTTTCCACCAGTTCAAGAATCAGTATCATTGGGTACCTGTAACTCAAGATATACACATTTTGGCAAACTAAGGCAATGAACTTTAACACAGAAATCCTGAACGTAGCAATCTTAAAGAAGCCCCCGTTTCTCATGCTTACACACAGACTTAGAAAATAGTTAAAACACAAGAAATGCAGTGCACCCAAAGGGCTTTCCAGAACATGCAAGATCTCATCATTCGGACAAGAATTGAAAGAGTTATACCCAAAACAAGTTGCACCAACATTCTGCCCAAACCCTAATTTGGCCAAATAAGCTCATTTCGGTTTTTCTTAAATTCCCACTCACCATTCTCATTGTTTCAAACTCTAAACCTTGTCATTTGACACCAAGCATATATTTTCCTCATTTTAACAACATTTTTGGTTTTTTTTCACCATTTAAACACTATGAGTTGCAAACCACATAAACACACAATATAGCACATTGCACCACACATTTGCATGAAAATCAAGGCAAAAGCCAAGTGAAATAATACATTTAAGTTGGTATAAAACCAACTTATCAGCAGTTCGGCAATCTGCCTACGTCTGCGGGGCCATGCCCAGAAAAACAATCCACTAAGTTCACAAGTTACAAGACACTCGGTCTGACACAAAGTAAGACTCCCTCTTATCTTTGACGCCGCCTCTTCCTAACTCCACAGTAAACGGATTGTACGAGCTCCCCTCGACTTGTGTTGATTCCTCCCGGAATCTGTGGTTAATGCAAGTCTCCTTGCCCAAAATGAAGACAAGATCCCTTTGTCAATGGCGACTCCTCCCGGAATCCGTGGTTAATGCAAGATCCCCTCGCCCACGATGAAGACAAGCTCCTCTTGTCAATGGCGACTCCTCTCGGAATCCGTGGTTAATGCAAGATCCCCTTGCCTACGTTTGAACTTCTTCCAAGCTCCTCAACAACCTCCTCCCGAGGCTGGATTATAATAAAGAACACAAGGATTGCATCTTCAATAATAATGCATTAAGATGCTTCAGCCAACACACTTTGATCAAAGACCTCCAAACAAGAAGTGTGTTCACAGTCTAATGAAGACCGAAATAAACATCAAAGCTCCACACGATTCACACCAATTTTCACGTCTTGCACACTTGAAAATACGTGTGGTAGAAAGATCATATAGGCACACAAATCCTTCTCAAGTTTATCTCCAAATCTTCCCATGTTTATCTCTAAGATTATTTCCAAATAATTCAAATGGAAAGATGGAAAAACCATGTGCCTTCAATGCTTATCTTTTCCAAAGATAGATCTTCAAAGATAACTTCCAAGAATACCAAGATAAGCCCAATAATATAATGATAGCATTAATTTCCAAAATCAATCTTCCTTGTATAGATTGATCTCTCCAAGTTAATCACAAGCTTTCCTTATCCATCAATTTGCCAAAAAAACCAATGCCAACTAAGCAATGCCAATTTGTGCTCATTAACAATCTTCCTCTTTGGCATTTTTTGACAAAATCAAAACTCCCTAAGTATGCTGAACAGAAGTTCGATGAAGCTCCCCCTGAATAAGGACTTCCAAAAAAAATCATTGCACAAAACATTGCGCATGACCCATCAAAAGACATCAAGATTCGAACTCCCCCTGCATTGGATCTTACCAACAAAACATCACTGCACAAGACACTGTGCATGACACATCAAGCGACACAAAGATCCCAGCATACAATTGTTTAAGGGATTACAAAACAAATACCCAAATATCCCAAATTACTCCCCATTTTTTCCACAAAAAGACAAAAGGGCATAAATACACCAATAAAACATACGAAATTGTCTTAATCAAACCATCATAAAAAAATTAGAGTCATATTAAACAGAATCTTCTGCATCATCAGGCACAAGGCCAACTGAATCTGCAAGTAGGTGAACACCTGCAGCAGCTTCTGGAAGACTATCATCTTTACCAGCATTATACCCACCAGATTGGGCGCTGGAAGGGGGCATAACTATCTGTGACACCAGAAGTGACACCAGAGTGACACCAGAAACAGAGAAGGAACAGAGTCTCCTTTGCAACAACTGCCTCAGCAGAATCAGAGCAACATTTCCTTCAATGATGTTTGTCTATTTTCATTTTTGTAATAAGGAGATGTTGTTCTCATCTTGTTTCCATCCTAATGACATCAGAAAATACCTGAAGAACAATCGGAATTACATGCATAATAATTTGCCAGAAACTCTTCCAATTTCAAAACAACAATTTGCCTATTCTTTGCAGGGATCGAGATCCTAAGTATTTCTCTTCATTTGTTTCTTTAATAATATCTTTTCATATTTGATATTATATATTCTCTTCCATTGTAAGTATTGTCTAATATTACAAGTTCGAATTCCATGCCCATTAGTACACAAAACACTTGTAATTAACGATTTGATCCTAAATATATAATTTTACTATGAGCAAAATCATTCATTTCTGAAAGATCAAGGTTAGATACGTGGTATTCGAGTGTGATGGAACACTAGGTGTGACACCGATAATAAAAGCAGTAAGACAATAATAAAATGCGGAAAGTAAAGTACAGGAGGTTGGTAAGGCAGTTGAACAGGCTTATCGCGTACCCTCAATTTTACCCTAAGGAACTACTGTAGAAGTGGATGCAGGATCGTAATCCACAGGGAAGGCGTAGGTCACGATCAGTGAGCAAATTGTTCTAAAAGTCTTGTCACAGAATCTAAGTACTAGAAAGAATGTAAATTCAACACAAAAGAACAAGGACAGAGATACAAAAGGTAGCGACAAATAAGGATGAAACAGATATCTCAGGATTCTTGTATTGGATGAACACAGGCTTAGTAAATCTATGCTATGCAATCGGTAAACAATTAAATGCTTTGGAGACCTAAATTGCCTAGAAGTTCAAGCCGTGGTTAGCATGCAAGAAGACCACACCACCTCTTGTACCCCCAATCACCATATCTCCGATCTAGGCGATGCCTGAGAATGGTGGAATAAGCTCCGCAAAGTCTCAACTCTTCTAGCTAACCACTCTAACATGCAAAGTCCTAAGAACTCCCATGTCGAGGCCCATCCTAGGGTTTACATATCATTGTTGTTAACACAGAAAGCTTCTTCAACACTTTTCCTAATGTTTCAATTTATTAACACTTCCTATGGCGAGGCCTGAGTTTCAGAATTGATTTGATTACAGAAAACAAGTGCAAAGGCTTAAACAATCACAATTTAGTTCTCAGTTCATGCAGCTTCGCTAACTTTGATGAATCACTCCTCAATTTAGCATGTCGACCACAATTGAAGTTTGATCCATTCAAAATTAGCTAGGAATTATGAAATTCAACATATGTCTATGCATAATTCCAATGTGATTTCAATACTCAACAATTAGATCAATTGCATAGCATACAATCTACTAATTCATGTATTCATCCATTAAGAATCCTAAGATATCATAGATTTAGCCAGAAAACATCTTTCTCATCTCAAAATCAACATATTGCAACATTGATAAGGTCATTCTCATTTAATTGGAAGAATTTACCGATTTAATCGAGAGAATTGTCGATTCCTTTGTCAATTGAGAATGAGAATGATAAATCCAGTCCAAATTCACACTCGGAATTAAGATCGGAGAAGAAATGTTTAGTGAGAGTAAATAAATCTAGAGAGAGAAAATAAGAATTCCCGCTCTAATTCAAAGATAGTTCAAAAATATCGGATCCTCCTCTCTCTAAAAAAAAACTCTTTACATGCTAGCTACATCTCATATATATAGAGCTAAGGAAATGTAACTAATACGCAACATAAAATGTCTAAAGTGTTACAAAAGTGTCCTCCAAAGAAATGACCAAAAATGAGTCTAAGAAATGAAGATTCGAAGTTGAAAACATTTTTCCCAGAAATTCCGCGCCTTCAGGCTTGCAGTTCCGCGCCTTCAGGTCAGATACAGCGCCTTTGGGCTTCTGCTCTTCACGCCTTCGTCAACCTCGTCGCGCGCCTTCAGGCCTCTGGTCTTCACGCCTTCACTGCTCAGAGCTCCAGGTGAGGAAATCAGAATCGAACCACGCCTTCAAGCAGCCGCAACCAATCACGCCTTCAGCATCTTCGCGAGCTTCCAAGCAGAACAGCCTTCAGGAAATCACGCCTTCTTGCCAAATCAAACCACGCCGTCAGCTGCCTGAAATTTCAGAAATTCAGGAGTTAAACACTTAGCCATTTTTCTGGAAACTCAAACATAAAACATTTCATGGCAGCAACTTCCCACCAAGATTTGATCATGATGCACTGTGAATTAGGGAAAACTTAAAACATGAATGTTGTAACCCTATGTCTTAGCTTTACATAGCCGTTTGAATCACTCATTTCAGAGCTAAGACGAAAGAGTTACGACCAAATCAATGCAGTGCAACAAAACTAAAAAACTTCATGAAACAAACCTTCCAACACTTAGCCATTTTTTCAGCTTACTCAAAAAAACACTAGATTTGCCCACGACATCTCGTGGGCAAATTTTTCTTCTGTTTTTTTACTTCACGAGACTTCGTGGAGTAATTCTTGTACTTTTCATTTTCTCCACGAGATCTTGTGGAGAAACTGTTGGTGTTTCAGTTTTCTCCACGAGACTTCGTGGAGTAATTTTTAGCACATTTTCTTTCTCCACGAGATCTCGTGGAGAAAATGTGTGAGTTTACCCGTTTGTTTTCGATGCCAATGTGTGTTTGGTGAAGTTTGTAATGCAGCAAAATGTGTATGTGATGTAAGTTAAAATGAATTCATTTGAGTGGCAAGATTGTGCAAATGTTGTGCCATAAACAAATGATGTGCCGAGAGTGATGTTCTTGGTGAACTCGTGTTCAAGTTTCATGCCAAGTGAGTTACCCATGAGCGTATGCTAGTGTGTTAAGTTGTGAAGTGATGGTAGTGCCCAGAATGTGTATTGTGATGGTGTGCCAAGGTGTATGAATGGCGTGCCAAAAATGTGCATGAGTGTGGCAAAGTGTAGCAAATGCTTGGCATGGTTGTGTTAAAGTTTGTTGGCAAGACTTGGCAAAGTATGTTAGCAATGCTTGGCAAGGTCTTGGCAACGTTGACTTGGCAAGTCTTGGCATGTTGGTTTGGCAAAGCTTGGCAAAGTGTATCAAGGTTGGCAAGGTTGGCAAAGTGTTGGCAAGGTTGGCAAGGTTGGCAAGCTCGGCAAGGTTGGCAAGGTCTTGGCACATTGGTTTGGCAAAGCTTGGCAAGGTGTTGGCAAGGTTATGTTGGCAAGGCTTGGCAAAGTTGTTGTGCCCGACGAGCTCGTGCAAGGATGGCATGCCAAACGGTACAATGCAAGACCATGTGTGACTTAGTGTTCATTCCAGCACCAAGCTCCACTTCCATGCCCGATTCATGTGTCTTAGCCTCTGAATTTGACCCAGTGGTACACATAAAAGTTCTAGCTAATCCTCTTAGCTTTCCACCAGTTCAAGAATCAGTATCATTGGGTACCTGTAACTCAAGCTATACACATTTTGGCAAACTAAGGCAATGAACTTTAACACAGAAATCCTGAACGTAGCAATCTTAAAGAAGCCCCCGTTTCTCATGCTTACACACAGACTTAGAAAATAGTTAAAACACAAGAAATGCAGTGCACCCAAAGGGCTTTCCAGAACATGCAAGATCTCATCATTCGGACAAGAATTGAAAGAGTTATACCCAAAACAAGTTGCACCAACATTCTGCCCAAACCCTAATTTGGCCAAATAAGCTCATTTCGGTTTTTCTTAAATTCCCACTCACCATTCTCATTGTTTCAAACTCTAAACCTTGTCATTTGACACCAAGCATATATTTTCCTCATTTTAACAACATTTTTGGTTTTTTTTCACCATTTAAACACTATGAGTTGCAAACCACATAAACACACAATATAGCACATTGCACCACACATTTGCATGAAAATCAAGGCAAAAGCCAAGTGAAATAATACATTTAAGTTGGTATAAAACCAACTTATCAGCAGTTCGGCAATCTGCCTACGTCTGCGGGGCCATGCCCAGAAAAACAATCCACTAAGTTCACAAGTTACAAGACACTCGGTCTGACACAAAGTTAGACTCCCTCTTATCTTTGACGCCGCCTCTTCCTAACTCCACAGTAAACGGATTGTACGAGCTCCCCTCGACTTGTGTTGATTCCTCCAGGAATCTGTGGTTAATGCAAGTCTCCTTGCCCAAAATGAAGACAAGATCCCCTTGTCAATGGCGACTCCTCCCGGAATCCGTGGTTAATGCAAGATCCCCTCGCCCACGATGAAGACAAGCTCCTCTTGTCAATGGCGACTCCTCTCGGAATCCGTGGTTAATGCAAGATCCCCTTGCCTACGTTTGAACTTCTTCCAAGCTCCTCAACAACCTCCTCCCGAGGCTGGATTATAATAAAGAACACAAGGATTGCATCTTCAATAATAATGCATTAAGATGCTTCAGCCAACACACTTTGATCAAAGACCTCCAAACAAGAAGTGTGTTCACAGTCTAATGAAGACCGAAATAAACATCAAAGCTCCACACGATTCACACCAATTTTCACGTCTTGCACACTTGAAAATACGTGTGGTAGAAAGATCATATAGGCACACAAATCCTTCTCAAGTTTATCTCCAAATCTTCCCATGTTTATCTCTAAGATTATTTCCAAATAATTCAAATGGAAAGATGGAAAAACCATGTGCCTTCAATGCTTATCTTTTCCAAAGATAGATCTTCAAAGATAACTTCCAAGAATACCAAGATAAGCCCAATAATATAATGATAGTATTAATTTCCAAAATCAATCTTCCTTGTATAGATTGATCTCTCCAAGTTAATCACAAGCTTTCCTTATCCATCAATTTGCCAAAAAAACCAATGCCAACTAAGCAATGCCATTTGTGCTCATTAACAATCTCCTCTTTGGCATTTTTTGGCAAAATCAAAACTCCCTAAGTATGCTGAACAGAAGTTCGATGAAGCTCCCCCTGAATAAGGACTTCCAAAAAAAATCATTGCACAAAACATTGCGCATGACCCATCAAAAGACATCAAGATTCGAACTCCCCCTGCATTGGATCTTACCAACAAAACATCACTGCACAAGACACTGTGCATGACACATCAAGCGACACAAAGATCCCAGCATACAATTGTTTAAGGGATTACAAAACAAATACCCAAATATCCCAAATTACTCCCTATTTTTTCCACAAAAAGACAAAAGGCATAAATACACCAATAAAACATACGAAATTGTCTTATCAAATCAACATCATAAAAAAATCAGAGTCATATTAAGCAGAATCTTCTGCATCATCAGGCACAAGGCCAACTGAATCTGCAAGTAGGTGAACACCTGCAGCAGCTTCTGGAAGACTATCATCTTTACCAGCATTATACCCACCAGATTGGGCGCTGGAAGGGGGCATAACTATCTGTGACACCAGAAGTGACACCTAGAGTGACACCAGAAACAGCAGAAGGAACATGAGTCTCCTTTGCAACAACTTCCTCAGCAGAATCAGAGTCAACATTTTCTTCAATAATAGGATTGTCTAGATTCATTTCAGACTCTGTAATAACAGGAGATAAATTTTGAAGAATACTTGTTGTAACATCCTGAGTGACATCAGGTGAAATACCTGAAGAACCAGCTCTAATAATTAGCTGCATATTCAACTTTAGCATCAAACTGCTTCTACCTTTCAGTAGCCTCAACAACAACATCCTTATCATTCTTTGCAGCAACAAGATCATCAAGTAATGCAGAGACTTCCTTCATTCTCTTCTTAATATCAGTTTGCTGAGTAATTAGAGACTTCAATCAATTCATCTTCCAGCACCTTAATTGTGCATGATAGCAAGACTGAATTCCCCAGCTCTTCTTTGCCAGAGTCAGAAACATCATCAGTGACTTCCGCCATATCATTGACATGATCACCCTCTAACAGCTATTCTACCATACTTTTGTGTTTTTCATATTTTTCTATTGTTGTAAATAAAAAAATAAAACTTACAACATTGAAGAACCTCTTCACATGACACAAAGGTTTAGGGCAGACCTTAGTTCTTCTTGCATAGCACCAATCCAATACTCATCTAGTAAGGTATCTTTACATTTTTGGGCTCAATAGATGAAGTAAAACATGCCATTTGAATCATATCTCGATAGTTCACTCTTGGCTTTTCTCTTGTCCGAATACCATTATCCAGATTTCTTATAACTTCCTCAGTAGGATGATTCTTCTGAACACGAGTGGATGGCTGCCTGTGAGGTGAGATGACATCTTCTATATTATCATCCTCAGTACTCTGATCAGTGACACCACTTGTGACACTGGGTGAAACACTGCTTGGAACACTAGAACTTACTTCATGTGAAGATTCTGTAACATCTTCATGAGAAACAGGAGTTACTTTCAGAGAGTCATAGACTTGAATATTTACAGATTCTATAACATTTTCTTGACCCAACTTTCGATACACAATATTCTTCAAAAATTTTTCTTCACCAGTCATGTGTTTAGAACACCCACTGTCAAGATACCACTCATCATTTGTGACAGCTTTGAAAGGAGTATACATAAAATTGCACTTCAAATTGAATTTTTTTATCCATCTCTGCTGTGAATCTCTGCAAGAAGAAAACTTTCTAGCAGTACCTTGTCTCAATTAAGCAATATAAGTAAAACATCTAGGCGAATATGACCGCGACGATTGCAATAATGGCAAATTGGAATAAATCTGTTACCTCTTCCATTAGGAGCATGTTAAGAATAATGAGGATTTGCATTATTTTCATTTTTTGTAGTATTCACAGCAACTTGCTTCGCTTTGGTAGTATCCACTGGTAGTGACACTGATTGTGACACTGGTTGTGACGCTGGTTGTGACACTGGTTGTGACACTGAGCTTTCTCCTTTATACCCCAGTCCTGAGTGATCACCACTAGATTGACCAGTCTTAAGAATTGCATCCAATTTGGAAGAACCTGAATTTAACATTTTGACATTTTTCTTTATGTGATTTAGCTCGTTAGTCAGATTCTTCACTTCCTCCTGGCTTGCTCTCAGATTGGCTTCCAATTCTTCAGCAGAGTTTTGAACATTTAGATTCTCATCTCTCAAACCCGCAATTTGAGTACGAAGATGCCGAATTACTCTAACAAATTCAATATATTTCTCAGAAAGGATCTTGTATTCAACAAGAATATCTTCTTCCGTGATTTCATCTTCGTCTTCGTCACTATAAGTCGACATATTTTCGGTGACACTACGTGTAACATTCTTGGCAACACCAGTGTCTGATTGTTCAGTTTTCGAAGCAAGAGCCACATGATTATTATGAAATTCATCTTCTCTATTTGACTCATCTTCACTCTAGAATGTGCTGAGAAAATTCTTCTTTTTCTTCAATGTATTAGCACATTCCGCTTGAACATACCCAAAGCCATCACATTCTCTATATCGAATTCCCTTACTGTTGAAAGGTTGGTAAGATGCATGATTTTTTTCTATGTACTTCTTATTGCTAAGTAATCCACTTTTGATGTTGCTAACACTGGTCTTGACACCTTGAATATTTCTGCCCAATCCCTTCATAACTCTGCTAAGGTAATAAGACAGCAGTGCTAGAGATTCCTCAAGGTTATATTCAACATGATTATCCATCCTTTGCATTTCTGCTTTTAGAGCCATCTCTTTATCCTTCTTTGCTTTCAAGTCCACTCCAAGATTCATCTCAAACGTTCTAAGAGATCCCATCAGTTCTTCTAACTTCATCTTGGAGACATCTTTCGCTTCTTCAATGGCTGTGACTTTATAAGCAAAACGTTGGGGCAGAGATCGTAGAGTTTTCCTCATCAATTTTTCTTCGAAAAAACTTTCACCAAGAATGAACGCCTCATTGCTAATGTCACAAAGTTTGGCGTTGAACTCTGCAATACTTTCATCTTCATGCATTCTTAGGCTCTCAAATTTTGAAGTTAGCATCTATATTTTTGATAACTTTACAGCCGACGTCTCTTCATAAGTGATCTGGAGAATTTCCCATGCCCTTCTGGCTAACTCACATGTGGAAATGAGTCTGAACTGACTGGGATCAACACCATTGAAAATAGCATTAAGAGCCTTTGAATTACTATTTGACAATGCATTTTCCTTAGTGGACCAACTTTCTTCAGGCTTGGGAGATGTGACACCCTCTGTGTCGGTAATCATTGGAGAGTCCCATCCAGTCAGAATTGATTTCCAAGCCTTCTCATCGATAGCTTTGATGAAGGCTCTCATTCTGGCCTTCCAATAAGCATAGTTGCTGCTATCCAATAAAGGTGGACGCGCCTTATTGAACCTCCTTCCTTCATAAAGTCCATTACACAAAAACCAAGATCAAGTCCTGCGGATCCCGCCTAAGAAACAAAGACGACCCTCTCTGATACCAATTGAAAGATCAAGATTAGATACGTGGTGTTCTAGTGTGATGGAACACTAGGTGTGACACCGATAATAAAAGCAGTAATGGACAATAATAAAATGCGGAAAGTAAAGAGATAGGAGGTTGGTAACGCAGTTCGAAAATCTGCCTATGTCTGCCGGGCCATGCCCAGAAAAACAATCCACTAAGTTCACAAGTTACAAGACACTCGGTGTGACACAAAGTAAGACTCCCTCTTATCTTTGACACCGCCTCTTCCTAACTCCACAGTGAACGGATTGTGCGAGCTCCCCTCAACTTGTGTTGATTCCTCCCGGAATCTGTGGTTAATGCAAGTCCCCTTGCCCACAATGAAGACAAGATCCCCTTGTCAATGGCGACTCCTCCCGGAATCAGTGGTTAATGCAAGATCCCCTTGCCCAAGATGAAGACAAGCTCCCCTTGTCAATGGCGACTCCTCTCGGAATCCGCGGTTAATACAAGATCCCCTTGCCCACGTTTGAACTCCTCCCGAACTCCTCAACAACCTTCTCCCGAGGCTGGATTATAATAAAGAACACAAGGATTGCATCTTCAATAATATTGCATTAAGATACTTCAGCCAACACACTTTGATCAAAGACCTCCAAACAAGAAGTGTGTTCATAGTCTAATGAAGATCGAAATAAACATCAAAGCTCCACACGATTCACACCAATTTTCACATCTTGCACACTTGAAAATACGTGTGGTAGAAAGATCATATAGACACACAAATCCTTCCCAAGTTTATCTCCAAATCTTCCCATGTTTATCTCCAAGAATATTTCCAAATAATTCAAATGGAAAGATGGAAAAACCATGTGCCATCATTGCTTAACTTTTCCAAAGATAGATCTTCAAAGATAACTTCCAAGAATACCAAGATAAGCCCAATAATATAAGGATAGCATTAATTTCCAAAATCAATCTTCCTTGTATAGATTGATCTCTCCAAGTTAATCACAAGCTTTCCTTATCCATCAATTTGCCAAAAAAACCAATGCCAACTAAGCAATGCCAATTTGTGCGCATTAACAATTTCTAGTACCACTTCTTGTCATTTGTAGAAATTTTTAAGTTACCCCCTTATAGTTAAAAACCTACATTTTATTTTCTTGTGATTTTTTTTAAAAAAAATACATAAAATATATTAGATTTGAAATACTTAATTTTGTAAATCTATTAAATCAAATATATAGGCATAACTTTCTATTATTGATTTGAAGTAAATTGCACTATTTCTTTTTTCAGAATTATCAATTTTTTCAACGTTTTTTCGAAAAAAAAATCAAATCACGGAAAAGTAATTTGTACATTTTAAACCATAGATAGACGAATTAAAAATTTCTTAAACCACATGAGATTTTAATTTAATCTAAATTTAAAAGAATTGGAACTTCAAAACCCTCTGGTTTAGACAATTCTAATGGTTTTTCATGTCAAGAGTAACATTCGTCTTGATTTTTAATATTGAAAAGAATTTTGAAAATTTTTTAACTACGTCTTCCAAGTTATTATAAAATAGATTATTATAATCTTTTATTCATTTTTCATGTAATAAAATTATATCTCTGGTTGAGATTCTTTAAAGGGTGGCCTCGGGTGTAGATTCTTTAAGAGCATATTAAAGGCCTTCTTAATAAAACTTTGCTGAAAATTTAGATCCCAATTAACAATCCTTTGAACTAAATTCATAATGGTCAAATATTGTAAGGATAGCCACCATTGTTCGGTATCTCCCCATAGTCTATTGTCTAAAACTTGTAGAAGGATACTAAAGATATCTAAGGAGGCAGGAAATTTCATGACTGTTCACATTAATAAATAATGTGGACTCAAACTTTTGATGGAATAATTGGTTAATTAAGAAATGGTGCGATAGCCGAATCTATAGAAAATCCTTCTAACCACAATGTAAGTGATCTAGTCAGTCGAGGAAAACGGAACAAATTAATCACTTTTATTAACACTAGTTTCTAGTTAGAATTTCTGAAAAAATTACAAATTTTCAATTAGATCTTTAAGAAAATTAAAATTTTGCCCCACCCTTCAAATAATTTTTTTTATTCCGCCACTGCATATATCAAATTCTATCAATTTTAATGTCTTTCTATTTATTTATCATACTATGTTAAATAATTATTTAAATTGAATTTTAAGTGGAAAAATGGACGACAGACAATTAAACCAAATTGTAACATGAGAATGAAAATGAAATTTTTTTAAAGAATATGTAAAAAAATTGAAATGAATCTCTAAGTTGAGAGGCAATTGAACGAATTTACCCTATTACATATAACATATTATCTGCATTAATCCAAATAGGCATATAGATACATTTTGTATCTGCGTACGTATAACTAGAGATGGCCATTTAGCCGGTTCCGGAACCGAAACTGTGGCCCCCACAAATCTGAACCGGAACCGAACCGTCCATGATTTTGTGGACCGGAACCGGAACCGGCCAAAAAAAATTTTAATTTTTATATAAATATTTCTATAATACTTCCACTTCATTTTCATCACATAATTTCTTAGTTTTCTAATCTTTATATTGTAAATTTTAACGTTTATAGTTTAGGGTTTAGAGTATCAATTTTTTTAATTAATTATTTTAATTATATTATTATATTGTTCAATCATTCTTTAAATACACTTATCATTTATATATTTTTCTTTCTCACTTATCTAATCCTTCATAATTTTATTTTTCTAAAACATCCATATATTAGTTTAAATTCAACTATTAATCCAATTATATTATGTATCAACTTAATTTTCTAATTTATATTATCCTAATTCTATTATTATATTATAATAGTTCGATCATTCTTTCTATATCTTTCTTTCCCACATATCTAATACTCATAATTCTATTATTCTAAAAAATTCATATATTATTTTAATTTTAACTACTATTCTAATTATGTTATTATATTATACTAGTTGAATTCTAATTAATAATTCAAATATTCAAGTATTCTTATTATTTTTATATCCTTGAATATCATTTATCTAATTCTTCCTAGTTCTATTATCTAAAAACTATATATTAATTAAATTCAATTGTAACTACTATTATTCTAATTATATTATTATGTTGTATTATTTGAGTTTTAATTAATAGTTTAATCATTATTTCAGTAGAAATCAAATTTAAAAGTGGAATTACAATCGAAATTCGAATTTAAAAATAAAACAAAAAATCGGAATTGGAATAAAACCGGAACCGGAATCGAGAAGGAACCGGAACTGCCCCTTGGCAGTTCGGTTCCGGTTTCGCCCTAGGCGGAACCGGGAACCGCCGGTTCCGGAACAGTAGTCATGGCTACGTATAACAAGCGTTTATCTCAACATACATAGTGAGATATATGAATCATAACTCGCTGTCACGTATAGTCTACACACATGCTTGTTTGGCACAGAAAAAAAAAGGAAAGGAATGTTGGAACCAAAGCATAAATTATGTATATACAATTCAATGTGTCGTTCAAAGCCAATTATAGCTGATGGGGGGAAATATGTGTAATAAATTGTGATCGTGGTTGCTATTTACCCCTACTAAAAAATAATGCTAAACAACCCCTTGAAGGTGATAGTATAGCAAGTTCGTTCCCACGAGGAAAGGACTGTGTTGAAACTTTAAGAAAATCTTTTTGATTTTTTCTGTTTATCAAACTAAATAATAAGAAAGTAAATAACAAATAACTAAAACTGAGTCGGTGATTTGATTAAAATTCAAGTTAAGCAAGTGTACTCCCGAGATTATATTTTAGGGTTACATAAAAAGCACTACATACATTCTATTTATGGTCATGCAAAATAAGGGTAAATAACATAACTCACACCCCCCTATTAGGCTAAAGGCAAGGAATGACTAAGCACTTACCTACTTAGATATTAACTAATTCAATAAACCCTCCTAATAGGCTAAAGGCAAAGTTTACTTCCTCAATTAATCCGGAATCTAATGCATCTAACCAACTCAACCAAACCCTCAAATTCGACCGCTCCTTTATGGCAGAGGCAACGCCCAAACCAGTCATGCTAATGCTAAACTAATCCCCTTAATTCCTCCTATTAGGCTAAAGGTAACAATTAAGGTAAATCAATCTAACAAATTCACAACCAACCCACAATAGATCTCAAACAACCTACTCTAATCCTCCTATTAGGCTAAAGGTAAGATTAAAGCAAGTTATCTCTAAGAAATTTACTGCACTTTAAACAAATATTCATCATACATAATACTCGCGACATATCATGCATAATTATGAAGAACACAGCAAAACTTATTCAACAAAGACCATAAAATAGAATGAAATATCTAGGTTAGATACGCGGTGTCCTAGTGGGTGAGTGACACTAGGTGTGACACCGATAATAAAACAGTAATGGACAATAATAATAATGCAGAAATTAAAAAGGCAGGAGGTTGGTAACACAGTTCGGCAATTGCCTACGTCTGCGGGGCCACGCCCAGAAAGAACAATCCACTAAGTTCACAAGTTACAAGACATCTAGTATGACACTAGGTAAGACACCATCTTTTCTTAGTTACTGCTGCTTCCTAACTTCTGCAGTGAACGGATTGTGTGAGCTCCCCTCGACTTGTATTGATCCCTCTCGGAATTTGTGGTTAAGCAAGATCCCCTTGCCCACGTTTGAACTCCTCCCGAGCTCTATGCTTGAATCAAGAACAAAAGGATTACATCTTCATTGATGTTGCATTAAGATGCTTCAAGCCAACACACTTTTAACTAAACTCTCCAAACAAGAAGTGTGTATACAGTCTTTAAGAAGACCGAATGGAATAATCAAAAACTCACACTTGAAAACCTTGTGAAGGAAAGCTCATATAGGCACACAAAAATCCTTCCATGTTTATCCCAAGATTGTTTCCAAATAATTCAAATGGAAAGGTCATAGAGGCGCTCCAAGTCTTCCATGTTTATCTCAAGATCATTTCCAAAATAATTCAAATAGGAAGATGGAAACTCTTGTGCCTTCAATACTTATCTTTTCCAAAGGTAGATAGCTTCCAAGAATACCAAGATAAGTTCCATAATTATCCATATGGCATTAATCATCAAATCAATATTCCTTCCATAGATTGATTTTATTTGATTTTACCTTCAATAAAAGCTTTCCTTATCTTTGCCAAAAAATTAACGGCAATTAAAATAAATGCCAACTTATGTGTGCATTAACAATCTCCCCCTTTGGTATTTTTTGGCAAAATCCAATCTCCCCGTGTATGCTGAATCGGATGCGCTTGAAACAAACTCCCCCTGAATAATTACTTGGTAAAGAAACATCTGCACAAGACATTATGCATGACACATCAAGAGACACCAAGTTTCCCAGCATACATAGAGTTAGGAATTAATAACCAAATATCCAAAATCCAAAATTACTCCCCCTTTTTGCCAGAAAAAGACAAAAGGGCCACCAAAAACAATAAAAAACATAATAAACTGTCTTGAAAAATCAGCACAAATAACATATCAGAGTAATCATTTAGAATCTTCCTCATCATGAGTCACAAGACCAACTGAGTCAGCCAGCACTTGAACACCAGCAGCAGCATCTGGAACTCTTACATCTGAACCAGCAGGAAACCCACCAGATTGGGTGCTGGAAGGAGCAAAACTGTCAGGAACATCAGGTGTGACACTAGCAGGGACATCATCAGATACAGTAGTGTCTGCCTCAATCATATCCTCATCAGGATCAGAATAATCAGCTTCTTCAACAATGGGATTTTCAGGTTCTGCAAAGACAGAAGATAAATTCTGAAGTATACCTGCAGTAACATCTGGTGTGACATCAGGTGGGACTTCTGAATACTCAACCCTAGCAGATGTAGTGGTAGCAAACTGTGCACCAACTTTCTTTTTCCTTTCCGCAGTTTCAGCTGCAATATCTTTTGCCGTTTTGAGGGCAACAAGATAAACAAGAACTGCAGAAATCTCCTTCCTCCGCTTATCAATCTCTGACTGTTGTGTCATCAAAGTTTTCAGCTCATCTTTCAGCACCTTAATGGTGCGAGACAGCAGCACAGAATTCCCAAAATCCTCTGAGTCAGTGACAACTTCTGAAACATTGTCCATGTCATTGACATGGTCACCAATTAACAGCTTATAGCTAATTCGGATCTCTTCCTTGTCATCTTCCAAAACCTCTCTAGCTCTAATTACAGGATGTTGTGATGCGAGAATTGCATAAATCAAGCTAGAAAACGGATAAGGCAGCCTCTCGTTCTTACAATCTGCATGCTTAGCTATCTGATCAAACAAGAATTGTCCAATATCAAACTCAACGAAGTTACCAACTTTGAACAGCAGGGTAGCCATGGCCTTATTAACACCTGTGCCGTGCGATGTAGGCAGCCAATTTCGCATAGCTATCTTGTGCAGAATGGCATATTTTACTGACAATTGAGAAGCCAAAAAGTTTTTCCCTCTTGGCCAAACTCGTCTAACTCCACCAGTGATATCAGATATTATCACACTATAATCTGGTGTAAATTCTTCTACTTCTGCCCAATGACTACCCAGATATGTATTAATCACATCCGGAGTGAAATCAAACACTCTCCCCCTCACATATATACGACCGCCATTGGGGTGTTCGACATCCTTCACACTAGGGTCAAGATTGCAGTAAAACTCCTGCACTACTCTTCTAACATAAGGTTTAATTCCCTTGATTGTCCTGCCCAGTCCCTGACTAACTAACTGATCAACCAATTTCTGACATTCTTTAAAATCACCCTCATGTATATTTCTTTTATTCCAGATATTCCTCCTAGACACTTTAGTCCACAAACCAACATTGTACTCCGATTTAAAATCATTTAAATTCATATTAAGATTTGGTGACTTACTTGGTGCAGCAGGGGACTTCCCCTTTGACATTGACTTGGAACGTGTTATTCTCTGTGATACAAACGCCGGTTGTGCTTTCTGGCGTTTTGCTTTGGGAGACTTCATTAGTTCTGAGTCTGAAACATCATGAATTTCAGCATCCTTAGAGAAATCATCATCAACAGGAGAATTAGCATTTTCTGAAGATTCTTCTTTATCATCAGAGGAGTCCCCCTTACCCACTTCAGACTCACCTCCTTTCACATTGTCTTCACCAGCTCAATCCTCATCTGAGGAGCTTTCATCTACCAGATGGAACCTCTTTCTCTTAGATTCAGTAGTCAACTTTGTGACACCCGGTGCCTTAGGAGGCACAGTACTTGTTTTGAATGAAGTATCACCTTCTTGCCCAAATTGGGTTCTAACTCCTGCAGGGTCAATTGACTGAATTGGCGTCACTTCAATAGCTCGTGAGCTTAAATCATCCTCAGCAACTGGTGCTTGCTCTTGTGGCTGGGTTAAATTCTCATCATTGTTGGGTGATTCTGAAGAAGTATGAGTCACAACAGCATGACTTCATCATCATCTAGGGTCACCTTGCTTGTTCGTGATGAAGACTTTCTCGGAGATATTTCTGAAATTTTGAATTTCGTGACTCAATAAAACTCTCAAAAATTCTGATTGTGTTCAAAATAGTGAAGACGGCAGAGTGGAGTTCAAAAGCTTATGAGTAGTAGAGTTGAGAAGACCAGAAACCCTTGAATTTCAAATAGCGAAATAATTGCCAAAATTACTGCAGTCAGATTTTGCGTATTCAAAACCAACTCTTCAATTTCATGTAATTGGCCTAGAAATCCAAAAATGCCAGATGTCACTTGAAGTGCTGAATCGCTGAAGTTCCCAAAAAACCATAAAACACTAAATCTGCTACTACAAGCTTCCCAAAAGCATTAGGCGGGAAAGTAGAAATAAAAAATAGCTATTCTACTATATTTTTGTGTTTTTCATATATATATATATTTTCTATTATAATATTGCTACAAAATAAAATACAAGAAAACTTACAATTTCGAAGAACTTCATCACATAACACAAAGGCCCAGAGCAGACCTCAATTCTTCAAATCTTGCCCTATCCAAGGCTTTGGTGAAAATGTCAGCAATTTGTTTTTCTGTCACCATGTGTTCCAAAGCAATTATTTTATCTTCCACAAGAGATCTAATAAAATGATGTTGAATATCAATGTGCTTTGTACGAAAGTTCTGAACAGGATTCTTAGAAATATTGATAGCACTCATATTATCACAATAGAGTATCATGACATCCTGTGTAACACCATAATCTTTCAGCATCTGCTTCATCCAGAGAAGCTGTGTACAGCAACTACCCGCTGCAATATATTCTGCTTCGGCCGTAGACAAAGAAATAGAGTTCTACTTCTTACTGAACCATGACACCAAATTATTTCCCAAATAAAAATATCCACCAGAAGTGCTTTTGCGATCATCTGAACTTTCAGCCCAGTCAGCATCACAATAACCAACTAAGTTGGTGTTTGTATCAAAGGAGTACCAAATTCCATAATCAGTTGTACCACAAATATATTTGAGAATCCTTTTGACTGACACCAGGTGTGACTCGCGAGGTTCTGCCTGAAATCGAACACATAATCCAACACTAAAGCAGATATCAAGATGACTAGCAGTTAGGTACAAGAGGCTGCCAATCATACTTCTGTAAAGACTTGTATCAATAGGGGTTCCTTTCTCATCTTTGGAGATCTTCTCGTGAGTTCCCATAGGTGTTCTCCTTTGGCGAGCATTTTCCAATTCAAATTTCTTCAGCAAATTTTTAGCATACTTGCTTTGAGAAATGAAGATACCAACATGTCATTGCTGAATTTGAAGTCCAAGAAAGTAAGTAATCTCACCAACCATGCTCATTTCAAATTCTCCAGTCATTTGAGCAACAAACTCATCCACCATTGCCTGTGACACTGAGCCAAACACTATATCATCAACATAAATTTGAGCAAGTAAAAACTGACCTTTCACTTAGCGAATGAAAAGGGTTTTATCTACTCCCCGTCGCTCATATCCTTTGGCTAACAAGTACTGAGTCAGCCTCTCATACCAAGCCCTAGGAGCTTGTTTGAGCCCATATAAGGCCTTCTTTAATTTGTAGACAAACTCGGGATGATGAGGGTCTTCAAAACCCTTTGGTTGAGCAACATACACCTCCTCTTGAAGAAAACCATTGAGGAAAGTACTTTTCACATCCATTTGGTACAATTTGAATCGCAACACACATGCAATGGCTAGCAAGAACCGGATAGACTCAAGGCGAGCAACTGGAGCAAATGTCTCATCAAAGTCAACTCCTTCAATTTGCGTATACCCCTGAGCAACCAATCGAGCCTTGTTGCGAGTGATATTGCCATGCTCATCACTCTTGTTCTTGTATATCCATTTGGTGCTAATAACATTCAGATTTGGAGGACATGGAACTAGATCCCAAACTTGATTGCGAGTGAATTGATGAAGTTCTTCTTGCATTACACCAATCCAATATTCATCTTCTAGGGCTTCTTTCACATTCTTTGGCTTAATAGAGGAAGTGTAGCAAGCAATTTGAATCATATCTCTATAATTTACTCTCGGCTTTTCTCTTGTACGAACACCATCAGTCAAACTTCCAATAACTTCAGCAGTAGGATGATTCTTCTGTACACGAGTAGAGGGCTGTCTGTGAGGTAAAATGACATCATTCACATTATCATTTTCTGCATTCTGATAAGTGACATCACATGTGACACGGGATGAAACACTGCCTGGAACATTGGAACTTACTTCAGGTAGAGAATCTGTAATATCTTCATTAGGAACAGCACTTACTTCCAGAGAGTCATCAACTTGAACATTCGCAGATTCCATCACAGTTCGAGTCCTTTTTTTGTAAACTCGATAAGCTCGACTATTAATAGCATATCCAAGAAAAATAGCGTCATCACTCTTGCGATCGAGCTTCCCTTTATATTTCCTGTCATTCAACACATAACAAGTACTACCAAAAGGATGAAAATAGTTAACATTGGAGTTATACCTTTCTATAATTCATAGGGCGTCTTCTCTGTTCCTCCAAGAAGATATACACGATTTATAGTGTAGCATGTTGTGTTCATTGCTTCAGCCCAGAATTTCTGTGGAGTAATTTTCTAGTGTAACATGACGCGTGACATCTCTGCTATAGTCCGATTTTTCCTTTCTACAACTCCATTTTGCTGAGGAGTTTTAGGTGCAGAGAACTCATGACCTATTCCATGCTGATTACAGAAGTCTGAGAAATCTGAGTTTTCAAACTCTCTCCAATGATCACTACGAATCCGTACAATCTTCTGAATAGCACAGCCCTTTTCACGCTGAAGGCGTATACACAATGCTTTAAAGGCATTAAATGTGTCAGATTTTTCACGAAAAAATTCAATCCATGTATATCGAGAAAAATCATCAACAGTTACATATGCATATCGTTTTTCTCCAATACTTTCTACTGATATAGGACCTATCAAATCCATATGTAGCAGTTCTAGCACACGAGTTGTTCCTGGTGTCTGTGACTTGGGATGTGACACCTTTGTTTGTTTACAAGTCTGACATAGTCGGCTTATTCTGCTTTCATCAAATTTCAGTTGAGAAATCCCACGAATCGCTCCTTTAGTAACTATGTTCTGCAGCATCCGTATATTCATATGACCCAATTTTCGATGCCATAGAATTGAATCTTTCATACTTGATGGAAGACATGTTGATGTGTCAGAGATGAGATAGCAATTATCCCTTGATCTTACTCCTTCCATGATACATTTGTTGTTTTGATCAATCACCTTGCAATTTTTCTTAGTGAAATTTACATCCAAATCTTGGCCGCACAGGTGACTAATGATGAGCAAATTTGCCTTGAGGTCATCTACCAACAGTACATTTTCTAACTTTGGTAACCAAGGCACATCTAGAGTACCTTTTCTAATGACACGCGCTGTGACACCATTGCCAAAAGTTACTTTTCCCATACTTTCATACACAATATTTTTCAAAAACTTGTTGTCACCAGTCATATGCCTGGAGCATCCACTGTTAAAATACCATTCATCAGTTGTGGCAGCCTTTAGTGAAGTGTATGTGAAATTGCACCGGTAATTAGGCTTCATCACCCATCTCTGTTGTGTATTTCTACGAGAAGTAGAGTTTCTAGCAGTACATTGTCTTATTTCAGCAAGATATATAAAACATCTAGGACGAATATGACCACGACGATTGCAATAATGACAAACAGGTATAAATCTGTTACCTCTTTCGTTAGGAGCATAATAGGAGTAATAAGAATTTGACCTATTGACAGCAACCTGCTTCCTTTTGGATTTATCCACTGATAGTGACACTGACTGTGAAAGTTCAGTCCACTTGTCATGAAGATTCTTGAATTCCAACAGAATATCTTCTTCTGTAACATTATCTTCATCTTCATCTAGATAGGTCGACCTATTACCAGTGACACTCTGTGTAATATCCGTTTTCTTGTTATGATCTGATTGTTCTGTCTTAGTGGTGAGAGCCATATGGTTGTTCTGAAAGTCATCTTCTTTGTCTGAATCATCTTCACTCCAAGTTGTGTTGAGTGAATTCTTCTTTCTTCTCAATGTATTAGCACAATCTGCCTGAACATGCCCATAACCTTCACATTCTCTGCACTTAATTCCTTTATGTTTGAATGATTGATCAGACATCTGATTTTCTTCCCTGTACTTTCTATTGTTTGCCACCTCATTCTTGATGTTACTGACACTGCCTCTGACACCCGGATTACTTCTGCCATATCTTTTCAGTATTTTGCTGAAGTTCTTAGATATTAATGTCAAGGAGTCCTCAAGGTCATCATCTCCAGAATTATCCAACTTCTGCATTTCTGCTTTTCAGGCAAGCTCCTTGTTTTTCTTTACTTCCATGTCTACTTCTAGATTCATCTCAAATGTTATAAGAGATCCCATCAATTCTTCCAGCTTCATTTTTGAGATGTCTTTTTCTTCTTCATTGGCAGTAACTTTATGAGCAAAGCGTTGAGGCAAAGATCGTAAGGTTTTCCTCACAAGCTTTTCTTCTGAAAAACTTTTACCAAGGGCAAATGCTTCGTTGACAATATCACACAGTTTGACATTGAATTCTGTAATGCTTTCGTCTTCAAGAATCCTCAAGTTTTCAAATCTTGTAGTCAGAATCTGCATTTTTGATAATTTTACACTTGAGGTTCCTTCATGAGTAGTTTGCAGAATTTTCCATGCCTTTTTAGCAATCAAACATGTGGAAATAAGTCTGAACTATGCTGGATCTACTCCGTTAAATATGGCATTAAGTGCCTTTGAGTTACTATTTGCCAAGGCATCTTCAATAGTCGACCAGCTTTCTTCGGGCTTGAGAGATTTGACACCATTAGCATCAGTAGTCGTTGGAGGATCCATCCAACCAAAATTGATTTCCAAGCCTTTTCGTCAATGGCTTTGATAAAGGCTCTCATTCTGGCCTTCCAGTATGCATAGTTGCTTCCATCCAAGAGAGGTGGACGCATTGTTGAACCTCCTTCCTTCATAGAGTCGATCGCACCAACCAACCAAGATCAAGTCCTGTGGATCCCGTCTAAGAAACAAAGACGACCCTCTCTGATACCAAATGAAAGATCTAGGTTAGATACGCGGTGTCCTAGTGGGTGAGTGACACTAGGTGTGACACCGATAATAAAACAGTAATGGACAATAATAATAATGCGAAAATTAAAAAGACAGGAGGTTGGTAACGCAGTTCGGCAATTGCCTACGTCTGCGGGGCCACGCCCAGAAAGAACAATCCACTAAGTTCACAAGTTACAAGACATCCAGTATGACACTAGGTAATACACCATCTTATTTTAGTTACTGCTGCTTCCTAACTTCTGTAGTGAACGGATTGTGCGAGCTCCCCTCGACTTGTATTGATCCCTTCCGGAATCCGTGGTTAAGCAAGATCCCCTTACCCACGTTTGAACTCCTCCCGAGCTCTATACATGAATCAAGAACAAAAGGATTGCATCTTCATTGATGTTGCGTTAAGATGCTTCAAGCCAACACACTTTTAACTAAACTCTCCAAACAAGAAGTGTGTATACAGTCTTTAAGAAGACCGAATGGAATAATCAAAAACTCACACTTGAAAACCTTGTGAAAGAAAGCTCATATAGGCACACAAATATCCTTCCATGTTTATCCCAAGATTGTTTCCAAATAATTCAAATGGAAAGGTCATAGAGGCGCTCCAAGTTTTCCATGTTTATCTCAAGATCATTTCCAAAATAATTCAAATGGGAAGATGGAAACTCTTGTGCCTTCAATACTTATCTTTTCCAAAGTTAGATAGCTTCCAAGAATACCAAGATAAGTTCCATAATTATCCATATGGCATTAATCATCAAATCAATCTTCCTTGCATAGATTGATTTTATTTGATTTTGCCTTCAATAAAAGCTTTCCTTATCTTTGCCAAAAAATC
Organism: Ophiorrhiza pumila; assembly: GCA_016586305.1. Taxonomy (NCBI): domain Eukaryota; kingdom Viridiplantae; phylum Streptophyta; class Magnoliopsida; order Gentianales; family Rubiaceae; genus Ophiorrhiza; species Ophiorrhiza pumila. The sequence goes on along the minus strand of BLIW01000003.1, from coordinate 25,261,626 downwards.
AACGCCAATTAAAATAAATGCCAACTTACGTGTGCATTAACATAGAACTTAGCATGTAAATTAAGAACAAAAACCCTTATTCATAATCCCGGGAGCACAATAAGTTTAGCCAAGCATGGCTAAATGAAACATCATCATAATAATATTAAATAAGCATAATATTGAAAACATTAATTAAAAAGAAAGAAAACACCTTGAATTGTAAATCCTTGGAAGAAATCTTCGTCTCTAAATAAATAAATTCAATAATGAATGATGTATGTTCCCAATCCGTACAGCTGCAATTCTCCGTAAATAGCTAAAAGAATGAAACCCTAGCTATTACAAAGAAGAATGACACTTGCTTAAGCTCTCTCAAAGTTGACACACGCTTAAAAGCTGTAACCCTAGCCCTATTTATAGTTATTCTATGCAAATATTAGCAAATAAGTCCTTCACGAAAACCATGTTGGATAAGAAGTCTCAAAGTGGGTCAAAATCGCAAATTTCTAAAATTAAATCGTAAATCTGCACTTTTTCCCGACGTCACGACGTCCCTGATCGCATGTCAAAACGTCTACGCACGTCGCGACGTCGAAGGTCTGACATTGCGACGTCGCGGCACGTCGCGACGTGGTAGGGGTCCCGACGTGACAACGTAACTCTCTGGAAATTTCACAAAATTCAACCAAAAATCGACTTTAATTCACATTTTTTACGTCGCGACGTGCACCTACGTCGCGAAGTGAAAGGTACAGACGTCGCGACGTGGAGGTTGCTCTTCAATAATTTCGCGATCTTTCTTCTTTTTTTCCTCCACTTTGCATCCGATTTGACTCCCGTATGATTTCCCTCTTCCAAGAATACACCATGGTCAACAAACCTACAAATAAAACACCAAAACGAATAAAAACGAACAAGAAAGTCCAAAGAATTAAGTATAAACACTACATAAAAGGTGAATAAATTCACCTCATCAATTTCCCCCACACTTAACCTTTGTTCGTCCCTGAACAAACTAAACAACCAAATAACAAACCTAAACAAAAGTCTAACACAAAGACCCTAACAAAATTCTAACACATAACAACAAAACGCATCACACTTCATCAATTCGATCTAAGAAAAAATGTCATGTAATGCCTCATACTCTCAAGTATTCAAATGTCAAGTACACATAATATACATCCCCAAAAGTTATCAAAGCACATTAATGTACTCATTTAGACATGTTGAGACAACCATGTGTATGTGTGCGATAGGTTCCACATCAGTTCATAACTCGTCTACAATCACGCCATAAATCAGGGTTCCAACAACTAAATCTTTGTCTCAAATTTTCCTCACTAACATATTAACAATTCATTATTAAACTCATATTAATAAGGATTCGCTCGGCAAACCCTTAGGTTTATAAATAAAACACTCGTTCCCCCAGACTGTCACACATAATTAGGGTATTTCATTGGAAACCCGTGACATCCACCTGGGGTACTGTCTCACCTTCGGGTTTTAGACCCATTCCCACTCATGCAAGTTCTCCATTAACTTTTTGTTTAAGAGCAGTCTCGCAGAGGAGTGGCAATATGAAGCCAGAGTCTTACGGTTTCTAATCTCCGTTACCATCCATATGAGTTCTCTTAGGGTTATTATTAAAAGCAATCTCATAGAGGGATGATAGTATGAGCATAACAAGCTTAAAAATGCAAAAGCATTTAGTGCAAACATTTATGCAAGCACATTTATTAAAGAACACAGTTTAAGCGAGTTATATAAGTTTCAACTAAACACGGCGTTAACAACACTCCAACCTACTTAATGATTACAAACTCGTCAATCCCCTCAGTAGTTCCCCTAAGTGCATAAAAATGATTGACTCAAAATGCTAAACTTTCCATCAAAGACCCGACTCCCTCTAGATATCATATTACTTTCCTATTCCACATCGAATCTTTCAGCAAAATCCAATCATTGGCAATATAACATTTATCACGACAAGATCAAAATTTCAAAAATTGGATACTACACAAAAAATTCCTAAAACCATTGTGTAATTATGCAAAGAGTTATTATTACCGACTTACTTATTTACGAGCTAAGGTTAACTCAAGGGAATAACTAATACGAATGGGACATAATTAAAAATTTAAAATAAATCCTAATTCCATTAACTTAATTGTCTCAATTTGGTGCAAAATAACAAGAAAAACAACAAAATGACAAGAAAAGAAAAGAAAAATAACATCCAGATAACATCCAAATAAAGAAAAACAAAAGAACATAAAAATAAGACCACTCTCATAATCCCCCCACACTTAACATCCACATTGTCCTCAATGTGGGCAAGGAGAAGCACCACCTAATCCTGCTGCATGCCGTCACGTGGAGGAGGCTGCAAACTAGTTCCCTCGTCTCGAGAAATCTGCCACTGTCTGCTCATGTGGCGGACCATATCAGAAATCTGTGACATCTGATGGGATAAGTTGGCATACGCCATCTCCATCTGGTCAAACCGCTCATCAAAATGCGTCGCCTGTTGCGCCATTATAGCCTCCATGTCATCCATGCATGTATAGATGCCCACAATGTTCATTACACGGGGAGGTGGGGGTGGGGGTGGAGGAAAGGGCTCCTCGTCCTGCTGTTGCTCCTGTTGCTGCTCCTGGCCCTGCTCCTGCTGCTGCTCTTGCTCTAGCAGGGGTGGTTGCTCCTATTGCTATGGCGGTGGCACTGGAGGTTGTCCTGGCCTCTCATAAGAACTACCCTTATATCCATTAAACTGTGAAGTGGTGATGACATCACGCACTCCACAAAGCTCATCCGTGCCTAATGCTGGCACCCCAGCAGTGTAGCACATGGCCGTGATCACAGAAGGGTAGTACAATCCTGTCTGTACAAAACGACGCGCCTTCCTGATCTCAATATCCATAATCTCCCCAACATCTATTGAAAGCCCTGTCTGAATAGCGTAATTCAGAACAGCCTTGTCGTCGTCGCAGGAGGCTTGATGGACGCTGGGGATAAGCTTGCCAATAATGAAGTAGTGCCATGCCTTTGTGATCTTAGTCATCTGAGCCAACTTCAACTCAGATATCCGATATGTCACAGTTACTTGCGCCAGAGGTTGAGCTGTGATAGTGGAATAGAACTGCTTACGGGGAATTTCATGATCATACATGGTGCGGTATGCACTGGCCTCGATGTCGCGCAGTCCGTAGTACTCGTTGAACTTTGTGCGGCTGACGGGCAATTCATTCCTCGCATGCGCAAAATACCCTGCTGTGCATAGGGGTAGTTTGCGTAGAACTCCCGCACCAATGTAGCGTTGCCGCCTATCAGTTGTCGGCACAATTGTTGCCATCGACAATTCCTGATTTGAGTCGCGATCGGCGCGGCTGTGACGTGGATACATCGCTCCCTTACCATGGCCTTAAGTGCCAGATGCTCATTATGGTACTGCTCTGCTTCTAAGCACATAAAGCGAAAATTATCAAACCCCGCTGGATTGGGCTGAGACGGTGGTGGAGGAGGTGGTGGTGGTGGTGGTGGTGATGCATCACCAGCAGTAGCACTGCGTGTCCTCTTGGGTGCCATATCTGTCAATACAAGAATATTAAATACAAGCCATAAACTAATTGACAAGATAATATGCAACACAATTCTCACAATTAAACAACACCATTTCTAACGAACATGTCCCCCCACACTTAAAGCAAAACACAACCTCAACACTAACCATGTAATATATGCAACAATCAATAAGAAAAATAATATGAGTACCACACTTATGCAACAACAGTAACATACTACCATTGAAACAAAATCAACCTATGATTAAAACACAGAAAAATTTAAGACAAAACACATTACTACGAACAAATGTAATCTCCACAATTTATATAAATGCAAGATCATAATTTGGACAACCGTATAACAAAGAAATATAAGCATATAAGCATCACAACAAACACATGAAAATCTAGATTTGGTGTTAATTCAAAAGGATACCATATAATCATTATAGTAAACACAAGGCAAGCATGGTATGCTAAAGCATAATTAGGTGTGTCAAATTCACAAATGGAATCATTTAGGCATTATAACAAACACCTAGAATGCATTATGCTGTTGATTCCGTTAACACCAATAACGCAAAACACTTGCCCAACAAAACCACAACGATTCAAACATTAGGACTACACGGTGCAGATTGAAGCTGAAATGATCTCAAAGCATGTATGTTTTTGTAGAAATTACAGAAAGAAAAACTATCCAAACACCTGGCTCTAATGTTCCAAAATTCAACCAATCAAATATTGAATCTATTCATCATTACAATTCAAAAACTAGTGTAAATATAACGTATAAAACACATGCAAACACAAGATTACAACATAATTAAGAGAAAAATTTGAAATTTACCTCTTGATGAAAAAATATCAAAATTTGAGAATCTTGTGTTTTGTGATGATGTTGAACCTTCTACACCGCCCCAATACCTCCTAGAACGAATTGAAACCCTCTAATGCTAACGAATTTCACTAGAAATTCGAATTTTCGGGTTTGTGGGTTTTGAAAAAAAATTTCAAAATCTGACCAATTTCTAAGATTTAACAGGTGAATTTGTGTGATTTTGATGTTAAAATGATCCTTACACAACGTCTAACACTTTTGTGGAATTAAATTGCAGTAAAAACGAAAGAAGAAATGATGGAGAATAGAGGATTTTAGGGCTTTGTTATGTGTTCGTGAACGAGAATGAGTTATGTTCTTGATTTTAGCACAAATACTGCCCGACGTCGCGATGTAGAGCTATGGACGTCGTGACATTGGTGAACCCTAGTTTTTTTATAAACGAACCTGGACGTCGCGACGTGCGATCGTGCGAGTTGCGACGTGGGAGACTTTTGCCAAATTTTTCAACGATTCTGGACGTCGCGACTTGCGACCATGCACGTCGTGACGTTTGCGAATTTCTCCACGTTTTTGCCAATTTGATCCTCCAAATTTCCCTTAATCCTTTCTCCAACCTACAAAATGAAATATTTGCACAAAAAGACTATTAGTTAATGGAATTTTTAGCCTAACTTCTAAATAACTTAAATGAAACTTAAAAATACGAAATATAAACATGGGTTGCCTCCCTAGAAGCGCTTTATTTATCATCGAAAGCTCGACGCCTGTTACTTATTCTTCCCTCGGTGACTCTTCAAGAGTCACCTTTTCAAAAATACGGAAAATCTTTTCACTTTGAGAAAAATAAATCTTTAACCTATGCCCATTGACGATAAAATAGTTTCCCGTTCTTTCATTTAAAATCTCCACTGTGCCATAAGGAAAAACTATCTTGACCCTGAATGGACCATTCCATCTTGACTTAAGCTTGCCTAGGAAAAGTTTCAACTTTGAATTATACAGTAAAACCAGTTGCCCGAGTTCGAACTTTTTGTGGAGGATGCGTTTATCATGCCACTTTTTAGTTCTCTCTTTATAGAGAGATGCACTTTGGTATGCATCAAATCTAAACTCATCCAAATCATTGAATTCCAACAACCATTGCTCAGTTGCCTTCCCATAACCCATTTTCAACTTCTTTAATGCCCAAAAAGTCTTGTACTCAAGTTAAATTGGTAAATAACAAGCCTTACCAAAAACCATTTGATAAGGAGATGTACCAATCGGGGTTTTGAAAGCTGTGCGATATGCCCATAGAGAATCATCGAATTTTGTTGCCCAATCCTTCCGAGAAGGTTTCACAACCTTTTCTAAAATTATCTTGATCTCCCGATTTGAAATCTCCACTTGTCCACTTGTTTGAGGACGGTAAGGGGTTGCCACTTTATGCCGGACTCCATATTTGGTCAATAATGCTTGGAAAGCCTTGTTACAAAAATGTGTGCCTCCATCACTGATAATAGCCTTTGGTGTTCCATAACGAGTGAAAATATACTTCTTGATGAACCCCACCACAGTTTTTGCATCACAAGTCGGCAAAGCAACTGCTTCTATTCATTTAGAAACATAATCCACAGCCACAAGAATGTAAGATTGACCATTAGATTTGGGAATGGTCCCATGAAGTCTATGCCCCAAACATCGAAAATTTCCACCTCCATAATGTTGTTTAAAGGCATCTCATTCCTCCATGAAATATTTCCTGTCCTTTGGCATTCATCACAATGTTTGATCCACTCTTGAGTGTCATGGAATAGTTTTGGCCAATAATACCCTGACTGCAACACTTTGTAAGCTGTTCTTCGCCCCCAAAATGTCCTCCATAATCAGATTCATGGCATGATAGAAGAATTTCTTTTTGATACTCCTCAGGAACACATCTTCAAATAGCTTGGTCACTGTATACCTTGAAAAGATAAGGCTTATCCCAATAGTAGTAGCTTGCATCATGGATGAGTTTTTTCCTTTGTTGGACAGACAAATTGGGTGGAATTTGTTGTGAAACCACATAGTTTGCAATGTCGGCGTACCATGGAACTTTTTCAGCTTCTTCCACTTGAAACAATTGCTCATCTGGGAATATCTCCTTGATTTTGACATTAATGTCTTCTTCCAAATGCTCATGCTTTTCCAAAAGAGAAAGGTGGTCGGCAACATGATTTTCAGCTCACTTCTTATCACGAATTTCCAAGTCAAATTCCTGTAGCCGTAAAACCCGTCTAATTAACCTCGGTTTCGCATCCTTCTTGGCCATTAAGTAACGAATTGCGGCATGATGAGTGTAAATAATCACTTTGGCTCCCAGCAAATAAGAACGGAATCTATCCACAGCAAATACAACTACCAACATCTCCTTTTCAGTAGTAGTATAATTACACTGAGCTGGATCGAGTAGACGGCTGGCATAATGAATAGTATAGAAATTCTGTATGTCCTTTGACCAAGAACTGCCCCCACAGCAAAATCACTCGCATCGCACATAATCTCAAAGGGGGCTCCCCAATTTGGAGGTTTAATGACCGGAACTGCTACAAGTTGGCCTTTAAGAAAATCAAAAGCTGCCTTACAATCATCATCAAAGTTGAATACCGCATCTTTCTCCAAGAGATGACACAAGGGCTTGGTGATTTTAGAGAAATCCCGAATGAATCTGCAGTAGAACCCAGCATGGCCCAAAAAGCTTCTTACTCCCTTCCCTTGACATTTAAAGGATATGGTCACTTCGCTATGAGATCCAATTTTGCTTTATCCACTTCCATGCCTTTAGTTGAGATCTTGTGGCCAAGGACAATTCCTTCTTGCACCATAAATTGGCATTTCTCCCAATTCAAAACCAAATTAGTTTCTACGCATCTTTCAAGCATCTTAGCTAGATTATCCAAGCACCGATCAAAAAAATGGCCAAAAACTGAGAAATCATCCATGAATACCTCAATAATATCTTCTACCATGTCATGAAAGATAGCCATCATACATTGTTGAAATATTGCGGGTGCATTGCATAACCCAAAAGGCATCCTCTTAAATGCGAAAGTACCAAAAGGGCAAGTGAATGTTGTCTTGTTCTGATTCTTTGGGTCAATAGTGATCTAATTATACCCGGAGTAACCATCCAAGAAGCAATAAAATAGATAACCAGCAGTTCTGTCCAAAACTTGATCAAGGAATGGTAGAGGAAAATGATCTTTGTGGGTTGCCTTGTTGAGCTTGCGATAATCCATACAAACTCGCTATGCATTAATGATACAGGTTGCCAACAACTCGTCATTATCCGTCTTGACCACTGTCACCCCACTCTTCTTTGGCACACATTGGACTGGACTTACCCATTCACTATCAGATATAGCATAAATCATCCCAAAGTCCAAAAGTTTGATCACCTCCTTTTTGACCACATCCATCATTGCTGCATTTAAGCGACGTTGCCTATCACGTACTGGAATTGCATCATCTTCCAAAAGAATTTTATGCACGCAAATTGATGGACTAATTCCCTTAATGTAAGCAATAGTCCACCCAATTGCTCCTTGATACATTTTCAGCACCATAATAAGTTTCTCTTCTTGCCATAGTTCCAATGTAGCTGAAATCACTACCGGCAGAGTGTTATTTTCCCCCAAGAAGGCATATTTGAGATGTGAAGGGAGTGGCTTCAGCTCCAAATTTGGAGGTTCTTCAACTGAAGGTTTCAACCTATTTTCACTATAATCAATGACTTCAATTGGCCTCACCTCAATGGGCTCCTCACAAACAGTATCAGTTAGCTCATAAATGGAAGCATCAAGATAAAGATTTTCAACCATACTTTGTAACTCTAATGCTATATTTTCATCAATCTTAAGCAACTCAGAATTAGATATATGCATTAAAGAGTCATTATTATTAACACTACATGTTTTCATGGGATTGCATGCAATAACTGAAGTTTCAACCACATCTATGAAAAAATAAGTATTAATATCCCTAGGATTCTTCATACCGTAATTCACATTGAATGTTACCTCTTCGCCATTGACACGAAAAGTGATTGTCTTGCTGCGTACACCAATTAAAACATCTCTAATTTCTAAAAATAGTCTTCCAAATATGAGAGGAACCTCCTCATCCTCCTCCATGTCCAAGATAACAAAGTCCACCGAAATTATGAACTTGTCAACTACTACCAAAACATCTTCAATGATACCCATAGGAGTGATGATGGATCTATCAGCTAACTGAAGAGTTATAACCACTGCTTTGATTTGCTCACCCATTCCCACACTGACAGCAATAGAATAAGGCATCAAGTTAATACCAACCCCCAAATCACACAATGCCTTAGCAAAATATCTTGAGCCAATTCTACATGGGATTGTGCAGCTTCTTGGATCTTCAAGCTTAGGGGAAGATTTTTCTTCATTAAGCATTGTCCAACCTCATTCAATTGGATTACCTCCTTACATTGCAAAATCTGCTCCTTATTTGAAATTAGATCTTTCAAGAATTTCGTATAAGTAGGCACTGTCTTCACCAAATCCAACAAAGGTATTTCCACATTGAGCTGCTTAATCATCTCAGCAAATTTACTGAACAAGATCTTCTTCTTTGATGGTTGTATCCTTTGAGGAAAAGGTAATGGTGGAGCACATTCTCAAAAATTGAAGGCACTTGGAGGATTTTTCTTTCTCCCTTTACTTGCATTTTCTTCCTTATGTTCAGCTTGCTTGGGAACATTTTCCTACTCAATTTGAACCTTGACAGCTTCTTGATTATCCTTTGGAGAATCTTCTTCATTAATAGTTGGAGATTTCAATTCCTTACCACTTCGAAGTGTAACAGTGTGGCATTGCTCTTTTCCCTTTGGATTGGGAAAAGTATCACTTGGTAAAGTTCCTGCTGGTCTATTATGCACTTCATTGGCGAGTTGGCCTATTTGAGTCTCCATATTCTTAAGGAGAGCTTTATGCTCCCTGAACATTCCATCATATACCTCTATTCTTTTCTCCACATTGGCTTGTTGCTGCTGACATAATCCAAAAAGCTTTTCCATCTTGGCCCCCAACACAGTTATAACATCATCAATTGTTGCTTGTGAATTACCACATTGTGTGTGTTGTTGATTTCCATAGCCAGACGGATAAGTTGGTCTTGATGCATTATACTGTGGGCCATTTTGTCTTGTTTGAGACCATTGATTCCCACCAGATGGTTTCCATTGATTTGAATTAGTATTCCGGTTGTAATTGACACACTGGACTGGCTCATTAGTGAGTTGAGGGCATTCATCTATATGATGCGCTCCTTGACATAATCCACAAGATGATGTGACTTTGTTTGTCAGGGATGCATGAATACTAGCAAGTTAGCTCTGCATGGCTGTCATTTGTGCTTCGAAGTTGGCTGTTTTATCCAACTCTAACATTCCAATTTGCCATCTTCCATGATTACTTCTTGTAGTGGACAACATCAGCTCATTACTTACTATACGCTCAAAAATCTCTTCAACTTCCTCTGGTGATTTATCGCGCAAATTTCCTCCAGCTGAAAGATTTACCAAATGCATAGTATCAAAATTGAGTCCATTGCAAAAGAAATTTAGCTCTCTTCCCGACTCTAACCCACTGTTTGGGCATTTATTAAAAAGCTCCCGAAATCTATCCCAATCTTTAGTGAATGACTCATTTTCTCCTTGACGAAACTGCATGAAATCCATCCGAATCTTGTCCATTCGGGAAGGAGGAAAGTATTTAGTCATGAACCTCTTCGCAACTTCATCAAAAGTTTCAATTTTTGCCCCATTAATAGAGTTATACCATCTCTCAGCTGCTCCTTGAAGAGAAAAAGGAAACAACATTCTTTTTAAAACATCATTTGGGATATGTGGAAGATTGCTTGTATTACACACTTTAAGGAATGTCCTTAAATGTGCATGTGGGTCCTCAGTACTCAATCCATGGAAAACCTGGCCATTTTGAATCAAATTTATGAAACCTGGCGGAATTTGAAAATGCTCTCCAGTGTCAATAAAAGGCGAATCCAAGTTATCCATTCTAGGCTCATAATGATCACCATACCGACGCAGCGGTACCAGTGGTTGTGCTTGTAGAATAACCGGAGGGTCCCCCGCTGGAGGATCTACACCTGCTGGAGGTACAACGACATTGGGCTGATTACCATGTGCAGCCATTGCTTCAAATTCTAACTTTTTCTTAACACGCAAAGTCCGTGCAAGTTTCGGGTCTTATCGATATTCCGCTAGACCAAGAGATCTTGTCCTGGGCATGCAAAGAAAAGAATAGCAACAGTACTAAAAGGATGTGAGAAAATTAAAACTAACACTAACAAAATAAAATAAAATTTCAACACGACTGCTTTTCCCGGCAACGGCGCCAAAATTTGATGGGGGGAAATATGTGTAATAAGTTGTGATCGTGGTTGCTTTTTACCCCTACTCAAAAATAATGCTAAACAACCCCTTGAAGGTGATAGTATAGCAAGTTCGTTCCCAGAAGGAAAGGACTGTGTTGAAACTTTAAGAAAATCTTTTTGGTTTTTTCTGTTTATTAAACTAAATAATAAGAAAGCAAATAACAAATAACTTAAACTAAGTCGGTGATTTGATTAAAATTCAAGTTAATCAAGTGTACTCCCGAAATTATATTTTAGGGTTAAATAAAAAGCACATACATACATTCTATTTATGGTCATGCAAAATAAGGGTAAATAACATAACTCACACCCCCCCTATTAGGCTAAAGGCAAGGAATGACTAAGCACTTACCTACTTAGATATTAACTAATTCAATAAACCCTCTTAATAGGCTAAAGGCAAAGTTACTTCCTCAATTAATCCGGAATCTAATGCATCTAACCAACTCAACCAAACCCTCAAATTCGACCGCTCTTTATGGCAGAGGCAACGCCCAAAACAGTCACGCTAATGCTAAACTAATCCCCTTAATTCCTCCTATAAGGCTAAAGGTAACAATTAAAGTAAATCAATCTAACAAATTCACAACCAACCCACAATAGACCCCAAACAACCTACTCTAATCCTCCTATTAGGCTAAAGGTAAGATTAAAGCAAGTTATCTCTAAGGAATTTACTGCACTTTAAACAAATATTCATCATACATAATACTCGCGACATATCATGCATAATTATGAAGAACACAGCAAAACTTATTCAACAAAGACCATAAAATAGAACTTAGCATGTAATTTAAGCACAAAAATCCTTATTCATAATCACGGGAGCACAATAAGTTTAGCCAAGCATGGCTAAATCCAACATCATCATAATAATATTAAATAAGCACAATATTGAAAACATTAATTAAACAGAAAGAAAAAACCTTGAATTGTAAATCCTTGGAAGAAATCTTCGTCTCTAAATAAATGAATTCAATAATGAATGATGTATGTTCCCAATCCGTAAAGCTGCAATTCTCCGTAAATAGCTAAAAGAATGAAACCCTAGCTATTACAAAGAAGAACGACCCTTGCTTAAGCTCTCTCAAAGTTGACAAATGCTTAAAAGCTGTAACCCTAGCCCTATTTATAGTTATTCTATGCAAATATTAGCAAATAAGTCCTTCACGAAAACCATGTCGGATAAGAAGTCTCAAAGTGGGTCAAAATCGCAAATTTCTAAAATTAAGTCGTAAATCTGCACTTTTTCCCGACGTCGCGAAGTCCCTGATCGCGCGTCAAAACGTCTACGCACGTCGCGATGTCCAAGGTCTGACGTCGTGGCACATCGCGACATGGGAGGGGTCCCGACGTCGCGTGACGTAACTCTCTGAAAATTTCAGAAAATTCGTCCAAAAATTCAACCAAAAATCGACTTTAATTTACATTTTTGACGCCGCGACGTGGAGGGCCTACATCGCGACGTGCACCTACGTCGCGACGTGAAAGGTACAGACGTCGCGACGTGGAGGTTGCTCTTCAATAATTTCGCGATGTTTCTTCTATTTTTCCTCCACTTTACATCCGATTTGACTCCTGTATGATTTCCCTCTTCTAAGAATACACCATGGTCAACAAACCTACAAATAAAACACCAAAAAGAATAAAAACGAACAAGAACGTCCAAAAAATTAAGTATAAACACTACATAAAAGGTGAATAAATTAACCTCATCAATACCATATGCAAGAATTGATTTAAAGGCAACATAAAAATTAAAAGGAAATATAAAGAATATTAAGATATAATTCATGTACTTATTCTTGTGCTTTTTGCCCCTTTTTCTCCTCTTAATTACTCGGCAGTGGACAATGCACCCGTAGTCACACAGAACAGCAGAAGAAACGAAGGATAGCTGATACTCATTTGATGCTGTGCTGGACAATTAGTAGTCATAAAACTTCCAGTTCTCAAATCATAAAATGTTTCTAAAATTGCATGGAAATATGCTTTATTTTTCTTGTTATCTTCATCTCCTGTTTGTCTTGTGCAAAAGAGAGCTAATTATAATCGATTAAACCAATCCTACTTTCCTCTATATATTGAAGGGAATAATATTCTTGAATATGACAACTACGTAGATCTTTTATACGTTTCACTACTCAGATATGTCCCACATGCATAATTATATGTAAAATTAATTTTATGTGAGATTCTACTGTAAATTAATATTAAGATGAAATCTAAAATCTTGTAGCCATTTATCACAGTGTATTCTCAAAATTCTGAATTCATGTACTCAAAACAAATTATACACATAGGATAATTTATTATCATAAACTTCAAAATAGACTAGAAACTGATAACTTTTATCCTTTTGCCTATGATAGATGAGATTCTCTGTCCAAAATTATTCTGTTTTTAGATTAAAACTAAGTCGTAGGTTTCAATCATACCTTGATTAGGGTCTATAATTATAAAGTAATTTTAGTGATATTTATGCTTTAGTCCCTAATTTAATTTAGTGAAACTACGCCGTTTTGAAGATTAGACACAATAAGATAGGATAATATTGGATATAGGATCTGGTCATCTACTTGTGATTAGTATTTAAGTTTTTTTCAAATTAGGGTTCATTTGGCATTTGTCGTTATCCTTTAAAAATTTTTATTTTCATTTCTCATGCTATAATTTGGTTTCAAACTATCCTTCAAAATCTATTTTGAACAACTATTAGCTAGCACACATATAATAAATTGAATGGCATACAAATTGATGGAATTTGACATACGAAAATATCAAATGGTCATTGGAGTTATATTTTTTCACGCATAAATAGTGAACCAATTAAGGACCCTTGAAATCAAAATTGCAATATAAGATACGAAAATAGAACCCTTTTTTTTTGCTAACCTCTATGTCGAGGTGGGTCGCCACTCCCTATTTTATAACATAACTTTATGGGTAGTGGATTTACCCTAAAACCACCCTTACAATATTCGATCTTTTGATAGCCTACCCTTGTACATGCCATTGGCCAAAAAGGTAGGATCTCAATAGATTTTTCACAAAATAAATATGGAGGACTACCTCCATTTATATTGAGCCCTATAACTAACTTAGCTTCCCAAAAGCTCCTTTAATCATAAGGAGTGACAAAAAATCCCCTAATTGGACAAAGGTACAGTACATGTATAGGAGTGGGGTTGTGATTCTGAATGCTAGATTTTCTTGCTGCTGTATGGGGCAATTCACTTATCACTTGGCCTTCCATACTTTGAGTCAGGTAGCAGCAGGTGCATGTGAACATGTTATGTTCGAAGTCTGCTTTTTGTAGAAGAGACCCAAGGTGGACCAGGCAGCACAAGGAACCAGTAGTATAAGGAAGGTATTTCAAGAGTTCCTTGGACTAATCAGCATTCATCAATCCTATCAACAATGTCTTCACCAGTCCTACGAAAATATATAGAACCTACTCAAGAATAAGGACAAAAGCGAATTAATATATGGAAGATTGTCATTTAACGTTTTAAATAATTATAGACAAATGGTAAATGAATGCAAATTAGTTAATTAAGCTGGGGTTAAAAACACAAAGTCAATTATGGATCAACAGACTCTAAACAAAGTTAAAATAAGGTAAAACTTTAAACTTTGAAGAAAACAAAGTTACCTTGTCCTCTTAACAACTTCTTCATCATCTGAGATTTCTCTTAAAGGCATAATGTTTTCCACATGGTCACCAAGAACACCCCCAGGAAGCAAAGAAAGAAGGTCATTAATTGATGCCGGCAGACATGGAGGCCAAGTGATCTTAGCAGAACAAAAATTTCCAGTTTCCAAATTGTATAAACTCAACTCCAGAATCTCTTTGGAGTATTTGTCTTTGAACATCAATATTTCGCCTATATGAAGGCAACCAATGACTTGAGGGAACCAGATCTTTTCTGGCAGCTGGTTTATTTCATATTTAACAAAAACCTTTTTGTCATTGTTGATAAATTTCCACAAGTCGTGATTTCCGAAGGAGGACTCTCTCTTGCAAAACAAAGCCAATGTTCCTCCGATTTGAGTCAATTGAACAATTTTTTTGGCACCTTCATGAGGTATAGAAACCACCCCAAACGTCTCCTCTTTAACATCAAAACATCTTATGATCATTCCATCCAACCAATACATAATTCCATCAACGCTAATGATGGTCTGCAGGTGAAGTCCAAATAATGGGCAATCTGCTATGTTCCTCTATGATTTCGTTCCCAGAGTCAAAATTTCACACTCTCGTATAATTCTTTCTGCACGATTAAACACAAAGTAGAGAACTTTATACTTCTTGGTTACAGGATCAAACCCCAAGCTAAATGGTGACCAAGAAGTCCAATAATACGTTTGAATTGTACTGTTCCACGGGAGGGGTATCTTTTCCCCTGTAGTGATATTGAGCATTTCAAGTTTTTTATTTAGCTGATCTAACAAGCATATTAGACCATGGACAACATTGGTGCAAGGCATAGATTTGTGGAAGGTAGGTGATGAAGCTCAAGTTTGCACGTCGGGTTATTAAGAATTGACCGAACAAGAACAACCGAGCTCCAGCAATAATCACCAACTAAATCGGTAAAACAGAAAAGCGTTAGAACAAAATTCTGAGGTGATCCCCGGGGATTCTACTCCGATGCTTAAGTCAGTAAATCAATACCCCTTCATAATAATCATAATCAACATATATCAAAAGAAATACTTACTGTTACCGTTCACCTGTTTCCTCATATCTCGGTTTATCCATTATCAAGTGGTTGTAACTGCCTTTGACTTGTTCTCCTTTATTTTAGGGAATATATTAATTATGTTATATCAATACCTCCTCAGGTCGGTATTAATATTTTAATTCCGACCTGACCATAACATACAGATATTTCCGAGCTAAAAAACCACTGAACTCCCAATACGCTGAACAGTAATGCTTCGATATTGAAGAGAATCGGACCTTTGATTCTCTGGCATAAATGACGCTTCGTAATTGGGAAGATAATGATTGCAACTCATAACTCCTTGCACGCATTTTTACTCACAACAACCCTTAAACTATAACGGATGCGTTACAGCTTATAACTCCAGAATTATTTAAAATTTCTTTTCCCCAATTCAAATTTGCCCTAATTCGTATCTCTACGTTATCTTCTCTGATCTTATATTCAATTTCAAAACAAACGATAAAGATAACTTCTTTATCTTCTCTACCGTTCATTGAATAGATTATTGGACTTCTCCTTCATCAATTGCAGAAAACTTCTCAAGACCACTTCCAGTAACAGGTATGTCTTCTGAAGAGCATTCTAATTCATCCGAACATGTCCCCTCCGCAAGTTATATGGAACCTTCTACTTCTCACACTCCATCGATGAATGTGAGTTTAGAATCTATAGGTGACAAGAACCCATCATCATCTATTCATAGTGTGTCACCTCCAGTCAACAGTGAATCCCCAATTTCTTCTAAGATAATAACTCCTCTTAGAAGATCCCTCAGGCATGCCCTTAAGGTTAACCTTCCAAATAATACTGTAATAGAGCCAGCCTCCATGGAGACTCCCAAACAACTAGTTGACGTAAAAGCTTCAGAGCAGAACAGTGAAAATGTAGAAACTCACGAGCTGAATAGTGAAAACATAGAAGGGATTACCGAGGAGATTCTAGCTAATTCAATTTCTTCCACTCTAAGTAGAGAAAAAATCAACCAAATATTAACAAAATACTTTATTCCTGGAAATCTGCCTGTCAAAGCCCCATCAAAAGATGACCGAGCCATACACCCTCCCCAAGGTTTTATAACCCTTTATGAGCATCAGTTCCACGCTGGCCTTAGGATTCCCATTTCTAATTTGCTTTCAAACATCTTAGATCACTATAAAGTGAACTTAAGTCAGCTTACTCCAAATTCCATTAGGACGATTGTGTGCATTGATTTACTCTGTGTGCACTACAAGGTGGTCCTCAATCTTTCTTTGTTTAGACGTTTCTTCTCTTTGAAACCTGTTCCTAACGAATTAGGATGGTTTTATTTCAACCGCCGTCCCAATACAACCCCCCTTTTACAAAACTTCCCCAGTTCTATCCACAACTGGAAGAGGCAATTTTTCTTCATTCACTCAGGATTTATCAAACTAAATCACCCATGGAGAATTGCCAAAACCATAATTGATAAATAGCTTAGAAAGTCCCATAATAAGAATGGGGAAAAAACACTTGAGACTTTAGGGATTACCTTTGATGTGTCTCGGTTATCTGAGAAAATTTAGATTCAGGGCGGGTTGAGTTCCGCTGTACTTGATCCTAAATATAAAGGCTCCAAGAATATATATGGAGTTGAATGTAAGTATCCTTTATTTCATACTAAACTTTTTGAGAATTTACTCTGAGATTCTCCCTTTCTGATGTCCTCTATTATTACAGTAATGGATATCGCTCAACTAATCATGTCGAGGAGGACCAAGGCTACTACTACTGCTTCTTCTTCGGGTAAATCTAGCCCGGGAGCTTCCACTCCACCAGTTGCTCCTACTACGGATATGGCACCTCCATTAAGCAATCCCATGTCTCCTAACGAGCTCAAGGTTGTCAGCTCGGGTTTACCCCCGCTACCCGAGGAGAAAAATAAAAGGAAAAGGGGCTCTAAGGGAAACCCAGAAAACTCAGTTACGCAAGATGCTTCACCAAGCAAGAAGTTAACTACTTCAAATCCACCGACCTTACCTATTGAGGATACCCCCCAAGACACTCCCCTTGAAGCTACAATTCCAACTCCCCCTTTCTCTGCTATTCCCTCTAACTTTTCTCAAGATTCTGACTTTGGATTTCTGTCCCACCTTAATCCCGCTAGGGTCCCTATCTCTTACGTCCCTGTTACTCACCCAGGGGACCAATTCTGCCTAAGCTGGGGCTTTAATCGGAATTCCAGAGTGCTCACCCCAGAATTAGCTCATCAATGGTTGGGTGAAGGAGTTCTACCTCGAGACTTAGAATCATTGAGGCAGCTAGACAATGAGAGTGTGATTAACATCATGGCTTTATATACTACACAGGTATGTGGCTAAATGCTCATTGCCTTACCTTATCCTTTGCTCTCCAACTTATACTCCTCCTATCCTTATCTCACTTTATAGGGCGCAGTTTTATCCGCTAGAGCCATTGAAGTCATTCGCTCTTCAGAGCATCTGACTAATCTTCGAGCTAAGCTGGATGACGAAAAGAGAAAATTTGCTGACCTCCAGTCCAAACTGGAGACTGGCCTGGAATCAGAAAGAAAAACTGCTGCCAACCTCCGTGCTAACTGGGAAACCGAGCAAAAAAGGTCGGAAGATCTTCAATCCCATGTTCAGCAACTTACCACTAATCTTGAAGACGAGCAGAAAAAATCAGGAGAGCTTCGTTCCTTGGTTCAAAAGTTAACTTCTGCTCTGGAAATTGAGCAGAAAAAATTTGCAGATATCCGTACTGAGAATCAGAAACTCAGTTCATCTATCTTGGTTTGGGAGAAACACTGCGAGAGCTGGAAACGCAGATATAATTTCCACAAAGGGCACGGTTCAACCAAGGCAGTGGAGAATTTCCTGAAGTCTCCTGAATTTGCTGAAATGGCTGCAAAAATGAATGAACCCGTGGCTCAGCTCGGTTATAATGAAGCTATCAAGGTTCTCCAAGAACTACACCTCCCAAACAAGAGTTTAGAGGAACTGGGTTTTGAAGCTGATGCTGCAGATAAAGTTAACGTTGTTTTCAAGGAATTGACTGGAGGCGAGCTCTGGATTTCCATGAGACAATTCATCCCGTCTACCCCTGTTCACGAAGCAGCTGAGGTGGACATTCCCCAGCGGGATAATGAGAACGAGACAGGGTAGCCTTGAAGACTTTTGTATAAGCTGAACAATTTCTTGTTTTATAACTATTGCTCAAGATTGTGTTGGATTTTATAAGATTTTATATAATTTTCTTCCAGAGATTTATTTTCCCAGGAATTAATTTTACCCAGGGCTTCAGCTCGGGTTTTTATATAACAGCGCCTTTAGAAATGTTTCTCTGAATTACCCTCTTATTAAGAATAAATTTCTTTCCTGAGATTCAGTTTCTCTGGAATCGTGCCTAATTGAAGATATTTCATAGAGTTCATTCTCCGAAATAATCAACCAAACTATTTTTATTGCATTTTTGAACAAAAAACTCAAACATCAAAGATACTAAACTGTGAATGACTACAGGCTAAAAAATAAATCCCGAGCTAATAATACTTCCTCAAGCTCTGGAAGTTCCATGTTCTTGGAATAATTTTTCCATCTAACCAGGCTAATTTACAGTACCCAGTTGGAGACACTTCTTCGACTCGGTAAGGTCCTTCCCATGTGGGATCAAGCTTTCCAGTTTTTCCGACTCGGCTAGCTTCCACTTTCCTCAATACTAAATCCCCAATTTTATAACATCTACCTTTCACCCTTTTGTTATAAAAACGAGCTACTCCTTCCTTATACTTAGTGTCTTTTAACTGAGCAAACATTCTCTTTTCTTCCAGAAGATCCAAATTTACATGAAGTTCTTCTTGATTTTCTTCCTCCCAGAAAAGCAAGACTCGAGGACTCGGCAAACCAATTTCTGGGGGCAGAACAGCTTCGGTACCATATGTGAGATTATAGGGGGTTTCTCCAGTTGCAGTCCTCGGTGTGGTCCGGTATGACCACAATACCATCGGCAAGTGTTCAACCCAATCTCCACTGGAACGTCCCAAACGATTCTTCAGACCTTGTAAAATTATCCGGTTGGATACCTCCGCTTGACCATTAGTTTGGGGGTATGCGACAGGGGTAAATTTCTGTTGAATTCCAAGAGAATGGCACCAGGACTTAAATGGTTCTTCTGCAAACCGCCTGCAATTATCGGATATCACCACCCCGGGAATTCCATATCTGCAAAGGATATTCTTCCAGAAAAACTCGATAACATTCTTCCCTGAAATGTGCACTAATGGTTCTTCCTCCACCCACTTGGTGAAATAATCCACAGCTACAATGAGGTGTTTATATCGACCTTGGGCTTCTGGGAAAGGCCCGAGGAGATCCACTCCCCATTGATAAAATGGCCAAACGGATACAGAGGAGTGTAATGGGACCTGAGGGTTATGTGTCCTCACGGCATACTTTTGGCACTTCTCGCATGTCCTCACTACCTGAGCTGCGTCTTCAAACATAGTAGGCCAAAAATACTCGAGCAGAAGTGCTTTCTTTGCCAGCATCCTGGACCCAACATGGGACCCACATATTCCCTCATGGATCTCACAAAGGACATACTGAGCCTGTTCAGAATCCACAAACCTCAACAATGGTTTCAAATACCCTTTCTTATACAAAATCTCGTCCTCCAATACATACCGAGCAGCCCACATACGCACTCGCCGAGCTTCAGATTTATCTTCTGGTAGATTCCCCGACCTCAAAAAGTTAAGAATCGGGGTCATCCAATTTTCTGTACTTCTTATATTTATCACCTCCATTACAAAAATACTTCGTTCAGGAAGTGTTTCCACCCATACCTGCTTATTTAGATGTGATGAAGTAGATGATGCAAGCTTGCTCAAGGCATCTGCTCTTCTATTCTGAGACCTGGATATTTTCTCAATATTGAAACTTTCAAATTTTCTTGTCAATTTCTGAACTGCGTTCAAATATTTCCTCATCATCACATCTTTGGTAGCATATCTCCCCATCAATTGCTCAACTACCAACTGAGAATCACTATGAGCTCGGACATGCTGAGCTCCTATTAACAATGCCAATTTCAGCCCGGTGATTGACGCCTCGTACTCTGACTCATTGTTAGAAGCAATGACTTCAAACTTTAACGCATAAGCTAGCTCGTTACCTTCAGGGCTTACTAACACCAAGCCCGCACCTGATCCTTCTCCTGCTGAAGCTCCATCAACAAACAGCTGCCATTCCTCTTCTACTCCTGGTCGGATTGCTTCCACTATAGGTACTTCTTCCTTACCTCCTTTTCGTGGCATTTCAGCAATAAAATCTGCTAAAGCTTGGCCTTTTATTGCTACTCGCAGCTTGAAACTGATGTCATACTCTCCGAGTTTAATAGCCCATTTGGTAAGTCGCCCAGAATTTTCTGGTCTGTATAAAATTTGTCTGATAGGCTGATCCGTCAAAACGCAAATTGGATGACCTTGAAAATAAGGTCTCAACCTCCGAGCTGCAAAAACTAAAGACATTACTAGTTTCTCCACCTCTGGATAACTCTGCTCTGCTACGTGTAATGCTTTACTCACGAAATAAACAGGCTTCTGTATCCATTCATCTTCTCGTACAAGGACTGCGCTAATCGTGAATTCTGACACAGCCAAATACAAGAATAACAGCTCCCCAGGCGTAGGGACAGATAAAGTGGGTAACTGTCTCAAATGCTCCTTCAATGCTTCAAAGTGTTGTTGGCACTCCTCATCCCATTTAAAATTCTTGGCAGATTTCAGGAGCTTAAAGAAGGGTAGACCCCTCTCCGCTGCTCGGGATAAAAACCTATTCAAAGCTGCCATGCACCCAGTCAACTTATGCACCTCCTTTATGCTTTTGGGAGCTTCTATTGCTATTATGGCCTCCAATTTCTTGGGATTAGCCTCGATTCCCCTTCTCGATACCATGAACCCAAGGAACTTTCCAGAACTAACTCCAAAGACACATTTCTCTGGATTGAGTTTTAAACCGACCTGCCGGAGTGTTGCAAATGTCTCCTTTAGGTCATCCAGCATGTTTTCTTTTGTTTTACTTTTGATCACCATATCGTTTATGTAAACTTCCAGGTTTCGACCTATCTGTTCGCAAAAGACCTGATTCACCAAGCGCTGATAAGTGGCGCCGGTGTTTTTCAACCCAAATGGCATCTTCTTGTAATAAAAAATACCTTGGTTGGTTACGAATGCTGTCTTTTCGGCATCTTCTGGGTTCATTAGAATCTGGTGGTACCCTCTGTAAGCATCTAAAAAGCTTAACATCTCAAAACCAACTATAGCATTGATAATCTGGTCGATGGACGGCAGAGGATAACAATCTTTCGGGCAGGCTCGGTTCAAATCCTTGAAGTCGATGCACATTCGCCAACCGCCATCAACTTTCCTAACCATCACCGGATTTGCAATCCAGGTCGGGTGCTTGACTTCTCCAAGAATCCCAACCTCAAACAGCTTCTTAACCTCCTGTTGAATAACGTGTTTGCGCTCAGGAGCAAAACTCCTCTTCTTCTGTTGCACTGGTTTTATATCTTCATGAATATTCAGGGAATGAGTTATCAGTTCAGGAGAAACTCCACCTATCTTCTTTGGATCCCAAGCAAATATATCTCTGTATTCCTTGAGAAGCCTCAACAAGCTATGTTGAAGATGTTCAGAAATATTTTTACCGACCTGAATTGTCCTCTCAGGCCTGGTACAATAGATTGAAACCTTCAATATTTCTTCATCATTGAAATCAAAGTCTACACTTTTTACGTGATGTTTTTCCCGTACTTTCCTCGAGCCTTTGATCCCGGTATTCCCGTGCACACAGTTCATACGAACATCCCGAGAAGGCTGACTTTTCCCTCTCATAGCCACTATATAACACCTCCTGGCTGCCTCTTGATCTCCTCATATGGTTGCTACTCCTGCTTCGGTTGGGAACTTCATTACCAAGTGGTATGGTGACCATATTGCCTTCAA
Organism: Ophiorrhiza pumila; assembly: GCA_016586305.1. Taxonomy (NCBI): domain Eukaryota; kingdom Viridiplantae; phylum Streptophyta; class Magnoliopsida; order Gentianales; family Rubiaceae; genus Ophiorrhiza; species Ophiorrhiza pumila. The sequence goes on along the minus strand of BLIW01000003.1, from coordinate 25,239,063 downwards.
CTTCACCATAGTGGGTTGGCCTATTATCACGTTGTAAGGAGATGGTGAATTCAGCACGACAGAATCTGTGTATACCGTTCTACTCCTCGGGTATTCTCCTATGATTACAGGCAATGTTACGATTCCCATCGGTTGTACAGCTTCTCCAGAAAACCCGACCAACGGAGTTGGGCTCCGTCGGAGGTACTTAGGATCTATCTCCAGCTGTTCAAACGAGTTGATGTACAAGATGTCGACCGAGCTACCATCAACTACATAAACCCGATGCACTAATTTGTTAGCAATGTTAGCTTTTATTATAAGAGCGTCTGAATGAGGGAATTTGGTCGGTACTGCATCTTCTTCAGAAAAGATGATAGTTTCTGAAGGTTTAAACCTTTTCCCTACAGACTCCTGCTCGGGTGTTCGTCAACATCTGTTTTTCCGTACAGAGTTGCTTTCTCCTCCTTCTAAACTACCTAGGATGGCGTGGACTTCGCCAGTCACATTCCGAGCTGGGGGATAGTTATTAGGTCTCAGACCCTTATCCTTATTTCGGGCATTTCTCCCGAATTGAGGTCGGTATGGCGAGCGTCTTTCCGCAGATCGGCCTCGCCGGGATACTTTATAAGTTGTCTTAACAAACTCCTACAGATATCCTTCCCGGATACAATCCTCAATTTATTTCTTTAAGTCGGTGCAATCCTCTGTATCATGCCCATGCTGCTGGTGAAAATTACAGAAAAGATCTCTATTTCTCTTATGGTTTGGGGCATTCATCTTCGCCGGGGGCTTCAGAATACCCTGTTTGCCCACAATTGCCAGGATCTCTGAACGGGCTCTGTTAAGAGGAGTGGTGATGCTATCCCTCACCGCCGGCTCCATAACGCGACGTGGGGGTTGAGACGATCGAACACTCTTAAACGCCTATCTATCGTCGTGTTCTTTTTCCCATCATCTCGGGCTCTTATTCCCCACCATTCATTATCCTTCTTTCTCTGATCTGCCTCCTCTCCTTTAGCATACTTCTCGGCTCGATCCATTAGCTCCTCCATATCGCCTGGTGGATCCGTAGCCATTTTGGTATAGAAAGGCCCGGGCCGTAAGCCATTAAGGAATGCTCCCACTAAAACATCCTCAGAGCAATTTTTCACCTGCAAACTCTCGTCATTAAACCTTCCCATATAACACCGAAGGGATTCACTGTCCCTCTGACGGAGGTTCAGCAGTTTTGCGGTAGACTTATCAAATTTTTTCCGTTGTAAGAAACAATTGAAGAAAAGATCACATAATTGGGAAAAAGAATCCACACTCCTTGGTCTTAAACCTTCGTATCAGAGGCGAGCCTTCCCTTCTAGAGTGGTAGGAAATGCCTGGCACTTTGTTTCCTCTGGTGCCTTCAAGAAATCCATCGTGGACTCAAATCTGTGAATATGATCATTAGGATCTGAATCTCCAGTGTAAGCTTGCAATTACGGTAACTTGAACCTGGCGGTAACGGAAAATCAGAAATCTCCTGGGATAAAGGGCTGTCCCTCCGGGGCCTCCTTTTCCCTGGATTATTACCCGCTTCCTGATTAACATTTCCTCCGCCTCCAGTTCGAGGAAAATGATGAGTCTCAGACCTCCTATCATTTTCCCCACCAGACTCGCTCTGGATCACCAGGGGTGATTTTCTCTGGTCTTGCTGCTGATCCTGCTTTTTCTTCCGAGCTTCCTTGACCATGGCCTCCATCTCAACATAATGTTCCGCAAATATTTTCATCATCTCAGGGGTAATCCGGTTATCTCCTTGCGGTGTCTTCTCAGGAGCTTGCTGGTTCGTGGGCGGAGACTGTCTTCCTTCTTCACGCCTACTAGTTTGGGCAGCTCCTTCCTTCGATCTCGTATTTGCCATCACAATTCGAACTTTTTTGTGTGAACCTTTCGATCAGTTCCCACAGACGGCGCCAATTGATGAAGCTCAAGTTTACACGTCGGGTTATTAAGAATTGACCGAACAAGAACAACCGAGCTCCAGCAATAATCATCAACTAAATCTGTAAAACAGAAAAGTGTTAGAACAAAATCTCGAGGTGATCCCCGGGGATTCTACTCCGATGCTTAAGTCAGTAAATCAATACCCCTTCATAATAATCATAATCAACATATATCAAAAGAAATACTTACTGTTACCGTTCACCTGTTTCCTCATATCTTGGTTTATCTATTATCAAGTGGTTGTAACTGCCTTTGACTTGTTCTCCTTTATTTTAGGGAATATATTAATTATGTTATATCAGTAGGCATATGAGTTTCAGAGGAAAATACTGCATCAAGATTCGTTGGAACCAGAGATTGAATCTGATTACGGTTTGCTCCCAAGTAAAAAAGAATATAAGAAGCATCAGGCAGCCTAGTGCGAGCATGAATATGATGGGCTTCAGCGAAATAGGGATCGTAAATAAGGCCCTGCCATGGCTTGCAGACGCAATTGAATCGCATTTGGGACTTTGCTGGAAGTAGTTTGAGTACTTCAAAGAGTACATCGTTAGGGATTTGAGGGCAGTTTTTAACGTTGTTATTCATCGTTCAGATCAGAGGTTTCATGGAGTTTAATCATCACAGTTAAACTTTGGCTTAATTTTCTCAAAGCGTAAGAGAAACAAACGTTTGTGTTTTGAGCTTGGAGGGGTTAGCAGTTGAGTTACTAAACTTTTATTAGTTAACAAATCAAATTGTAACAAAACTCGAAATCTATTATTTTTATTTTGGAAGTGTGTAGAATTCTAAAAGTTTAAACTCTAATTTTTTTTCATTAATAAATTATAATAAAATGTATAATCTCGTATTGAAATATTTATTCACATAAAGCCAAAAAAAAAGTAGCATTAAGTGTTATTAAATTTTTTTACTATGATTATTATAATTATAATTATTATGTTGGTAGGTAGGATTATAGAGATTGAAACTCTAGTAATTTAATAACTTGTAGTAAGATAAATTGTTTTTGGATTAAAATATTAGAACATGTTTAAACCTTACGATTAGTTATTAATAATAATGGGAGTCTTTTCCTTGTGTTAATTTCTACCACTTTTGAATAAAAAATGCGATGGATTCAAACAATTATATACCTAATCTGCTCTAATTCCGCTCCCTCCCTCCCTCCCTCTCTTTTACTCGACATCCCAATATATATACATATATATATATATATATATCCAACAGTAAAAATTTTAATGTCTCACTTTCTTTTCCTTTACCTCCATAATACATACGGTCCTTTAATTTATGTTGTTGTTTTGGATTTTAGAGGTAGTTCATACAACCCCAAAATATTGAGTGTAGGCACTGTATTCACCAAATCCAACAAAGGTATTTCCACATTGAGCTGCTTAATCATCTCAGCAAATTTACTGAACAAGATATTCTTCTTTGATGGTTGTATCCTTTGAGGAAAAGGTAATGGTGGAGCACAATCTGGAAAATTGAATGCACTTGGAGGATTTTTCTTTCTCCCTTTACTTGCACTTTCTTCCTTATGTTCAGCTTGCTTTGGAACTTCTCCCGTCTCAATGGAAACCTTGACAGCATCTTGATCATCCTTTGGAGAATCTTCTTCACTAATAGTTGGAGATTTCAATTCCTTACCACTTCGAAGTGTAACCGCATGGCATTGCTCTTTTCCCTTTGGATTGGGGAAAGTATCACTTGGTTAAGTTCCTGCTGGTCTATTATGCACTTCATTGGCGAGTTGGCTTATTTGAGTCTCCATATTCTTAAGGAGAGCTTTATGCTCCCTGAACATTCCATCATATACCTCCATTCTTTTCTCCACATTGGCTTGTTACTGTTGACATTCTCCAAAAAGCTTTTCCATCTTGGCCCCCAACACAGTTATAACATCATCAATTGTTGCTTGTGAATTACCACCTTGTATATGTTGTTGATTTCCATAGCTAGGCGGATAAGTTGGTCTTGATGCATTATACTGTGGCCAATTTTGTCCTCCTTGAGACCACTGATTCCCACCAGATGGTTTCCATTGATTTGAATTAGTATTCTGGTTGGAATTGACATACTGGACTGGCTCATTAGTGACTTGAGGGCATTCATCCATATGATGCGCTCCTTGGCATAATCCACAAGATGGCGTGATTTTGTTTGTCAAGGATGCATGAATACTAGCCAGTTGGCTCTGCATGGCTGTCATTTGTGCTTCCAAGTTGGCTGTTATATCCAACTCTAACATTGCAATTTGCCGTCTTCCATGGTTACTTCTTGTAGTGGGCAACATCAGCTCATTACTTACTATACGCTCAAAAATCTCTTCAACTTCTTCTGTTGATTTATCACGCAAATTTCCTCCGGCTGAAAGATTTACCAAATGCATAGTATCAAAATTGAGTCCATTGCAAAAGAAATTTAGCTCTCTTCCGGGCTCCAACCCACTGTTTGGGCATTTATTAAAAAGCTCCCGAAATTTATCCCAAGCTTCAGTGAATGACTCATTTTCTCCTTGACGAAACTGCATGAAATCCATCCGGATCTTGTCCATTCGGGATGAAGGAAAGTATTTAGTCATGAACCTCTTTGCAATCTCATCAAAAGTTTCAATTTTCGCCCCATTAATAGAGTCATATCATCTCTCAGCTACTCTTTGAAGAGAAAAAGGAAATAACATTCTCTTTAAAACATCATGTGGGATGTGTGGAAGATTGCTTGCGTTACACACTTTAAGGAATGTCCTTAAATGTGCATGTGGATCCTCAGTACTCAATCCATGGAAAACTTGGCCATTTTGAATCAAATTTATGAAAGCCGGCGGGATTTGAAAATGCTCTCCAGTGTCAATAAAAGGCGAATCCAAGTTATCCATTCGAGGCTCATAATGATCACCATACCGACATCGCGGTACCGCTGGTTGTGCTTGTGGAATAACCGGAGGGTCCCCCACTGGAGGAACAACACCCGCTGGAGGAAGAACGACATTGGGCTGATTACCTTGTGTAGCCATTGCTTCAAATTCTAACTTTTTCTTAACACGCAAAGTCCGTGCAAGTTCCAGGTCGTATGGATATTCCGCTAGACCAAGAGATCTTGTCCGGGGCATGCAAAGAAAGAATAGCAACAGTACTAAAAGGATGTGAGAAATTTAAAACTTAAACTAAAAAAAATAAAATTTCAACACGACTGCTTACCCCGGCAATGGTGCCAAAATTTAATGGGAGCAAATATGTGTATTAAATATGCGATCGTGGTTGCTATTTACCCCTACTAAAAAATAATGCTAAACAACCCCCGTAAAGGTGATAGTATAGCAAGTTCGTTCCCACGAGGAAAGGACTGTGTTGAAACTTAAAGAAAATCTTTTTGGTTTTTTTTATATAAACTAAATAACAAGAAAGCAAATAACAAATAACTAAAACAAAGTCGGTGATTTGATTAAAACTCAAGTTAAGCAAGTGTACTCCCGAGATTATATTTTAGGGTTGCATAAAAAGCACATATATACATCCTATATATGGTCATGCAAAATTAGGGTAAATAACATAACTCACACCCTCCTATTAGGCTAAAGGCAAGGAATGATTTAGCACTTACCTACTTAGATATTAACTAATTCAATAAACTCTCCTATATGGCGAAAGGCAAAGTTTACTTCCTTAATTAATCCAGAATCTAATGCAACTAACTAACTCAACAAAACCCTCAAATTCAACCGCTCCTTTATGGCAGAGGCAACGCCCGAACCAGTCACGCTAATGCTAAACTAATCCCCTTAATTCCTCCTATTAGGCTAAAGGAAAAAATTGAGGTAAATCAATCTAACAAATTCACAACCAACCCACAATAGATCCCAAACAACCCACTCTAATCCTCCTATGAAGCTAAAGGTAAGATTAAAGCAAGTTATCTCTAAGTAATTTACTGCACTTTAAGAAAATATTCAACATACATAATTATGAAGAACACAGCAAAACTTATTCCACAAAGACCATAAGATAGAACTTAGGATGTAAATTAAGCACAAAAACCCTTATTCATAATCTCGGGAGCACAATAAGTTTAGCAGAGCATGGCTAAACCAAACATCATAATAATAATATTAAATAAGCACAATATTGAAAACATAAATTAAAAGGAAAGATAACACCTTGAATTGTGAATTCTTGGAAGAAATTTTTGTCTCTAAATAAATGAATTCAATAAGTAATGACGTTCCCAATCCGTACAGCTGCAATTCTCCGTAAATAGCCAAAATAATGAAACTCTAGCTATTACAAAGAAGCAAAACCCTTGCTTAAGCTCTCTCAAAGTTGACACCCCTATAAAAGCTGTAACCCTAGCCGTATTTATAGTTATTCTATGCAAATATTAGCAAATAAGTCCTTCACGAAAACCATGTCGGATAAGAAGTCTAAAAGTGGGCCAAAATCTCAAATTTCCAAAATTAAGTCGTAAATCTACACTTTACCCCGACGTCGCGACGTCCCTGATCGCGCGTCAAAATGTCCACGCACGTCGCGATGTCTAGGGTCTGACATCTCGACGTCGCGGCACGTTGCGACACGGGAGGGGTCCCGACGTCGTGCGACGTAACTCTCTAAAAGTTTCTTAAAATTCGTCCAAAAATTCAACCAAAAATCGATTTTAATTCACATTTTTGACGTCGCGACGTGGAGGGTCTACATCGCGACGTGCACCCACGTCGCGACGTGAATGTACAGACGTCGCGACGTGGAGGTTACTCTTCAATAAAATCACGAACTTCCTTCATTTTCCTCAACTTTGCATCCAATTTGATTCCCGTATGATTTCCCTCTTTCAAGAATACACCATGGTCAAGAAACCTACAATTAAAACACTGAAACAAATAAAAACGAACAAAAACATCCAAAGAATTAAGTATAAACACTACATAAAAGGTGAATAAATTCACCTTATCAAGTAATTTTATAGTTGTATTTTTATACATGTTTATTGTTTTATAGTTGTCGATTTGAAACTTTGGTTATTAAATACAGTTATTTAGTCGTACAAAAAAAATTCCTTTGTAATGCAGCCCTCCAAGAATTTTGTTTTGGTTCTGCCACAAAAAATGTTAAATATTAGTCATTTATATTCACTTACTGCTATTTTATTTAAACTCTACATCAATAAAAATATTATGAAGGATTTTATTTACGAATATTTGGCAAAATTAAATCTGCTGAATATTTTAGAATGAGTTACTAATGATTGCAACCCTTAGAGCTACAACAAAAAAAAAATGTCCCTTCATCTCTTTCCAAGTAAACCTGCAATCAATCTCAATTTCCAACACTTATCCAATAACTAGTGCCAAAATAATTAAAAAATAACTACAACCGAGCCACACAATTTCGACACTATTATGCCTTAATGCTAGTTAGTTTAAAATTAATTGATTTTCCAAACATGTTCAATAAATTCGCATCACTAATGACGGTTGGTAAGATGCTAAAGTAGCAAACATTAGTTTTGAATTTAATGACATAGTTTAAAATCACAAAGGGTATAAATTTAAGACATTCAATGTCATTTAGGACTCACATGGTGAGGAAGTTGGGATTCATTCACTTGCCTGTGTCCATAGTTGCATAGCACATGTTGTATATATGAACTACATGCCATGTCATATAATTGTCATATCATACTTATCTTAGTCAATTCGCCATTCAAGTTCCTTACACGAGACATTTCTTTGTGTTCTAGTATAATCCTATATACTATACTTAAAAGTCTCACACTCGGCTACTAAGAAAACTTAAATGGATTGTGGGTTATCTATATACGATCTTTTCATAAGGGTCTTATGTTAACTATAGTCAATGTGGCACTCTTTGTGTCAAATCTTTACTTGCTATAGACATTGCATAAGATCTCATCTTGACATTAGTTAAGGAGACCCTTAGGGCTCGTAGGGTTGGTAGGAATTTGGAGTTGGAAAGTAATTTTTTTTTAAATCCAATATTTGGTTCATTTTTAAACTTTTAGGAAAGTAGAAAGAATCATTCACTTAAGGAAAGTTAGTACAAATTTTCTGGATTCTTAATCCTTGTTCCAATTTAGTATTCTGATTGCTTCCTTCAGGAAAGTTACTCATCTTTAATTAAACATTTATTAATACAATTTCATCTCCTATGATACACCACATGCATAAATAATTCAACATTATTGAACTTTTAATTAATTGATAATTAACTCAGTAATTTTATTACAAACTTATTTCTTTTTAATTGTAATTTTACATATTTGTTCATCAAACTTTCATTGCAAAACTAACTTACTCTTAAATTGTAAAAAATCTAATTAAACAAATAGCATTAATTTAAAAGAAAAATTTATTGTGAAAATAACCTACTTTTAAGTCTTAAGAAATTCAAATAAATAGACAACATTAATTTTTAAAAAATTATAAAATTATATGTGATTTATATAATAACAACAATATTTATGACGTTAAATATGCGATTCATATTTGTTAGCATTTTGGATTTTTTTTGGTCATAACACAAAAATTATATGCCGATAAGGTGAAATATGTTCACCTTTTATATTCTATTTTACTTATACTTTGCACCGTCTTTGTTGCTATTTAAGGTGTTTTTAGTGTTTTTTGTAGGATATTGAGCATGGAGGCCAAAATGAGAGGAAAAGATTGAGAAATATCAAGAAAGATATAATTTAGGCCAAAAAGGTGCCTTTCGTCACCAGGAAGCTGGTTCCGTGTTTCACAAGATATTCAAGGTGTTAATTACAATTGTTGAAGATCAATCCTATATATTATGATCTTGTATAGATTGTCAAATAGGACCCAAGTTGATCCCATTGAGGCTCGAGACTCCAAGAAGGGTCCATATCGTGAAATACGTGGAAAGGTGATGAAAAACAAATGATGAAGAAATCTGCCAGGCTTTAGTATTTCAATCATATCTCTCTCCATTTACTTTCGAATGGAATGATTCAAGCTTCATTGGAAAGCTACAAAATAGAGCTACAACTTTCATGTTTCGGGTGTTTCCTAATTCGGCCGGGATCATAATGAAATATGGCCCACAAACTGGACGTCGCGATGTAAAGAGCCCGACGTCGCGACGTGCGTAAATTGTGCAACGTAAAAAAATTAGTTTTTTCAGTTTTTGACGTTTTAATATGTCTTTTTGTTATGAGTTGTTTCCTAACTGGTTCCTTACATGTTAGGGCCCAAAAACGTGTCATCTTATCAATGTTTCATAAAGTTTCAAGTTGTTTTCTACATAAGGCCATCTATTATGTAATTTTCAAAGAGGGGAGATCATAGAAGAATAGAGGAGTTCATAGTTTAGAATAGATTAGGGTTTCTTTCTTTCTTTCTTTCTTAGGGTTTCATATAGCTTTAGGGGGTGACAATTTTGAGAGCATTAAGTAAGGGTTTCTCTTTGTAATAGCTAGAATTTCTTCTTTGGCTATTGTACAGGGAATTGCATCTATACAGAATTAGAACAGTTGTTATTGAATTCATTTGTTTTGAGTTAAAGATCTTTTCCGAGGATTTCAAATTCATGGTTTTATCTTTCTTTTCAAGATTATGTTTTCAATAATGAGCTTTATTGTTAAATCTATGATGTTCAATTTAGCCATGCTTGGTTAAATCTTTTGTACTCCTGGGATTATGAATAAGTTTTGTGCTTAATTTACAGGTTTATTCTATCTAATGGTCTTGGTTGATTGGTTTTTGCTATGTTTTTTATAATTATGCATGATTTGGCGCCGAATTATATATGATGAATATACTCTTATAGTGTAGTAAATTTCTTAGAGATAACTTGCTTTAATCTTGCCTCTTACCACATAGAGGGATTAGAGTAGGTTGTTTAGAATCTCTTGTTGGTTGGCTATGAATTTGTTAGGCTAATTTTACCTTAACTCTTGCCTCTTACCACATAGGGGAGTTTGGGGGATTAATTTAGCATTAGCGTGATTGGGTTCACCGTTGCCTCTTACCATATATGAGTAGTAGGATTTGAGGGTTCGTTTGTTGCTAGTTGCATTAGATTCCAGGTTAATTATGGAAGTAAACCTTGCCTCTTACCACGTAGAAGGGTTTGGCAAATTAGTTAATATCTAAGTAGGTAAATGCCTAAATCAATCCTTGCCTCTTACCATATAAGGGGGCGTAAGTTAATGTTATTTACCCTTGTTTTGCATGACCATAGATAAGATGTGCGTGTGCTAAATATAATCTCGTGAGTACACTTGCTTAATTGGTATTTTAAATCAAGTCATCATTTTCGTTATTGTTCTTTGTCATTTACTTTATTATTTTTAGTTCTTAAAGTTTCAACATTGTCCTTTCTCTGTGTGAACGAACTTGTGTAAACACTAAACCCTAAAATATATGTGTAAAATATGCTCGTGGTTTCTATCTACCCTTAATAAAAAATAATGCTAAACAACCCCTTAATGGTGTAAGTATAGCAAGTTTGTTCCCGCAGAGAAAGGACAATGTTGAAACTTTACACATATATAAGAGTATATTCATCATACATAATTCGGCGCCAAATCATGCATAATTATGAAGAACACAGCAAAACTGGTATCTCTTATAAGTGGTTAATTGATCAGAAGTTTTTAGGTAAATATATTCTTCCTTCACCTCCACTAATGATATGGTGCCTATGATGCTAGGCATGTTAACAATTTTTTCAAGAGAACGAGGGACACCAAATAACATACGGGAGCCTTGGCATGTCTGCATCCCTGGCCCATATATATATATACTACCGCAATGGGTATTTTTTTACCACTTTATAAGGGTTTTCTATACAACTTTATGTATGTAACACTCTATTTTACCACTTTTATGTACCACCTATGTACCATTTTCATCACTTTCATATACCACCCATGCCACTTTCATGTATCATCGTATGTACCACTTTCTGTTTACTTCATGTATCACTTTATAAAAAAAAGTAACACGTATACAAACACTTATACATTAGTGTTCACTAATCATTTGGGTAGGATTTTAGTTTAATTTTTAAAATTAGATAACTAACTAAATACGTATACCTTAATGTTCAATAATCATTTGTGTAGGGTTTTAGTTTAATTTTTAAAATTAGATAACTAACTAAAAAAGCACGAATTAGATTTTTATAAAGTGATACACTGAATGGTATATAAAAGTGGAACACTAAACCCAAAGCCAAATATGAAAGTGGCACTAAACCCAAAGCCAGTGTGCGTGAGCATCCTCACTACACCATCATACATTTTGATTCGAATTGTATTTGTATCAATAGACTTACAAACAACGTATTGTTGCCATCAAGGTAATTTGTTGTCTTTGGTTTCTGGCATTGTTGTTGCTGACCTTATGCCATTAAGAGAACACTCACAGAACATTAAGTTGTGAAGAGGCGAAGGTGAAATCAATAAGGAACTTTGATTCTTAGTATATTCGTGTTGTTTCCTTGAAAGTTTTAAGTTTTATCCTTCTTTAAACTGTTTTCATTGACTGTTGATCCACAACAGAATTTGAGTGTTTTTGCAACAGCTTTATTAATTTGTATCCATCCATCCATGAACCCGTTTGGTTCCAAGAATTGCTACTTTGCCTAATGGAGATGATGAATATTTAAAAAGTAACCGGCGGTAGAGGCAAAACGATATTATTGATTTGTTTGTTTATTTTGAAGTAAGGTTGTTTATTTGTTTTGAGTACGGACTCCAATTCTCAATTTTTAGAATACATTGTTATCGCGGAAAGTTTTTACTTGTTAAGCATTTGACTAGATTAATCCAACGCTTAATTTATAGTGGTCATATTCCAGAATATTTTTTTTCCCTTTAATAGTAGAAAAAAGGATAGGTTTAATTGTCTAATCAAAACTCTAACTTTTATTTTATCATTAGCGATATTTTATAGGAAAATTTTGTATTATTTATTATTAGAGGCCTCAAAATAATTTTAATATTTTATATAATTAGTTACAGACTTTACTGTCTTTTCTACCATTAGTCTACATTTAAATACTACTTTCCTTAAATCTTTTATTTCAATTCAAACTCTCATCCTACTTTTTTTAAAATCTCTTATTCCAATTCAAACCCTAATCCTTAGTCAATAAAACTCTTCAATTATCTCAAACTAATGTTTGTACTATCCAAATTATCTCAAAAATTTATTATTTACTCTATTTGTTTAATAATTTTTATCAATTAGCATGAGAGAGTTCCTAACAAAAATGTAAGTCTTAGGACTATTCTTAAACTGGAATTCATATACTTAAGAACATGCATGTACTTAAGAACATGTATATGCATGAGAAACTGCATCCCCAACTTGAGGTTTGTACAAGTATAATCCTTAAGTCTATAATCCTTAATTTATAGGGTGTTGTAAGCATTGTTCAGTAGACTTTTTCTTTAATTTATATTATTTTGAAATTGGAGGATGGAATCTGTATGATGCATTCATAATTAAGATGTTAAATACTATTTTTCAAACCCCGAAAACCTTAATTTTAACAAGCCAAATGCCAAATTAAAAAGTAAAAGATGGAAATATAGTATCTTCATTTTCCTCTTTTCTTCAACTTTGTACCTAATTAAGATGTTAAATACTATTTTTCAAACCCCAAAAACCTTAATTTTAACAAGCCAAATGCCAAATTAAAAAGTAAGAGATGGAAATACAGTATCATCATTTTCCTCTTTTCTTCAACTTTGTACCTGAGAATTTTGAATTTAATTAACCAAAACATATTTAAAATTGATTGAAACTTATCTATCACAACCTTCTAACAGGAGAACACCAATGCAAAATACACACGCACTTTCAATAATTTTTAATTTATAGTTTATATAACCTTATTCTTAGTTGTTTATGAAAATTATTCATTGGAAATTTTCATTGGAAGCTTCCAAATCAAAAAAAATAAAAAGAAGAATAATAAAAGCATGGGAAAAACACTAGAGATTAATCTTTTAATAGTGAAAAAATTAATAGATAAAATATGAATTTATGATTATTGAAGAATTTTGTAGATACAGGATTAAGATTTTGATTGGGATAAAATATTAAAAACCTAGAGCTCGATCTTTAGTAGAAAAAAATTAAGAGAGAGAAGATTAATTTATGATTATTGAAAAGTTTAAAAGATAAAAGATTAGGATTTTAATTGGGATAAAAGATTAAAAAAAATTAAGGGTAAGATAGTTGGGGGTAACAAAGTCTTTAGTTAATTATAAAAAATAATAAAGTTATTTTGACGCTGGTACCTAATAATAATGACATGAGATGCACCCTTAATACAAATTTTACCTATTGTTTTCTATTTTTATCTTAACTTAAGGTATCTATGGATTGACCCAGCTGGAGATTAGAGGGAGAGAAACCCACCTCACAAGATGGACACTTTTGAATTTAGTGTCATAATACAACTCTAACTAAAACAATAAAACTCTAATTAAAATATTATCCATCTAGATTTAGTGCTAGAATAAAGTTCTACTAAAACCCTGATAATGAGCTCGCTTATGCAGAGAAAGTGGAGGTGATGATAACAAGCAAAGCACATTATGTTGGAATTATAGAGTTGACATTTTACAATTTGAGAACATGAAATTTTAATGGCTACTAATTTTCAATGGCCTCATTTGAGGCAGTACTATCAACCAATTGAATTCTTTCTGTTATAAAAATAAAAAATAGTGGTCTGAATCCATGCACCCATGTTAGATAAATTATGATGTTTGGTGCAATGTTTGAAAACTGTAGGATCGAATTTTATCTAATTAACAAAAAACCCACAAATAAATATGCCCAAACACAATCAATATTTTATTTGATATCAAAATATCAAGAATCAGCGTCTGAAGCAAAAACAATGCAATTGTTTTATTTGTGAGAACAATCACTCAAATCAAGAAAACCAAAACTTCAAGCAAATCAACTTTTATTAAACTTGAACAAGCCGTATGGTTTTTCTTTTGCTACAGACCAAGACGCTCTGAACACGAGCAACCGAGGCAACTTAATTGTGTTTTCTATTTTTTGGTATTCTTATTTTGGTATTTAAAAATACCTCTAACCTAATAATGTATTTATAGGTCAGGAAACTAACTAAAACTAATAAGGATTTGACCAATAATCCTTTTACAATTCTGTTTCCTAAAACAAAACAACTAATTAAAATACCAATCTAAATAGGATTTAGTTTAATCCTACATTTGCCTCCCTTAAACTAAATTTGCATGATTAATCATACCCAAAAGCTTATTCAACTTCAAGAATGTTTCCATCTTCAATGCCTTCGTGAAAATGTCCGCCACTTAATCTTCAGACTTGCAATAGTTAATTGCAATCTTCTTGTCTCGTACCAATTCACGTATAAAGTAAAACTTGATATCATGTGTTTGATCCGTCCATGAAACACTGAATTCTTCGTCAATTCAATAGTTGATTTGCTATCATAAAATACTGTAGTCGGACCATCTTGTTTATGTTGAAGAAACGCAAGCATTCTTCTTAACCATAATGCTTAAGTAGCACTGTTTGCTGCTGCAATATATTCTACCTCCGCTGTTGATAGTGCAACCACTTGTTGTTTCTTTGAACTCCAAGAAAACACACCTTATTCAGTAAAAAATGCATACCCAGAAGTACTTTTCCTCTAAACTGTGTCACCAGCCCAATCACTGTTTGTAAATCCAAAAAGTTCAACTAGATCACCAGATGAATAAAGAATTCCATCTCCTTGAGTACCTTTAATGTATCTCAAAATTCTCTTTGCTACTTGTAAATGTGATTGTCGTGGATTTTCCATAAACCTGCTAATCAAACCAACACTAAAAGTAATGTCTGGTCTTGTAGAAGTCAAATATCTCAAACTTCCAACTATACTCTTAAAGTATGTCGGATTTACAGGTCCTCCTGTCCCTTCTTTTGTTAATTTTAAATTTTCCTCAGCTGTAGTCAATAATGGTTTTGCTCCATCCATCTTGAATTTCTTCAAGATATCTCCTGCATATTTTTTCTGAGAGATAAATATGCCTTGATCAGACTGTAAAACCTCAATTCCAAGAAAATAAGATATAAGACCCAAATCAGTCATCTCAAACTGTTTAATCATGGCCTCCCTGAATTCAGCAATCATTTCATGATTATTGCCTGTAAAAATCAAATCATCTACATACAAGCATATCAAAAGAACATCACCTAACTAGATGATTTCACATATAAAATATGCTCATATGGACATCTTTGAAAACCATGATCCACAAAGAAAGAATCAATGTGTGTATACCATGCTCTTGGAGATTGTTTTAATCTATATAAGGCTCTTTTCAATTTGTAAACCTTATCTTCTTGACCTTTTCTTACAAAATGTGCAGGTTGCTCAACATACACTTCTTCTTCAAGAAAACCATTCAAAAATGTAGACTTAACATCCATTTGATAAATCCTCCAATTATTTTGTGCAGATAAAGAAATTATCAAACGAACAGTATCAAGTCTAGCAGCAGGAGCAAATACCTCAAAATAGTTAATACTAGGTTTCTGTTTATAACCTTTAGCAACAAGTCTCACCTTGTATCTATCCATTTCTCCATCAGGTTTATATTTTGTTTTATAAACACACTTAACTTCAATTGCTTTCTTCTCACTTGGAAGATTTGTAAGCTCCCAAGTATCATTCTTCTCAATGGCATGAATTTCTTTACCCATTGCTTTTATCCAACAATCATCACGAGCACCATCTTTAAAATCAACTTGGTCATAATCTACAAATAATGCAAAATTCACAACATCTTCATTAGATAAATCATCATTAGTATTATCACCCACAACATAATCCTGCAATCAAGCTGGTAATTGTCGTTGTCGTTATGGTCGACTAAACTGTGTAGGAGTTCTTTGCACACTTGAAGATAAAGGAACTTGAGATGGTTGTTCAACATGTTCTTCATTTTGCCTATTTTATTCTTCTTCTTCTTCAATTAATAAAGGTAATGGTGGTTGATCAACTAATGTTGTTGATTCTTTAGAAGACCAATTCCATGCTCCTTGTTCATTAAAAGTGACATCTCTACTCACAATCATTTTCCTTGTATCAGGATTAAATAACTAATAGCTTTTTGTTTGTAGACTATAACCAACAAAGATACACTTTTCTGCCTTATCGTCCAATTTCTTTCTCAAGGTATCTGGAACATGAGAATATGCAAGACAACCAAATACTCTTAAGTGACTGATATTTGGTTTCTTACCAGACCAAACCTCGTATGGAGTAATCCCACGATTACACCTCGTACTACACCTGTTCAAAATATAAATAACACTAGAAACTGCTTCAACCAAAAATTCATTGGGTATAGTTTTTGCCAACATTATGGACCTTACCAAATCCATCATTGTTCTATTTTTCCTTTCTGCCACCCATTTTGTTGAGGAGTGTACCTGGCTGTCATCTGATGTTTAATACCATGATTCATCAAGAAATCATCACATATTGATATGAATGGGCGAGGCTTGAAGTCCTGCACCACCAATCCACACACTTCGGATCGTTGTTGACACACAAAATTCGAACAAAATCCAAAACAATTAACAAGGCGGAATAGAGTTATGAAACGAGAAGATTTGATAGTAACCAATCGAACCCTAACGTTATTACAAATTAATTAACCTAGCTTGAATAAATCAAGAGCTAACTTAATTAGTTTGGCTTGTTCCCAACTCAAGAACGGGCAGGCTAATCCTATAGCTCCTCACTAAAGGCTTCGCGGAAATTTTAAAACACAAAGTATTTTTAACTTTTGCAATGGAAAAATCTGGTTTATTAATCTTCTAAGTAAACAACGTTAATGATGGCCTCCTTAAATAAGGATCAATTCGGCCAAGTACAAAGGAAACCCTAATGAAAGCCAATTACAACTTGATTTCTTAATTAACTAACATACTTTCCCTAAAAGATAGGAAGCTCCTAAAATGTAGGAACACTCCTATAAAGTAGGAACACTCCTAAACCCTAAAATATAGGACACGGTTTTGGCTTCCTATAAAATAGGACTCAACTTTCCTAAATCCATTACTTGCCTTTATCATGCAAGATAATTGGGTCAAGTAATTAATTTATTAAATAACGAAATTAATAAGCCCATACTCATGTTTCGGACTTAATTTATTAAATACAAATAAATCCTAATAAATTAAAGGTGGCGTGATCCAAGATGATAAAGCCCAAACACACCTTCTTGGTTTTCAAAAGGTCCATAAAATTCGCGACTGTAATCTGCCAGAATCACATCATTCATCTTGGTAGGCACTTTTAACAATGATAACGTCAGAATCTCGTAAAACTTAAAACATAAAAGTATCCCTTAGCTTTCTAGGTTCGCTTCAATTCTAAAATTTCGAGTTATACGGAGAGAGATATGTCAAGAATACCAAAACATAACAGAACTTTCAGAATTTAATTAATGTTTGACTTTGGCGCAATGGACATGATGGACACGGCTCATTCTCATCAATCCCTCCCTCCTCGAAAAGGATTCGTCCTCGAATCTTGAAATTGAGCTCCTAGATCAAACACCAATATGATGAACTCCACAAGAATCAAGTCTAGTTGGAAGATAACACCTTGCGGGCAATACACTTTATTTCCCTATAGAACAAAATAAATCTATTAGTCTAAGGAACAAAATTATTAGTAATAAACATAAATGTATATGGACTAATATATGCTCTTATATAAGAGAAAATTGCATCAATGTCAAAATAATTCACAAGTGTGGATAATGCATATAATGTATCATAACAGCTATCTTTAAATGCACTATGACAAAAATGTAAATCAATTTGAAACAATAAAGAGCAAAGATTTTTAGTTAACCAATTTGATATGATGAATTCACATGAACAAACAAATTCAATGGTTAACTTTTCCAACTTAAACTCGTCAATTAACAAACTTAAATTATCTTTACATTGAGAATATATGGTTAATCTTAAAAAGTTATCATTCTTTAGAGTAACAACACTTAAAGAAAAATCAGAATGTAAATAATCTAAATCATCATGAATTACCTTTTGTGTTGAAAAATTCATTAAAGAACAGGATAACTTACCAATCAAGTGTTGGACTACAAAGTACCTCTTTGAACTTGATGTATTTGGAAGTGTAATGAATTGAAATCAGAATGTATAAAGTCACGAACCAATTCATCAAAACAAAAGTTATTCCAACAAGTATAACCAAAATAATTAACATTTTGATTAGTGCACAAGAGGGTTTCGTTTGGTTCGAAATTATAATCATGAAATTCATATTTTAACTCATGTAATAAATAAGCAACATAACACACTAACAAGCTATACATAGATTCATTCAATTCAAAGTAATTTGATGTAACCATTGAAGAATTATGTAATTCTATTTGCTTATTAAAACACTTGATGTTAGACTCTAAAACACAATTTACAAAATTTCAAATGATTTGTTGAAAAGTATAAGGAAGTTTTTGAAATTGATTAATAATAGATTGAAAACTTTGGAACTCAACCGAATTGATAATAACAAAGTTCTTAATGGTTTTAAGATCAAAATCAATTGAAAACTGACCTAACTTACCTTGCTTACCTTGCGGAAAACAAGTCATGGCAGATTGAATTCCTTCCATTGCATATTGAGTTGTTTTCAACTCCATTAGATGTCTAGGAACTCCATAAATCTGCAAAACAAAATTTCTAGGCAGCAAACAATGTAAATCATGATTACTAGAATTCATAAGTACAAGATGTTGTTGCTTAGCTCTCAATGAACTCTCATTCTCACTCTTTCTATTACACTTATTTTGCTCACAGCCTATGCTAACTATATCACCCTTTTAACTTTCTTTTTCACTCTTTTCTTTTGCTTCTTGATCTCTCATATCACTACAAGCTTTAGCAAGTCTTGCTTGGTCTTCAAAGACTTGGGACGGATTTAAGGCTCTAAGATTGAACTTTTTGCCTTTATGTTCAAAGCTGTAGTAATTCTTCTTGGCATGATAAACGACATCTCTATAAATTTGCCAAGGTCGTCCAAGAAGAATATGATCGGCCTCTATTGGAACCACGTCGCACAAGACTTCATCAACATAGTTACCAATTTTGAATGGAACTATTACTTGCTTAGTTACTCTAGTCTCGACGAAATTGTTTAGCCATTGAAGTCGATATGGCTTTGGATGTTTCATGCAAGTTAAATTGATCCTCTTGACAAGTAGAGTACTTGCCACATTAGTGCAACTTCCACTATCAATGATTACATTACAAACTTTATCTTTAACCATACAACATGTGTGAAAAATATTCTCACGCTGCATTAAATCATCATCAACTTGTGGTTGTGCATTAAGGATTCTTCGGGTCACCAAACAAGAAACCCCTTGTGGTGCTTTTTTATCACCACCCTCCATTGTACTTGCAATGTTATTGAAAACAGCAAGAAAACAATAATCTCATCACGGGTTCTCACTTTGGTGAGTAGGTACACTCCACTCTTTGTAAGTAGCTTTTCTCTTTTAATGTATACCCTAACTACACTCTTATTAATGGATCACCTAATCTATAAAAGACCTCTCAAATTCGTTGATTAAAGGAACAAATCTCAACTAAGAAGTTCAATCAATCAAGACAAACACAAGATATATCAATTAGAGTATTTTAGGCAAGAAACCGTAAAGAATATTTAGATCAATTAGGGTTATAATTTGATTTAGCTACATAAACTACTGAAAATAGAAACTAGATGTAAAGATAAGAAGATGGCAACTTGAATCACTTAAATCCGATTTAAATTGAGCAAGTTATGGCACTTTTAATATTGGTGGTCTTTTTAGGAAACAATCTAGAACACTTAATTCTTTTTGGGCTACGATTTTTTTTGTAAGGTCCGAATTTTTTTTTATACATATTGGGCCTTTTTTTAACGTTGGGCTTTTTTTTAATGTCGGCCTTTTTTTTCGGGCAAGCTAGGGTTTAAGACAACCTAGGGTTTTTAAAGTTGTTAAGACAAAACCTAGGGTTTTTGTTTTGTCTTATGTTGTCTTAACCTTAACAAAATTTTAGCCAGAAAGATTAAACAAGAACTCACCAACCAATTGGAATTATAATATGCCACAAAAGGATAACCTTCAAGATTTATGCCAAGGAACAAGAATATAGTTCAAGATTTTGATTTTAGCAAATTTTAAAATTCAAGAAAATCAAGAACTTCAAGAAAGTGATCAAGAACTCTTTTTGACACGAAACAAAACTTGACCGAAGGATAATTGATTATAGAAACAAAATAGAGAGTATTGCAAAAAGAATGAAACAAAACAGACAAGAAACAAGAAAGTTGGAATTTTAGGTCAAAGCCCGAAACCCTAACCCTAGAATTTTTGACGTTTTGAAGATCAATCCTAAAGCATGCAATCCTATTCGGTTTTAACACAAGAATGACACTAAAAACGGGCAGAATTACAGCAGAACAAGTCTCAACAATTGAATGGAATGGACAGCAACAAGAGGAACACAATTGATGCAAAAACAAAACAACAACAAGCTAACTAGTGACGATTTTTTTGACGAAATTTTAGCAAGAAAACTAAACGATTTTCAGCACCAATATTATGAACAAAAAGTGCAGAATTAGACACGAACTACAACAGCAAGAATAACTCTAAACAGCAGCAAAAAAGACGCTAGGACAGCAGAATAAACTTGACGCAAAAATTGGAAAAATCCGAGAAGAAATAAGGTTACAAAAATGAAAAGATGACCTGAATTTTGATGCAAAAAATGTGATCTCTGATTCCAATTGATACGAATGGTCGAGTCTTGAAGTCCTGGACCACCAATTCACACACTTAGGATCGTTGTTGACACACAAAATTTGAACAAAAACCAAAACAATTAACAAGGCAGGATAGAGTTATGAAACAAGAAGATTAGATAGTTTCCAATCAAACCCCAACATTATTACAAATTAATTAACCTATCTTGAATAAATCAAGAGCTAACTTAATTAGTTTGGCTTGTTCCTGACTCAAAAACGGGTAGGCTAATCCTATAGCTCCTCACTAAAGGCTTCGCGGGAATTTTAAAACACAAAGTGTTTTCAACTTTTGCAATTCAAAAATCTGGTTTATTAATTTTCTAAGTAAAAAACGTTAATGATGGCCTCCTTAAATAAGGATCAATTCGGCCAAGTACAAAGGAAGCCCTAATGAAAGCCAATTACAACTTGAGTTCTTAATTAACTAACATACTTTCCCTAAAGGATAGGAAGCTCCTAAAATGTAGGAACACTCCTATAAATTAGGAACACTCCTACAAAGTATGATAAAGCCTTAACCCTAAACTATAGGACACGGTTTTGGCTTCCTATAAAATAGGACTCTACTATCCTAAATCCATTACTTGCCTTTATCATGCAAGATAATTGGGCCAAGTAATTAACTTATTAAATAACGAAATTAATAAGCCCATACTCATGTTTCGGACTTAATTTATTAAAATAAAAATAAATCCTAATAAATTAAAGGTGGCGTGATCCAAGATGATAAAGCGCAAGCATGCCTTCTTGGTCTTCAAAAGGTCCAGGAAATTCGCGACGGTAATATGCCAGAATCATGTCATTCATTTTGGTAGGCACGTTTAACGATGATAACATCCGAATCTCGTAAAACTTAAAGCATAAAAGTTTTAGCTCTATCCCTTAGCTTTCCATGGTCGCTTCAATCACGAAATTCCGAGTTATACTGAGAGAGATATGTCAAGAATACCAAAACATGACAGAATCTTTCAGCATTTAATGTTTGACTTTGGTACCATGGACATGATGGACACGGCTCATTCTCATCACATACAGTGTATTCTGTACCTCTATCAGTTCTCAAGGTCTTAATGTAGTATCCACTCTATTTTTCTACATATACCTTGAATTTCTTGAAAACATCACAAGCGTTAGATTTATTCTTCAGAAAATAAACCCATGTTTTTTTGCTAAAATCAATAATAAAGGTGATGAAATACTTACTACCACATTGAGAAGGTACCTTAACGGAGCATAAGTTTGAGTGAACCAATTCCAACAGATGATTAGCTCTCCAAGCCTTGCCTTTTTGAAAAGAATGTTTGTGTTTCTTTCCCTTGATACAAGACTCACACTGTCTAGGAGTAAAATCAATAGAAGGCAGTCCCAAAGCCATATTTTTCTTAGAAAGAAAATTCAAGCCACCAAAATTAAAATGGCAAAATCTCACGTGCGGCAACCAATGATCATTAGAAATAGTGGAATTAAAGCAAGTAAAATCACCATAGTTTAGAGATATAGAGAACAACCTACTATGGTTCATATGCACTTTAGCAATTAATCCCAACGTTGCATCACTGGTCATGCAAACACCATTCTTAAAATTTATACCATACCCTCTTTCAGATAATTGACCAAGACTCAACAAATTTTGGTAAAGATTGGGCACATAAAAGACATCTCCTATAAAACTTGTACACCCATATTTCAAATTAATGGGTATTCTCCCCTTTCCGAAAACAGGAATAACTGTATTATTCCTAAATTTAACTGTGATTTTAAAAAATTCATCCATATCAGAAAATAACTCCTTTTTACCACTCGTGTGATTACTACAGCCAGAATCCACATACCAATTACTATTCTTTATTCGTTCAGTTTCAGCAGTAAAAAATAAAACACCATCTTGTTTATTCTCATTCCCATCAGTTTCAGCAACTTGGACATGCACATCAGATTTTGCACCCCAACAATCTTTTTTATAATGACGAAATTTTTCACAATTATAACATTGTATTTTACTCTTTTGGAAATTATTAGACTATGTTTTCTTTTTTCTAAAATAATTGGTTACCTCTATCGCGACCATGGTAATTGTTTCTACCATGCACGTCCACATTTGAAATTCTGGCCACGAGTATTTGTCTCAGAAACATTGGAGTTATTCTTCAAATTATCTGTCTGGACTTGCAATGCCTTCTCTATAGTCTCATTCTCTATAGGATCATTCAACTTCCCATTAATTCTCTGTTCATGTAGAATTAATGAACCTTATAATTCTTCAATTGTCAATGTGGGTAAATCCTTGGTCTCTTGCGTGACAAGCACAACATTATCAAATTTTATGGGCAGTGTGTTGAGAACTTTTTCAACAAATACTTCATCTGTTAATATATGCCCATTTAATTCCATCTCGTCTTTAATTGCTGACAGACGAGAAAAATACGAATCTATGGATTCCTTCTTCTCCATTGTGCAAAGCTTAAACTTTCGTTTCAACATCATTAAATTGTTTGTCAACACCTCTATAGGTTTCTGCAAGATATCCCATGCCTTCTTTGCACTTTTGGCCGTTGAAATTTTCCCAAAATACTGATATATCAATTGCTTGATGAATTTGGGAAAACGTCAAACTTGCCTTCTTCCTTGCACTTGCACCAGCATCTTCGGATAATTCCGCTTTAATATATTTGACTAAATTAAAAGCTTCCAAATGGGTTTCTATTTGAATTCTCCAATAATTATAATTTTGTTTTCCCGTGAGTTTAGGAACAACACAAAATTATATTTTCAGTCATGGTTAATCAATAATAACCAAGGTCTGATACTAATTTGTAGTATCGAATGTTATCTAATTAACCAAAAACCCACAAATAAATATGCCCAAACACAATCAATATTTTATTTGATATCAAAATATCAAGAATCATCGTATGAAGCAAAAACAATGCAATTGTTTTATTTATGAGAATAATCACGCAAATAAAGAAAACCAAAACTTGAAGCAAATCAACTTTTATTAAACTTGAACAAGCCGTATGGCTTTTCTTTTGCTATAGACCAAAACGCTCTGAACACGAGCAACCGAGGCAACTTAATTGTGTTTTCTATTTTTTGGTATTCTTAGTTTTGGTATTCCAAAATACATCTAACCTAACAATGTATTTATAGGTTAGGAAACTAACTAAAACTAACAAGGATTTGACCAATAATTCTTTTACAATTATTTTTCCAAAAACAAAACAACTAATTAAAATACCAATCTAAATAGGATTTAGTTTAATCCTAGTATCAACCAATTGAATTCTTTCTGTTATAAAAATAAAAAATAGTGGTCTGAATCCATGCACCCATGTTAGATAAATTATGACGTTTGGTGCAATGTTTAGAAACTAACACAAGATTGGCAAACGTAACGAGGAATGGAGTACCACCATGCTGTAATAAATAAGAGTGGAGGTACATACTGTTAGATGTACAAAGCCAAAGAATTGCCCTCAAAATTTGCTTATAAATTGAGGCATTGTTGAAGCACAAAAAGCATCCCAAAAACATTCAGCAAAGGGCATATTTCAACCTTCTAGCGTTTCTTTCTTTTCTTTTAGAAATCATTCTTTCATTTTCCTTTGTTTTTAGAAAGCTTTTGTGGAATTTTGGTGTTTCACCTTTGTAAATTTGTTTCCACATATTAGTAAATTTTGGTACCGCATCCGGCTGTGGACATAGGTCACATTGATCGAATCACGTAAATTTTTGTGTCCATTATTTCATTTATTTTTTTCATTATTGTCCTTATTATTATTTTGGCCTATTAAATACAACGTGAGATTAGATTTTTCCCTAATAATATTAAAATTAATAGTATTATATTTTTTTTCAACTACAAGTACTAGTACTTGGTATAAATATACTATATATTAATGTTTCAATTTATGCTCCTATCTATTATATGGATATACCAACATGTAGATATACCAGGATGTTCGGTCTAATAAGGCTAGCTACTATGGAATATTTACCAGTGTTTTAAAACTCGGACCGGGAAGCAAACTGGTTGACCTACTGGTTTAGGGGTCAACTAGTCGGACCGGTCGGATCAGTTTTAAAAATCGAATACCATAAATATATTTAATAAAATTATATTAGGTAAATATCAATGTATCTTACCCTTCATCTCAAAATTAAAAAAAAACAAATTACGAATATAACATTCAATTAAATTCAATAATAAAATAAAATAAATTATTTATTCTTTATCAAACAAAATGAAATTCTAATGAAGTTAGGTAAACACCATAAATAAATTGTTCAAAATTGTGTTTTTTATAAATAATAATTATTTCTTTGATTAAATTGTATTTACTTTGATTTGATCTCTTGATGAAAAAAAATAGTATGGCAAAGGGAAAACAAGCATAGTAACTTAATGAATATTTTACTTTTTTTATTGTGACCATTAATAAAAGTGACAAAATATGCATTATGGAATAAAACATTATTTCATTTTTGTAACTTAATCGCAAATTTTTTTTATTTGTGTGGTTTAAAGTTTAAACATTGGTAAAGGTAGGTGTTTATTGTTTTTTATTTTACTTTTTTATTAATTAATAATATTAATAATTATTTTGTTTGAAACCCAATAAGCAACAAAGTATTGAGATTTCAAATCCCATTAAGATGAAAATAAAGTTCCGATTCAATGTATTCAAATTCAAAAAATCGTGATTTAAAAGCATTTATGAAAAGATAATGATAATAAAATTCGAATTAAAAGCACAATCTTAATCAAATTTGAAGAAAATCATTTATCGTTAGATAAATGCTAATTTCACTCATCTCATTTATCTCCTTTCCTATCAAAACAGATCTAACTCATCATCTTCTCTGATATTTTATCCTTTCCAAAAAGATATGTTCTAAAATGGGGTGTTTTGAGAATTTTCATTTGCCCTTGCTGGCCTAATGCATTGTACATATTGATTTCAACATCCATAGATGCCCTGTTCAATTTGATATGAAATTAAAAGAGAGAGAGAGAGAGAAAGACAAAGACACGAGTAAAGCCAAATACACTGCCGTGAAGATCTACAAGCATATGTAAGCTTCCATTGAAGATCTGTTAAGCATGAGTAAGGTTGTAAGTTCCAGAAGATTTGTGGTCAAAGGTCAAATGTGAAGTAAAAAAAAAAAAGAAAACCCGGTTTTGCCCGGTTCCCGATTTTCCCTGTTGAACTCGAGTTTTGACCGGGTTTGAGCATTTATGTAACATCCGAGCTTTTCAATCAACTCGGATTGGATAGGGTAACGGTTCCCGGTCCGACCGGTCCGATCCGAGTTTGATAACACTAGATTCATGGGTGGGACATACTCTTCTATTCTGATTTATAGTTTCGGTCGGATATATGGTTCATTTGGAGGAGAGACGAATTACATGAAAAAAAATGAGCATTAGCGATTGAGTATATTTGTCACTAGAGAACCCATTTTCGTCACTAAATACTGTTAGTCATTCCATTGTCAACATTGAAGTGTGGATACTAAAGTTTTGATGCTAAAGAGTACTAGGAATACATTTTCATATCTCGTCACTAAACCTTCATAATGGATGAACAATTGAATTATATCTAGCTATATGAACAATATGGGTCAACTAGATGCATTATATCTCGCCATCATGTACATTAATCTACACATATTGAAACCAAAGCATAAATTATATAGAGCAAATTATTTTTGAATTGTATTTGTCATCATGTACACTCTACACACATGGTTGGAACTTCATACCAAAAAAAAAAAGCCATATATTGGAATCAAAGCATAAATTATATAGAGTGAATTATTTCATTCATCCCTCAAAATAAGCTTTTATTTCATTTTGTTCACTATTTTTTTTAAAAATATTTTATTTCATTTTTGTCCTTCATGTTTTTTAAATATTATTTTAGTTTTGTCCCTATTCTGTAAAATTTTATTTTTCATCCCTCATGTTAAAATTTGAATTTTAAATTGTTCTTTGTCTATTTAATTTTCACTTAAAATCTAATTTGAACAACTCTTTAAGAATATATGACAAATAAAAATATAGAAAATTTATAAAATTTCTATATGAACAACTCTTTAAGACACATATGCCATGTATATGAAGTGGTCGATTGAATTTTTCTTGCATGAAAATTGAATGAAGAACCATTAAACTAAAATTGAAATATGAGAGACGAAAATAAAACCTTTATAGAATGCAGACAAGCGAAAGGAACTTCTAAATTAATAGACGATAATATGTCGTTCAAAACCAATTATACATTTTTGGATAAATGACTCCAATAACCCCTTAACTTAGGGGTGAGTATACTTTATTCTTAATTTTGAAAAAGTTACATTTTGATTTTTCAAGTTGAATTTTGTTGCACAAATATTGATCCTCAACTCATCTTTCATTCATTTCACAAGTAATACTGTTAGTTGAAAAATGAGTTTTGAAACCATTTGTGTAATAAAATTTAAATTAACAAATCAAAATATAACTTTTTCAAAATTAGGAACCCTTGTTCCATAAGTTAAGGGACTATTGGGGTTATTTGCCTGACCTTTCCATTCAGTATGAAATGTTAGAGTTGATTTAAAGGCAACATGAAAATGAGGGCAATCTAAACAATATCAAAACTAATGAAATATATAAATGAAAGAAAATTAAGATATAATTCATGTATTTATTCTTGTGCTTTTCGCCATTTTTAATCCTGTTACTCGGCAGTGGACAATATACAACAGCAACAGAAATGCACACAACAGCAACAACAACGGAAGAATTCTGATACCAAGTTGATGGTGCCTGACAATTAGGCCAAGTGAGAATCATTAGTAGTCATAAAAATTCATATTCTCAAATTATAAAATAAATGTCAAACTCTAAAATTGCATGGAAATATGCTTTAATTTACTTGTTATTTTCATCTCCTGTTATAGGTCAGTATAAGTTTTTTAAAGTTGATTATACATAATCAACTAAACCAATGCTATATAGAAAAAACACAAACATTCTTGAATAAGACAATCAAGTTTAAGTTTTGGATTATTCTTTTATACATTTCATTTTACGTGGATCTTTCACACATGCATAATTATATGTAAAACTTTATGAGATTCTAATGTAAACATTGCGCAATCTAACCTAACCTTCGCCTCTCTCCTGTTATGCCTTCATCTGTTAAGATCTTCAAAACTTTTTCTCCTGTTCCTGTTCGACCTTCATCCTGTTCTGCCTTCATCTGTTAAGATCTTCACAACTTCTTCTCCTGTTATGACTTCATCTGACAGTACAGTGCCCTTAAAGGCATAATATTTTCTACATTGTCACCAAAAACACTGTCAGGAGGCAAAGAAAGCAAGTTAGAAATTGAGGCCGCACGGCACACATGGAGGCCAAGTGAGCACAGATGTCCTAAAATTTCCAGTTTCTAAATTTTATAATCTCAACTCCAAATTTTCATTGGATTATTGTGTTTTGGAGTATTGAGTTTTGATTATGATCAAGATTTTGCTTCTTTGATTATGATCAGGATTATTGAGTATTGAGTTTTAATTTCCACCGAAGCAAAAGATATCAGCTGGTAGGTTTATTTCATATTTAACACAAACCTTATTATCAGTGTTGATAAATTTCCACAAGTCGCAAGTACTTGCGGAAACAGTTCTATCTATTGCAAAACAAAGCCAATGTTCCTCCAACTATATCTGTGTATATATAATTCACATCAGATTAATAAAGCTTGATATACTTTCTCTTCAACTATTCAGAAATATCTATATTCTATAATTCAACATGGTATCAGAGCCAATTCAGATTGAAGGCATTCCTCCTTCGTCCTCATCACCAACATCCTCGACGAATCCATGTCATCCTCGGAACAACATCCAAGACCTGTCCCTCCTATCAATCACATTGCACAAACTCACAAACCATAATTACTTGCAATGGTCCAACTCTGTTCTTATGTTCATCCGAGGGAAAGGAAAAGAAGACAACCTTGCTAATAATATCACTATCATAGACAAGCCAACTGAACAAATTAAAACATGGAAGACAGATGACTCCATGATCATGGCATGGCTGATCAACTCTATGACTTCAGAAATCAGCGAGAATTTTCTTCTGTTTCAAACAGTCAAAGAAATCTGGGAGGCTGTCCAAGAAACTTTTTCTTGTAGGGACAACACAGCTGAGTTGTTCAAGATCGAAGGCCTACTTCATGATCTGCGACAAGGTGAAAGCTCAGTCACCTCATACTTCACCAATCTTACTCGTTATTGATAGAAGATTGATCTCTTAGAGTCACATGACTGGAAGTGTCCAACCGATGGAGAAAATCATAGGAAAATTGTCAAAACCAAATGAGTGGTCAAATTCTTGTTTGGCCTTGACAAGTCCCTGGATGAAGTGAGGGGAAGGATTCTCTCAACAAAAACCTTGCCCAACATTCGCGAGGCTGTTTCAGAAGTAAGGCATGAGGAAAGTCATCGCAAGGTCATGCTCGGAAGGACCTCCTCAAGCTCTCTCGACAGCACTGCTCCTTTGTCGTATGAAGCTAGTATCAGTGACATACCTCCCTAGAATACTAGCCAAGTGGCATCCCAGACACATCAAGACAACAAGAATCGCCGAGGATGCCCATGGTGTGATCATTGTTGTCGTTCAGGACATACTCGGGAGACATGTTGGAAGATCCACGGAAAACCAGCTGACTGGAAACCGCGTGGACATATTGCAGCCTCATCACAGTTCAACCCAGATCAAATGAACATTCTGCATTCTCTCATCAGTTAGGTTCAGGGAACATCAACATCATTAGCACCTCCACAAGCAAGCACTTGACATGTTTCTTAACAAGGTAACCTTTCCACTGCATTATGTGTAAACAGCTCCACACCCTGGGTAGTCGACTCTGGTGCATCTGATCACATGATGGGTAATTCTTCCTTCTTCATTTCATATACACTATGCACCAGAGACATCTATGTCAGTATTACGGATGGTTCAAAATCACGAGTGGTTGGCACAGGAATGGTTAAAGTATAACCACTAATCACCCTCCATTCAGTGTTCTTTGTGCCTTAATTGAATTGCAATCTTTTGTCTGTTAGAAAACTCAATATGGATCAAAACTGTGTTACCAAATTCAATTCTAACTCTTGTGTTTTTTAGAACCTGAATTCTGGGAGAATGATTGGCAGGGCTGAGCTTTGTGGAGGCCTCTATCTTCTCAGATCATCAATTCCACCACCTTCTAGAATAACACACCCGTCTACATCTCCTTGTTTTAAATCCTTGTTAGTAGCTAATAATAACGAGGATATTATGATGTTGCATTACAGACTTGGACACCTTAATTTTGTGTACCTCAAACGCATGTTTCCATTGCTTTTCATTAATAAAGATGTCAAATATTTTACTTGTGATTATTGCCAGCTTTCAAAACATTCTCGTAGTACATATGCTCCAAAACCGTATAAACCAACACAACCTTTTTCCATGATACATAGTGATATATGGGGGGCATCTAAGGTAGCAAATATATCTGGGGCTTAATGGTCCTTGCTCTTTGTTGATGATCATACACGGTTTTAATGGGTGTTTTTAATGAACCATAAATCAGAAGCAAACCAACTGTTTAAAGATTTTCTCCGTATGATTCAAACACAATTCAGTGCACACATTCAAGTTTTTCATTCAGATAATGCACTTGAGTTTTTCAACTCAACACTTGGAAATTATTTCTCTTCTCAGGGGAATGTCCATACTAGTTCCTGCACAGACACACCACAACAAAATGGCATTACCGAGCGTAAGAATAGGCATCTATTAAAGTTGCACGTTCACTTATGTTTACATCTAAAGTACATAAACATTTTTGGGGAAAAGCCGTGTTGACAGCCACATATCTTATAACTCGCATGCCCTCTCGAACATTGCAATTCCAAACACCATGTCAATCCCTTCTCCACACATATCCTACTACACATCTCATTAATACTATCACACCCAAACGTTTTGGTTGCACGGTGTTTGTCCATCAGTATCATCAATCCAAGCTTGATCCCAAGGCTATTAGATGCATCTTTATAGGTTACTCTCCTAGACAAAACGGGTACAAATGTTACTCTCCTACCCTAAGGAAGATATTTACCTCTATGGATGTCACCTTCCATGAATCACAACCGTTTTACACTTTCCCTGCGATTGAGGGGGAGTCATCATTATCACAATCACAGGTCTGGGAACCTAGCACAGACATTCAAAATATTCAAATCACACAGCCATGTCAGCATAGTGATACTTCACCATATAAAACATATATACCATCATCACCACAACCTTCCACACTCAATGAATAACCTTCCACACTCAATGAACCATCTATGTCAAACACTCAATCTCAAACTCAATCATGTCTAAAAGGTGCACAAACTCAGCAAAGCCATGAAAGCGCTCCAGCAGAGGTGATTGAAACCACTGAACAAGGTAACAGTTATGAACCTTTAATATCTGAACCTTTAGTATCTGACAATAATTTGCCGATTGCTTTGCACAAACCGCCCCGAATACGAAACTCTAATAAAAGCAATGACTTTGTATACTACGGAAAGCTATCAGCAAAATTCTGAGCATTCTTGTCGAAGGTGGATGAAGTTCAAGTACCAAACTTAATATATGAAGCTCTCAAGGACCCAGCATGGCGAGAAGCCACGTATAAAGAATTTCAAGCTCTTGAGGATGCAGAGATAGTACAATTCAGAACAAGGTCTACAAACTAAAAAAATCATTGTATGGCCTTAAACAGTCCCCTAGGGCATGGTTTGAGCGATTCTCGAAAGTGCTCAAAGTGCATGGCTACAAGCAGTGCCAAACAGATCACACTTTATTCGTGAAACATGCTTTGGATGGGAAGTGTGCGATACTGAGTGTATAGTAGACGATATCGTTATCACAGGAGATGATAAGGAGGAAATCAGTAGATTGAATCAGATCCTGGCTAAGGAATTTGAGATTAAAGATCTGGGTCACATGAAGTATTTTCTGGGTATGGAAGTAGGGAGAACATAGGACAAGATTGCAGTGTCACAAAGGAAGTATGCCCTGGACCTACTCAAGGACACAAGGATGATGGGGTGCAAGACAAGTGAAATTCCCATGGACTCAAATGTGAAACTCATTCCACGAAGCAAAATGAAGCTTTATGTGACAAAGGACAGTACCAACACCTCGTGGGCAGATTGATCTATCTCTCCCATATGCGTCCAAATATTGGGTTCGCAGTCAGTTTAGTGAGTAGGTTTATGAATAATCCATCTGATACTCATATGAAGGCGGTGTTTAGAATCCTACGCTACTTGAAGGGGAGTCCAGGCAAAGGAATTATATTCAGGAAAGGAACAAGTCGGAGTGTAGAAGTGTACACTGATGCTGGTTGAGCAGGTGATGTATCAGATTGGCGATCCACATCTGATTATTGCTTATATGTATAGGGCAATCTCGTGTCATGGTGTAGTAAGAAGCAGCATGTAGTGTCAAGGAGCAGTGCTGAGGTCGAATTTAGAGCTCTTGCTCTTGGAGTTTGTGAGGGGATGTGGCACAAGAAAGTACTTGAGGAGCTCAAGGTTGATCATGGCAAATCTGTAAGCATTCTTTGTGGCAATCAATCTACTTTGAATATTGCTAAAAACACAGTACAACATGATCGAACAAAGCATATAGAAATCGATAGGCATTTCATAAGTGAAAAAATCGATGAAGAAACAATCAGCTTGAGCTATGTTCCTACACGCCACCAAGTGGCTGATATTCTAACCAAGGACCTACCTCTGCCAAATTTCTAGGAGTTATGTAGCAAGCTTGATCTCCGGAGTATCTACGATCAATCTTGAGGGCGACTGTAGATTAGAGCTGACTTAGTCGTATAGACTTTGTTATATAGATTCCTACTAATATGTAGTTGCCGATCCTATTTGTGTGAATCTTCATAACAATATCTGTGTATATATAATTCACATCAGATTAATAATTGATAAACTTTCTCTTTAACTATTCAAAAATATCTATATTCTATAATTCAACAAATGGCTGTCTCCATGGGAAGTCCAAATGATCAGGAATTTATGTTCCTCTATGATTTTGTTCCCAGGGTCAACATCTCACACCCACTTGTAATTTTTTTCTGCCCTATTTAAAAGAAAGTCAAGAAGTTTATACTTCTTGGTGACAGGATCAAATCCCATGGTAAATGGTTTCCAATAATTCAGTTCAGTTCTTCTGTTCTCCGGGAGAGGTATCTTTTCCTCTGTGGTGATATTGAGCATTTTAAGTTTGTGTTTTGACCAACCTGACAAGCATATTAGGCCATGGATAACACTAGTGCAAGGCACAGATTTGCAGAAAATATGCATATGAATTTGAAACGAAACTACTACATCAAGATTCGTTGGAACCAGAGTTTCAATACAATTATCACTTACTCCCAAGTAAAAAAGAATAGAGGAAGCATCAGGCCTAGTTCGAGCATGAATATGATGGGCTTCAACAAAATAGGGATCGTAAATAAGATCAAGCCATGCCTTGCAAATGCACTTGAATTGCATGAGAGACTTTGCTGGAAGTAGTTTGAGTACGTTAAAGAGTACATCGTTAGGGATTTGAGGGTAGATTTCAACTTTGTCATTCATCGTTCTGATCGACAAATAACGTATGTTGTGCTGTTTTCTTGGATGGTTTTTCGGCTAGGGCAAAGTAAAAAACATCATTAACAAGTAAAAAGGTATAAGAAAGGAAGAATTAATAGAATTGTTTCATGTTTATATTTTCCTTTCCTATGAGAAAAGTTATGGCAAATAAATTAAAGAGGTTATGAGCAGGAGTTACTAAACGTTTTAGATATCAAAACAAATTCTAACAAAACCTAGAACTCTATTATTATTATTATATTGTTATTATTATTATGAAAGTAATTAATTAAGTCAATTCTAAGAGATTAAATTTTAATTTTTTAGTAATAAATCAAAATAAAATGAAGAATTTCGTATTTAAATATTTATTCACATAAAGCCCAAAAAAGTAACATTAAAGTTATGAAATTTTTTTAAGTCAAATTAAACAGTAATAAAATTAAAAATCTTATTATTATTTTGAAGGTAAGTAGAATTTAAGAGATTCAAACTTTAGTATTTTTAATAACTTGTAGTGATATAAATTGTATTCTGAATGAAATATTACAATATTTTTAAACCTTACCATTAATTATTAAGACACGAGATCTTCTATCCAATATTTTTTCTGTCTTATCCTGTCTTAATTAAAACTACGTCGTATGGTTTACTAATCTCTTAGTTAGGGTCTAATAATTGTAAAGTAATTTTAATGATATTTATGCATTTAGTCCCTACTTTTAATGAAACTACGTAGTTTTGAACATTAAACAGAATAAGACACGATAAATATTAGACAGAGGATCTGATCTCAATTATTAATAAAAAAGGAACTATATTTTCCTTGTGTTTCTACTCACTTTTAAATAATCTCGTATTTATTCACATACAGCCAAAAAAAGTAGCATTAAGAGTTATTAAATTTTTTTAAATCAAATCAAATTATGATAAAATTAAAATTTTATTATATTTAGGAGGGTAGATAGAATTAATTATAAGAGATTGAAACTCTAGTATTTTAATAATTTGTAGTAATATAAATTGTATTCGGATTGAAAGATTATAACATTTTTAAACCTTACAATTAATTATTATTATTATTAAAGGAAGTATGTTTTCGTTGTGTTTTTACCCAAATATGCTTAATCGACAACGATTCTGAATGGCTTTTTTGGGTCAAATTCCATCAATTTTGCCAAAGAGGAACCAAAAACTAGAGAACTCAGAAAATAGTCGGTTTCACATGCGTTTTTGTAAAAAAATAAACTTGTGGGAGTATATGTACCATAATTGCAACTTGCAAGCATATCAACTGGGATATTATCCACGCTAAAGCAATGTAAACATTGACGTAGACATGACCACGAGATTCTGGAACCGGTCCCAATTCCGTAGTCATTGGAAACATAACCGAACTATCGAGGGGCGGTTCTGATTATGGTTACAGTTTTATTGTATTTTCATTTTTTATTACAATTACGATTTTATTCCAGTTTCGGATTGGATTACCTCCGAATTTGATCTTGATTTTTTATTCCATAATATAAATTAGGGTTTAGAGTTTTATAAATTTTAATATCGAAAAATTTTATAAGTTAGAATCTTAGATATTTAGATGGTTAGAAATTAATAAAACTTTCAAGGTGTTATAATTTTAATGCCAAAAAATTTTACAATTTAGAATGTTAGATAATTAGATTGTTAGAAAATAATAAATGAAGAAACTACTAAGTTTTATTCAATGGGATAGAAAAAATTACAAATTAAGAATTTTAAATCATAAAAGTTCTACAAGTTAGAAATTAATAAAAGAAGAAATACTAAATTTTATTCATAGTTGATGGTTTAAACTTAAATACTACATTAATACACTTGCAAATTTAAGTGTATTATGATATACAATAATACAACTATACAAATAAAACTATGACATTTATATAAAAATCACTAAATATCAAAATCATAAAATTTGAAAAATATAATAAATTATTTTAAAATTTTAATAATCTAAAAGCATACAATATCAAAAATTTCTTTATTTTTAATAAACTAATAGTCGCCGTCGTTATTGGCTCTCTCAACATTGGTTATAGGTGAAATAGTAATACAAGTAGAGCTATCATCGATGGTGGCGTCTAAATTAAAATTTTCTTCTATGTCTTGTTTTTGTTCTCTACAAGCAATTTTACTCCAATCATCTACTAAAATTTGAATCTATAAGGACATGTGGGTCAAACATTACCGGGTCTTGTCTAAAATATTGACACCTTGACTAAAAACTTGTTTCACAGGAATGGTTGACATTCGGTTTCCAAAATTTATTGGGCAATCAAAGAGATGACGGGCATATTTTTATCTTCTTCTTCCACTATCTAATACTTTGAAGTTATCAATACTACCACACTCCAACTTGTTATCACTAAAATCAAAAGAAGTGATTAAATATTCCTCAAGTTCTGTACTAGTAGCACCATTATGTTTTTTTAACATTTAAAACATTTCTAATTTAAACCGGGAGGGATAAAAGAAAATCCAAAACAGATAGTTGAAAAATTATTGTGACTACTGCTAGTGCTAGTGCTAGTGCTAGTGGTACTACATACTAGTAAGAATTTGATGACGAAAATTAATAGAACATTCATCGTATAATGCATTTGTTATATTTTTAGTCTCATTTATATACTTACTTGCATTTAATTGTATAATTTTTCAATCATTTGAAAAACAATCATTTAACATATTATAATATAAATTCAAATATTGTTCTAAACCTTTAAATTTAAAATGAGGATCACAAACAATAGCAACTAAATATAAAAGTGAAATTTCTTTATAATAATTAAGTCATTTTTTCAACATGTGAAGAATACTTTGCATCAAAGTTTCATCGTTTATATGACTTTTTAACACATCAACTATATTACATGCTTCAACTAAAAATAAATGAGAAGTTGAATAATACACACGTGCAAATATACAAGTAACATCCTTAAAAACTTTTAAAACTTGTAACAATTTTAAACAAGAATTCCAATGAGTATGAAGCAATACAATTCCAAGACAAGAGTTATCGATTTAAAAATTAAATAACAATGAACTATATTTAGAAGAATGACTAAGTAAGTCATAAGTTGAATTCCAACAAATTGGTACGTCCTATTTAAAACTTTTATATTTTTGTTCATTTTGTATACAATATTTTACCCATAATTTCATTAAACTTGGATATTGTTCGGTCAAATATTTAATTGTATCTTTAATTGGTTTAATATTATTTTCTAATGCATGTAAACTATTTTGAATAGATACATTTAAAATATGACATATACATCTAACATAAAAAAAATTTCCACTAATCATTTTGGTGCACAAATATTTTTTAATTCTACAATAGATGCATTATTACCTGATGCATTATTAAAACCAATCGAAAAAAGTTTATCCGACAAATTATATTTTGGTAAAATAACACTAATCAATCTAGATATATTTTGGACCGTGTGAGAATAATTAAAAATTCTAAATGCAATTACTCTTTTTAGTAGAAACCAATTTGAATCTACCCAATGACAAGTTGTACCCATATAACTATTTATTTGCTAATGATCACTTCAAACATATTGAAACACGAGAATCTAATTTTGAAAAATATTCTCATAATTTATTTTTTTCTTTTTTATCATTTTTATAATATCATGTGTTAAATTTGTTCGAGGGACACGTTTAACTTGAGGAATTGTATTTTCTTATACTAATTTTACAAAATCTTGTTTTTTACTAAATGAAAATGATAAATGTTGTGTACAAACAAATCTAGCTAAACCATCTCTCCAATTTAAATCACTAAATTTAATTGATTTTAAACTAGAAGAAGAAGAACCTCGTGTTGAGCAAAACAAGTTAATTACATTTGTGACTTGTGAATGCCAATATCTTGAGGGTGCATTTTCACCAAATGCTTGTTTAGTGTTCCATATCCGCTCTCAATTTTGAATGCATGTGATTTTTCGCAAAAAATTTCATTTTTCGTCACTCACTGGATGAACGTGGAAAAATTCATACTGTTCTCCACGTTGCTACGTTCAGCACCACCCACGTTGCGACATGCGACTCCCTAAGTCGCGACTTTGGGGAATTGCCCTGTTTTAATTTTTAAGTTTTTATTTCTTTTTAGGAAGGTTATCACAAACAATTACTTTCCTTAATGCTTAATGGTTCTTTTATGAATTTTAAGTAGAGTTTTCATTATTATAGCCTATTTAAAGGCATCTTCTTCATGAAATAAGAGTTTATGATGAATTTTGAAAGAAACCTCTTTGAGCTTTTGCTTTGAGAAACCTTCATTATTGGGAGTAAACCAATATTGAATTTCAATAAACTTATAAGCGTGACGTTAGGTAATTTATCTTCCCGCTCTTAATTGAGAGCAAGCCAAGCTAATTTGCTTAACATCAAGATTACTAAGGTTAAGTATATTTTCTTGTATAACGTAAGGGTTTGAATCAATATCCAAGTGTTTGCGTTAAATATCGGTTTTGTTGTTTTTGTGTCTTGTTCTTGTTTGTGTTGAATTCGTGCTAGACCGACAAATTATATACCACGTGCAAGGATCACCTTACCACGTGGCATCATACAATTTTCATAATATAACCCACAATTATTCCGGTTATAATGGGTCATTGATCTTAGCCAAATAAATTCTTGACTGGCCTTATGAATTGCTATAATTTCAATATGAATCGAAGAAGTGACAGCTATTGATTATTTTATGGATCATCATGAAATAGTTGTATTACCACGTGTAAATAAATATACATTTTGAGATATTGCTTTATGTGGGTCAAATAAATACCTAGCATTGCCATAACCAAATAATTCAGATTGAGAATCATATGAATAAAATAATCCAAGATCAACTGTTTCTTGTAAATAATGAAGAATATTTTTAATATCATTCCAATGTCATTTTTTAGGAGATGAACTAAATCTCACTAATAAGTTTTAATATAAATGAAATATATGGCCTTGTACAATTAGAAAGATATATAAGTGCAACGATTACACTAAGATATAGTACTTAAGGATCAAGAATAATGGCAATGTGGTGACCCATTTGTCCCGATTAAAGCTTTTGGGTTTGTTGGAACAAGTTAAGGGGCGCCCAAGAAAGTTGGTTCTCGTTTGGAGGCAAAAGAGTAAGAAATTAAGAAGTAGAAAAGACACAGGCAGTAAGCCACGATGTGACGTCGGGCCTGATGCACGTTGCGACATCCACCCAAGTTGCGATGTCCGTCGTCACACGTCGCAGCGTCCATAATTTTTAGGTTTTTATTTTTTAGTTGTTTTGCCCGACATCGTAACGTGGGAGGCCTTGGACATTGTGACGTTTGGAAAATAATGGCGTTAGTTATTTTATATTTTCACAATTTTTAGGGTTTTTGAGTTTTTAAAGTTTCCTTATTTGTTAGTTCATTTAGGTCTTGTTTTAAACCTGTAAATAGTCCTTTTCTTTCATTGTAATAGATAGAGAATGTTTTTAAAACTTTGAGATAATAAGAAATTTCAGGATTGGTTTGTTCCTTGTGATTTTGTTTGTTGTGATGGATTTCATTGTTACAAGTTATGAGAGTTGAATTGTTTGCACGAGGCGGCCATTCAATTGGTGTTTTAATTCCAATCTACTCGTTAGATTGTTCGACATTCATAGATTTATTCGAAAACGGTTCTAAACTATTTGCTTCCGTGGCATAACAAAATCGGGCTTTGAGCGAGTTGATCCGGATTTTGCTATCAAAGAATTTCTTCATCATCCTCTCTCGGTCTAAAAGGATCTTTAATAAGGTCTAGTGATCGAACGACCATTGGGGTACTCAATAGATGTGCTTTATCCATATAAAACCGCTTTAATACCTTTTGGGTATACACAATTTGATGAATAAAAACCCTACTTTTCAAATGTTCAATTTGCAAACCAAAGCAAAATCTCATCTTTTTAAAATCTTTAATTTCAAATTCTTTCTTCAAATATTTAACTGCCATTTGGACCTCTTCAGGAGTTCCAATTAAATTGATATTATCAACATACATGGCAATAATCACAAATTTTGACCTATTTTTCTTTATGAAAATACATGGACATATTAGGTTATTTGTATAACCTTCTTTAATTAAACATTTAGTAATATGGTTATACCACATACGTCCAAATTTTTCAATCCATACAAAGACCTTTGTAATTTAATAGAATAATTTTCTCTAGGATTTGATTTCTTTGCTCCAGGTATACTAAATCCTTCAGGAATTTTTATATAGATATCATTATCTAATGTCCCATACAAATAAGTAGTGACTACGTCCATCTGACACATATCAACTTTTTCATGCACTGCTTAACTGAGAAGATATTTAAATGTAATTCCATCTACTACAGGTAAATATGTTTCATCATAATCAAGTCTTTGTGAAAATCCTTGGGTTACAAGTCATGTTTTATATATTTTATAGTTCTCGTTTCTTTTTCGCACAAATACCTATTTAAATCCCTCTAACTTTACACTTTTTAGTGTTTAGACTACACATCCAAATACTTTTTCTTTTTCCAGTGAATCCAATTAAGATTGGATCCCATCTTTCTATTTTAACCAATCATTTCTTTTTCGACATTCATTAACCGATCTAACTTCATGATCCTCATCTTCTTTCATAATATCTAGTGCAACATTATATGCAAAAGCATTATCAATAATTGTTTCTTTTTTATTCCAACTCTTTCCTGTAGTGATGAAATTTATTGAAGTTTCTATAATATCATTCTTTTCAGGAGTAATCTCTTCAAGAGCAACCTCTTCAGAAGATTGAATTTGTCACTAACAATATTTTGCAGTTCTTAACTCTCTTTTAATACTCTTTCTTCAAGAATTTTTACCTTTGAAACCAAGAGGTCTACCATGCTTTAGGCGTGCTTAAGACTTATTAGCACTTGTAATTTGTTCTTTAGGGAAATCAATTTTAACCGGAGTATTTTCAGTAATAATATGTGATTTAATAACTAATATGGAGTCAGTAAATGCATTCGACAATTGATTTGCAATTCTTTACGAATGTATAATCTTTTGAACTTCCAGTTCATATTTTTTCGTACAAGGATCAAGGAAATCAAGCATTATTTTCCATTTAATTTCCTTTTTGGTTGATCTTTACCTCCCACTAATGTCAGAAAATACGATTTGTCAAAATGACAATCAACAAATCTTGCAATAAATAAATCACCTCTTAATAGTTCAACATATCTAATTATAGAAGGTGATTTGTACCCGACATATATCCCCAATTTTTTTGGGGAAATTTTAGCATGTTGTGGT
This sequence comes from Ophiorrhiza pumila, assembly GCA_016586305.1. Classification (NCBI taxonomy): domain Eukaryota; kingdom Viridiplantae; phylum Streptophyta; class Magnoliopsida; order Gentianales; family Rubiaceae; genus Ophiorrhiza; species Ophiorrhiza pumila. The sequence goes on along the minus strand of BLIW01000003.1, from coordinate 25,198,184 downwards.
GGTGCAATTGGGATATAAGCTGCACAACCAAAAGTTCTCAAATGAAAAATATTGGGCTCATAGCCAAAAGCTAATTATATGGTGGAGTAATTATGATCACTGATAAGTCAGTTTTATACTAGCTTAATTATCTTGTTTTCACTTGGTTTTGTGTGTTTTCATGCTTATGAATGCATATTTGTGAAAGCTTGTGTAAGGAATGGTGTGAACTTTTTTCTTGATAAAAAAGGCTGAAAATTAGTAACTATGTGATGTGTGAGCTCTACCTTGGCTTTTGTTGTGTTTAGTGGCAATCTGTGTGATGTTGTGTGTAATTTACAAGTTTATGTGAAGAAGTGCGTGTGATGTGTTTGTTAGAAGAAAGGCTAAGATTTATGCAAGTATGTACGAAGTGGCTGTGAAGGCAAGGCACTAGTGTGTGTATGCATTGCATCGCCGCACCACACCCACGGGCATATGCCACACATCGTCGCACCACACCTTGCACATCGCACCACGCATCGCCGCAAAATCACGCACGCATCGCCGCATGATCACGCACAACGCTCACACACATCACGCACATATTACTGCACATCTTCGCCACATCGCCGCACAACACTCACATACACCGCATGCACACAGCCCTCCGTACACATGCACTACACTCTTGCTGCACTAAGGCACTACAATCATGCACCACATGCACTACACAACACTACACTTCATGCACAACTCTTGCACTCTTCATGCACAACTCATGTACTCCTCAAGCACACCACAAGCACAACTTAAGCACTCATAGCACACTCTCATCACACAAGTGCAAGCATGAGCACACCTACACTAATGCACACTTCTACGCATGCAACATGCATACTTGTGCTACACTTGTGCATGCTCTTGCTACACTACATGCACAACACAACACACACTTCTTTTGCATCATTTGCACACACTCTTGCATGCATACACCAAGCACTCCACACAAGCACGAGCACCACAAGCACCACACACGACATGCACACTACGAGCATAATGCTTGCACACACACATTTGCACCTGTGCACTAAAACACAAGGGGCGGCCGCTACATGAAAGTTGATGTGAGGGGGCGGCTGCCCTATGAAAGTTGATGTAAGGGGGCGGCCGCCCCATAGAAAATGTTTACATGGGGCGACTGCCCCGGTCGGCCGCCCCAAGCATTTGTGAAGTTTTTCTTGTCAAAAATTTGGCTAAGTGTTGGGCTTTACTTCTCGTTCCTGCAGGTGATGAAGTGATGTAGGACAAGATCGGGCCTTGATGCAAGCATCTTGAAGTCCAAGTTTCGTTTGAGTTTATTTTACTTTCTTAATTAGTTTTGTTTCTTAATTTGATTGTTTTCTTAATTAGGCGTCTTTCTTTTGTTTCCTAATTAGAATTAGGAATTCTTAGTTCTATATAAACCCTTGTATGCCTTTATTTGGTAGACAACTCTTATTATTCAGATTTTGATATTTTGATATCCTTCAAATTCTGCGGAATTTGTGTCTTTTGTGTTCTTTTCGAAGACTGTGTTCTTCCACGTATCTGTCCCGCGTTAGGTGGTATCAGAGACCAAGGTTTCTCCTTGTTTGCGATGACCAATCTAGACGGTGAAGATGTTACCCTTTCTGACGTGATCAGAGAGGTTCGAAACTTAGCAACTGCACTTCAATCCTTAACTGTTCGTGTAGATAGGTTAGAAAGGGAATTGCAGATTGTTCCAGGAAATATAAGTGGCGAAAATGGTGTCAGGAGAGTTGCTCAAGACTCTCAAGTCAATCCGATATTACCCCAACAAACTCGTAGGGATTTGCCCAACGAGGATGATTCGTCTCATGGTATGATTGTCGAAAATAATTCAGCTTGTGAAAATTTTGATTTGATTGAAAATTTTAAATTATCTGAATTATTTGGGGAAGATAAAGAATTAGTGGATCAAGAAGAAAAAATAATTGATGATTTCCTTGACAAAAAAAGTGAAGAAAAGGAAATTATGGATATGGTTGGAGAAGAAAAGAAAATTATACTTATAGTTGGAGAAGAAAAGGAAACCATAAATATGGTTAAAGATTTAACAAGGAAAGCTAAATTAATTGATTTGATTGATTTTTCCATATATTTTAGAAATTATATTGGCGATCCTGTGTTAGCGGAACATACATGGAAGTGGAAGTATTTTTACAAAGAAATGTCAAAAGAAATTATTTCTGTATGCCATGAGATTTTTGCGAGTTACAAGATTTCTCTTGGGGGGAAGAAAATTAAATATAAGATTCAGACAGCAAAGGAAATTTCAAAGGGAATTATAGCACTTGATGGTGAAGGTTTTGATTCCAGAACGAAGGCCTTTATACCCATATCACTCGAGGCGAGTTCTTTTCAAGTGAAGGGGACTGATGTGGGACAAGATCGGGCCTTGATGCAAGCATCTTGAAGCCCAAGTTTCTTTTGAGTTTATTTTACTTTCTTAATTAGTTTTGTTTCTTAATTTGATTGTTTTCTTAATTAGGCGTCTTTCTTTTGTTTCCTAATTAGAATTAGGAATTCTTAGTTCTATATAAACCCTTGTATGCCTTTATTTGGTAGACAACTCTTATTATTCAGATTTTGATATTTTGATATCCTTCAAATTTTGCGGAATTTGTGTGTTTTGTGTTCTTTTTGAAGACTGTATTTCTTCCACGTATCTGTCCCGCATTAGGTGGTATCAGAGACCAAGGTTTCTCCTTGTTTGCGATGACCAATCTAGACGGTGAAGATGTTACCCTTTCTGACGTGATCAGAGAGGTTCGAAACTTAGCAACTGCACTTCAATCCTTAACTGTTCGTGTAGATCGGTTAGAAAGGGAATTGCAGATTGTTCTAGGAAATATAGGTGGTGAAGATGGTGTCAGGAGAGTTGCTCAAGACCCTCAAGTCAATCTGATATTACCCCAACAAACTCGTAGGGATTTGCCCAACGAGGATGATTCGTCGCATGGTATGATTGTCGAAAATAATTCAGCTTGTGAAAATTTTGATTTGATTGAAAATTTTAAATTATTTGAATTATTTGGGGAAGATAAAGAATTAGTGGGTCAAGAAGGAAAAATAATTGATGATTTCCTTGACAAAAAAAGTGAAGAAAAGGAAATTATGGATATGGTTGGAGAAGAAAAGAAAATTATAGCTTATATGTTGGAGAAGAAAAGGAAACCATAAATATGGTTTAAAGATTTAACAAGGAAAGCTAAATTAATTGATTTTGATTGATTTTTCCATATATTTTAGAAATTATATTGGCGATTCCTGTGTTAGCGGAACATACATGGAGATGGAAGTATTTTACAAAGAAATGTCAAAAGAAATTATTTCTGTATGCCATGAGATTTTTGCGAGTTACAAGATTTCTCTTGGGGGAAGAAAATTAAATATAAGATTCAGACAGCAAAGGAAATTTCCAAGGGAATTATAGCACGTGATGGTGAAGGTTTTGATTCCAGAACGAAGGCCTTTATACCCATATCACTCGAGGCGAGTTCTTTTCAAGTGAAGGGGACTGATGTGGGACAAGATCGGGCCTTGATGCAAGCATCTTGAAGCCCAAGTTTCTTTTGAGTTTATTTTACTTTCTTAATTAGTTTGTTTCTTAATTTGATTGTTTTCCTTAATTAGGCGTCTTTCTTTTGTTTCCTAATTAGAATTAGGAATTCTTAGTTCTATATAAACCCTTGTATGCCTTTATTTGGTAGACAACTCTTATTATTCATATTTTGATATTTTGATATCCTTCAAATTCTGCGGAATTTGTGTGTTTTGTGTTCTTTTCGTAGACTGTGTTTCTTCCACGTATCTGTCCCGCGTTATGAAGGCGCATTCGTTTTGGCTCGATGACATGGTTGACGCAGTAGAGGCGTGGTGCACGATGGCCCAGAGGCCGAAAGATAAGGAGAAAGTTGCTGACATGGAGCATAGCGCACGTGCATGTTTTGGAGAGTTTATCTCAACCAGTGGCATTTCTGTAATTTAGCGCTCATTTCACGTTAGCGTGTAGAATAAGCTTTGTTCCTTTATATATAGAGGAATTTGTAATCATTTACGGGACTTTTGGGACTTTTGGCGAGATTCTGATTTTCCTGAATTTTACCAGATTTTTTATCTTGAGCTGGAAATTTTCTCTCTCTAGATTTTCTCTCTCTATCATTTTAGCTCCGTTCTCGATTCCGATCGAAGATTTGATCCGATCATTGTAATTCTCTACTCAATTAAGGACGCATTTCACGATTCTTTTGTGAATTTGAAGCTGTGGAAGCATTTCAATTGGTAAATTCTTTCCATATTATGAAAATGAACTGTTTTAAGTTTCAATTTGACGAACGTGAATTAAGAATGGAGTTCTGTGGCTAAATCTATGATGTTCTAGGGTTTGAACCGGATGAATGTGAAATTAGATGACGCGATGCTATGCATTTGACACAATTACTCAAGAATAAAATCATACTAGGTTTCAATGATTGAATTATGTTAAGTTCCATGGATTTGCACTATTCTGACTTAATTAAACTTTGACTGTAGTCGCCATGCTGAGTTGAGGTGAGATTCACTGATATATGTGCGAATTGTATGAAATGAGGACTGAATGTGTGAATGTTGAGTCTTTCACTTGCTTTGCCTGATCATGTTCTGAGATGCGGTCGCCATGCCGATCGAAGATCATTTGAGTTGTTAGAAAGAAGTGAGAAGAAACTTTCTGGTGTTAGCGGAGGCTCTAGGACCTAGGTTAGGCCTTGCCATGGGAAGACCTTAGGAATTTCATGTTAGATTTGTTAACCTCGGGAAATTGGGACAATGCGGTTCTCATCCGTCACTCTTAGGCCTCGCCACGGGAAAGAGTGATGTCAAGGAAACTATAGTGCAGCGCGGTCGCCATGCTGGTTGGGAGCTAGTCTCCTAGGCATTTAGGTCTCCTCTTTGCTTAACTTGTGTGTCAATTGCATTGCGTTGTTTTTTCTAAGGTGCATTCATCCGGTATAAGAAACCTAGGACATCCGACTCATACGTGTTAACACATTTCTTTTCATTTACTGGACTTGTAGTTGTTACTTCTTGTTCCTCCCTTCTTGCTGTTGTTATCATCTGTTCTTGTGACTCATTTTTGTGACAAAATCACTGAAGTCTAGAAACCACTCCCTTCCTAGTGGATCGATCCCTCTCACCACTTCTACAGTACTGTTAGGGTAAAATTGTAGAGGTACGCAATATACCTATCAATCACTTGTCAGCTTGATTCTCTACAGTACTGTTAGGGTAAAATTGTAGAGGTACGTGATAAACCTATCAATCACTTGTCAGCTTGATTCTCATAAGTATTGCTGCATATAATATAGCATGTCCCAAGTAGATAAAAGAAGTTTATACCTCATAAGTAATGGTCTAACAATTAATTACAACCGTTTAATAATTGATTTAATTGGACCATTTTATTATGAATATAAGTTACAGGATGTTCAACATTTATTCCAATCGACATGTAATAATCATCAAAAGCATGCGACAAATATCACTAGCATTATCTAGACGAATTTTCTTAATTTTGTGATCTAAAAATTGTGCTCGTAGTTCAATTATTATTTTAGCAAGTAATTTTGCAAACGCCAAGTTGCAAGTATATAATAAACTTACATGTGACCATCTTATTGATACATCGATCCAAACTATAAAATATCCAAATGGTCTACAAGATTGATCTACAGGCTCACCTATATTACCATGAAGTCGTTCTAGAAATGCAGGAGATTCAATTTTTACTTTTACTATTGATAGTCTAATTATCAACTTTTCTTAGAAGCAACCAACACATGAGAATTCATTAGAGTTCAAAACTCTTTGATTTTTGAATGAATGACCATGTGAATTTTTAATTATCCATCTCATCATTATAGAATCAAGATGTCCCATATAGTTATGCCATATTATAAAATCATTAGGATTTGTAGACTTCTGATATGCTAGGTGATGACTTTCAATTGTACTTATTTTTGCATAATATAAACCAAATGAATTAGATGGTGATTTTTTTCAATACACATTTTCTTCTAGAAATTGTATTTATAATTAAATAAAACTCACCATTTGTCTCATTCATAGTCTAAACATGATATCCATTTTGGCGAATATCTTTAAAATTCATTAAGTTTCTTCGAGACTTCGTACATAGTAGTGTATTATTTATAACAATTTTGGTTCCTTTAGGGAGAAATGTAGTTGCTCTTCTGGAGCCTTCAATCAATTTAGCACCACCACTTATTGTGTTAACGTTAGTTTTTTCCATTTTCAAGTAAGAAAAATATTTTTCATTTTTAAGAATAGCATATATGAGTAGTAGCACTATCAATAAGGCAACTAGCATCACCATTATTTGATCTCATTTATTTGACATTCATTTCTTTTTCAAGAAAACATACATTCATTTTTTCTTTAGGGAGCTAAACATCTATTTCTTCTTCAAGAAGATAAACATCCATTTCTTCTTCAGGAAGACATGCATCTATTTCTTCTTCAAGAAAAATTTACTAATATCTGATCAAATTGCACTTTTAGCGTGTTCAAAGAAATTTGATCAAACTACACCTTCAGGGAGTTCAAAGAAAATATGATAATATTGTGCCTACAGGGTTTTCAAAGAAATCTACTATATCCAGATTTGTCATATTAGCATCATTATCATCAGGATAATTTTTTTATCAATGAAATTTGTCTCGACACCCTGTTCGTTCTTTTTCAATGATTCTTAATAAAATTTAACAAAATAATCTACTTTACAACAGGTACGAGATCAATGGCCTTCTATGCCACATGAGGGGCATTTGGTTTTGCCATTTTCTTTCCCTCAATTTTCATATCATTAACCCTCTTCTAGAGTTTATATTATTTCTTGCCACAGTAATAATTATTATAAGTCAATTTATGCCATGAGTGAGCTTTTAGAAATACAAATAACTTCAGATGGTTTAATATTTCTTAAGATTCATTATAAGTAACTCTTTTCAAAAATATCAAAAAGTACAAATTCATAGTGAAAATAAATTAGTTGAAAAAGGAGAAATGGTACCTTTAGAACTTACCAAAAGTAAAACCCTTAAGAGCTTAACAAATATATGTAACCAATAATTATTTCAAAATCTAGACTTGAACCTGATTTGCTCTAGTGGTAGTGATAACGTGTTGTGAAACTAATACTTTAATGCAGTATTATGAAGTTACAATACAAAAAAAATAAACTGCAATAAAAAAAAGGTAGACAAGAAGATATAGGTGGAATTGTGCTGTTATTCACTATCTTTATTGATAGAATGTATCGTTACAAGAGAGGTTATTACAATAGAGACTCTACAGAGATTTTCTGATTTTTCAAATATCCTACAGGTTACCCAAATTGAACTACAATAGTACGTCTCTATTTATAGATGAACTAGATAGGTAATATATTTATATTATTTTAGTACTTTGAGATAATAACTTATGGCTATCGATTAATTTAGAACTTCGAGATAATAACTAATAGTTATCTATTAGTTTAGAAGTTGAAATTCATTGAATCTGTACATTAACAAAAGGAGATGAATTCAAAAGGGATATACATGAACCAATTGAATGGATAATAAACATTAACATTTAATATTTTCACACCATCTTTTGTTTAATAAGATCTTTCATGACAAATTAAACTAAATATATATATTTTGACAAAAAAATTATTGTAAACAATACAATGCAATGTGAAATTGAGAAACCTTTAGAGTTTTTAACCAAAATTTATTATAAAAAAAATAAACGTAACAAATTTAAATTAAGAATATTGTTGATTAAAAAATTAAATAAATAAAAATACAAAAATTCCTCAATATTTATGTTGCTGACTCCTATGAATGATTTTGTCAGAATTGGGAGATGAAAATGAGTATTAGGGCTAGTTCAGTTGAAAGATAAAGCGAAAGCAGAAAGCAGAAAGCAGAAAGCAGAAAGAAATGAGAGAAAATAGAAGAAGGAAAGTTCCAGAGATCAGAGATTTTTTATTCATCCAAATCATGACCATTACATAATCGAATCCTTACATTAATCTACTCTGCCTACAATTATGCCACTGGGCTTATTTTATTAACACATCAATTCTAGGCCAACTACTTAACAACCCAAGAATACCAATTAACCAATCATTTACCCATTCGCATCTTCCCATCAATAAAATTGGCACACACGAGTATTTACCCATTTTTTCAAAATTGTTTAATACTTTTCCACAACCCAGCCAAACCACCTCGTTTGTCACCCATAACTAAAATCTGATTTTATAACTTCAGTGTTAGAATTTCATTACATGAAAAATGAATAAAAGATTATAAAAATCTAATTTTATAACTTCAGAGTTAGAATTTTATTACATGAAAAATGAATAAAAGATTACAAAAATCTAATTTAATAACTTCGAAGATGTTGTGAAATTTTTTTCAAAATTCATTTAAGTCCTTTTCAGAATTACAAACCAAAACGAATGTTATTCCTGACTTAAAAAACCATAATTATCCAAACCCGAGTGTTGAAGTTCCAGTTCTTTTAACATTAGATTAAAAGAAAAGGGTTAAATTATAAAAAAAACCTCAAGTGGTCTAAGAAATTTTTAATTCACATCTTTATGGTTTAAAAACGTACAACTTTTATGTGGTTTGATTTAAAAAAAAAAAAAAGGTTGAAAAAAATGATGATTCTGAAAAAAGACACAGTGCAATTTACCTCAAATCAAGAGTAGAAAGCTATATATGTCTATATATTGAATTTGATAGATTTACAAAATTAAGTATTTCAAATTTAAATATTTATTTTATAAAAAAATCACTAGAAACAAAATGAAGGTTTTTAACCATGAGGGAGGCTTAAAAATTTCTACAAAAGACAAAAAGTGGTACTAGAAATGAATGATTTTGGTCACAGTAAAAGTATCTATTTATGATCAAATCGTTCATTACAAGAGTTTTGTGTACTAATGGACATGGTTCGAACTTGTAATATTACACAATACTTGCAAATGAAGAGAATATATAATATCAAATATGAAAAGATTATTATTAAACAAACAAATGAGAGAATTAATTAGGAACTCGATCCCTTAAATGTTTAATCGTGAAATTAGAAAGAGTCTGTGATCAAGGACAAATCACTGTCAATTGACAAGAATGTTTAATCAAAGCTTAATTTTAGCCGTCAAAGAGTTACAAAATACTCAAGAGATAAAAATAAATCACTTACCATATCAAATCTCCGTTTTAGTCCCTTCCGATTAGTCTCTTTTCTATTATTTTGGCCACTTTCATTCTTTAGAGTTTCACGAGTCAAATCAGTCTTATTAATTAATGAAAATTTTAACAGCAGTTTCTCTTATTTATACCGTTGTAGCTCTAGTCCCTTTTATCTCTTTTTTTAAAATCATTTTCTTTTCGCATTTTTAACGAAATTTTTAGTAGAGATAACAGTTTCCATTAATCTATGATTCTATTTTAATTTTTTTTAGTCTCACATATTTGGCCTTTTTTTTGGACATTATTGTCCTATTCACATCAATTATTTATAAATTTATTAGCATCAAAATGCCTAATAAATCTTCAATTATATTCTTGGGATAACCGTTCCTCAACTTGGGAATTCATTTTATTTTGTCCTTAATTTTTAAAAAGTTTCATTTTCGTCAATCATGTTGCATTTTTAGTTTTCAATGGCCATTTCTTTATATTTTATGATAGAAAAATTCAATTCAAATGACTATTTAACATGCATATGTCCAATTCTATCAATTTGTATACACTTATATTTGTTATATGTGTATTAAATATTTATTTAAGTTAAATTTTAAGGGAGAAAAAAATAAATAAATAATGATTTTAAATCAAATTATAACATAAAGGACGAAAATGGAACTTTTTAAAAATTAAGGACAAAAGCGAAATGAACCCCCAAATTGAGGGATAATAGAAGTAATTTACTCTAAGACAAATTAATTAAAAAACAATTCAATGGAATTTACAATATTTTATTTTTTTTAAATTGCATGTAACGGGAGACTAGATCATCTGTCCAATGTTATCCCGTCTTAGTGTGTCTAATGTTCAAAACGACATAGTATTACTAAAACTAGGGACTGGAAGTATAAATATCACTAAAATAACTTTACAATTATTAGACCTTAGCCAAGAGATGAGTGAACCTACAACGAAATTTTAATTTAAAACAAGATAAGACAGGATAATGTTTGACATAAGATCCCATCTCATGTATACTAAGGGTACCCAACTGCATATTTGAAGGGAAGAAGTTCTCAACACAAAATTTGTAGGGTAAATAACCCCAATAATCTCTCAACTTGAGGGTATATATGGTTTTAGTCCATAATTTTATAAAACGTTACGTTTTATCTATTAACTTTAATTTTATAATGCAAATAGTTCTCTACTCATTTCTATCGATTTATTTAATAAGTAAAATCGTTAGTCATGTGACACTGCTCATCATTCAAAATGACATTATTTTGTGCGATATGATATAACTAATGAAGATATTCGTCAAATTAATGAAAAATGAGTTAAGAGATTATTTTGTGATACAATTCAATTTGAATGATCAAAAAATATAATTTTTAAAAAATTGGAGACCATTACCCAAAGTGAAGGACTATTGGAGTCAGTTACCCAAATTTATAATAACATATGGAGCAATTGTCCTATTTTATTGATTAAAAGCTTTATTGTTTATCCATGATTCCATGTGGACAAAAGCATAACTTATGTGCACATGAATTTAAACAGCCATCTTTGCAACATTTTCTTGTTTTGTCCTCGAAGAATTTCAACATAAATGTTACTTATCTTATATCTCCTAGGATTCTACGAAAAATATTTGTTTAAAAGTGCTCAACATTTCATAGCTGCCAATATCAATAGTTCGATTCCCTATTTTGTTCTTTAATAAAATTTTGTTTTTTTATGGCAAAAACCCTTATGGATCTGCCGCTTTTTCATCATCATACAAACTCTATAAATTAAATCTGTTAATTAGGGTCATCATTAATTCATCAAGAACTTTTTTTCCATTACCTTAATTATGGCCCTCCATATTTCGAAAGTTTTGGTAGCTCTAAGGCTATGGTTAATTTTGTTGAACTTCGTTGCTGTTGTGCTTGGACGTGAGAGTAAATTCGTAAAGCCATCAGAGTCTGTCTCCACGGAAAAGGAAACAGTATTTCAAGGTGCAGTTTATTGTAAATCTTGCAAGAATAGAGGGATTGATACTTTAGATGAAGCCACTCCACTTGAAGGTTAGCTTATCAAACTTGTTCTTTTATTTGTGTATGGCTTTGCTTTAAATGTTATTCTTATTATTTTTAGAGCATTTTGTGCATGGCTTTTTCTCTAAATTTGATTATAGACATGCAGAGCTTCCATGAGTCGCAGTTGATTCTGAAATTCCCTCTGTATATATATGTCAAGAAATTGTGTGAAAAATCATGTTAGTCAGCATTCTTTAATTTAATTAACACAAGGATAAATGATCCAAATAGTCCATCAACTTACTGGTAATTATCATCACGAAAAAGATTTTTTTTTTTTTGTCTTTCAATTGGGATTTTGTTACACAAACGATGTTTACCTCATTGTACATCTATCTAACAATTAAGTAACGTCGTTTGTAATGTGATACAAAATATATTATTTTGAATGATAAACAATGTTACTTGACAAATAGTGTTATTTGTTAGATGAATAAAAACATTAGTTGAGAACCATTTCTTTGATGAAATTTAAGTTAAGGAGGATCATTGAGGTCATCTACCATAAAAGAAATCCAGAATCATGGTAGTTTAGATGACATGAATTAATTCAAATTTTAGAAAAATAAAATATAAATTTTGAAATTTGTGTAATTTTTGTTTGGGGATAGGATTTTGTATAACATTAATCACAAGTTTTCGAAACCTAAGCTGATTTGGATAGAAATCTCAAAATCCCTAGATTTTGAAGATTCCACCTTATATTCCTTGAAAAAGAACACAGATTTTTAAAGTATGTGTTCTCCATCAAGAAATTGCCTATCCGAGTGGTTTATCCATTCTTCAAGCAGAATTTTAGTACGAATAAGAAAGATTCTAAATTTTAGAAACGGAAAATTGCAAAAAACGTCCCTCACATTTATTTGAATTTTTTTTTCATCCCTCACAAATCAAATTATGCAAATTCATCACTTACATTTTGGTAAATATTTTTTTTAATCCTTAACATTTCAAATGATGCAAATTTGTCCCTCACATTAAAATAGAGTATCAAATTAGTCATTCTATTCATTCATGTATCTTTGTTTAATAAAAAGAGGTCACTTGTTTATCTTGTGACAATTTTTTGCGAACAAGTAATTTAGAATCACAATTCAATCTCCCAAATTTTCAATTAGTAGTTACATTTTTGGACCATGAAAAATTGTCATAGCTAGGACAAACACGTGACCTCTTAATTATGTTAAAAAAAAGATACGTGAATGGATGAAAAGACAAATTTGGTATATGATTTTAATCTTAATGATGAATTTACGTCATTTGCAATGTTAGGGACGAAAAAAGTTTTTCAACCAAATTAATGTGAGGGATGAATTTGTATCAATGAAAATGTCAGGGATGAAAAAAGTATTTCAAACCAATGTAAAGGACATTTTTTGCAATTTCCCTTTTACAAAAGAGAAAATGGATGGAAATGGTTTAAAATACGAATTTGGAATAATTATACAATACTCCGAAGAGTAATAATAGGGAATATCAATATTTTTCCATGAAATTATAAATTTATTTTGGTCAAATGACTCTAATAACCTTAGATTTTGTCGCACAAATTGTTTCTATCTCATTTTTTTATCCTTTTGACAAATAACGACATTAGTAATGTAGCACAAAACGACGTCATTTTTAATGTTAAACTATGTCATATGACAAGAAACGTTAGTTATATGATGAATGAAAAATAAGTTAAAAAATTATTTATATAACAAAATACAGATCGAGTTGAAGGACCAAAATATAACTTTTTAAATATTGAAAATCAAAACAATACTTACTTTTAAATTGAAGGATCATTGAAATTATTTAACCATTTATTTACATGAAATATAATCATCATTCATTCATTCATCCACTCACAAGGATTATTGACTAATAATAGAACTCTACATTACTAGAGTTACAATTTTACGTAAAAAAAAAAAAATAGTATTATATATCATTAATAAGCATTACTCAAATAAATTTCCCAAATTCTACGTGAATGCTTGTATTGATGCAAAATCTACAATAACTTTTGTGTTTTTTTTTCCAAAACACCTTTGATGAACAATGGCACAATGAAAGCTTTTCTTTGTACTTTCAGGGGCTGTGGTAAGGTTACAATGCAACATCAATCAAATCCAAATAGTCCAAAACATCTCCACAATCAAGAATGGTTACTTTTTTGTAATGCCACCAAAACAACTTACACTTACCGAATTGGAACAGTACTGCAAGGTATTTTTGGTTTCATCACCAAAAACTTCATGCAACATCCCCACAAATCTTCATAATAGGTTTAATGGTGCTGGCTTGAAGGGAAGCAACAAATTGATTCCTCCTCATGAAAATCCAAAGGTTGATTTCTATGCTATCAAGCCTTTTGCATTTGAACCCTCAACTGAAGAATCTTGCGATTCGCAGAGTTCACGCACTGACGAAGTTATTTGCAACACCCAATGCATATTCACAACTTATACCTGTGATTGCCCAAACTCACAAGGGTAATGTTTCATTTGCTTGGAATTAATTAAAGGAATAAAACAAAAGGGATGCGGGATGCAATTTGGAGAACAGTTAATCCCAATTCTCCATGTACACATTCAAACGTCCTGTTTTGTCTATACAAAATTATTCACTGGTTTACTAAATTATGGTTTGCTATTAATAAAATGTTAATTTTCTTGGATAATTTTTTTTCCCCAAGTAGTAATACTAATGGAAACTGCAAAAATTTGCATTAAGATTGAATTCCATATTCGTATTGTTTAGTAGCTGATTTTCAAGGTGCAGATAAAAGTTTTTGTATATTTCTACAGGATAAAGCCTCATAAAAAAACAAAATATGAGTTCTACGTCGCGACTCAGAGTCGATACATAAGATGATAGAAGCAATTGTGCGGCATGACGCTAGGCTCTGGGGAACAATTTTATTTTGTGAAATTGAATCCAATGTCGTGAAGATCCTACAGATGTCACGACGCTAGGAAAATTTATGGGAAAATTTATTGGTAAACTTATTTAGTTGGAATTTAACAGTTGTTGAGATACATCTAACAGGTATTTAATGTGTCTTAAAATAGTTATTTATATATATAATATTTCTATACATATAACTAGTTGTCATAATTCTTAGTTATGAGTGGCAGATGAGTAGGTTTAGGCGAATTGTGGAAAAGTTTTAAACAACTTTAAAAAATGGGTAAATATTCATCCCTGACCATCTTGTTGACAGGAAGATGCGGACATCCTTTGTTTAAAATTATCTATATTTTATTTTGTTCAATATTTGAAACGACATAATTTAACTAAAATTAGGAACTAAAACTATAAATATCACTAAAATAATTTTATAATTATTAGACCCTAACCAAGGAATGAGATAATCTTATGACGTAGTTTAATCTTAGACATGATAAAATAAAGATAACATTGGATAGAAGATCCAATTGGGTAAATGATTGGTTGAGGGCACTCGCATTAGGCAATTTGAGATTTATCCCCACATTATATCATCTAAAAGTCATTCATAAGTGCCCACGACATAAATATTGAGGAATTTTATATTTTTATTTATTTATTTTTCAATTTAGACTACTTTTAACTCAAATTTGTCAATTTTTTTTTTTTAATAATTTTTGTTAAAAATTCGAAATGTTTCTCAATTTCACAATGCAGTGTATTGTTTACAAGTGAAAGAATTCAAAATAACAACTTTATCTATATTTTTTTAAGGAAATTAATGAATTATTTACTACTGCAATAGTTACTACATTTTTTATCGTATAGCACCAATAATATATTGCTATGAATTAAAAAAATATTAAAAAAATAAATTATATACATTTTAGCTCTAATTTTATTTATAATAAAAAAAAATTTAAAAAGTAAAATACTCATCTATATACTATCGGTGGGTATTGTCATGTGTACTCAGCTCACATATCATGACCTATGTCATTATTATTCTATCCGATTATACCGGTGGGTAAAATTTCCCGACTTTGAATGGGTTCTATTGCACGCGGCTAGCGAGCAGAAATCGATACAGATATTTTTGTCACCCATTATTTTAATAGTTTTTTATTCATTTTCATGAAAATTATATTTTAATACTCTTTTATTCAAGTTTCACAAAATATAAGTTATTAAACTAAATTCTAATAGTTTTTTAATTCATTTTTAACACAATAAAATTCTAACCTAGCTAGTTGCACATGTCATATGTTCAACTCTATTAATTTTTCATTGATGAAGATGCCTATCTATTTGTCAATTTGTCATTAGCATGTTAAATATTTGTCAAATTTGATTTTTAACTGGATAAAAAAACCCAACGGATGATCATTTGACTCCATATTAGCAACTTTTGAACATGGCATTGAAACTTTTTTTTCAACACAAAATTCCTATTCAACGGGTTTATATATGCGACAAGATTTATAATGCATACCTACGTGTACGTGTATTACAATATGCGTATCAAGTATCAATTTTAGCATATAAAATATCATATCAAGTATTATTCTATATGGCGTATCAAGTATCAAATTTTCGTGTATATGTATCAATTTTCTCATATCATGTATAAAATATCAATTTTTTGCGTATCATGTATCAATTTTTCAAGTATAAAGTATCAATTTTTAACGCATCATGTATAAAGTATCAATTTTTTGCGTATCAAGTAGCAATTTTTTTTTTGTATAAAGTATCAAGTTCTTGCGTATCATGTATCATGTATCAAGTATCAAGTTTTTGCATTATTCGGGTATCAAGTATCAATTTTTGCATATCAATATTAACTACAAAAGTGTATCATTCTAATTGGCAGATAAATAATAAATTTTTTTGCATATTAAATATCAATATTTGAATAGTAAACTGATGCAAAAAAAGAAAAAAACGCTCGTGTATGTGGAATATATGAACCCGTTTCGCAATATTTAAAATCAAAAATCAAAACAAATTATACTCTTGAATTGAGGAACCATTAACGTGAATTACCCCTCCAATTTTCAAGACTCGCTGATAAGCACGGAATAGTATTGTTATTATCTATGATTTTATGTGCTTTGTGAGGGAAAATCTGTACTTAATTATATTTATTCTTGCAGAATTTAGAAGATCCCGTGATGCGGAATTGGTGAGAAGAAAAGATGGATTTGGCGTGCTATTTAGAAGATTTAATGGTTGGAGATAAAATTGAAAGTGAGGCAGTAGAAAAATCTGTGGCAGTTACCAACTGAGATAGAATTTGGCTTGGAAGTGGTTTGTTATAACCGCAAGTGGTTGATTGATTTTTGGAAAGAAGAAGATTTCTTTATTGAGTAAGATTAGGAAAAGATGTTTGTTCTCTTCTATATAAGAGAACACAATAATTAGGCAGAGATATCTTTGGTCTTTTGATCTTTGGTTTTTTATCTTTGATTTGAGCACATTAGGCGCAGCTTTCAGATTTGAAGTTCTGCAGTTTTGCAGAGAACAAGAACAGCAGCCCGTCGTTTGCCCAAACGACGGGCGGCTCGGTTTGATTTCTTAATTCAGTTTATTTCTTTTAATTCTTGTTTTGCTTTTCATTATGTATTGTGAGTAGTTCTTTATCTGGCATGTAAGTAAGAAGCTCTAATCAATAACAAGTTGTGAGACCGAATTGTTTATATCAATGATTTGTATTCAGTTCCAAGAGTTTTCTGTGAATAGCGTTTATTACTTAATTGGATTAAAGCCTGATCAACATTAATAAAATTAGGTAGCGTCAATTAATCTCTAATTAAATCACTAGATTGAATTAGTAGAATTAATTAGTGACAAAGCTACTGTCTCGGTAGACGGAGACAATTGGTTAATAAATTAATATATGCTGATCATAACTTAGTTTGCTAGAGTTAGGTCCTTCTAAGAATTAATGCTTTTCTAACGTTGAATTGGGTGATCGGCTGATTCCGGCCTGGTTATGTTAGAAATAGGGAAATAGTGGATTAAGCTGATACTTGTCCATTATCGAATAAGTAAGGAAGGATTGGGACACGTCGGAGCTGATTCTCGGTGTCCTATAACTGACTGATTGAAAATGGAAATTATTATCTTTGCGTCAATGAACAACTGATAAAGATTAGTGTGGATTGCTTATTTGCCAGAATTTTATCTTAAGTAATTTAATTTGGTATTTTGGGTTATTGGTTATATTTGATTATTAATTTATTTGGTTTCATAATTGCTATTTATAATTTTCATTGTTGTGACGATTGCAAATTAACTATTTTGGAAAATTTGTTGTTCCTCGTGGGATCGACCTTACTCTCATTAGACTATTTTTAATCTTTAGAGTAAGAATTAATTTGGTAGAAAAACGACACACCAAATTTTGGCGTCGTTGCCGGGGAACGGCATTATTTTCTTTTTAGTTAATTTGTTTTTTTTTCTTTGGTTTAATTCCAGATTTTCTAACTCCAATCTGTTTATCTTTAGATACTGAAAAGAATCGTACAGATTGAGGAAAGAATTGAAGGAAATATGCCAAGAAATAATTTCTGGTTCTGAACAGTCGCCGTCTGCCCAAACGGACGAATGAGGTAAACATGTTTTCTATGGAAAATAAATTAGATGCACTGACCTCGTCACTGGAAAAATTAGTTGCAGATTTAGGTGTTGTTCAACAGAAAAGACCATGTGGAAAACGCAGAAATCTTGGTCATCCTACAGCTAGGTGTCCATTCGTTCAAGATTATCCAAGGGCACAATTCAATACGATTGGGAGTTTTCATCCACAACATCATTACAGCCCTTATTCCAATGAATACAATTCAGAGTGGTGGAACTACCAAAACTACATTGATGGGAATCAGGTGCAACAACAGCCATCACCATGGACATGGCAACAACAACAATCAATGGCTTCTTTTGGACAAAACATTGCAGTACCCACTACTAGTTCAGGTATATCTCTTGAAGATTTAGTTGCTAATTTAGCTAATTCAGTTCAAATTATGCAGAAAAACAATGTGCCAACACAAGATGATATATGGCAACAAGAGATGGTTCCATTATTTCCACACTTGAATGAGATACAACAAGAAACAGAAGCCACAATGGCAAGTTTTAAATAATTGAGTAACCAAATTACTCAATTCAATGATTTGCTTAGTAATCAAGGAAAAATCACATCCCAAGTGTTGGTTAATCCAATGGAAGACACTACTCAGATGATGTTAAGTAGTGGACAAAAGGTTGAGGAATCAGAGGCAAAGTTCGAAATTCAACAACCCATCAGCCCAGAAATTTCATCCTCGTCGTTCGACCAAACGACGCAGGAGCAGAAATCTGAGGTATATTCTAAATTGAATTTTTCTACTTCTGGGTTTAAAATTCCTCCTCCTTTTCCTGGCAGGCTAACAAGGGATGTGAAGGATGATGACATGAGTGATATCTTAACCATCTTCAACAAGGTGAAAATTACTGACGCTTTCCTTGAAGCAATTAGAAAAATGCCAAAGCTTGCAAAGTTTGAAAAAGATTTTCTTGCCAAGAGAACCCAACATCTAAAAGAGGAGATGGTGGTGGAATCTGATGACATGCCTGTTGTTCTTGAGGATACACTGTCACATGAATGTAAAGAACCAGATTCTGACATTAAAGAATTGAAGGATGAAGAGATTGGAGATGAAACAATGTCATTAAATCTGATACAAGTGTTTTCAAGTAACCCAGAAAGTTCCCGTTTGCCCAAACGAGACCCGGCTGATACAAGTTTTTCTTATATTTTGCAAGTTCCAGTTCTGCAATTTATATCATTGATTAAACCTCTGAAAGTTGTGTTTTTGAGTGAGGAAAAGATGCAGCCTACTGTCAACAACAAGAATCTCACTAAAAGCTCATGGATCAAATTGATTTGGAACCAAAGAAGGTACAAGGGAACTATAGGAACTTTGACTTGCATACAAGATGTACCTTCTCCAAGACCACCTCCGGAGCCTCCACCAATGGTTAATGAGTTTGACATGTACTTGGTCTAGCCAAGGACATTAAACAAAGTCGCTTATTGGGAGGCAACCCAATTTTAAATTTTTTTTATTATTTTTTTAATTTTTTAATTTTTTAATTTTTTAATTTTTTAATTTTTAAATTTTTTTTTGTTATTTATTTATTTTTCTTGTCAGTTAATAAAAGTTTCTTCTTGTTCCAGATTTATGTTGCAATGGTGGGCAATGTGAAGTAAATTCAGTTGCAAACATGGAGTGGGTGGATTACACAAATAGGAAGAGGAGTCACAACCTGTGTAAATAAGGAATTTGGCTCATTTGTGATAGTGGATGTCTGCCCAAACGACACTTTGAAAATAAAAAGGAATTGCTACTCGAAAAGTTTATTGAGATTTTATGCCCAGTCATGATTTATATGTGAAGATGAGTTTGTTGCAGTAATGGAGTGGGTGGACTAGAAATGGAGGAAAAGGAAATAGCTCTTTAAACTGGTTTTGGGCCCATTAGACTTACATTATTATACTAAGTGACCCACCACTATTATTCACAAAAGTCCAAGTGGACCTAAACACAAATATTTCCTCAATTTGCCATCTTCTCTAACCCTTATCAGCCATCACCATCTTTTTCCCTTCCTTCCTTCAACAGCCATGGTCATCATCTTTTTCATTCCACCTGGATGTCATACTTGCTTCCAACTTCACCAACCACACAGTCTATTCCGGCGGAGGAGACTCAATACCAACAACCAACTACCCTATTTTCTTTTTCATTTTCTTCTTTCCAGTTTTGCTTTTAATTTTCTTTTAGTATTTTTAATAAATTTGTTTTTTTTATGTTATTATGCACTTGTGGCTAAATAAGGTTCCATTACAAGCTCTCCCATACTGATTTTAACGATTATATTCAGCAATGGACTGATTTTACACGATTTGACCAAGTGGGTTGTTTAAAAATTCTTTCTTTTGACCATAATCACTTGGTGGTTTCCTATTTTTTATGTCACTTAATCTTTGTTTAACACTCTAATATTTCTTTGAGATCTATTTGGCATAATATTTGTAAAGTTAGCCCAATTGCCTTGTTGTGCTTGCAAATTTTTTGTTTGAATTTGACTGATGTTCTTGATGCTTTTAAGTTTTGTGAGTCGATGGAACCTCCTTCGAGCCATATCTCTTTTGTAGGTGTTTTTGATATTCGTAAGGAGGTGATGGATCACGTTTCTTGATGACCGACATGGCCGCTAAAATTCCTCTAAATTGCAGCAGTGCAGTTTCAAAATCTGCATCACTCCAATTCTGCAGTCGTCGTTCACCCCCACCACCACCCCCACAATGATAAGGCTGTCCCTTTTCTTTTACTTTTTCTATGGTTGTTGTTTTTTATGTTTTTATGTTATATTTTCTCACATGAGGACATGTTATTGTTTAAGTGTGGGGAGGGTGTAGTTATGGTTTGTTTTTCATTATGTTATTTCTTTTATAAAATAATTAAAAAAAATCAGAAATTCTTTGAAAAAACTTCAATTTACAGTTTTGTCATTTTAGTATGTTTTAGGATGTTTTAGTTGTGTTGAACTCTTTCACTTTATAAGCATTGTTTAGCCAAACAGTTTGTGAGTAAGGAAGGGTTAGTTATGGTTTAATTCATAGTAATGGGATGTGATAGTCAAGTATGATTCCAAGTATGATGACTATTGATTCTGAGCATTTTTGCCAACCATAAGTGAGGATTTTGAGCCAAGCATAGAATGACCACTTTGTTCATGCTTATATGAATTATTCTTTGAATGAGTGCGAGTCGCGCATAGTTGATTTCTTAAACTTGCTTTGTTGTGCATAGATGTCATGTGTTGGAATTGAATTTGAAAATGATAAAGGCATTTAGGATTTCGCCCTTTTTTACTTTAATTTTCTTAACTACCCGTACATTTACCCTTAGTCAACCCTTTTGAGCCTTAACCTTTTTCTTTGTGATGAAACCACTAAACATTCTTGCTTTAGACCACTTTTAGCTTTCTTTTTGCTACTGAGGTGTAAGTAACTTAAGTGTGATTTGTTTCCCCTGGGTTTGACAAGAAGAGAAGTGCATAAGTCTCTATGATGGAAATGTTCCAGTATGCTTTGTTGAATATAATTTTTTGAAGCTCATTGTTTGCCTATACGACACTGGACAAAAAAGGCAAAGAAAGGAAAAATTCTACAGAATTTGATTAGTGTTGTTTGCTTGAGAATATATATAAAAAAGAAAACAGCAACAAAGAAAGAAAAAGAAAAAAATGATGAATGATCTTTAAAAGAAAAAAAAAGAAGAAAATATGAAAAGAGCACAAGAAATAGAATGATCAATGTGCTAAAACTACTTTGAAGTGTTTTCGGAATCAAAAGATGAGATTTGGTGCAGTTCAAGTGTCACGCCCCAATCCGACGTGGCACGGCCACACGCTTGAAATGACGTTCTCAAGTGTGCGAAGCCTCGTTATACATGTAATTTATTATTAAGTCTTCGATTGAACTTAACATTTCATAATCATTCAATATAATCAATAATCTAGTATCCTCTATGAATAAACATTACTTTTGGGTAAGGAAGACAAGACTTAAAACCTTGGAAAACAATCAAAATTCAAAAATTTCAAAGTTGCTGAAAAGTCTCTCCACGTCGCGACGTGGAGGCTTCTACGTTGCGACGTCGGTGCACTTCGCGACGTGGAAGGGGTCGCACGTCGCGACGTGGGCAAAATTGATCACTGCCCACTTTCTTTCATCTGGACGTCGCGACGTCGAGGGTTGCACGTCGCGACGTGGGCGAAATTCATCACTGCCAACTTTTCTCCCTCTGGACGTCGCGACGTCCAGCCTGCACGTCGCGACGTCGGGCCCTTTTTTTCTTAAAAATCGATTTTTCATTCTTTTCTCCTTCCAACACAATACTATTTCAACACAACATCTATTCTATACAACAAAAACTTCATATACATCATTCCAATCACTCAAACCATTCATTTCGATTCGTTTCACAACATCACACTTCATTAACAACGTTATACCACAAATCTCTTATTATAACCAAAAGATTGAACAACATACTCTAACGTTAACAATTCCATCATACCTTTTGACATCAAAAGTAACATATCACTATACATATTAACATCAATATCATGATCATACATCATTCTTTCAAAATATTTCTATACAATTTCTTAGGATCTATACAAAATCACATGTCCACAAAATAACTTTCCCTACTTGTCATCCACAAAATCTTCACGGAAAGTCTTAGAATCTGCAAAAATCACAACATTGGTGGTATGAGCATACACTATGCCCAGTAAGTAGTTAAGACGTTCCTTTATTGGTTTGAGCATGTTATATACATAATATACTTTCACAAAGACATTTCACACATGAAAACTCACATTTGAAAACATTTCAATTCACATACATACATATCATAGCAAGTGGCACATTCATTTTCAATCACATTACAAATACATTTAGTACTTGTCGTTTAGCTCAAGAATGGTTCAAGTAACTCTCGGTACACTGGATCCAGGCCTGACTGTTTATCCCGTCAGGTAGACCATTACATTGGTTCCTAGCTGTTTATCCCGCTAGGTAGGCCATTACATTATTTGTAACATGTTCCTACCAATCATTCCAAGAAGCATTCAAAAGCCCATTAACATTTCAAATCCATTCAAACATTTCATCAAACACTTTACTTTCACAAAAAGCCACTGCATTACATTTTCATATGCATAAAAGCTATAATCTAACACAAGCTCAAACCATTTCCATATAATAACATAACAAATTTTCCCAAATATGTTTATCAAAATCAAGTAAAACATAAAGGAACATCAAACCACTTACTTGAATCCACTATCAAATCTTGCCCTTGATTTAAGATATCACCACTTCCTTATATCACTTTCCTATCATAACCAAAATCAACCTCTTACTACTCTTAAACACTAATCCAAGACATAACTATGGATGAAGAAAATAGAAAGTTTCCTTACCTCAAAATGATGGAATTGTAGGGAAATTACTTCCTTCTTCTTCTTCAATCCACTCCTTCTTCTTCTTGCCCTAGTGAGGAGAGGGAAGGATGAGTGAATTTAGGGAAGAAAGCATAAAACCTAAGTCTAAGCAATATTGGGTCTTTAAGACCAAGTTTGTCAAAATTGCTAATAAGTCCCTCTAGTTTTACTTAATTATAAATTGGCCCTTATGTTTGGTTTATGGGTATTATATCAAGTGTGGGGATGTTCTTACAAGTGTTGCTTACACCTTTGTTCACTTTATTTTAAGCCTTTTAGACTATCTTAAACCATACCTCGTAAACCCGAGCCCCACAACAACCTTTTAAATACCTTTTGATTCTTGTTTAATTTTAATATCATGATTGTCTTGTGACATAATTGCAAGTTTGTTGAAGTTTTCAATGTGCGATTTTCTTGAGTGATTGAACCCCAGTTTTGACATATCTTGTGAGTGCTTGGAGTGAGCTTTGAGAGTTACTCAGAATTGTGTAGTTGGACTTGGAGGACTTGATGATCATAAGCTTGTTATTTGAATTAAACCTAACTGTTTGGAAGGATATTTGTTTTGGCGAGATTAATGTTTATTTAGTGAAATTGGTTTATTGTTGTTTGTTAGTTTGTTTTCAATTTTTGTTTGAATGCTTAGGGACAAGCATGATTCAAGTGTGGGGATCTTGATAAGCACGAAATAGTATTGTTATTATCTATGATTTTATGTGCTTTGTGAGGGAAAATCTGTACTTAATTATATTTATTCTTGCAGAATTTAGAAGATCCCGTGATGCGGAATTGGTGAGAAGAAAAGATGGATTTGGCATGCTATTTAGAAGATTTAATGGTTGGAGATAAAATTGACAGTGAGGCAGTAGAAAAATCTGTGGCAGTTACCAACTGAGATAGAATTTGGCTTGGAAGTGGTTTGTTATAACCGCAAGTGGTTGATTGATTTTTGGAAAGAAGAAGATTTCTTTATTGAGTAAGATTAGGAAAAGATGTTTGTTCTCTTCTATATAAGAGAACACAATAATTAGGCAGAGATATCTTTGGTCTTTTGATCTTTGGTTTTTTATCTTTGATTTGAGCACATTAGGCGCAGCTTTCAGATTTGAAGTTCTGCAGTTTTGCAGAGAACAAGAACAGCAGCCCGTCGTTTGCCCAAACGACGGGCGGCTCGGTTTGATTTCTTAATTCAGTTTATTTCTTTTAATTCTTGTTTTGCTTTTCATTATGTATTGTGAGTAGTTCTTTATCTGGCATGTAAGTAAGAAGCTCTAATCAATAACAAGTTGTGAGACCGAATTGTTTATATCAATGATTTGTATTCAGTTCCAAGAGTTTTCTGTGAATAGCGTTCATTACTTAATTGGATTAAAGCCTGATCAACATTAATAAAATTAGGTAGCGTCAATTAATCTCTAATTAAATCACTGGATTGAATTAGTAGGATTAATTAGTGACAAAGCTGCTGTCTCGGTAGACGGAGACAATTGGTTAACAAATTAATGTATGCTGATCATAACTTAGTTTGCTAGAGTTAGGTCCTTCTAAGAATTAATGTTTTTCTAACGTTGAATTGGGTGATCGGCTGATTCCGGCCTGGTTATGTTAGAAATAGGGAAATAGTGGATTAAGCTGATACTTGTCCATTATCGAATAAGTAAGGAAGGATTGGGACACGTCGGAGCTGATTCTCGGTGTCCTATAACTGACTGATTGAAAATGGAAATTATTATCTTTGCGTCAATGAACAACTGATAAAGATTAGTGTGGATTGCTTATTTGCCAGAATTTTATCTTAAGTAATTTAGTTTGGTATTTTGGGTTATTGGTTATATTTGATTATTAATTTATTTGGTTTCATAATTGCTATTTATAATTTTCATTGTTGTGACGATTGCAAATTAACTATTTTGGAAAATTTGTTGTTCCTCGTGGGATCGACCTTACTCCCATTAGACTATTTTTAATCTTTAGAGTAAGAATTAATTTGGTAGAAAAACGACACACCACTCGCACACTTGTTTAGTGCAATAGATTTTTTGTATGACTTTTGTGTATTACTTCATATATTAATATATAAGATTTTAATACGTGTATAATCACTTATCTGGTTCACCCATCACTTGATAGCGTTTTAGTTTTACCTAAAAAGATATGTATCACATTTATAGAGAGTGTTAAATAGAGTAATACACCAAATGATACAAATATCCAAAACTTTTGTTTAGTCGAATTGATTCTTTCTTTCTTTTGAAACAAGCTGCTTTGGAGAAAAACCCACTATTTTTAGTGTGGGAGGCATGAGAAATCGGAAATTGAACTTTCCATTTGGCGTGGTGTATAATAGATTTTTCCTTTTGATAATTCTGATACGGATTTGGTAAAATCAAGAGTTTATTGGCGATTAGGAAATAGAAAAAGATTCCTAAAAGAATATATTTTTGTTTTCCACAACTTTTCTCTCGGAAAACGAAAATATAAAATTGGATAAATTAGTCATGTTATGGCTGCCCTCTGTGTTTAACTTTAATTGCCATTGCCGCAACGCCAACTGGGCTTTTAACTCTGATTCACCTCCAAGAAACCGTGATCTGAACAATGGATAAAATGGTGCAAAAATACACTCAAATCCCAGATCACGTACTCTTCATGTGCAGCTGTCCCTTCTCAACAAGGCCCTTGAGCATCTGGGCAGCATCCCACGTATCTGGACTGCGTGTGACTTTTGCGTTGCTTTAAATCATTTATAAAATTGGGATCGGCAGAAAAATGAAGACAATCAGAACAACGTAAAAACTATTAGGCTATGT
Source organism: Ophiorrhiza pumila (assembly GCA_016586305.1). Lineage (NCBI taxonomy): Eukaryota > Viridiplantae > Streptophyta > Magnoliopsida > Gentianales > Rubiaceae > Ophiorrhiza > Ophiorrhiza pumila. Next base: position 25,172,009 of record BLIW01000003.1, on the reverse strand, counting down.
TTGTTTAATGTCTTTTTAGTATTTATTTATAAAACAAAAAGTGATTGTGTATGAACACCTTAATTACAAAAGGTGTCATTTACAAAACAAAAGAAATACACATTTACATTTTTAGAATAAAAAACAATGTCGGACATAAATGAGATGGCCCGTAGGCGGACTCAACAAATGGGAAGGAATCATATCTATGCATTTAGAGGTGGGTCTAGAAAATTTAAAAGAAATATAAATCTTTACTAATTTATATGCAAAGTGGGTCTGTAATTCCGTATTTTTAAAAAATTAATTATTTAATAATATAAAACTCAATAATTATTTATATAACAATAATTTTTTTTATACACAATTTTCAATAAATTAACAAAATTTATCTATCCAAACACATCTAATCATTTTATAAATATTCTTTTATCATAACAAAATTCGAAAAATAATCATTTTATAAATAAAATAAAATAAAATAATATCTCATCCAACTAGATCTTAAAAGAAAATAGAATATTAAGATATACTTCAGGATGTACTTATTCTTGTGCTTTTCGCCCTTTTCTCTCCCCTGACTTGGCAGTGAACATTGTACCCGCAATTGCAATGATCAACAGCAACAGAAAATTCTGTTGATGCTGCCTGAAAATTAGGCCAACTGACAATAATTAGTAATCATAAAATTTCCTGTTCTCAAATCATAAAATGTCATGAACTCTAAAATTACATGGAAATATGCATGCTTTAATTTGCTTGTTACCTTCATCTTTCCTGTTTGTCTCTTCAAAAGAGAGCTCATTATAAGTGTTTTAGCATTAATCTTTTATAAATTTCACTATATATGTAGGTAGATCTTTCACACATGCATAATTATATGTAAAGCATTTATGAAATTCTAATGTAAATATTTGGAAATCTAAAACCTTGCAGTCATATATAACTGTGTATTCTGAAAATTCGGAATTCATTCTTAATTTCAATGGGTGTTTCAATTTATAAATATATATCATGTGTATTTTACTAAAGAGTAATGATAGATATAGTGAATATAATTAAATCTCATAGTGACTGGGGTGACATGACAAAATCATGTATAAAAAGATAAAATCATGTACTACCTAATAAAAAATTGATATGTGTACAATCACTTCTACCTTAGATTCAATTATCATTTGGTTAGAGTAAGATAACTAGCTAAACTCACACGTGTCAATTTTTTACAAAGTGCTAAATGAAAATGATACATAAAACCAAATTTTATCTTTTTATACTGTCACTATGGGATTTAATTCTAAAATTCCACTCTATCTATCACTACTCTTACTAAAATATGTCGTATTTATATATTAAAAAAGGGGTAGAAACTAGGAATGTAAGATTCAAGTGTTGGAATTTTTTTTCCGAAGGCTATTGAAAGTCAAAATTGACTAAAATAGAATCTTCAAAAGAATGAGAACAAAGTTGAAGGAGGATTGAAATAATTCACCCTTTAAATAACTATAGTAAAATCTTCACTAGCCAAATGGTAAATGAATGCAAATTAATTAAGTTGGGGTTAAAAATTCAAAGGTCAATTATGGATCAACAGACAATAATAACACAGCTAAAAACTTTAAACGTTCAAGGAAACAACACCAATATATATTAATTAAGAATCTAAATACTTAAAATAGTTATTGATTATTTCACCTTGGCCTCTTGGTAACTTCTTCATCTGAGAGTGCTCTTAAAGGCACAATGTTTTCCAAATGGTCTCCAAAAGCATCGCCAGGAAGCAAAGAAAGCAGTTCATAAATTGAGGCCGGCAGACATGGAGGCCAAGTGATCTTAGTGGTCCTAAAATTTCCAGTTTCCAAATTGTATAAACTCAATTTCGAAATTTGTTTGAAGCAGTAATGATTTTTGATTATCAAGAGATCGCCTCTATGAGAGCAACCAATGACTTCAGGGATCCAAAACTCATTTGGTACGTTTATTTCATATTTGACATAAACCTCTTTGTCAGTGTCGATCAATTTCCACAAGTGGTAAGAGAGAAAGTTCTCTTTCTTGCAAAACAAAGCCAATGTTCCTCCAATTTGAGTCAATTGACCAATGTTTTTGGCACCTTCAGGCATAGAAACCACCCTAAACGTCTCCTCTTCAACATCAAAACGTCTTATGAGTTTTCCATCCAACCAATATATGATTCCATCAACGCTAATGTTGGTCTTCAGGGGAAGTCCAAATGATGGGCTTTCTATTTTCCTCCATGATTTGGTTCCCAGAGTGAGAATCTCGCATCCTCTTGTACTATTTCTTTCTTGATCACGATTTAAAACAAAGTAGAGAAGTTTATACTTCTTGGTTACAGGATCGAACCCCATGGTAAATGGTTGTGTCGAAGAATTGCATTTCTTGGACGGAAGTGCGATCTTTTCCCCTGTAGTTATATTGAGAATTTCAAGTTTGTCATTTAGCCAATCTAACAAGCATATTAGGCCATGGACAACATTGGTGCAAGGCACAAATTTGTTGAAAAAGGTAGGCATATGAGTTTCAGAGGAAAATACTGCATCAAGATTCGTTGGAACTAGAGATTGAATCTGATTAGGGCTTCTTCCCAAGTAAAAAAGAATAGAGGAAGCATCAGGCCTACTTCGAGCATGAATATGATGGGCTTCAGCAAAACAGGGATCGTAAATAAGGTCAAGCCATGCCTTGCAAACGCACTTGAATCGCATGAGAGACTTTGCCGGAAGTAGTTTGAGTACGTTGAAGAGTACATCATTAGGGATTTGAGGGTAGTTTTCAACCTTGTTATTCATCGTTCTGATCAGAGGTTTCATGGAGTTTAATCACAGTTAGAATTTGGCTTAATTTTCTCAAAGAGTACGTAAGAGAAGTAAACAACATTGTGTAATTTTTTGCTTGGAGAGGTTATGAGCAGTGATGGAGTTATTAAACTTTTAGATAATAAATCAAATTGCAATAAAACTTGAATTCTATTATTATTATTATTTTGGACGTGAGTTGAATTCTAAAAGATTAAACTCTAATTTTTTTTATTAATAAATAATAATAAAATGTATAATCTCGTATTGAAATATTTATTCACGTAAACCAAAAAAAAACATTAAGAGTTATTAAAATATTTAACTATTCTTATTCGGAGGTATGTAGAATTATAGAGATTGAATGGAATTGGGAATTTGCTTTAGAATGGAATATGAGTTTTCAAATTTTCAATGATTTATATTCTACAATAATTAAGTTGTATTCAAATAGGCATTAATATGATATCATATCTCTTTTTACCAAAAAAAAAAAAAAAAAGAATTATAGAGATTGAAACTCTAGTATTTTAATAACTTGCAGTAATATAAATTGTATTCGGATTGAAATATTAGAACATGTTTAAACTTTACGATAGTTATTAATTAATAAAAATGGAAGTATCTTTTCCTTGTGTATTCAAACTAGAGGTGGCAATTGGGCGGGTTTGGACGGGTAGTGAGCGGGTAGTTAACGGGTATTGAAAAAAGGGGCAACTACCCGCTCATACCCTATTTTGTTGATGGGCGGGTTTGGGCGGGTAATAATAAATTTGAGGGTACCCTAATGTAGTAAATTATGGGTAGTTGTAGGGTAATTCACGGGTAGTTTGCGGGTAGTTGCGGGTACCCATAATGGGTATTAGTTAAAAGGGGTGGCAATCATAAACCTTGACCCGCGGGTCCAACCCAACACAACACTATACAGTTTTTACACATACTACACATTTTTTCACACACTACACACATTTTCACACACGACACATATTTTACACTTAGTACACATATTTTCACACACTTCACACATTTTCTCACACTACACACATTTTCACACATTACACACATTTTCACACACTACACATATTTTACACATAGTACACACATTTTCACACACTGCACACATTTTTACACACAACACATATTTTACACACACTACACACATTTACACACACTACACATATTTTCACACATTACACATATTTTACACATAGTACACACATTTTCACACACTACACATATTTTATACACACTACACACATTTTCACACACTACGCATTTTTTCACACACCACATATTTTACACACCCTACACACATTTTCACACATTACACATTTTTTCACACACTACACACATTTTTACATACTACACATATTTTTCACACACCACATATTTTACACATAGTACACACATTTTAGACATAGTACATATATTTTCACACACTATGCATATTTTACACATAGTACACACATTTTCACACACTACACATTTTTTCACACACTACACATTTTTTCACACACTACACACATTTTCACAAAGTACACACATTTTCACACACTATACATATTTACACACACTACACACATTTTCACACACTACACATTTTTTCACACACTACACACATTTACACACACTACACACATTTTCACACACTACACATTTTTTCACACACTACACATATTTTACACATACTACACATATAGTGTGTGAAAAAATATGTAGTGTGTAGTGTGTGTAAATGTGTATAGTGTGTGAAAATGTGTGTACTATGTGTAAAATATGTGTAGTGTGTGAAAATGTGTGTATTGTGTGAAAAAATGTGTAGTGTGTGAAAAAATGTGTAGTGTGTGAAAATGTGTGTACTGTGTAAAATATGTGTAGTGTGAAAAATGTGTGTACTATGTGTAAAATATGTGTAGTGTGTGAAAAATGTGTAATGTGTGAAAATGTGTGTAGTGTGTGTGAAAATGTGTGTAGTTTGTGAAAAAATGCGCAGTGTGTGAAAATATGTGTAGTGTGTATAAAATATTTGTAGTGTGTGAAAATGTGTGTACTATTTGTAAAATATGTGTAGTGTGTGAAAATGTGTGTAGTGTGTGAAAAAATATGTGTAGTGTGTGAAAATATGTGTACTGTGTGAAAATGTGTAAAATATGTGTAATGTATGAAAATATGTGCAGTGTGTGTAAAAATGTGTACTATATGTAAACTATGTGTAGTGTTTGAAAATATGTGTATTATGTGTAAAATGTGTAACTCTTCCCTTTTTTCTTTTTTCACTTGAAAATTAATGAGGGTAATTTAGGGTAATTAATTAGGGTAGTTTAGGGTACCCGTTGATACCCGTTAATACCCATTGATAGCGGGTATGAGGGTACCCGCGGGTACCCTAATACCCGCCCGCATATTACCCGCGCCCATTATTACCCTACCCAATAATACCCGTTGCCAAAATGTAGCGGGCTTGGACGGGTAATTTGAAGGGCGGGCTTGGGCGGGTAATGGGTAGCGGGTAATTTTGCCACCTATAATTCAAACAATTAATTTGCTCCAATTCCGCTCCCTCCTTCTCTTTTAATCTCTCTCCTTCTTTTCCTTTACCGCCTTACTCTTAGATCATTTAATTTACGGACTCACAAGATCCAAATGAGACTCATAAGCAATATTTTAAAATTCGGACTGAATTACCAAGTGGATGACCTACTGGGTCATTGGGTCAAACATATCGGATTGGACCAGAAAATCACATGACTCATCACGGCCTCACAAATAAATTTAAATTATAAATATATTAATAATTAAAAAATCCATATACCCAATTATAAGTATTTATTAAATCATAACTAAAATACAGAAAAATTAATAAAATACCATTAATTGAGCTAAATATTAGACATTATTTAATTTCAAACATAATAATTCTAAAATTAAAGAAAAAAAAGTAGAAAATATCTTAAAATTTATGGAGTTTTATTTTATTTGATTATTTATTCTATCAACAAGCAACTCAAAATGATAATAAAGCACATATTTATTATTTATTTATTTATTTAATTTAGGTGGATCAAGAAAAAATTTATAGAATAAAGTTTTATTCCTACAAAATATCAAATGGATCAAATTTATAGTATGTTTTTATATTAGATCCAAAGTCCAAAAGTGATAAAATTTATAAATACAATATACCCTTATATTTAAAGATTTAAAAGTGAGACAAAATCTAAAATCCAAGGAAAAGAAAAGCAAATCCAAATGTAACTCTAGCAGCCAAATGATAGAAAAGCAAATAGTATCATGTGAAAGAAAAGCAAATAAGCCCAATTAGTAAAAAAAGAAAAAGGTCAAATCGGTCAAACCCAGCTTTTAACTGGGTTAGCCGATCGTACCCCGAGTTTTGACCAATTTTTTCACACTTTGATTTTTTCATGAAAACCAGACTAGACCATATACTTGTTCCCGGTCCAACCTGTAATATTTGTGAATCATATTAAGGGCCAATTAATAAATAAGAGAAACTATAGGGACTATTTTGTAAAATCATGAAAATTGGTCTTAAAGACCCATTGTTTCCTAGTCTTGTCTCTTTCTTCTTCCTCATTTATTTTCCCTATTTCCCTTAATCATAATTTCCCTCTTTTTCCTCCATCTTAGGGCAAGAAAGAAGTGTTGATTAAGGAGGAGAAGGAAGCAATTATCACTTCCACTTCACTCTTGGAAGGTAAGAATCCTATCTAATTTAGGAATTTATGTTAATGTCCTTATGTAATGTCCTAGATTAGTGAGGGTTTGAAATTGGTTGAAATATGAAATGGGTTTCAATTCTAGAAGTTCAAGAACACCTATATAAGGATTGTAGCATGCTTTTGATTAAGTATAGAACACGTATTGATAGGTTTAAACCAATCTATGATGATATGTTGTAGAAGGAAGTGTGAGAGAGTAATATATAAATGAAATTGGGAATTTTAAGGAAATGAAATATTCATAGGTTAAGAATGGTATTTAAGAGTTAATAGGCTCCATTTGATTGTTATTTTGTCATATTTTTATGTTTTATAGGAAAGTGGATTGATTAAGGGTTGGAAATCTTAAGAATCGAGGACTATTGTGGATATTGGTTTAAGGTAAGTGGTTATGATATTCCTTTATATTTTACAAGTATTTTGTGCAATATATTGATGAGAAATTTGCTATGTTATTATATGGAAATGGATTGAGCATGTGTTATCTTATGATTTCGATGAATATAAATGTATGCAATGGCTTTTATGAATGTAAAGCGTTTGTGAAATGGATTTTGAAATGTTTGAGCTCTTGAATGTTGAACGAACGATTGGGGGGAACATGTTCCAACTTATTGTTATGACCCACCTAGCGGGGTTAAAGCTAGGAACACATTGTTATGACCCACCTAGCGGGTTAAAGCTAGGGCTGGATCCAGTATTATGACCCAAGAGTGAATTGAATGATTCATGAGCTAAATGATGTTAAATACTCAATGTTATTGTAAACGTTTGATAAATGTTGATGCCATTGCTATATATATGTATGTGTGGGTGTTTTGAATTGAAACACTTTCAATTGATGATTTTGATGGGTTAAATGATGTTTTGAGAAAGTATAGTATGTATATAACATGCTTAATCCAATAAAGGAATGTCTTAATCGCTTACTGGGCATAGTTTTGCTTATACCACCATTATTGTCATTTTTGCAGATTCTAAGATTTCATGTACAGGTTTTGGGAGTGACTAAAAGAGAAGAAAGCCATTTTTGTGGATTTTGTAGTCATATAAAGTTAGTAGGAGATTGTAATCCATGTTTTGAGGCCAATGATGTTGGAAGCATTGTATATAGATTTTGATGTATATAACTCAAGATGATATGAAAGGAAAATGTATATTTTGTGTTGTAAGTATACGCGTTAGTTGGATGTCGCATATATATAGTGTTGTGTATGATATTGTGGTTTTGAGATATTGGAGAATGATGAGGGATAAAAATATACCCACCATGATTAACGGCCAGGATCCAATCCTTTATTCAACGGTCGAGATTAAAAAGTATATAGGCTCCTTGCCTAACAAGAAATGCCCACTTAATGACATCATCAAGGTACATACCTTTCTATAAATAGAGCACAAGTGCATTGGGAAAGAAGTTAGTCTCTCTCTACTTACTCTAAATACTCTTAAATACTCTTAAGCCTTCAAGGTCGATTTCTGACTTAGGCATCGGAGTGGAACTCCCCAGGACTACCTGGGGCGTTTCACTAACGGTTGTTGTGGTCTCCAGGTCAGGTTGGTAGGTCGAGGAGGAGCCTTGGAGGGTAAGGCTACTACTTGGAGAGCAAGGCGAGTTTCGGAGGAAGCCTTGGAGAGTTAGAAGAGTTCGAGAAGCCTTGGAGAGGAAGATGGCGACTTGAAGACGTGGACTACTTATCATTCTCGGTGAAGCTATAGGAGTAGGGCCGGTCCAGGTTACTCATCTTAAGCCTTGGACCCTCGTATCTCAGGAAGGCTCATTTTCTGGCTTCATCAGTGGCGCCGTCTGTGGGAAACCACTAGAACTAAAAGCTATGACTACTACACGGTCTCAGCGGATGTTGGAACAGCGGAAAGACAAGTCGCCTCTGGTAGAACACGAGCAAGAATGCTTTTCTCACTTTTCGCCTGGAAGGGGTGAGGCCTCTCACCACTCTGAGCGGCAAGACTCTCCTGAGGTTGTAGCTTACTTGAGGGAGCACCTTGGAGATTTACGTGCCCTGTTAGAGAGAGAGAGAAATATGAGCAGAGACCGTGTCGTCATAATGTCCCCGTCCCCACCACCGAGGCACGAGCGAGGAATAACCCTTAGCGGGGAAGTGAGGTCTCGTATGAGAATGAGGGAAGCGGATGGGCGTCATGAGGAGTTCTCTCCTTTGAGAGAGGTGGAAGGAAGAAGACGACACGAGGAAAGAGGACGGAGAAGGGATCATGAAGATGGACATCAAAACTGGGGAGATGGAAGGGTACCCAATCGGCCCGTAGTCCCGGACTGTTCTCACTCTGGAGCTTATAGAGACGCCGAGATAGGGAGTGAAAGGGGAAGGGCTTTCCAGAACTTCTGGGACGAGGACGCACCTCGATCACATTGGGGAGCCTCTTTCCCCCATGACAGGCCTTTCTTGGGTGTAGGTGGAACGGCCATGGTGTGTGAGGATTCCCCTTTCTCTAAGGATATCCAAAACTTCCCTATTCCTCCTGGATTCAGAACCCCTGTGCTCGAAATTTACACTGGAGACACCGATCCAAAAGATCATCTTCACCGGTTCAAGTATTGCATGATGTTAACCGCAGCTCCAGAGCCGGTTGTATGCCAGACATTCCCTACCACCCTTCAAGGGAAAGCCCGGGCATGGTTTGAAGGATTGCCGAGAGGGTCTATTTCATCCTTCTCCTAGATAGATGAACGCTTCCAGAATCGTTTATTGCAGCGAAGGAGGCCCGAAAAATCTACCGCGGAGCTTATGAACATCAAGCAGGAAGAAGGGGAGTCACTGCGAGGATACATTGATCGGTTTAATGATGAAAGTTTGCAAGTGCACTGTAGGTCTGAGGAAGTCGTAATTGGAGCCTTTATCAATGGGCTCAGGTCTGGAAAGCTTTATCGAAAATTGGTCACGGATCCTCCCCCCGACTTGCAGACTCTGATGAACTGAGCAGAAAAATGTGCCAAGGGGGAGGAAGCTGACAAGAGAAAGATGGAAAACGACAGGCTCCTTTCTAAGAAGAAAGAGGGGGGAAATGCCCGGGGAGAGAGAGGCATGCCAGTAGTCCGGAGTGGAGGAAACCGAGGCGATAACAGAGGTAGTAGATATGGCCTCTTGCCAGAACGATCAGAGTTCACTCCGATAAACAAGCCCAGGGCTGAGATCTTAGCCATCCTTGCCAACAAAGGCATTATACATCCCCCTAAAAAGATGTTCACTCCTAATGACAAGCTGAACAAGGAGCTGTACTGCCGATACCACGAGCAGCATGGTCATGACACTGAAGACCTTCGAGACTTGAAGAGGGAGATAGAGATTCTGGTCCAAAACGAGCACCTTAGAGAATTCGTGAAGGTAGCTTACCAACAGGGTGTCCGTAGAGGCCGCTCACGTGAACGAGGAGGGCCAGAAAAGAGATATGGGAGGTTTGATCAATCTGAGAAAATGCAGAAAGAAGAAAACCACCCACCTGCCGACGAGGGTCACAGGAAGATCACAGGAGTTTTAAAGCCCTATGCAGGAGGGCACCTGGACAAGAGCCTGTGCACAAGAGGTTCAAGTCCACTGAAGTGATCATTTTCTCTGAAGAAGATGCGGTCCCGGACAGGTTTCCCCATATGGATGCCTTGTTGATCAAGGCGATAATTGCAAACAAAGAAGTGCACCGAGTATATGTTGACGATGGGAGTTCTGTAGACATCATGTATCGAAATGCCTTTGATAAGTTGGGGATCGGGAAGGAACGCCTGCATCCTTGCAAAACTCACCTTGTAGGATTTTCAGGGGAGGTACAACAACCCATTGGGATTCTGTCAGTGCCTGTGACGGTAGGGGATTTCCCCAGGGATAAACTCATCTACGTGGACTTCGCGGTGCTGGACGTAGCTTCACTTTACAATGTCATCTTGGGGAGACCTGCCATGGTCCAACTCAAAGCAATTTGGTCACCCTACCACCTAGTAATGAAATTTCCAACCGATGAAGGAATAGCCGTGATAAGAGGAGACCAAGCAATGGCTAGGGAATGCCACATGATCGCCTTGAAGGGCAAAGGAAAAAAGGAAGGCGGGTTGAAAATCAATTTCGTTAGTACTGAGGGAAAGCTCACGGATGAAGAGTTGGAGAGCCGCCCCCAACTTACTGACGGGGTGGAGAAGGTCCGCCTAGATGATGCCCTACCTGAAAAGATTGTGCAGATTGGAGCCTCACTGCCCGAATGGTCAAAATCTTCCTTGGTTAAACTTTTGAAGGAACATCATGACGTGTTTGCCTGGAGTACCGGGGACATGAAAGGAGTACCACCTGAGCTTGCAGTACACCGACTAAATATCGACCCCTCTGAAGTCCCCATTAAACAAAAAAGAAGACCTATGGCCCCCGAGAAGGATGACATTATAAAGAAGGAAGTCAAAGATTTGTTGGCAGCAGATATAATTAAGGAAGTTCATTATCCTACCTGGCTTGCTAACCCGGTCATGGTCCCCAAGCCCGAGGCCGGGTGGAGAATGTGCATTGATTACTCAGACCTTAATAAGGCATGTCCCAAGGACTGTTACCCTTTACCCATTATTGACTAGAAGATCGATGCAGTGGCCGGGTACGAAGTTCTCTGCTTCTTGGATGCCTATAAGGGCTATCACCAGATATTGATGGATGAGGAGGATGCAGAAAAAACTGCCTTCATCACTGGGGAAGGCATTTTTTGCTACAAAAAGATGCCCTTTGGACTGAAGAACGCTGGTTCAACCTACCAGAGGATGATGAACACCATTTTTGAAGCCCAGATAAGGCGCAACCTCGAGGTATACGTGGACGATTTGCTTATCAAAAGCCGAAGGTTAGAAACCTTCCTGGGAGACGTGGAAGAAACTCTGGAACAGCTGAGGAGCACTGGGTTGAAGCTGAACCCGAAAAAATGCATCTTCGGGGTAGGCTCCGGGAAATTTCTAGGTCATATGGTCTCCAGTAAAGGCATAGAGGCCAACCCGGAGAAGGTACAAGCCATTATAGACATGGCCTCGCCTCAAAGTGTCAAGGACGTCCAGGTATTGACGAGGAGGCTAGCAGTCCTGAACCGATTTCTATCAAAATTCGCTGACAGGGGATTGCCCTTTTTCAACATACTCAAGAAGGCGAAAAAGTTCGAGTGGAATAATGAGTGTCAGAAGGCCTTTAATGAGCTGAATGAGTATTTGAAAACTTTGCCATCTTTGTCTATACCAACTCCCGAAGAGACTTTGTGCTTATATTTGGCCGCGGGAGAAAGGACAGTCAGTGCGGTTTTAATCCGGGACAATGGGAGGTCTCAATTACCTATATATTATGTTAGTCGAGCCCTGCAGGGGGCTGAGCAAAGGTATCCTGTCCTGGAGAAGTTGGCACTAGCCCTGGTGAATGCGACGAGAAGGTTACGGACCTATTTTCAGGCACATCCTATCCGGGTCCTAACCGACAAACCCCTGAGACAAATATTGCAAAAACCTGAATCTTCAGGAAGGTTGATGAAATGGGCCATCGAGCTGGGGGAACATGAGATAACTTTCCACCCCCGACCTTCCCTGAAAGGACAAGTGCTGGTGGACTTCATTGCCGAGACCCCGACGGAGAATCCGTCACCGCGGCTAGAACCAAAGGGAGACGACGATAATGATAATCTAGAGCAGGGTGTTTTTTGGACCTTATACGTAGACGGGGCCTCCAGCGAAGAGGGTTCAGGAGCAGGTCTGATTTTGAAAAATCCAGAGGGCCAGGAGTTCACTTATGCATTGAGGTTTGAATTCCGAGCCACGAACAACGAGGCTGAATATGAAGCCTTGATAACAGGGATGAAACTTGCCCTGGAGATGAAGGTGGATCACTTGCAAGTTTACAGTGATTCTCAACTTATCGTGAATCAAGTCATTGGAGGGTATGAGGCTAGAGAGCCAATGCTGAGAAGGTACATGGAAAAGGTCGTCGAGCTAAAAGCAAGCTTTAAGAAATTCCTGATAGATCAAGTCCCTCGATCCAAAAACAAAAGGGCAGACGCCCTTAGCAAGCTGGCTTCATCTGCCTACGCTCATCTCACCAAAAGGATCTTGGTGGAGATACTCCCTACACGAAGCATAGAGGAAGCCGTATTTAACGTAATAGACATGGAACGAGAAACTTGGATGTCTCCCTTCATCAGATATCTAAAGGAGGGCACCTTGCCCCCCGACAAAGCGGAGGCTCGAAAGTTGAAATTGAGGGCTGTAAAGTATGTTTTGAAGGATGGCATTTTATATAAAAAGGGTTACTTAAGGCCTTGGCTTAGATGTGCCGACCCTGAACAAGCAGACTACGTGTTGAAGGAAATCCACCTGGGGGCTTGTGGAAATCATGTAGGCTCGAGGATGTTGGCAAAGAAGGTGGTCCATCTTGGATATTATTGGCCCACCTTACTCGAGGACGCTCGCGCCTTGGTAAGGCGGTGCGAGAGGTGCCAAGCTCATGCGATAATCCCCCGAGTCCCCCAAAATGAGATGGTCTCATTTCAGGCTGCATGGCCATTTGCTCAGTGGGGCATTGATATAGTTGGGCCTTTCCCTGAAGCTCCAGGTCGAGTTAAGTTCTTGATAGTGGCCATCGACTACTTCTCCAAGTGGGTGGAGGCAGAGGCCGTAGCCTCCATCACCGGAAAAAGTATGATGAAGTTCTTTTGGAAGAATGTGATCTGCCGATTCGGCATACCCAAGGTCCTCATTTCTGATAACGGGAAACACTTTGTAGAAGAACCTTTTAAGTCCTGGTGCGAGGAGCTGAATATCCAGCAACAGTTTACCTCGGTAGCCCACCCCCAAGCCAACGGGCAGACCGAGGTTACAAACCGAACCATCGTGCAAGGATTGAGGACTCGACTGGAAAAGGTCAAGGGAGACTGGGTCGAGCAACTTACACATGTACTGTGGTCTTACCGAACCACCCCCAGGGCACCTACACAAGAAACTTCTTTCAGTATGGTATATGGGACTGAGGCGGTAGTGCCCGTGGAAATAGGGCTCCATAGTCTTCGAGTGATTAACTACGACCCGGAGGAGAATGATGATGAGCTAAGGATGAATCTTGACCTTATTGAGGAAAGGAGAGAATTGGCAGCAGCTCGAGAAAGTCGATACAAAGCCGATATGGCTAGGTACTACAATAGGAGAGTGAAGAGCTCCTCCTTCAAACCTGGGGACTTGGTGATGAGGAAGAATGAGGCCAGCAGGATGGAAGGGCAAAGAAAGCTGGACGTCACTTGGGAAGGCCCATATCAAGTCGTTGAAGCAGGAACATCTTGAAGTTATCAATTGTCCACCTTAGATGGAAAGGTCATTCCCAGGAGATGGAATATTGTAAACTTGAAGAAGTTCTATTTGTAAAGAAATTACTGTTAAAATGAAGAGAAAAGCTTCTGTGGCGTTCTAAGTACCGACTCGAGTCTTATTTACAAAGCTAGTTTATTGCCTTGAAGGAAACATGCACTTTTGTTAGTAATCGTTAAGACCTGGACAAATTCAGGCACTTTATCAGTTACAAGACCTGGATAATTTCAGGCACATCACCAATTATAAGACCTGGACAAATTCAGGCACCTCATCGTCAATAAGACCTGGACAAATTCAGGCACTTTATCAATTACAAGACCTGGATAATTTCAGGCACATCACTAATTATAAGACCTGGACAAATTCAGGCACCTCATCGTCAATAAGACATGGACAAATTCAGGCACTTTATCAATTACAAGACCTGGATAATTTCAGGCACATCACTAATTATAAGACCTGGACAAATTCAGGCACCTCATCGTCAATAAGACCTGGACAAATTCAGGCACTTTATCAATTACAAGACCTGGATAATTTCAGGCACATCACTAATTATAAGACCTGGACAAATTCAGGCACCTCATCGTTAATAAGACCTGGACAAATTCAGGCACATCACCAATTATAAGACCTGGACAAATTCAGGTACCTCATCGTCAATAAGACCTGGACAAATTCAGGCACTTTATCAATTACAAGACCTGGATAATTTCAGGCACATCACCAATTATAAGACCTGGACAAATTCAGGCACCTCATCGTCAATAAGACCTGGAAAAATTCAGGCACATCACTAATTATAAGACCTGGACAAATTCAGGCACCTCATCGTCAATAAGACCTGGACAAATTCAGGCACATCACTAATTATAAGACATGGACAAATTCAGGCACCTCATCGTCAATAAGACCTGGACAATTTCAGGCACATCATCAATTATAAGACCTGGACAACTTCAGGCACCCTAAAGGCGACCTAGTCGTCAATAAGACCTGGACAACTTCAGACACCCTAAAGACGACCTAGTCGTCAATAAGACCTGGACAACTTCAGGCACCCTAAGGGCGACCTAGTCGTCAATAAGACCTGGATAAATTCAGGCACTTCATTAATTATAAGACCTGGACAAGCTCAGGCATTTCGCCAAATTATAAAGACCTGGACAAATTCGGGCACTTCATCTATTCTAAGAGCGGGGCTAATCCCTGCCTAAAGGCCAACCTAGTCGACGATAAGGCTTGGACGATTTCAGACACCTATTTATTCAAAGGACTCGAGTAGAAATTGAGCGAACGCTTGAAAGGTGACCTTGTTGACAACAATACCTAAATGAAGTTGGGCTGCTTAGGCCGCGGCCTAGTTGCCAGTAAGGCTTATTTAGAGTATTTTTTTGGAATTCACTAAGTTTATCTGTTGCGTAGTCACCGGGAAGGATCATAAACTCCTTAAGAGGAGGTCTCCTTTTTTGAAATTCAAATAGCGAGATACACGTCAGGGCACAACCGTTGTTTATGCAAGTAAATGAGCGATCAAGCGGAAAAACATATATATATATAAAATACCCTCGCAAAAGTCTTATAGATAAGAGGGTGATACAAAAGAGCCCTCGTGGGGCATTGTTCCCATAAGTACAAATGAGATCAAGACTGACAAGCAAATGATAGAAAATTCTCCCTAAGACAACCGAGTCCAACTGAAGCTACCCTCCAATGGACCCTAGCTCTTCGTCCTCACCAGCAAGGCTAGTCCCTTCAAGCGCTGTGGCTCCTGTCCAAGAAGTCTCCTTGCTCTCTGGCACCCCGCCTCCTTCAAGGTCCGCGGTACGAGAAGTGGACCCAACATGGAAGGAAGGAATGAAGTCTTCAACTGGAAGATGCAGTTGTCCAGAAGTCAAGTTGGCCATCAAGATGTTCAGGTTTTCTCCTGAGTTGGCATCATACCCCTCCAACTTATCCACCTCAACCTCCGGGTGAAGCCTCTTCACCACGTCGTACGCAAAGGTAGACCCTTGGTCCTTCACCGAGTTGCAAAGATCCGCCATGAATTCCACAAACTGGGGAGAAGAGAGCAAATTCTTGACTAGTAAGGAAGCCTCTTCTCCAGAGTAGAAATTGCAACGAGCCTCCAAGGCCCTTTTCTCCTTGGTCAAATCCTTGATTTGGGCCCTTTGACTGGATACCTTATCAGAATAAGATTTGTTTTTCTTCTTTAGTTTTTGGATGTCATCCCGAGCCTTGGATAAGTTTTTTTCCCATTCCCGTCTGAGTTTTTCAGCTTCAACTTGATCTTGCTGGGCCTTGGCTAGCTTGGCGGTTAGCTCCTTTGCGGCTTCACAGCTTCTCCTATAGCGAAGAGACATCTCCTCTGCTAGAAACAAGCCCTAGCGGAGAAAGACAACCATCAGATCAAATTAACCTGGGCCATATCCCCACGTGGGCATGAAGGTAAGACAGCAAAAGGACCAAGTGGAAAGATTTACCTGAGTGAGCCCTAAACTCATAAGGGAATCAGCCTCGGAGTCCTCCAGAGTTGCCATGGCCCTTTTCTCCATAGGAGGGATTATTCCCAAAGAAACTTCCTTGCATGTCTCCAAGTTTAGGCGGTCGTTAACCTGGAAATCCCACCAGGGACTGACTGTGCCATGGGGATGGTTTGACAAGTGGAGGAAGGAGTAATTGGTCGAACTTCACGGCCTGACAGCAACGAAAAATCAGCCGACGTACTCGCAGGACGGCCCATTTTGGCCTTATTCGACTCAATATGAACATTCCTCTCGGGATGCTTTCTCTTCTGGTAAGGCACGGCCGAGGGCTCCAGCTCTTCTTGAGTCTCGGAGGAAGGCTGGAAGGCTCCAACTGGGGAGGATACGGTCCCAAAGGGTTTAGCCTGGGCAACCCCCTCTTCTGTAGCCTCGATTTCTTCTAGAAGGGCAACTGATGGAGAAGCAGGCCTTGCAGAAGGGCCAGTAGGAACTTCTTCCGCTTTGTCAGCCTTCGCCTCCTCAACCTCAACCTTCACTCCGGCCGCCTTACGATTTTTCATAATTGTCAGAAAATCCATAACTGCAAAGAAGAAAATAGAATAAATTCTCTAACCTTGGAAAAACAAGCACAAACTCATTAAAGAAAATGAAGGTAGGGCAGAAGGGAATGGTACCATATTCGTCAAGCTCCGCGGGGGAAAGACCCAAGTCGGCCTTACTCATCCCTAAGGCCACTAAACACCCTTCTGCCATGAGAGACACTTCCCAAAGTGGACATCTTCGAAGGACCTTGCGGAGGGACTCAATGGACACGTGATCCACATCGCGGTTAGGGAAACTATCTGTAACCTTACCCGGGGGCTTCCAAACAAGGCCCATGGGTTCTAACTTCACAAAGAAAAATTTATCTTTCCAATTCTTGACACAGCTCGAGGGAGGGGCCAAGAAGGCCTCGGAGCTGGACCTACGAGTGAAGTAAAACCAGCCCACCTCCCCTCTCATGGATTTCAAGGTATAGTAATATCTAAACAAGGAGACAGTACTTTCCACCTTGCAATATCTACAAAAGGACTCAAAGGTCACCAGGGCCCTAATGGCATTTGGGATCAACTGGGCGATATTCACTTTATAAAAATCTAAAATTTTCTTGAAGAAAGACGTCAGGGGGAACCTAAGGCCGCACTGAAGGTGACCCTTGTACACGGTGACGAAACCACTGGGTGGCCGAGAAGCGAACTGCTGACGAGTAGGCGCTACCAGCTTGTATTTGGAAGGAATGTAAAACTCTTTAGCTATTGCTCTTAACTTCTTGGACGTCAAGGAGGACTGTACAGACCTGGAGGAAGACGCGACCCTCCTCTTATTCACTAAGGGTTCTTCGTCCTCGTTACTACCCCCCTCGGAAGATTCGCTCTTGGAAGGGTTGTCATCCAAGGCGGGTTTTTCTACAAGGACACTTTCTAAGGGGTTGGGTCCCAAGTTCAAGTCATGCTCCACGTCCGGTTCAGAGGGATTATTGACCACTGAAATTCTCACTACCTCACTACCTTCTACATCCATTCCTAAGGGGGTCCGCGAAATAGTTTCCTGGGAAGTCTCTACGGAGGGTTCAAAAGAAGACTCCACCTGAGTCAAACGAGTCGCCTTATCAATGGCATCACAAAGAATATCAGTTTTAACTACTTTATTAACTAATTTTGAGTAAGACCTTAATTTCCTCCTAGCCTCCAAGCATGCATATGGGACTGACTCAGATTCATCACTATTCTTATAGACATCATATATTTCAACTAAAGAACTTGAAGAAGTAGGAAAAGACATACTTACTTGGAGGAGAGTTTGGAAGGCGACGAGCCGCGCTGTCCTAGACAAGAGGGAAAGACTGAAAAAATTGCTGGAAGGAAGATATAAGAAGCAAAGGGAGGCGCAAGGTAAGAGGCGTACGGCTTCAAGTTCCCCCCCATCAAATATTTATAGGAGGGAAGAGGGGCGTGGATCACAAAAAATGGGTATGTCAAGAGGCGCCAAATCGTGCCCGCCCATTTGGCAACGTTTAACTCTCCAAGGGGTTATACCTACGGCCCGGCCCACCAAATCCATGAAGCGGCCCGGTCCAATCCTTAAAACGACTGGGACAGTCCTTGATAAAACCTAAAAGCTCAAATGGGTCAAACAGTAGGAAGGCTTCAAGTCCAGACCTATTGGGCTCCAAATTCAGCCAGGCTAGGGGCTTACAGTCCCCCTTATCCAAACTCTTAATAACCGCCGGACACCCTTTGCGAAACGACCGGGACATACTCAACAAAAGACTTCAAGTTCAGATTAGTCGAGCCTTCACGCCAGCAAGGCTGGGGGCTCACGCGCAACCGGGACATATCTAACGAAGGGCTTCAAGTCCAGATTAGTTGGGTCTTCACACCAGCAAGGCTGGGGGCTCACTCCCAACCAATCTGGGGGGCTATTGATGAGGGATAAAAATATACCCACCATGATTAACGGCCAGGATCCAATCCTTTATTCAACGGTCGAGAATAAAAAGTACATAGGCTCCTTGCCTAACAAGAAATGCCCACTTAATGACATCATCAAGGTACATCCCTTTCTATAAATAGAGCACAAGTGCATTGGGAAAGAAGTTAGTCTCTCTCTACTTACTCTAAATACTCTTAAATACTCTTAAGCCTTCAAGGTCGATTTCTGACTTAGGCATCGGAGTGGAACTCCCCAGGACTACCTGGGGCGTTTCACTAACGGTTGTTGTGGTCTCCAAGTCAGGTTGGTAGGTCGAGGAGGAGCCTTGGAGGTTAAGGCTACTACTTGGAGAGCAAGGCGAGTTTCGGAGGAAGCCTTGGAGAGTTAGAAGAGTTCGAGAAGCCTTGGAGAGGAAGATGGCGACTTGAAGACGTGGACTACTTATCATTCTCGGTGAAGCTATAGGAGTAGGGCCGGTCCAGGTTACTCATCTTAAGCCTTGGACCATCGTATCTTAGGAAGGCTTATTTTCTGGCTTCATCAGAGAAGATGTGTTATATTATAAAAAGATAGGTTTGAATTTGATCTTGTGGCATATTGAAGTGTGAGATTTTACAGGTTGATTACATTGTAATGTGTAGCGTACATATTTATACATTGGAGGATAGTTAATTTTGTAAACAGGAGATTTCGCACGTTTGGAGTCGGTTTCCGAGAGTGTGGCCGTGCCACGTCGGATTTGGGGCGTGACACAACCAGTCGGTCTACTTCGATTTTAATAACATGGCTGATATGTTGTGGTTTTGGATTTTAGAGTTAGTTCGTACAACCTCTAAATATTGTTCCATACCTTTGGTCGATATAACACTTAATTTCAAATCAAACTCACGCCTTATTTAGGATTTTAGAGGTAGTTCGTGATATTGCACGATCCCCACCTTAGATTAGACATAAACATGATTTTAGAACTGTTTGTTCCAGTTTCGTGCCCATAGGAACCGAAACTGAAGCGAAGAGGGGCGACACTGCTAGTTCTAGTTTTGAGTCAATAGTTCCAGTTTTTGGTATGATTATTTCTATCTCATTTTTTAATTTAATTGTTATTTTTAATTTATTTATTAGAAATTAAGTTATTTAGTTTTGATTACACTTTGAAACTGATATCGTTATAACCTTATATCATTCTTTTTGAAATAATAAGTTTTTGTTTATAAATATATATAAAAAAGAGAATTGAAAGAACAATTGAATTATTAATTGGAATTCAAAAAGTATAATATAATAATATAATTAGAATAATAATAAGAATTGAATTAATAGATAGATTTTTGAGCGAAAGAGAAATATGAAGGCCGATTAGATAGCTAAGAAAGAAATATATAAAAAGAATAAAATTATTAAAAATATAATTGAACTATTAATTAGAATTTAGTATAATATAATAATATAATTATAATAATAATAGGAATTAATTTAATATATAGGGTTTTGAGAGGAACAGAATTAGGAAGGGTTCGATAAGTGATGAAAAAAGAGATAAAACGAATTCCGTGTTGAATATTGAACTATTAATTAGAATTAAAATACTATAATATAATAATAGAATTACAATAATAATAGGAATTGAATTATATATAGAGTTTTGCGAGGAAGAGTATTAGGAATGATTAGACAAGTGAGAAAGAAAGATATAGAAATAATAAGAGAATTAAAATAATTATTGAATTATTAATTAAAATTCAAATAGTATAAAATAATAATATAATTAGAATAATAGTTAGAATTGAACTAATATATAGATTTTTCAGAAGAATAGATACATAGCTAGGAAGGATTACATAAGTTAGAAGGCAAGATATAGAAATAATAAGAATATTAAAAGAATGATTGAACAATTAATTAGAATTTAAATAGTGTAAAATAATATAATTAGAATAATAGTTGAAACTGAACTAATGTGTAAATTTTTTTTAGAAAACAAAAATTAAGAAAGAGTAGGTAAGTGAGAAAAAAAAGATATAGAAAAAATAAGAGTATTGAAAGAATTATTAAACTATTAATTGAAATTTAAATAGTATAATATAATAATATAATTAGAATAATAGTCGAAATTGAACTAATATATTGAGTTTTTAGAAGAATAGAATTAAGTAATTAGAAAAGTGAGAAAGAAAGATATAAAATAATAATATAATTAAAAATAGTTGAACTACTGGTTTGAATTTAAATAGTATAATATATAAAAAAATTAAAATAATAAAAATTTGAAACGTTTATAACCTAAACTTTAAAACCCTAAACCCTAAGCATAGAATTAAAATAATAAAGATTATAAAAGTAAGAAATAAAATTAAAAAAAGAATTATGAGATAAAAACGAAGAAATATAGAAATATTTATAAATTCTTAAAAATGAAAAAACAAAAGTTTTTATTTTTTTCCAGTTTAGAACAAGAGTTCAAATTTTATTAAAATTTGATTTGATTTTTACAAATTTAATAATTCTTTAGGTGAATGAATATTTGACTTCAAAATTATTCAAATTACTATGATATATTAATAAATTAGAGTTTCAATCTCTTATAAATTCTACCCACCCAAAAAATAATATTAGAGTTCTATTTTATTAAAATTTGATTTGATTTATAAAACATTAATAATCTCCCCATTTTTTTAAAACTTGAATCAATATTTAACTATAAGACTTTTATTTTTAAAAGAACCTCGTTATGAAATTTAGAATAAACATTTATTAATAAGGAGTTTACCCACGTCCAAAGATTAGTATATTTATGCTTCAAACATCATCCGTCTTATATAAAAATACAATAGTCTTCTTAAAAAATTATAAAAATTGTCAAAAATAATAATTTTTTATTTTTTTAATTCAAAAATAACACGCCTATCTAAAATTGACATATTTTTTATTTGATTGTTGTGTTTATATTTATTTATTTTATTGGTTCTATTATTTTTAGTTTAATTTTATCTTGTATTAAAAAAACAAGATTAAAAAAATGGAGAGTAGATTAAGATATGAAAAAAAGTATGTATGAGTTGATTGTTTTAATTTATTATATTATTTGAAAATTAGTCATAGGTTATAAAAAATTTTATCTCTCTCTTTTTTTCTTCTTTTCCTTACTATTTCCAACAGTCTTTTTAGTAGACTATTTCCTTTTTTTTTTCCAACCTATAACCTATCCAAACATATGGGGATCCAAGAGACTATTTTCCTCTTCCTCCATTTTTCTCAATCCAAACATTGCTTTAAAGAGTTTTAATAAAATAAAAATCATTATTTGGTCTTCAAATCCAAAATTATCATCTTCTCTTAATTTTCGAAATTAAAAATCATTACTTTATTCTCTAAAGTTTCATTCTCTCTTCTAATTCCTAATTTCTTGAATAATTATAATAGGAAAAAGAAAGTTACTTGGTTCCTAAACAAAGAGTAGAACAACAATGAGTTTTTTTTTTTTTTTTTGCAAAAACCATTAAATAAAAGGCATGAAAAATACCTATTAGAATTATTTAATAAATTATCAAATAATTGTTAGATGAAGAAATTTCACTTCAGTCATTTTTGTTAAAGAAAATACATAAATTTTGTTTTTAATCAAAATACATGCAATCATTAAAGGTTATAAATCCTTTTCACTTTTTATTACTTTTTTATGGTTAATTTGGAGCCTCTAGATCAAAACTAAAAATAAATTTTTATTACCTTCATGTGAATTTTTTTTTAAAATTATGTGTTTTGTGTAACAAAAATGACTAAAAGTGAAATTTCTTCAACTGAAAATTTATTAGACAATTTGTTAAAAAAATTCTAACTGGTATTTTCATGATGTGTTTTATTTAATGGTTTTGGGAAAAAAATCATTGTTGGTATGACTTGCTCCACTATATTTGAAATGAAATAATAATATTTTTCTATTAGAATTCTCAAGAAATTGGAAATTAAGGAAAATAAGGCAACATTAGAGAATTAAGTATTGAGTTTTAAAATTGGAAATTAACTAAGGGGAAAAAAAGACAATTATGGATTTGAAAACTAAGTAATAATTTTTCTAAAACTAAGTGAGACAATGTAGTATTTTTTCTACTGAGAGTTTACGTAGCTTGTAATTTTTCTTCTGCCTTGAGTATACGTGGCTAAAACACTATTACGAATAAGTTTTTAAATTGTGTTATGTTAATAATATTTTTTAGGAGGTGTGTTATTTTGGAAGAAAACTCAGTTAAATTGTTTATTCCTATTGAATTAATCTTGCAAGTGCAATGTCCTATTTGCAGAAAAGCCCACATTTTTATGGTGGAAGCTATGAGAAAGGAAAACAACACGAAAGTGGAAATAGTTTCTGCTATATATACACGCAACTCCCACCATTAATTATGGGTGATGTTATTGCCAGAGCATAAATTAGCTGCCAGAGCAATTAATTTATGCTCTTCCAAATCTACCCTTGCTTAGTCAACTTCTTATTATTGCCTTCTCCCATTACCGTTAGCGATTATCTCTCTGGCCTTTTTCTCATCTTTTCCCATGAACTTTCGTTTCTTCTTCTTTACACTAATTTCTCTCATAATTTTATTTCAAGATTTCGGCTTTAGAAGTTAAAAAGAAAGTATATCAAAGTAAGTATCATACATTCTTGCTACTGCTCTTTTAAATTCATGGTTGTGAGTAGATCTAGTTGACAACTGTTCCTATTTGCTACTGTTCCTATTATCAACTCTTAATTTCTGCCTTCTGATTAGTAAATCTGGTTGACAGTGCAATGAAAAATCTCTTTTAAGAATCAGCCATCCTTACACTTCATCTTTTAGGCTAATTTTGTTTTGATACTTGAATCTTTTAAGGTAATTGGTTGGCTTTCAATATATTGGATGTCCACTCGCATATTTGCTGAGCAGAACCTATTCTTTTGGCTGTGATGAGTGGTGCATTATGCTGTTGAGTTATATTTTAGTTACAACTAGAAAGTACTTTGTTAATTTGAGAGATAGAGATTTTTGTTCTTCCTGTTCTATTATGTCCATAAAATATTCTTGTTACTGTTACCAATTTCCTTTTGCTTGTTTTTGAATCTATTCAGTTCTTTGGTTATTTTCTATTTTAGTTTTTAACTTTACTGTGCATAACCCACTTGTTTACTTTTCTGTTTAAGTGCTGAGGAGATTCATTGAACTTTGGAGAAAAGCATGCATTGTAATGATCTTTTGATATTCTATTTGACTTGGACATGATTGGTTAGGATTGGATGGTTTGTTGTTCGTTTATATTCTGTTGTTGTACCTGCTTATATTGGTTTGGAAATCCTAAGTTTTCATCTTGATTGCACATGCATTGAGTAGAATTTGGTAAAGTAAAAGTAATGCCTATTTCTTAGATTGTGTTATATCTCAGCATCACAGCATGGATTTTTTTTCCTTTTTCTGTTTTTCAGCATAGCATGGGATGACTAGTATGGGGATTATGAGCTTTTCTTGGGAAATTTAGGAGTTAACCCTTTTGTGGTTTGGGGAAATCCTAATGGTGAAAATAATGATTGGGTTAAAAAGAAACTTCTTATTATCAATAATTAGTGTAAGGTATGCATCATTATTTATTTTTAATTTGAGATTTGCTTTGATACTAGTTTCATGTTTTGCTATAAAAAAATCAAGTTTACAGTTTTTTAGTATAGCAGATTCAAGGCTTGTTCAACAACAATTTTTCTAACCGCGTTCGTTTGGACGAAGGAGGGAATGATGAATGGTGCAGATTTGTTTCATAAGAATGGTTCAGATTTGTTTCATCATGTACTTTTCAGAGTTCCACTCAGACATGGCCTTTGATGAACATAGGATGAGCCATTTTTTTGAAGTAGGAAATGACAAGGATTTTGGGGTCACTTCTTGTTTACTGTGCAGCCACGTCCAAATTCGCATCATGTCGGGTTCTGCCTTCTATGCATTTCATGCAATTCTGGAATTTCTATGGTCTGTATGGAGAAATTTACCTACTGGAATTACAATTGCTAGCTTTGTTATATATGATGATGTTCTTTTTTCCTTTTGTTTCTTTCATACTTATCATTTTATTTCTGAGTTTCCTCTTTCTGTCCTTACTATAAATTGTGCATAGATCCTGAAACTGGTTAAAGATTTACTAAAAGAATATGACACCAAAGGGTCAAAACATCTCCACAAACTGGAGAGGAGACCTATGTATCATATGGTTGTTGGATGTACACTTCAACTTAAATGGCCATTTTCAGCACAAAAATTGACCCAAGAAAGCTCAAGGAAGACAATGGTGGTGGTTTGATGTTACGTTGAGTATTGAAAATGAAAATGAGAATGAGAAGAAGTTTCCGTAAACTTCTTGCATGCACACATGCATACATGATGGAATTCAAAAGGTTCTTGCATTGCTAGGCTTGAAAATGATGAATTTTGATGTAGACTGCATCTCTGTAAGCTACAAGGAAGAAAGAAATCTTGATTTCGTTTATGTAATTGATTTGGGTTCAGAAGTTCTGGTCAAAAAAGGCAAAGAGAGAAGAAAACATAATTGTCGAACACTAATGATAGTTTACATTGCTCGTTTTACACACAATATTGGATAGAAATGTCAGGATTACCAAAGTTGTTGGTGAGTTCTAACAGGCTAAGTAAATGTACATACTACAAGAGGAGCAAGATTCAGTATTGAGCTAAGATTTACAAGGCACGTCTCATCTCAGGCCGTTTGTCTTGAACAGATACACAATTAGTTTATGCCTTTATGGTTTAATGATTTGGAGTTGCACTTGCACGGGGGCTTGAGTTTCCAGTCTTGACTTGTTAATTCTGGGCTTGAGCAACTTCATGCTTACATGGTTCTTTAGCCTGATTCCAGAGCTTGCTCTTTTCGTTTATCTTCCTGACAAAACATTTGGAGTTCAAGATCAGAAGAGTGCAGAGCTTCAAGAAGAACCAAATTGGCACAAGAAGGCAGCTTCCAATCAAGAATGCTATTTTTCTTTTAGCTATTTTTAAGTTTTTTGTCAAAACACAATAAAACTAGAAGGGTTCAACAAACCACAGAGTGCAGTGTCGAATACCTCCTCAAGTTGAGCTCTTGATAACGGTTTAAGCTAGCAGCTTTCGATATTTGAAAGTAACTGGATTACAGTTTTCAGACGTGGAATGCTGCAAAAAGTGACTTCCAAATAAGGCAACGCATGTCTACTTGGCACAAAAATAATATCTAGAACTAGAAGCATCAATCTGTATTATAGTATACCGTGTCTTCAAAATTGTCATAGATTAATCAAATCATTTATATTTTAAGCACCCAAGGCAACGAATGATAAACATATACAACAGGTAGTTTTTAAGCCAGTAGAGGCACATGCAAGGCCCCAAGTTCCAGTATTCTACGATTAAACACAAAGACATCACAAAACCTGAAGAACGGTCAGGACCTAAGAAACAATGAAGGTATATGATCTTTCTTGTGAGGAAAAACCAAAATGTAACATGAATCTCCTTCTCTGTGACTCTACTCTCCTAACAAGTGAACTCAACAAATGAAAGTCAAAGGCATCACCGAGAGTGTAAAAAAAAAAGAAGTTTCTGAACATACACTTCGTTCTCTATGCTACACCATAAAACAACCGAAACTTGCTGGTTTTCCATTATGCTCCTATCTTTAAACATAATCCTCAGTACTATTGCAAGTGATACACAATAGTTTGTCCTTTCTGTATTTTCACTCAAATGTATCAGCACAACCCAAAAGGTTAGCTATGTAAATTTTTTTTCCCAATAGCCTTCCATGGGTCATTCACCCAATTGTACATGCAAAGAGTAATTTTTTCTAAAATAATCTATATTCTTGTTCATTTAGCTGTTGTGAGAGGGTCTTGAATTACTCACTAAGCAATAACGATTCCTAGATTTAAATATTTGAAGAAGAAAACTGGCCGAGTGTTACAAACACCTTGAAATTCAAAAGATTTCCTCAATAGCTAGCTCATCAGAAACTTCAGCCCAGATAGGGTGAGTTCACACTTGTTTTACATAGATCAGGAGTGCAGCTAACTCCTGACAAGATCCTCAACTGTAGTATAGTGATCAACTAGACAGGCCCCAAAGGCTTTTCACAATAGACGGCTTTCTTGGAAACTACATAAAGGTTGTCCTTGCAATCAACTATGTAATAATTGCTAAATTTGCATGGAAGTCTGCCCCAATCAGCTTTGAATTTGTTATGAAAACACTAAAAAGCAATCCATGAATATAAACTAAACCTCAACTTAGAGAAGCTTTTCAAGAACATTAATTAATGAAGAACTAATAGCTACATCTAACCTTCAGAATAAGCAATAAAACCAATCTTAGCATCATCAGCTGCAACTCAAGTAAACAGTGCAAAGAGAATCTAAGGATAAGTACAATTTATGTAAACAAGAGAGCGAGGAACAGACCTCTCTAATGCGTTATCCATGTGAGCATTTAATGACGAAATTACATGAGGCATCTGCTCTAATACCTGCGGAATTTGAACGAGGCATCTTCTTACTTTGGAAATTCATAATTGCAGAAGCGTCTCCATACCAACTCTGTGTTTTTAATTATAGATGTCTTTGCCAAAAGCCTTCTAGGAAGCTTCACCAATTCGGCCTGCAGATATATCATTTATGTTTCACATCAGTCAGAGTAATGGTGCATATCAAAAGTCTTTACTTTAATTCAATCTATACAAAGCCTACAAAATTGTTATCAAAAACTATTTATTTGCAATTGCCAGAGGGAAAACTATCCTCAAGTACAACATCATGAGATGGAAGACAGCAAAGAAAAAAAAATTGAAAGAACGAAACTCAAGTGTCAAGAAACACATTCAATTAAATTTTCAAAAATTGGTTTTGAATTTTCAATAAAATATCGAAATCAAAGAACTGTTAATAAAACCTGAATTTAAGGAGCAGTAGCAAGAATCCATGGTCCTTACTCTTTTATACTTTTTTTTTAACTTCTAAAGCCGAAATCTTTGAGACCCTTTTCAATTGATTTTTGTGGATAAATTAATGAAAATTTTGAGGGAAATTAGTAGAAAGAAGAAGGAACGAAAAGATGAGAAAAATGTCAGAGAGATAATCGATAACGTTAATGGGAGAAGACAATGATGAGAAGTTGACTAATTAAGGGTAGATTGGGAAGAGCATAAATTAATTGCTCTGGCAGCTAATATCTGCTCTGGCAATAACAGCTCCCATTAATTATACCTTGGACTTATGTACAATTGGTTTTCGTTTTTGATAAATTCTGATAAGGATTTGGTGGAATCAAAACTTTATAGGTGATTAGGAAATAGAAAAAGATTCCAAAAAGAATCACAATATCTTTGTTTTTCGTAGCTTTTTGATCTCTCGATCGGAAAAGGAAAAATATAAAGTTGAAGAACCATGTCTATTGATTTACACCAACGAGGCTTGTGAGCAGCCAAATTTTTACCCAGATTCACATCCAAGAATCCTCTGATCTGAACAAATAAAAAGAGAGGTTCAAAAATACACTCGAATCCCTGATGACCTACTCTTCAATGTACTCGAATTTCTTCCAGCAAAGTCTCTGATGCGATTCAAGTGCGTTTGCAAGGCAAGGCATGGCACCTAATCTGCGATCCCTCTTTTGTTGAATTCCACCATCCTCGTTCTCGCTCTAGGCCAAACCATCCTATATTATTTTTTACATGGGAGAAAGGCCTTATGGTACTCAAGCTCTGGTCCCAACGAATCTTGAAGCAGTATTTTCCTACGAATTTCATTTGCAAGCTCTGGTCCCAACGAATCTTGAAGCAGTATTTTCCTCCGAATTTCATTTGCCTATCTTCCATAGATATGTGCCTTGCACCAGTGTTAGCCATGGCCTAATCAACTTGTCAGATCGGCCAAATCATGAACTTAAAATGCTTAATATCACTACAGGAGAAAGGAACCCTCTTCCGTGGAATAGAAATATTAATTGTTCGACATCATTTATGATGGGGTTCGATCCTGTCACCAAGAAGTATAAACTTCTCTTGTTTCTTTTACATGAGTCGCGAAGAACTATGCTGGATTGCGAGATTTCACTCCGGGAACCAAAACATGGAGGTACATAATGTCACACCCCAATCCGACGTGGCACGGCCACACGAGTGGAGATCGATTCCAAATGTGCAAAGCCTCACTTTTCGAATATCTTTAGTATCCTCAAGTCGTCGATTTAACTTAACAATTCATAACATTCATCATAATCACTAATCTAGTATCCTCTATGAATAAACATCACATTTGGGCCATGAACGTAAGATTTAAAACCTTGGAAAACAATTAAAATTCGAAAATTTCTTCGTTGCTGAAAATCCCCACGCGTCGCGACGCACAACCCTTCCGCGTCGCGACGCCGGTGCACGTCGCGACGCGGAAGGGTCGCGCGTCGCGACAAGGACAGAACAACTTTCTGCCATGTTTTTACCCTCTGGGCGTCGCGACGTGGAGTACCGGCGTCGCGACGCCGGGCCTTTTTCCACCAAAAAGTCGATTTTTCCTCTTCTTTTTTTTCTTTCCAACTCAAAACTCTTTCAAAAACCACATCAAATACACACACCAAAGCTGCAAATACATCATTCTAATCTCCCAATTGCTCTTTATGATTCATGATACACATTCCCACGTCAACAACATCAATATACTACGAATCTTCACTATGATCAAAAGATTGGATAAAATGTACTAACATCAACAATTTCATCATACATATTGGCATCGAAATCAACATATAACTGTACATATTGACATCAAATCTCATGTTCATACATCATTCTTCCCAAAATAGTTCTATACAACTTCCTATGATCTATACAAAATCATATGTCCACAAAATAACTTTCCCTACTTATCATCCACAAAACCTTCACGGAAACCTTAGAATCTGCAAAATCACAACATTGGTGGTATGAGCATACACTATGCTCAGTAAGTAATAATGACATTCCTTTATCGGTTTGAGCATGTTATATACATAATATACTTTCACAAAACCTTTCAACATATGAAAACTCACATTTGTAAACATTTCCAATTCACACACACATATATATACAAATAGTAAGTGGCACAATCATTTATCAAATCACTTTCACCAATACATAGAATACTTGTGTCATTTAGCCCATGAATAATTCAAATCACTTTCGGTGACATAACTTGATCAAGTCCTGACTGTTTATCCCGTCAGGTAGGCCAGAACAGAGGGGTTCCTAGCTATTTATCCCGCTAGGTAGGCCAGAACAGAAATTTGGAACATGTTCCTACTAATCGATCATTAACATTCAATGAGCTCAAAGCAATTCAAATTCCTTGAAATCATTTCACAAAATGATTCACATTCACAAAGGCCACTTACATACATTTCATATTCATCAAAATCATAATCCAATACATGCTCAAGCCATTTTAGTATAAGAACATAATCACTTTCTCAAAAATTGGTTTCCTCCATTGAGTATAAAAACGTAAAAGAATGTCATAACCACTTACCTGAAATCAAAATCCACTATCGCCCTTGATTCTAAGCGTTACACCACTTCTCCAATTCACTTTCCTATAAAACATACACACATATATCTATATCATTCTCATAATCTTTCTTCAACATAATATCCTCACAATTCGGCTTAAATCTACCTATCCATGTTCTATTCTCACTCAAATGAATACTAACATCCTTAATTAAGTGTTCTTAAACATGTGGAATCAAAACCCATATTCCATTACAACACCATTTCAAACCCTACCATTCAAGAACACTAAATAAGGAAATTTAAGTTGGAGAATTGAACTAGATAAGTTCTTTACCTTAACAAAAGTAAAGTAGTGGTGAGAATTGCTCCCTTCCCTTCCTTAATCAATCTTCTCCTCTTGCCCTAGTTAAGATTAAACAATGGGAAAAGTATGAATAAGAGAGAAGAAGAAAATAGTGAAGGAAAGAATGGAGACTAAAGTCAAAAGGGATCAATAAGCTTAGGACCATTTTTCATAATTTGCAAAATAGTCTCCATATCCTTACTTATTTACTAATTGGTCCTCAATGAAGTTCATAAGTATTACACATAAATTGCCCATCATTTGGATTTGCAGAAAAGACCATCTGGGTCCATGGAGTAATATATTGGTTGGATGGGTGGTCGAATGGGAAGCTCGTAAGATATTTTGATGTTAAAGAGGAGGAGTTTGGAGTACTTTCATTGCCTGAAGGCGCCAAAAACATACTGCAATTGACTCAAGTTGGAGAAACATTGGCTTTGTGTTGCTTCAGATCGTATACCTATCGCTGGGAGTTTGAATTGAGGAAATTGATCAACATTAACATAAATCTTTGTGCTAAATATGAGATAATCCTGCCGGTAATTAATTTGACTGGCTCGTTTGAAGTCATTGGTAGCACTCAAAAAGGCGAAATCTTGATAATCAAAAATCAATACCACAAAGAAATTTTGGAGCTGATTTTTTACAATTTGGAAACTGGAAATGTTAGGAATATTAAGGTCACTTGGGCTCCTTGTCATCCGGCCACAATGGGTAATTTGCTGTCTTTGGTTTCTGGCATTGTTGTTGGTGATCATGTATAAAACATCATGCATTTAAAAACACTCATAGAACAATAAGTTGAGAGGAGGCGAAGGTGAAATCAATAAGAACTTTAGATTCTTAGTATATTCTTGTTGTTTCCTTGAAAGTCTATGGTAGCTCCTTTAAACTGTTTTCATTGTCTCTTGATCCAGAATTGTTGATTTTGAGTTTTTAACACCAGCTTTATTAATTTGCATACATCTATCCATCCATCCATCCATGTATCCGTTTGGATCCAAGAATTGTTACCTTGCATAAATCTTTACGTGAATATTATTGATTTCTTGTTGTTTAGATGTAAGGATTTTTATTTGTGTTGAGTACGTATTCGAATTCTGAATTTTTAAAACACTTTGTTATCACTACAAGGTTTTAGATTTCTTAATTTTTTACAATAGACTCTCAAAAAGTTTTACAGACATACAATTATGTCTTAAATATCGGAGTTCATGTTAAACATTTGACTAGAATTATAATACCCATGGCCCAATTTAAGGGCTATTTAGTAAATGAGAGAAACTATAAGGACTATTTTGCAAATTGTAAAAGAGTTGATTTTAAGACCCATTTTTGTTTAGACTTAAGTTTCACTCTTTCTTTCTCAAATTCACTCATCCTCATTCTCACTCAATTAGGGCAAGAGCAAGGGGTGGATTGAAGAAGACAAGGAACTAATTCTTCCTCAATTCCAATCTTATTGAGGCAAGGAAACTATTAAGTCTAATTGTTCATAGTTATGTCCTTCTTTAGTCCTCTAGATTAGTAAAAGGGTGAATCTTTGTCATGATAGGAAAGTGGGTTGATTAAGTGGTGGAAACTATAAATCAAGGGCAAGATTAGAGGGTGACTTCAAGTAAGTGGTTTGATATTCCTTTATGTTTTAATATGCTTTTGATGAAATATATTTTGAGAACTTGGTATGTTGTGATATACAAAATAATGGATTGAGCATGTGCTAATTTGTGATTTTGATGTATATGAAATGTATGCAGTGGCTTTTGTGAAAGCAAAGTGTTTGACAAATGGTTTGAATGAATTTGAAGTATATGAGCTCTTGAATGTTTCTTGGGATGATTGGTAGGAACATGTTCCAACTCATTTGTATTTGGCCTATCTAGCGGGATTAATAGCTAGAAAATTCATTTGTATTTGGCCTACCTGACGGGATTAACAGTCAGGAACTGGATCTAGTGTACCGAGAGTAACTTGAACCATTCATGAGCTAAATGTCAAGTACACAACGTATTTGTAAATGTCATTTGATAAATGATTGTGCCACTTGCTATTTATATATATGTGTGTGTGAATTGGAAATGTTTCCAAATGTGAGTGTTCTTGTGTCGAAATGCTTTTGTGAAAGTATATTATGTGTATAACATGCTCTAACCGATAAAAAAATGTCATTATCACTTACTGAGCATAGTTTTGCTCATACCACAAATTATTGACATTTTTGCAGATCTTAATGTCTCGGATGACTTTTGGTGTGAATGATTTGAAGAGAAGAATGGTTATTTTGTGTATTTTGTAGTGAATAGAGATAATATGTGATTATTGTAGTTATGTATAGGTGATGTTGAATTTTGCTAGAATGATGAACATTGGAGCATTTGTATTCCTCCTTTTGGTTATACTGAAAGATTTGTAGCAAAATGTTGTTGTAGAAGTGTGAATATGTAAAGTGAATTGAAATGAATGTTTGGGAGATTGAAATAATGCATATGTGGTTTTGGCATATAGAATTTATGTAGTTTTGAAAAGGTAGTTAAGTGGGAAAGAGCAAGAAAGAAAAAAAATTCAAAATTTTAAGGACTAAAGGGCACGACGTCGCGCGACGTGCGACTCTCCACGTCGTGACGTCCAGACGAGAAAAACATGGCAGTGAGCAACTTCACCCACGTCGCGACGTGGAGAAATCTTTCAGCATTCTTGAAAATCTCAGATTTTATTGTTATCCAAGGCTTTAAATTTTGCTTTCTTGGCTTGAATGTAATGTTTATTCATAGAGGAGATTGATCATTGATTGTAATGAATGTTATGTAACGTTAAGTCCAACCAACGACTTGAGGATACAAAAATTTAATTGTGTAATGAGGCTTCGCACTCTTGAGAATTAACATCCAAGCATGTGGCCGTGCCACGTCGGATTGGGGCGTGACATTTAGTGGTATCAGAGAGTAACTAAGTTGATAAATATGTTCATGTATAGGTAATGAATTTAGTACATTATTTGTTAGAAATATTATTTCCTCTCTCCTTTTCATACTCGTATGAAATGAAGATTTGATTAATCTTTTATGATAGGATTATGGCACAAAACAGTGGGAGTGAAGGAAATCCCAATGTACTGATAGTAGATAGCCATGTTGATGGAGACAGTGAAGGAGCCAATACGGAGGAGCATTTGATGACTCGTACGCCTCAGCCCTTAATCGATAGAATGGCTACAGGGGGCGAGTCATCCAATGATCCACCGGCGACTAGTACGACCACTCTGACAATGCCACCAGAGTTCACTGCTGTCTTTGGCATGATGGCTCAAATTATGCAAAATCAACAAAGATTGCAACAAGAACAAGAGAGCCGTCAACGCCAACAGTTGACAGGAAGCAAAACTCACTATGAGAACCTAAAGAAGGCGAACATGCCTGTCTTTGATGGTGCTCCGGATCCTGAGAAAGTGGAGAAGTGGCTTCATGAGCTAGAGGCTAACTTTGATGTCTTGGAGGTTCCCGATGATGTAAAGCCAAAGGTCGTCATTCCTTTCCTAGTTGGAGATGCAGAACAGTGGTGGAAAGGAACGGCCCCGGCTTATATTCGTGAAGGACAATCCTTGGATTGGAGAACGTTCAAAAGTGTTTTCTTAAAACACTACTTTCCCGACTCCATCCGTAGTGAGAAGAAAAGACAGTTCTTCAACTTAAAGCAGATAGAAAACATGTCTATTGTGGAGTACGCTGGAAAGTTTAACTCGTTGGGGCGATATGTGCCAACCGTGATGGCGGACGATAGCATTAAATTGCTTAGATTTGAGGAAGGGTTGCAAGGACGTATTCGAGCGAGGTTATCCTCAGTCCCCTCCAATAGTTATGAAGATTCTTTCAAAGGTGCATTGGAATCGAGGCGGACATCAAAAGAGGTGACGCTGAACGTGGTCCGAAGAGATCTAGACCAATGCCCTATCAAGGTCAAGGATCAAAGAAACCGTGGGGAAACCAACCAATGAATAAAAGACGTGGACCACCACCGATTCTACCACAACCACAAAATCCAACAGGGAGTAAGAAGAAGTAATGTGACTTTTGCCACCGTGCTCATTCAGGAGAATGCCGATGAAAAACTAGAGCATGTTTTTGGTGTGGTAAGGCAGGACACAGGATTAATGAGTGTCCCACTCTCCCACAAGACAAAGCCAAACCCACCAATGCTCGTGTGTTTGGATCCTTGAGAGGCGGAAGCGTCCGAGGATGTTGTCACAGGTACTATAATGATAAATTTAGTACCTGTTATGGTTTTATTTGATTGTGGGGCTTTTCATTCTTTTATATCTAAAAGACGTGCAAACAATTTAAGCCTTAAGCCCGAATATTTTAAAGAGCCCTACCATGTAGCTACCCAAGGAGGAAAGATCATTACATCAAACCTGGTACATAAGAATTGTCACATAGGAATCAATGAACAAGAACTTGTGGCGGATTTGATTCAGATTAACATGAGGGATTTTGATGTAATCTTGGGTATGGATTGGTTGGCAAAGAACTATGCTTGTGTAGATTGTCGAGGTAAGAGAGTTAACTTCTGTATTCCGGGAAGGGAAGAATTTTCATTCCAATAGGGAATGGAGAAACAAGTCAAATGTGCAACCCCAGTGATTTCTGCCATGCAAGCTTGGAAAGCTTTTCAAAAAGGTTGTGTGGGGTATTTGGCAAACGTGATCGACACTAAGAAAGAGAGTGTGAACTTGAATGGCATTCCAGTGGTTCAGGACTTCTCTGATATGTTTCCCGAGAAATTGCCAGGGTTACCGCCTAATCGTGAAATTGAGTTTGAGATAAATGTGATGCCTGGAGAAGCACCAATTTCCAAAGCTCCATATCGAATGGCCCCTGCGAAATTACAAGAGCTTAAAGTTCAATTGCAAGAATTGTTGGATTTTAAGTTTATCCTACCTAGTGTGTCACCATGTGGTTCCCCTGTGTTATTTGTGAAGAAGAAAAATGGGAGTTTGAGGCTTTGCATTGATTATCGGGAATTGAATAGGATTACCATTAAGAATAAATATCCACTACCAAGGATAGATGACTTATTTGATCAACTTAGGGAGCTAAGGTTTTCTCAAAGATTGATTTGCGTTCGGGTTACCATCAGTTGAAAATTAAGTCAGAAGATATTTCAAAGACTGCTTTTAGAACGAGGTATGGACATTATGAATTTCTTGTTATGCCTTTTGGACTAACGAATGCCCCTGCCGCTTTTATGGATTTGATGAACAGGGTTTTTAGGTCTCAACTTGACAAATTTGTCGTGGTGTTCATTGATGATATCCTAGTGTATTCCCAAACTAAGGACGAACACATGGAGCATTTGAGGATAGTTTTACAAATCTTGAGAGAAAAGAAACTCTTCACCAAGCTTAGGAAATGTGAGTTTTGG
Source organism: Ophiorrhiza pumila (assembly GCA_016586305.1). Taxonomy (NCBI): domain Eukaryota; kingdom Viridiplantae; phylum Streptophyta; class Magnoliopsida; order Gentianales; family Rubiaceae; genus Ophiorrhiza; species Ophiorrhiza pumila. Next base: position 25,135,872 of record BLIW01000003.1, on the reverse strand, counting down.
TTAAAGAGTGTTACATTCTTAGGTCATGTGATATCGGAAGTTGGGGTAACCGTGGATCCGAAGAAGATAGAAGCAATTGTAGATTGGCCTAAACCGACCAATGTAACAGAGGTTCGGAGTTTCCTAGGTTTGGCAGGGTACTATAGGAAATTCATTGAAGGATTTTCATCCATTGCAATTCCTTTGACTAAATTGACTCAGAAAAGGGTGAAGTTTGAATGGACTGTAGCTTGTGAGGACAGTTTCTAGGAGTTAAAGAGAAAGTTGGTTTCGGCACTGGTACTTACACTTTCATCTGGATCGGGTGGATTCACAGTGTACAGTGATGCTTCTAAGAATGGGTTGGGATGTGTATTAATGCAGAATGGCCAAGTTATTGCATATGCTTCTAGCCAATTGAATAAGTATGAACAGAACTACCCGACGCATGATCTTGAATTGGCAGCTGTAGTGTTTGCATTGAAAATCTGGAGACATTATCTGTATGGAGAGAAATGTGAAATATTTATAGATAATAAGAGCTTGAAGTATTTGTTTACTCAAAGGAGTTGAATATGAGACAACGGCGATGGTTAGAACTATTGAATGATTATGACTTGGATATTAAATATCATTCCGGAAAGGCAAATAGAGTAGCGGATGCTTTGAGTAGGAAGTCTTCAGGAACACTGGCATATTTGTTGACTCAACAGAATCATTTAATTTCAGAATTTGAGAAACTGGAGATGGAGGTGATTGTATCAACTGGTGGGTTTCTAGCAGCTTTAGTAGCACAACCTTCATTTCTTGAGCGAATCAAAAGTGCTCAGGTCAAGGATGATGCATTGAGGAAGAAGGAAGGTCAAATTAAAGAAGGTCAATAACTTGATTTCCAATTTCATGATGATGGAAGTTTGTGGTATCGAGGAAGATTATGTGTACCTAATGATTTGGATTTGAAGAATGAAATTTTAAAGGAAGCACACTCAAAATTTTCCATTCATCCAGGAAGCACAAAAATGTATAAGGACTTGAAAAGAAATTTTTGGGGGAGTGGAATGAAAAGAGATATTGCGGAGTTTGTTTCCAAATACTTGGTATGTCAACAAGTCAAAGTTGAACATCAACATCCTGGAGGATTGTTGAAGCCATTGGAGATACCAGTTTGAAAATGGGAACATGTGACTATGGACTTTGTTTGCGGGTTACCGAGAACAAAGACAAGTCAAGATACCATATGGGTAAACGTGGACAGACTGACTAAGACCGCTCATTTCTTACCTATGCGAGCCACTGCTACTATGGAACAATTAGTCAGTATGTACATGGACAATATTATCCATTTACATGGTGTACCTATCAACATTGTCTCAGATAGGGATCCAAGGTTTGTGTCTAGGTTTTGGGAAAGTTTTAATCGAGCAATGGGGACTAAGGTGACACTTAGCACAGCCTTTCATCCACAGACGGATGGTCAATTGGAAAGGACCATTCAAACACTTGAGGACATGTTGAGAGCATGTGTTCTTGACTTCAAGGGTATTTGGATTGACTATTTGACCCTTATTGAATTTGCGTATAACAACAGCTACTATGCTAGCATTGGAATGGCACCTTATGAGGCATTGTATGGGAGGAAATATCGATCACCTATTTGTTGGGATGAAATTGGTGAGAAAAGTATTATGGGACCGGATTTGGTACAAGTGACCCTTGAGAAAGTTCCTTTGATTCGAGATCATTTGAAAGCGGCTCAAGATAGACAAAAGAGTTGGGCGGATACCAAGAGAAGACCTTTAGAGTTTCAAAGTGGAGACAAAGTGTATCTTCGTGTATCGCATAATAAGGGAGTAATGCGTTTTGGCAATAGTGGAAAGTTAAGTCCACGTTATGTCGGACCATTCGAAATTTTGGAAAGAATTGGAGATCTTGCATATAGACTTGCCTTGTCACCATCCTTGTCAAGAGTTCATAATGTATTCCACGTGTCCCAATTAATACTGTATATCTCCGATCCCAGTCATGAAATAGAGGTGGAACCATTGCAAGTATAGGAGGATTTGTCATATAGAGAGATTCCCCTACGAATTGTTGATCGGAAGGAGCAAGTGTTAAGGCGAAGGACCATTCCATATGTAAAGGTACAGTGCTCGAATCACACTCCTCATGAGGCAACTTGGGAGTTAGAAGAAGAAGTGAAAGAAAAATATCCCCACTTGTTTGAAGAACAAGGTACTTTAAGTTTCGAGGCCGAAACTTTTTATAAGGAGGGTAGAATATAATACTCATGGCCCAATTTAAGGGCTATTTAGTAAATAAGAGAAACTATAAGGACTATTTTGCAAATTGTAAAAAGTTGATTTTAAGACCCATTTTTGTTTAGACTTAAGCTTCACTCTTTCTTTCTCAAATTCACTCATCCTCTTTCTCACTCAATTAGGACAAGAGCAAGGGGTGGATTGAAGAAGACAAGGAACTAATTCTTCCTCAATTCCAATCTTATTGAGGTAAGGAAACTATTAAGTCTAACTGTTCATAGTTATGTCCTTGTTTAGTCCTCTAGATTAGTAAAAGGGTGAATCTTTGTCATGATAGAAAAGTGGGTTGATTAAGTGGTGGAAACTATAAATCAAGGGCAAGATTAGAGGGTGACTTCAAGTAAGTGGTTTGATATTCCTTTATGTTTTAATATGCTTTTGATGAAATATATTTTGAGAACTTGGTATGTTGTGATATACAAAATAATGGATTGAGCATGTGCTAATTTGTGATTTTGATGTATATGAAATGTATGCAGTGGCTTTTTTAAAACAAAGTGTTTGACGAATGGTTTGAATGAATTTGAAGTATATGAGTTCTTGAATGTTTCTTGGGATGATTGGTAGGAACATGTTCCAACTCATTTGTATTTGGCCTATCTAGCGGGATTAATAGCTAGAAAATTCATTTGTATTTGGCCTACCTGACGGAATTAACAGTCAGGAACTGGATCCAGTGTACCGAGAGTAACTTGAACCATTCATAAGCTAAATGTCAAGTACACAACGTATTTGTAAATGTCATTTGATAAATGATTGTGCCACTTGCTATTTATATATATGTGTGTGTGAATTGGAAATGTTTCCAAATGTGAGTGTTCTTGTGTCGAAATGCTTTTGTGAAAGTATATTATGTGTATAACATGCTCAAACCGATAAAGGAATGTCATTATCATTTACTGAGCATAGTTTTGCTCATACCACAAATTATTGACATTTTTGCAGATCTTAATGTCTCGGATGACTTTTGGTGTGAATGATTTGAAGAGAAGAATGGTTGTTTTGTGTATTTTGTAGTGAATAGAGATAATATGTGATTATTGTAGTTATGTATAGGTGATGTTGAATTTTGCTAGAATGATGAACATTGGAGCATTTGTATTCCTCCTTTTAGTTATAGTGAAAGATTTGTAGTAAAATGTTGTTGTAGAAGTGTGAATATGTAAAGTGAATCGAAATGCATGTTTGGGAGATTGAAATATTGCATATGTGGTTTTGGCATATAGAATTTATGTAGTTTTGAAAATGTAGTTAAGTGGAAAAGAGCAAGAAATAAAAGAAAATAGAAATTTTAAGGACTAAAGGGCCCGACGTCGCGACGTGCAACTCTCCAAGTCGCGACGTGCGACTCTCCACGTCGCGACGTCCAGACGAGAAAAAAATGGCAGTGAGCAACTTCACCCATGTCGCGACTTGGAGACCCTCCCACGTCGAGATGTGCTCCCACGTCGCGACGTGGAGACCTCAACGTCGAGACGTGGGGAAATCTTTCAGCATTCTTGAAAATCTCAGATTTTATTGTTATCCAAGGCTTTAAATCTTGCTTTGTTGGCCTGAATGTGATTTTTATTCATAGAGGAGATTGATCATTGATTGTAATGAATGTTATGTAACGTTAAGTCCAACAAACGACTTGAGGATACAAAAATTTAATTGTGTAATGAGGCTTCGCACTCTTGAGAATTAACATCCAAGCGTGTGGCCGTGCCACGTCAGATTGGGGCGTGACAAGAATAATCCAAACTTAACTTATAGTGGTCATATTAAAGAATGTTTTTTTACTTGAATGATAGAAAAGGTTTAATTGTCGAATCAAAACTCTAAACTAAAACACTAATAATGAGCTCTCTTTTGCAAAGACAAAGTGGAGGTGAAGATAACAAGCAAATCAAATTAATAGCCTTTGGAATTTTAGAATTGACATTTTACAATTTGAGGGAGCTTTTGGTTCATATTTCTCAATGGCAATTGATGAAGCTCAAATTTCCACGTCGGGTAAATTATGAATACACCCGGCAGAAACAACCGAGCTCCAGCAATGATCACCAACTTAATCTGTAAAACAGAATAGCATTAGAGCAAAGTCCCGAGGTGATCCCCGGGGATTCTACTCCGATGCTTAAGTTAGTAATCTTGTGTATGATAATCCATTAGATACCTATTATATCTCAATCAAATGTATTAAATATCATTACTTTACCGTTCAAAGGGTTCCAGCTCTTTCTCCTTAAATCTTGGTAGTTGGTTTGGATTGCGTTTGACTTATTCCATACTGATCTGGGGATATTTGAATAATGCCACATCAATACCTCCTCAAGTCGGTATAAATATTTTTATCCCGACTTGACGATTGCATACAAATGTTCCCGAGCTGATCTCTTTGGACTTTAAAATAAGTGCTGATGCTTCGATACCATCAAAGATGATTTCTAATCACAATACATAAACCAACGCCTCGATATTGAAGAAGAAGAATCCCTGATCATTAATTTGCACGCGCTTTTATTCAAAAAATGGTCATTATCCTGCCAACGTATACGTTACATGAGATAGTCGCCAAACTATTCAAAACTCCCCTTCTTCAATTTGAACTCAATCTAATCCCTATTTTCGCGTTCTCCCTTCTCGAACAAAATCCAATTTCAGGCAATCAAAAACGACGGTTTCCCCATTCGCTTCCCCATAAGTTAAATCGAGTGCTTGGATTTTCCTTCACCATCTTCAGAATTACCTACAAGTCTACACTCGCCATCAGGTATATCTTCTGAAGATCATTCTAATTCATCTGAGCCAATTAATTCTGCATCTTATGTTGAACCTTCCGCTTCTCATACTCCATCGATGAATATCAGTCTAGAATCCATAGGTGACAAAAACCCCTCACCATCTGTTCATAGTGCTCCACTTCCAGTTAACAGCGAGTCTCCAATTTCCTCTAAATTGACAACTCCTCTTAGAAGGTCGCTTAGGCAGTCTCTCAAAGCTGATCCTTCAAGTATTACTATGGCAAAGCTTGCCAAGACGGAGACCTCTGAACAAGTTAATGAAATATTTGAACAGAGGAGCGAGGTAGGAACTCCCAAACCAAACAATAAAGATGTAGAAGACATTACTGAGAGAATTCTTGCTAATTCCATTTCCTCTACTTTGAGTAGAAAAAATATCGACCAAATATTGACGAAATATTTCATTCCAGAAAATTTGCCTGTTCGAGCTCCCTCTAGAGATGACGGGGCCACGCACCCCCTCAGGATTTTATAGCCCTCTATGAACACCAATTCCAAGCCGGTCTTAGAATTCCCATTACTAGCTTGCTTTCAAATATCTTAGACCACTACAAAGTGAATTTGAGTTAGCTCACCCCGAATTCCATCAGGACGGTCATATGCTTTGAGCTGCTCTGTGTGCACTACAAAGTAGTCTACAGCCTCTCTTTGTTCAGACGTTTTTTCTCTCTAAAAATAGTTCCCAATGAATTAGGATGGTTTTATTTCAACCGACGCCCCAATACAGTTCCCCTTCTGCAGAATTTCCCTAGCTCTATCCACAACTGGAAGAAACGATTCTTTTTTATCCATTCAGAATTTATCAACCAAAATCACCCATGGAAAATCGTCAATAGCATAACTGATAGACAACCTAAAAAATTCTATAATATTAGCGGGGAACAAACACTCAAATCTCTTGGAGTTATCTTCGATGTGTCTCGGTTGTCTGAGAAAATTCTGATTCAGGGCGGGTTAAGTTCCGCTGTTCTTAACTCTAAATATAAGGGCTCCAAGAATAAATACGAAGTTGAACGTAAGTGACTTTTCTTTCATTCCACAGTTTTTGAGAATTTATCCTGATACTTCCCTTTCCGATGTCATATTTTGTTACAGTGATGGATATCGCACAATTAATCAAGTCAGGCATGGCCAAAGCTACAACGACTGCTTCCTCCTCGGGAAACTCCAGCCCGGGGGCTTCCACACTGCCAGAAACCTCTGCTGTGGATACTGCATCTCCATTAAATACTGCGACACCACCTAACGCCCCCAAAGTTGTCAGCTCGGTTTTACCTCCATTACCCAAGGAGAAAGAGAGAAAGACATGAGGTTCCAAGAGGAGCCTACCGACCTCAACTAGCCAGGATATTCCTCCGGGAAAGAAAGCAACTACTCCAACTACACCGACCTCTTATGCCTAGGATGTTAGCCAAGACATACCCCTTGTCACAACAATATCCATTCCAACTCTTACTTTCTCCACTCTTCCTTTAAATTTTTCTCAAGACTCTGAATTTGGATTCTTGTCCCGACTCAATCCAGCTAGAGTCCCCATTTCTTATGTCCCTGTTACTTACCCTGGGGATCAATTTTGCCCGAGCTGGGGCTTCAACCGCAATTCTCGAGTGCTCACTCCATCTTTAGCTCATCAATGGCTAAATGAAGGGGTTTTACCTCGGGATTTAAAGTCGCTGAGACAACTGAAAAATGAAGAATTAATTAACGTTTTGGCCTTGTCGGTCGCGCAGGTATGTGATTAGATGTTCACTTCCTTTTCTTCAGTCCGAACTTATTTTAATGTTACTTTTCTCTACAGAACACTGCCTTATCTACCAGGGCCATTGAAGTCATTCGCTCTATAGAGCATTCATCTACCCTTCATGCGGAACTAGAGAGTGAAAAGAAAAAAGTTACCGACCTCGAAGGTAGAATCCAACTCTTGGAAGAAGACATTCACAAATATCAAGATGTTGAATCCCGCACTCAACAAGAATTAAACACGACTAAAGCTGAGTTGGAGACAGGAAAGAAAGAAAATGCCGACCTCCATTCTAAATTGACAGCTGAGCAAAAAAACTCTGATGACCTCCGCTCCAAATTGGCAGCAGAGGAGAAAAAATCTGGCGACCTCCACTCACGAGTCGAGAGGCTTAGCTCTTCTATTCTGGTCTGGGAAAGGAATTGCCAAAGCTGGGAACGCAAGTATAACTTTCACAAGGAGAAAGGTTCAAGCCAGACAGTGGAAAATTTTCTGAAATCAAATGAATTTGCTAAACTGGCTGCCAAAATGAATGTTCCAGTGGCTCAACTGGGCTATAATAAAGCAATCAGGACTCTCCAACAAATACATCTGCAAGACAAGAGCTTAGAAGAGTTGGGTTTTGATGCCGAAACGGGAGAAAAGGTCAACGCTGCTTTCAAAGAATTAACTGGAGGAGAGCTTGGATTCTCTATGAGCCAATTTGTTCCTTCTACTCCCCTTTCTGAAGCACCCGAGATAGATCTTACCGAGCTGGTGAAAGAAAAAGAAGATGGCCAATCTTGAAGACTATTCGTGTAATTTGAAACATTTAATGTTTTTCTGATATTGTTTTGGATTGTTTTGGATTGAATTTTTATTTTATGCTATTTAATACTTGGTCTGATTGCTTTCCGGAGGTTTATTTTCTCAGGAATCGTTATCTTCCTCCGAGTTTTAGCTCAGAGTTTTCATTTTCTTCTTCTTCTTTTTTTAGCTTTTTTAGAGATCACACCTCCCTAATTGCTTTTTCTCAGGAATAGAGTTTTTCTCGGAGATTCAATTTCTCTGAAATTACTCTTTACTAAAGTATTTTACGCGATTGAATTTTTCACAGAGATGTTTTCCCCAGAATTATCGCCAATCGAATACTTCTTTATTCAAACTGATTTCTTTTTATTACATCACTGATCAAAACTCAAAAAACACAGATACAAAGTAAACCCCGAGCTAATACTCAACATAGTGGAAAACCGATCTAATAGTACTTTCTCAAATTCTGGAAGTTCCATGTTCTTGGAATTATTGTTCCATTCAATTGAGACAACTTACAATAACCATTTGAAGATACTTCTTTCACTTGATAAGGCACTTCCCATGTTGGGTCAAGCTTCCCCGTTTTCCCAACTCGACTAGCCTCCACTTTTCTTAGTACCAAATCACCAATTTTATAATACTTGTTTTTCACCCTTTTGTTATAAAACCGAGCTGCACCTTCTTTATACTTGGCCTCCTTTAACTGGGCATGTATCCTTCTTTCTTCTAAAATATCAAGATTCACTTGAAGTTCTTCTTGATTTTCTTCCTCTTGGAACAACAGAACTCGAGGACTTGGCAATCCGATTTCCGGGGGAAGCAGAGCTTTTGTACCATATGTGAGATTATAAGGCGTTTCTCCAGTAGCAGTCCTTGGAGTGGTTCAATATGACCATAATACCATTGGCAAATGCTCAACCCAATCTCCACTAGAACGTCCTAGACGCGTCCTTAGACCTTGTAATAGTATCCGGTTGGACACTTCTGCCTGACCATTAGTCTGCGGATGTGCCACCGAAGTGAACTTTTGTTGAATTCCAAGCGAACGGCACCAGGACTTAAATGGCTCTTCCGCAAACTGCCTACCATTATCAGAAACAACCACCTCGGGTATTCCATATCTACAAAGGATATTTTTCTAGAAGAAACTGATAACATTTTTTCCCAAAATGTGTATTAAAGGCTCTGCCTCCACCCACTTGGTGAAGTAATCAACAGCCAGGATGAGGTGTTTGTACCGACCTCGGGCTTCTGGAAAAGGCCCGAGGAGATCCACCCCTCATTGATAAAATGGCCAAACAGATATAGACGATTGTAATGGAACCTGAGGGTTATGTGTTCTCGTCGCATACTTTTGGCACTTCTCGCATGTTCTCACTACTTGAGCAGCGTCTTCAAACATTGTTGGCCAAAAATAACCGAGCAGAAGTGCCTTATTTGCCAGCATTCTGGATCCGACATGTGACCCACATATTCCCTCATGAATCTCGTAAAGCAGGTACCGGGCTTGTTCAGGATTTACACATCGCAATAACGGCTTTAAATACCCTTTATTGTATAAAACCCGACATTCGATTACATACCGGGCAGCTCGCATGCAAACCCGCCTAGCTGCAACTTTATCATCTGGTAGACTCCTCGACCTTAGAAAATTATAGATCGGGGTCATCCAATTCTCAGTATTTTCAACATTCATTACCTCATTCGTATCAATGCTACGTTCAGGAAGTGTCTTGACCCATACCTGTTTATTTAAATGCGACGAGGTGGAGGAGGAGAGCTTACTTAGTGCATCAGCTCAGCGTTTTTGAGATCGGGATATTTTCTCTATATGGAAATTTTCAAACTTCTTCATCAAATTCTGTACTACACCTAGATATTTCCTCATTATTGCATCCTTAGTAGCATATTTCCCAGACAATTGTTCAACTACTAGCTGAGAATCACTACGAGCTCTTATGTACCGAGCTCCTACTGATAGTGCTAACTTCATTCCGGTAATTAGTGTCTCGTACTCTGATTCATTGTTAGAAGCAATAAATTCAAATTTCAAATCATATGCTAACTCATTACCTTCAGGGCTTATCAGCACTAAACCACCTCCTGCCCCTTCTCCAGCTGAAGCTCCATCAACAAACAACTGTCATTCCTTATCTGCCTTTGGCAAAACTGCCCCTACTTCAGGTAATTCTTCTACCTCCTTTATTCTCGGCATCTCTGTAATAAAGTCAGCTAAAGCTTGGCCCTTTATCGCTGTTCGAGGTTTGAAAGTAATATCATACTCCTCGAGCTCAACAGCCCATTTGGTCAACCACCCAGAAGTTTCTGGTCGGTATAGAATCTGTCTGATAGGCTGATCCGTCAAAACGTAAATTGGATGACCTTGAAAATACAGTCTCAATTTCCGTGCTGGAAAAACTAAGGACATTACCAGCTTTTCCACTTCTGGATACCTTTGTTCTGCTCCGTGCAAAGCTTTACTCACGAAATAGACAGGCTTCTATATCCCTTCATTTTCCCGTTCAAGAACTGCGCTAATCGTGAATTCTGAAACAGCCAAGTATAGAAATAGCGGCTCCCCGGATGTTGGGACAGATAAAGTGGGTAACTGCTTCAAGTGCTCCTTCAATGCCTCAAAATGCTGTTAGCACTCCTCATCCTATTTGAAATTCTTGGCAGATTTCAAGAGCTTAAAGAACGGTAGGCCCCTCTCCGCTGCTCGGGATAAAAACCTATTCAGAGCTTCCATGCACCAAGTCAACTTCTGCACCTCCTTTATGTTCTTGGGAGCTGTCATTGCTATTATGGCTTCCAACTTTTTGGGGTTAGCCTCAATTCCCCTTTTCGACACCATGAACCCGAGAAATTTTCCAGAGTTTACTCCAAAGACACATTTTTCTGGATTAAACTTTAAACCGACCTGCCAAACTATTGTGAATGTCTCCTTTTAGTCATCCAGCATGTTTTCCTCTGCTTTACTTTTGATCACCATATCGTCTATGTAAACCTCCAGGTTCCGACCTATCTGTTCGCGAAAAACCTGATTCACCAGGCGCTGATATGTGGCCCCGGCGTTTTTCAGCCCAAACGGCATCTTCTTATAGTAGAAAATCCCTTGGTCGGTCACAAATGCTTTCTTTTCAGCGTCTTCTGTGTTCATTAAAATCTGATGGTATCCTTTGTAAGCGTCTAAGAAACTTAACATCCCAAAACCAACTATAACATTGATAATCTGGTCAATAGATGGCAGAGGATAACAATCCTTTGGGCAAGCTCGGTTCAAATCTGAGAAGTCGATGCACATTCGCCATCCGCCATCAACTTTTTTAACCATTACCGGATTGGCTATCCAGGTCGGGTACTTAACCTCTCCAAGAATCCCGATCTCCAATAGCTTGTTAACCTCCTGTTGAATAACTTGTTTGCGCTCAGGAGCAAAACTCCTCTTCTTCTGTTGCACTGGTTTTATGTTCTCATGAATGTTCAGGGAATGAGTTATCAATTCAGGAGAAACTCTGCCCATCTCCTTTGGATCCCAAGCGAATATATCTCTGTATTCCTTGAGAAGCCTCAATAAACTACGCTGAATTTGTTCGGGGATGTTTTTACCGATCCGAATTGTCCTATCAGGTCTGGCACAATCGATTGAAACCTTCAATATTTCTTCATCTTTGAAATCAAAGTCTACACTTTTTACGGGATGCTGTTTTCGTACCTTTATCGGGCCTTTGATCCCAATTTTCCCCTATACACAATTTACCAAACATCGCGGGAAATCTGACTCTTTCCTCTCGTGGCCACCATATAACACCTCCTAGCTGCTTCTTGATCCCTGCGTATCGTTGCTACTCCGGCCTTGGTTGGGAATGTCATCACCAAGTGGTAAGGTGACCATATTGCCCTCAATTTCACCATGGTAGGTCGGCCTATTATCACGTTATAAGGAGATGGTGAATTTAGCACTGCAAAATCTGTGTATACCGTTTTGTTCCTCGAATATTCACCTATGGTAACCGGCAATGTCACTATTCCCATGGGTTGAACTGCTTTCCCAGAGAATCCAACCAACGGAGTTGGGCTCCGTCAGAGGTACTTGGGGTCTACCTCTAACTGCTCAAACGCGTTGATGTATAAAATATCCACTGAGCTGCCGTCATCTACATAAACCCGATGTACCAGCTTGTTAGCAATGTTGGCTTCTATTATAAGAGCGTCTGAATGGGGGAATTTGGTAGGAACAACATCTTCTTCAGAAAAGATGATAATCTCTGACGGTTTGAATCTTTTTCCCACAAGCTCCTGCTCCGATATTCTCCGGCACCTGTTTTTGCGCACAGAATTGCTTTCTCCACCTTCTAATCCTCCGAGGATGGTGTGAACTTCACTGGGGGATAATTATTAGGCCGCTGGCGCTTATCCTCATTTCGAGCAACATTCTTTCTAAACTGAGGTTGGTAGGGTGAATGTCTTTCCGCTGATCGGCCTCTCTGAGACACTTTGTACGTCGTCTTGACAAACTCCTGCAGGTACCCTTCACGGACACAATCCTCAATTTCCTTCTTCAGGTCGGTACAATCCTCCGTATCATGTCCATGCTACTGGTGAAAACTATAGAAGAGGTCTCTATTTCTTTTATGATTTGGGGCGTTCATCTTTGCAGGGGACTTCAAGATTCCCTGTCTGCTAACTATGGCTAAAATCTCCTTCCGAGTTCTGTTAAGGGGGTTGTTATCCTGTCCCTCACCGTCGACTCTGTAACACGACGTGGAGGGTTAAGGCAATCAAATACCTTTGACTACCTATCCGGCACCACATTCCTCTTTCCTTCATCCCGGGTTCTTATTCCTCGCTTATCATTGTATTTTTTCCGCTGATCCGCCTCTTCTCTTTTAGCATATTTCTCAGCTCGGTCCATCAATTTTTCCATATCACCCAGTGGCTTAGTAGCCATTTTAGTATAGAAGCGTCCGGGTCGTATGCTATTAAGGAATGCTCCCATTAAAACATCTTCAGAACAATTTTTCACTTGCAAAATTTCATCATTGAACCTCCCTATATAACTCCGAAGGGATTCATTATCTCCCTGATGGAGATTCAATAACTCTGCTGTAGACTTATCAAACTTCTTTCATTGCAGAAACCGGTTGAAAAAGAGATCACATAGTTGAGAAAAAGAATCCACACTCCTTGGCCTCAAACCTTCATACCAGAGACAGGCTTTTCCTTCCAGGGTGGTAGGAAATGCTTGGTACTTTGTTTCTTCTGGTGCCTTCAAGAAATCCATTGTTGACTCAAATCTATGAATATAATCATTGGGATCCGAATCCCCAGTATAAGCCTGTAACAGTGGTAACTTGAACCGGGGCGGTAACGGAAAATCAGAAATCTCCTGGGATAAAGGGGTCTCCCTCCGGTGCCTTCTTTTCCCTGGATAATTGCCTGCCTCCCGATTAACATTTTCTCCGCCTCCGGCTCGACGGAAAAGCTGAGTCTCAGACCTCCTGTCGTTTTCCCCATCAGACTCACTTCGGATCACCAGGGGTGTTTTTCCCCGGTCTTTCTGTTGATCCTCTTTTTTCTTACGAACTTCTTTGACCATAGCTTCCATCTCGTCAAAATGTTCCACAAATATTTTCATCATCTCAGGGGTAATGCGGTTCCCCTCTTGTGGTGACTTCTCGGGAGTTCTCTGATGAGAAGGCGATGACTGTCTTCCTTTCTCTCGCCTGCTAGTCTGAGTAGCACCTCCTTTCGACCTTGTGTTTGCCATTAGAACACAATCTTGTGGTGAAAACTTTCTACACGCTTCCCATAGACGGCACCAATTGATGAAGCTCAAATTTGCACGTCGGGTAAATTATGAATACACCGGGCAGAAACAACCGAGCTCCAGCAATGATCACCATCTTAATCTATAAAACAGAATAGCGTTAGAGCAAAGTCCCGAGGTGATCCCCAGGGATTCTACTCCGATGCTTAAGTTAGTAAGTTAGTAATCTTGTGTATGATAATCCATTAGATACCTATTATATCTCAATCAAATGTATTAAATACCATTACTTTACCGTTCAAAGGGTTCCAGCACTTTCTCCTTAAATCTCGGTAGTTGGTTTGGATTGCGTTTGACTTATTCCATACTGATCTGGGGATATTTGAATAATTCCACATCAGCAATCAAAATAGAATTGATTGACTAGACAATCATAATGAGAATTATGATTATATTATTAGTACTTGTTTAAATTTTACAATAGGTATTAATGTGATTTATGATATTTAGTTCAACCACAATTTAGTAATAACAATCCATCGAAATTCTAAATTTACCCTAACATGTCTTATATTATCACATTCTATCTCAAAACTTCTATCCTATTTGTTGTGTAAATGTGTATAGTGTGTGGTGTTTAAAAATGAATATAATATATAAAGTGTGTGGAAATATATGTAGTATGTGTAAAATATTTATAGTGTGAAATATTTAATTGAAGTAAAATATGTTTAATGTATACAAATATGTGTAGTATGTATAAAGTATGTGCAGTATATGATCAAAATGTGTGTATATTTGTAAAATACAAGTTGTATATGAAAATATGGGTAAGTGCTTGTAGTGTGTAAAAAATATGTATTATATAAAATTGTGTTTAGTATATATAAAATATATGTAGTGTTTAAAATTATATGTACTTTTTTTAGTCAACAACTTATAGCGGGGAATGATATGCCAACCCTTATAACGGGGATTAATGCAAACCTTATTTTATTTTATTTTTTTTCCATAACCCCATAAATTGAGAGGACCGCACATTTTACTTGGGAGGACAACTCTATTACAAAAGGTCTTAACGATTAGATTCAAAGGGGAGAGCATCCTTTAAACAAAATTAGAGAGTCCAAAGTTTGACCATAATATGACTGGCCACACGCGCAACAATAATAAGCTAAACTTTCAAAGTTGAAAGCACAAGATTCAAATTTTGTGTACTATGTACACAAGTAGTCTATCACATCTCCACCGAGAGCAAGGATTCTGCATGCACACCACACGTCTAAATTCATCAGTGATCTAACGCCTAACCTCTATTCTTAAATTGTGATTAATTTGTAAACCAAGACTGTATCCCAAATTATATATATAGCAAAATATAATACAATTTAATCCAACAATTCAACATACAAGATGGAGTCAATAAAGATTGGATTTCAAACAAAATACACAGTCATTCACGAATATCCAAAAATTATAGTTAAATTATTTACATATTCTAAAGTTGGGGAATACTAATCTATCTATTTTAATAGCAACCCTGATTGCATTTAGTTGATCCTATTCTGCATTATTGGATATTGACGAGTCAATTTGTCCACCATATTTTGCCAAGCTATCTACAGGCTTGTTTATTTCCCTCAAGCAATGTATGTACTTTAGATTGAGTAGCAACTGTTGGATCATTTCTATATCTACAACAATAATCCAAAGGTGCTTAAGTTTTCTTCACAGTGATAGTATCAAAATAAACGAATCCGCTTTAGCAATAAAATCATATATATCTTTCTCAAATCACAATTTAATCCCAAAAAGCAAAGCTTTTATTTCAGCTTATAAACTTGATTAGTTTCCTAGATTACATGCAAAAGTAAAACATTAACACTTTTATCATCACTCAATAGACCTCCAGGTCTCCCCAAAGCAAAACACATAACACAGTTTTTTTTTGTAGAACTTCTATCTCGAGGTAGGGTGCCACTCCTTATATATTAGATGATTTTGTGAGTGATGAACTTACACTAAAATCACTCTTACACAAAATACCTAGTTGATCACCCTCCCATTTACAAGCTCAAGGCCTGATGTTAGGGTGATCAAGAGGAGTGCTAGAATTAAATGTGAAGGACTCCTCCATTTATCATCACGCAATAGACCTTCGGCTCTTCCAAAGAAAAACACACCAACCTCCAAATCTCCCCAAATTTTTATTACAATTAACGTCTATGTCCTTAAAAGATCCCTTTCTAGGGAAAACCACTTAACTATTTTATATTTGATATTACATCTAGCATATGATATTGATAACCAAAGATTCACCCAATTCAAATCACACAAATTTAGCATAGGGAATTTTTCCTGCACCAAGAACCTAATCTCATTCAGTACATGAGCATATAATATCAATTTTCTTGCTATTTTTATTAAAGAGTCGGTCATTTCTAGTTTTCTAATTATGTCAGCAAATAAATGATGGTAAAATCTCAAGAATTAATTT
Source organism: Ophiorrhiza pumila (assembly GCA_016586305.1). Classification (NCBI taxonomy): domain Eukaryota; kingdom Viridiplantae; phylum Streptophyta; class Magnoliopsida; order Gentianales; family Rubiaceae; genus Ophiorrhiza; species Ophiorrhiza pumila. The sequence continues at coordinate 25,119,986 of BLIW01000003.1, read as the reverse complement.
CAACGCTTTGTTTGTGTTTTTTAATAATCAACCAATCATTTAGCAGCATAGTTATATAAAATATTGAAGACATGTGTATCATGTGAAAAAATGTGTAGTATGTATAAGTATATATATATATAGTGTGTGTGTGTGTATATGTGTGAAACTGTATATGTAATATGTATAAAATATGTGTGTGAAAATGTGTATTATATGTAAAATATGTGGTGTGTGAAAATGTGTGTGCTATGTGTAAAACATGTAGTGTGTAAAAATGTGCGTACCATGTGTAATACGTGTAGTGTGTGAAAATATGTATAATGTATGAAAATATGTGCAGTATTGTATAATATATCTAGTGCGTGAAAATGTGCAAAATACATATAGTGAATAATAAAACGAGTAATGATAGATAGTAAGATAACTTTTACGGGAATTGAGAAATCCAATTATGTATAATCCTAATTGGCATAACATAGAGGAGAGAGTTGATTAGTTGGAGTATAATATGATAAAAGTTATCTGATTGATATATATGTTATTATATATATATATATATATATATAGTGTGTGTGTGTGTATGTGTGTGAAAATGTATATGTAATATGTATAAAATATGTGTGTGAAAATGTGTATTATATGTAAAATACGTGGTGTGTGAAAATATGTTTGCTATGTGTAAAACATGTAGTGTGTGAAAATGTGTGTACCATGTGTAATACGTGTAGTGTGTACCATGTGTAATACGTGTAGTGTGTGAAAATATGTATAATGTGTGAAAATATGTGTAGTATTGTAAAGTATATATAGTGCGTAAAAATGTGCAAAATATGTATAGTGAATAATAAAACGAGTAATGATAGATAGTAAGATAACTTTTACGCGAATTGAGAAATCCAATTATGTATAATCCTAATTGACATAACATAGAAGAGAGATTTGATTAGTTGGAGTACTAATATGATAAAAGTTATCTGATTGATAGATAAGTGATTATATATATATATATATATATATATAAGGATAAATAAACTTACGAAATTCCTTAACACTTATAATTCTTTTTCCTAACTAATTATAATTTAACTACAATAATTCAAAAACCATATTAAAAATTATATTTTGTAAGATCATATTTGTAGTTTTAACATTACTTAAGAGAAGTACCTCCTCTACCATCATAAACTTCAGTGAGTAAATCCTACACTCATTAATTTATAATCATTAAAATTATAAATATTACCAAAATAAAATTTAGGATTATTAAGCCCTGACCTAGATGCGAGTGAATCCTATGACATAGTTTTAATCATACTTTTAGTGAAACCACGTCATTAAAACTATATAGTATGGTTTACTCATATTTGGGTTAGGGGTTAGTAATTGTATATTTGATTTTGTTAATATTTATACATTTTAGTCAATTATTTGTGATTTTGGTAATATTTTAGTTTGTAATTTTGATGATATTTTAATTTTGATTCACGGTAAACAATTAAGGGCCTGAGTTAATTATATGGTATAGATGGGGTGTAAGATTATTATGGTGAAAATGTATTTTAAAAAAAGCATTCAATGATTAGATGCATGATAAAGTGATGCTCATAAATTTTAAATTGTTTATTTATTCCAACTCAAACAAATTCTCTTTCCTATTTTATGTCATTTAGGACCCCACATCAATGGAGTTCTCAAATCGCGTAAAATTTTTCACACTCTTTATCATTACTCTAATAAAATATATAGTATGTAAACAAGTGACCCAACTTGGTGTTGCCAAGTTGGTCATCAACTCAAACTTTAAATGTGTAAAATATGTATAGTGAATAATAAAATATATAGTTTGTAAACAAATGAGCTAATTTGATGTAGCTAAATTGGTTATCAACACAAGTCTTTAAAACTTGATTCGGGTAGATCATGGGAATAAATCTCATGGCGTGCTTGAAAAAAATCCAGAAGTGGTACCATGCACTCTTCTGGTATGTGACTGATTTGTGATTTTGGTAATATTTTAGTTTGTGATTTTGATGATATTTTAATTTTGATTCACGGTAAAAAATTAAGGGCATGAGTTAATTATATTGTATAGATGGGGTGTATGATTATTATAGTTAAAATGTATTTTAAAAAAAGCACTCAATGATTGGATGCGTGATAAAGTGATGCTGATAAATTTTTAATTGTTTATTTATTCCAACTCAAACAAATTCTCTTTCCTATTTTATGTTATTTAGGACTCCACATCATTGGAGTTCCCAAATCACATATTATTTTTTGAACTCTCTATCATAACTCTAATAAAATATATAGTATGTAAAAAAATGAGCCTACTTGGTGTAGCCAATTTGGTCATCAGTACAAGCCGTAAATGTGTAAAATATATAGTGTCATATACTCTTCTGGTATGTGAGGTGGGTTCTCGCCTCCCAACCTCTCATTGACTCAGTTGGCGGATCACCCCTAAATAGGAATGTATCTCTAATGGCAAAAAAAAAAAAAAAAAAAAACAAATGAGTGAGTTTTTTTGTAAAAGAAAGAAAGGAAATGATTGAAGGGAGACCCTCACTGGAAGGTTAAAAGGGCCCTTAAAGCATTTAAACTATTTCTATCAAATCTGATATCCAAAAAATGCTCTAAGGAATCAAATTTGCCAGCAAGGCTTTTGGCCATTCACGGAGCACAAACAACTTGTGAAGTATATTTTGTCAATGAAATAGATTTACCTACTAGAATTAGAGGTGCAATGAGGTTACACAGAGTTGGCCTACCTTCAATTAGGATAGTTAAGCACTATTGAACTTAAATGATGTACATTCTTTTGCCTAATTTTGCTTTAACTAATAATTTTGAGGTGCTCCATTGATGTATAGGCTTTATTATGTTCACAATTGGATAGCAACTAGTGTAGTTTGCATTTTAACATGAGCATCATGTGGTGAGTGATAATATAGGTCTTGAACAATTCTTTTGATAAATTGCGTGTACTTTAGAATTTTCCTCTATATCTATAACATATGGAATTCGCATCCCCTCTCGAGTTTGGGTTTTTGCCACCACCAACAACAACACTTTTCACCCCTCATGTTAAAATTTGGATTTTAAATTGTTCTTTATTTATTCTTTTCCAGTTAAAATCTAATTTGAACAACTCTTTAGCAAATATGACAAATAAAAAAGTATAAAAATTGATAGAATTTGATATATATATATATAAATATATGCGACTTGCATATTAATCCAATAATTAGCATATCAGGTATCAATTTTAAATAATTAATCTAAAAATTTGCGTATCAAATTTTAACTTTTACTAATTAATTTTCACTTTTAGTGTATAAATTTTCACTTTAATATAACAAATTTTCACTCTACACTAGTACAAAAATAGCCTGTTACACTGGTTAAATCTAGATATTTATACCGGTTATCGCAAAAATGAACCAGTGTATATATAGGTGGGGTAAAATGTGCATATTTGTTACACCGGTTTTACAAACCGGTGTAAAATGTCTTTGTTACACCGGTTATTTTTAAACTCGGTGTACCATGTTTTAATTTACACCGGTTATTTAACCGGTGTAAAAAGATATTATAAACCGGTGTAAAATGTTTTAATTTACACCAGTTATTTAACCGGTGTAAAAAGTTTATTTTACACCGATTTTGATAATAACCGGTTTAATATGTATTTATAGTTACATCGGTTTTGCTTGTACCCGGTGTAATATGTATTTACATTTACATCGGTTTTCTTGTACCTGGTCTAATATGTATTTACATTTACATCGGTTTTTTTATACTCGGTGTAATATGTATTTTTCTATGAATTAATTTAAATCATGCATTCACAGAACAAAACAAAACAGCCCAAAATACAGAGAGTTTATAAATATACCAATCCAAAATACATATTGAAAACAATGCATTCAACAATTGCCATTAAAAGTAAAAACTTTTTGTACATATATTTACAAATATTGATTTCTAACGTCAAAAGTATTGCATATACATATATTTACATCTACGTAATGTCCTAAGAAAATAATAAATCAAATCTATTTCAGTTTGCATCCATCAAGGCTTGGAGCTCATGATTCATTACATAATTAGCCCATGCTTGTCGAACAATATTCAAATCTGTTTCTGTTAATGCTTTCACGTCTTTTTTGAAGCACTGATACATTCAAAAAAGTCATTATATTATTAATAATTCATATGCAAAAAAAAGGAATTGAGTAGCAAAATACTATGATAATGAAATAATTAAACAAAACCCAATAACCTTCTTGAAATCCTTCTGCTCTATGACTCCTCGGAGTATGATCATTCGCATATACCACATGAAATAATACCCCACATTCCCAATTTGAGACTTGCCTCTTGTGCTACAATTAAATAATAATGTCATAAAAAAATAACATTGTTTACATTAGAACATTAAGTCGAACAATTGAACAAGCTTACATTTATCTCTATCCATTGAATTGTTTTATGCGTTGACGAGTGATCCCCTTCAAGTTGTTACTGATATACCCTCGATACACTGTAAAAGACAACATTTAAAAGCTTATAAATAAGAATTAGCAAATAAACATGTGATAATATCAGTAATATAATATTCGAAAAATTATGAAGAAATATAAATACGTGTTCATCAAATTCGTAGCATCATCTCGGGGGCCTGAATGTACTGGATAAAACCAGTACACAATCATATCCTGTGGTTTTATTGCCATTAGCATCCAATGTGCACTGAAAAATAATAATAACATAAAACATTTCAACTTATCAATGAATAAACCTATTGAAAATGCGGTTAAAAAAGTAAAGTAATTTGAAATTTAATTACTTTAGAAAATACGGTGCTAGGTAGATGCTCTTGTTTCCATTCTTCAGGGTAGACACAATGTACTGTATTCTAGAGTTATTCGACCCTGAATGCGCCCTCAGGGAGTTAGCTAATCCTGATATTAATGTGCAACCTTTGGGCTTAACACTCTCCACCATAACTGAACAATTTGAGTTAAAATATAGTTTGATTCAAATTCTCCCTAAATTTCATGATCTACCTGGAGATGTTCCCCATAAACAGATTTTCAACTTGTTTATTCAACTGTGAGACATACTGGAACTATTGCTGAATATGTTAAGTTGTTGGTATTTCCTTTGTCATTGCATGATGATGCTAGAGATTGGTTGTTTAATTTGCCAGCTGGTTCAATAACCACTTGGAATGAACTTCAAAGAAAAATTTTAGAAAAGTTTTTCACTGCATCAAAAGCCACAAATTTAAGGAAAGAAATATGCGGGATTAGGAAAAGTATTGGGAAAATGTTTCATAAGTATTGGAGGAGATTTAAAAAATTGTGCGCTAAATGCCCATAACATCAAATTTCTCAACATCTACTAATTCAATACTTTTATGAAGGTCTTCTGCCCACAGCTAGAGACACAATTGATGCAGCAAGTGGAGGAAGTTTGATGAACAAAACTGCCACAGAAGCTGAGACTTTAATTTCCAACATGGCCGTTAACGGTAAAAAATTTGGTGTTGATGAATCTCGCCGCATGATTGAGGTAGGAATAGTTAAGGATCCTCATATTGATGATTTAATCAAGTCTGTTGAAAAACTTATTTCAAGTTTGGTGCAATTACAACAAGTTAAAACTTGTGGAATATGCGAAAATGTGCATCCCACTGATTTATGCCCAACAATGCAAGAAGAAGAACCAGAACAAGCAAATACTATAGGCTAGTCACAAAAGCAATATAATAATCAACAAAATTTTGGCTGGCAGTATAGACAACCTCCTGGATTCTAAAATGCCCAACCTAACCAATTTCAGCCCACTGGTTATCAACAACAATCTAATATCACTTTTTCATCACCTCCACCACCAAAAACAAGCCCAAGTGTGGAAGAGGTGGTCAAAATGATGGCCCAAGATTATCTGAAATTCAAACAAGAGACAAGGGCGAGTTTTACCAATGTGGGAACACAAATTATGCAACTGGAAAATGCAGTAGCAAGGTTAGAAGCAAACTAGGAAAAATTACATTCCCAATTGGAGGTGAATCATAAGGAAAATATAAGTTTCATGACTCTCCGTACTAGTAAAGAAATAAAAGAACCAGAAAAACAAAATAATTTTGTTCCCTTGTCAGACTTTGAAAAGCAAGAATCCAACCATGTGCCCATATCAGACTCAACAAAAAACTCTGAGGTAATTGTTGAGCATAAGGTTATTAAATCAATGGTTGAATTCAGACCACCTTTTCCTGGCAGGTTTGCTAAGGAGAAGAGAAGAAGGCACATGATCTTTTGAATATTTTTCGGAAGGTAGAGATTAACATACCATTTCTTGAGGTTATTTGTCAAGTACCTAAATATCCTAAGTTCTTGAGAGAACTTTGCACAAAAAAGGTGAGACATGAGGAAGATGCGAAGGTAATTGTGGGTGAAAATGTTTCTGCCATAATACAGAAAAAAATTGCCTGAGAAATGCAAAGATCATGGTAAGTTCTCTATTCCTTGTTTGACTGGAAACATAAAAATTGAGAGGGCCATGCTTGATTTAGGGGCGTCAATTAATGTTATGCCTTTGCCAATTTACAAAGAATTGAATTTGGGACCTCTTAAGGACACTCGTGTTATAATTCAATTGGCTGATCGATCAATTGCTTACCCTACAGGAATAATGGAGGACGTGCTAGTTAAAGTTAATTAACTCATTTTTCCTGCAAATTTCTATATTCTTCATCTGGGCATAATTAGTTCCACTAATAGTTCTGTTGTTTTATTAGGCTGGCCCTTTATGAAAACAACAAAAACAAAAATAGATGTGGACAAAGGAACTCTAACATGTGAATTTGATGGAGATATTGTTACATTTAACATTTTTTATGCAATGCAATGCCCATATGATCCAGAATCTGTTTGTACTTTAGACATATTTGAAGCAATGGTTAATGAGTTCATTGAAAGAACTTTTGTGCAGGATCCCTTTGATTGGGCTTTGAAAGAAGGAAAAACTGATAGAGATACTCAAGAGGAAGATAATGAAGAACTAAGGGATACAATAATGAGTCTTTATTCTTTGGAATAAATTTCAAAAGATGCAAAATCATTTCATATGTCCGATTCTAAAAATATTGATAAAATTCTACCTTCTGTTTTGCAGGCACCAAAATTGGATTTGAAACCCCTCCCAGACCACTTGAAATATGCCTACTTAGGTGATGGGAAACACTTCTAGTAATTATCAATAAGGATCTTACATTGGCGTAAGAAGAAAGATTGGTAAGTTGTTAAAGGTAAATTGGTACGTCGTTTTAATACCAAATTTTAAAAATCCTACTTCAAAGGATTAAAATATAGCACAAAGGAAGTAGGGTCGAATCCCACAGAGAACGGAGCACGGTTTAGTTCAGTTAATTCAATAGGGTGTCACAATTTTGTTTATCAAATCAGGATAATTAATAATAATAATTTTTTTTTCTTCAATTAAAACAAATAAACCAAAAATTATCACAAATAAAATATCAATAAATTAAAGGTCCGGCACATAAGCAAATCCACACTAATTACATAATCATTGATCATCGACTCAAAAATTAATTAATGTTCTTAAACCAACCAATTATAGGTTACCGAGAATCAGCTCCGACGTAACCCAATTCCTTCTTAAATTCTCAATAATTAGCAAGAATCAGCTTAAACTAATTATTTCTCTAATTAAGACACAATTCGGCTGGAATCAGCCAACACCAAATTTAATGTCCTAACAGCATTAAGAATCAAAGGAACCCAGTTTTAACAAATCACAATCAGAATCAGCAGTCATAATTTGCTAACCTATTGTTCTTGTCTACCTGACAGTAGCTTTACCACTAATCAATCCAATCCACTAAATACAGATATTTAATGGGAGATTAATTGGCTTTATTCAAATTAAATAAATATGGCCAGTATTTAAGAAATCCAAATAGTTATCGATATGCACAAAGAACTTTTCAGAATTCTTGAAACATTAATTTAGCATACACATTTAGGTCTCACAACAAATTAATAATTAGTGCTTCATTACTAAATGCCGGATAAAAATCTACTCACTAGACATTACCACGAAAACAAATTTAAAACACATTATTGACATTCTGAAAATAAACTAAAAAGAAATAGGATGAAGAAAGCTTATTCTACTATTGAAGTGTCCTTCCGTTTGAGCAAGTGAGACCCGGCTGATTTGAGAAAATGGATCTAAATCTGAACTCCCGCGCTTTAACGAAATTGTTAATTAACTCCACTTCCTGAATGCTTCAAAAGTACTAAAAGAATTTTTAATAACTTAAATGAACTAAAACCAAAATAATCTATTTAACTAATTTAAATTAAAACTATTAAATTAAAAAGCTAAAATTAATCCTAAAACCTAAAATTAAGAAAAATAAACGAACATGAAAGAAAGAAATCAAAATCTAAATTCTACTTAAAACTGAAATGAATTTCCAGAATTAAAATTTAACCTTTAAAAACAATATTTAATTAATGAAACATGCAAAAACTGACACTAAAAACATATAGACACAGACCTGGAAACATAATTGTGAACTAAACATTAAAACTGACTCATAACTAAACATAAAAACTTGACCAACATGCATGTAATGATGACTTAACTTTTAATTTAATTAATGCAATCAAACAAAAACTGAACTACTGTAACTGAAACTATTAAACTAACTATTCATCTAATTGACTTTTAAGACTCTATTTACTAACTCTATTTGACTTATGCAATAAAAACCAAAACCATGCTCTGACTCCAAGCAAGAAACCGCAATTTTCATCAGATATGAATTCAAAACAGATGACTAAATAGAAGACTAAAATTAGAACTAAATTCATGCATGTGCATAAAAGAATCAATGAAATTCAAGTCAACTTTAATTCACTGATTCCAACGCAAGAACTAAATTTTAATCATATGAGAATTCAATATATATTGGCTCAAATATGTAAGTCTAGATGATGGATCTAATAAATGTATTGTCTCCTGTGTGCATGGTTTATGTACAAATTGGGAACGGGAGGTGTTGTGGAACTCTCTTCGGCGTCTGGTAGATGGGGATTTGCCTTGGATTATGTGGGGTGATTTTACCACCATCACGAACGCTAATGAAAAAAAGGGGGTCGGCCTTTTATGGACAGTGAAGCGAAGGATTTTTGTTCTTTTATTGATGATAAAGGATTATCTGAGGTTGTATCTTCGGGATCGGCATATACGTGGTGTAATAATTGGAAACAACATCCGAGGATCTGGAAGAGACTCGACAGGGCTTTAGTTAATGATAAATTGACGGACATTTTTTCTTCCTCTATACAACATCTCAGTAAAGCTTCTTCGGACCATTCCCCATTGCTCTTGCGTGTTCGTAGTTCTGAGGTAAAAGGCTAATCTCAGTTCAAATTTCTGAATTTTTGGACGTCCAGACCGAATTTTCTTAATGTGGTGAAGTCGGCCTGACAGAATGAGGTTCAGGGACGGCCTTTGATGAGAGTTTGGCTTAAATTAATGAAGGTTAAACGTGCGTTGATTGACTGGAATAAGGCTAAGGTTGGTCGGTTTAACGAACGCATTAAAGCTGTGGAGGCTAAGCTGATATTGCTGGAACAAGATTTGAGTACAAATCACTCAATTGGAATTCGGACTGAATACAGTCGTTACTTTAGCGGAGCTTAATATGGCTCTTGCGGATGAGGAGTCATATTGGCATCAGAAAGCCAACTTAAAGTGGGCATCGGAGGGAGATCAAAATTTGGCCTTTTTCATTCACATGTCCGTATGCGTAGGCAACGAACTGTTATCAATGGGGTGGCCGATGAGAATAGGGTGAGGCTAGAGAATGATAAGGAGTTGGGGGATGCAGCAATTTGGTCTTTACAAAGCTCCTCTCAACAGAATCTGGGGCTGGCACCATTAACCTACATCCAGACTTCCCTAAACAAAAGTTGTCGGTGGCTAAAAGTGAGAGGATCCAAGAGCTGCTGTCGTTGGCTGAAGTTCGACTGGTAGTCATGGAGATGAATGGCGATAGTGCAGCTGGGGTTGATGGTTTTTCTAGTAAATTGTTTCAAGTTGCATGGGATATTATTGGTTCAGATATTCACGAGGCTGTTATTGAGTTTTTTTGTGGGGGTGAACTACCTCGGGGTTATACCTCCACTCTTCTTGTACTTCTACCAAAATGTGATAATCCGCGATCGTTCGGGGATTTTAGACCTATCAGTCTCTGTAAGGTGTCGAACAAGATTGTTTCCAAACTGTTAGCTAACCGGTTAGTTAATGTGCTGCCCTGAATTATCTCACATAATCAGAGTGCCTTTGTCAAAGGTAGGTCGATTATGGAAAATGTTGTCTTAGCTCAGGAACTAGTGGGTGATCTATCGGCTAAGACATGACGGGGTAATGTTATCCTTAAGTTGGATATGGCCAAGGCTTATGATAGGGTCTCTTGAGGCTATTTATGCCATATTTTGCCGAAGTTGGGTTTCGGTGAAAGATGGATTGATATGGTGTATAGATGTATATCGAATTGCTGGTTTTCGGTAATTATTAATGGGGGATAGGTTGGATTTTTTTCATTCTTCATGTGGACCTCGGCAGGGTGATACATATCACTGGCCTTATTTATCAATGTAGCGGAATATTTGACATGGTGTCTAAATGAGCTTCCTAAATCTCCGCGGTTTGTTGGCTTCTATGCGCTCAAGGATGTTCCGCCTATGACTCATCTGGCATATGCTGATGACGTATTAAAATTTTCGTCTGTTCATAAGTGGCCTTTCAGGCAAGTCATGCGAGTTTTAAGAGAGTATCAAGATGTGTCTGGGCAACTGGTTAAAAGTAGTAAGAGTGGTTTCTATGTCCATCCGAAGAGTGGCTTTGTTCGTCGCTTGGTTCGAATCACTGGTTTCATGCACCGTTTAACCCCTATGACATATTTGGGATGCCCGATTTTCTTAGGTCATAAAAGAGTATGTTACTTCCAGCAAATGGTTACAAAGGTTTGGCGCGTGCTGGGTGGATGGAAAACTGGAATGCTTTCTAGTGGGGGGCGATTAATATTGTTCAAGTCAGTACTCATGTCGTTACCTATTCATTTGATTACTGCATGTGATCCGCCTAAAACTATTATCTATGAGCTACAGCATATTTTTGCCTCGTTCCTGTGGAGGTTTAATGATAATAATCGGGGAGCTCATTGGCTGAGTTGGGAGAAGGTGTGTAGCCCTAGAGTGAGACGGCTTGATTATATTGTGGATGCTTTCTCTGCGAAGCTCTGGTGGGGTTTTAGGAAAGGTCACTCTTTATTGTCGGAGTTCCTGATGATGAAGTATTGTGCTAAGAGGCATCCGGTAGTGGTGGCGTTGAGACAGTTAGATTTGGTGGTGTGGCGTAGGATGTTACGGATTTGGGATAAGGTGGAGAAGCACATTGGATGGTTTCTTGGTGATTCTGGTGTGGACTTCTTTTTTGATCGTTGGTTGATCATGGGGAGTCTAGCGGAATTTGCTCCTTCTTTGGGTTATTTTCCTATTTCAAATTTCCGGGAGGATGGGCGTTGGATGGTGGCAAAATTAATGAGTATTTTGCCGATGAAACGTGTCGTTTTGATCCTAAAACAGGTTTTCTATGAGAAGTCTGAACCTTTCTGGGACTTAGAGTCAGGGGGTAAGTTTTCTGTAGCATCTGCGTATGAATTTTTTCGGGGTCTGACGGTGAAACATCCATTCCTTTCTCGTATATGGTTCCCCGACGTGCCGTTTAAACTTTCAATATTTATGTCTCGCTTGTGGTATGGTCGAGTGCCGCTGGCACAATGGCTTAACTTAGTAGGTATATATGGGCCTTTCCAATGCTACTTATGTGGTATGGGGAGGAGACTGTTGAGCATCTCTTCGGGGATTGTAGTTTTACATCGCTCATATGGAGAAAATTTTCTTTCGGTATGGGAATTATTGTTGAGAAGATGTCTTGGAGGGCTTGGTGTCTGAAGTGGTGGGAACTTGGGTTTAAGAAGGTTGGACGGTTTGTAGTCCGGATTATGCCTTTGGCCATTTGTTGGCAAGTTTGGTTGTTCCGTAATTCGGTTCTTTTTGACGGGGAATGTGTAGTATTGGACCGAGTGGTGCAAAGTATTTTTCGGCGCATTAAAGTTTTGCTTCAAGTGCGTTTTCGTCTAGGTTTGGATTTGCACTCGTGGCAAACGTTGGTTGAACACTTAGGGTCTCGGAGGCCTTTGTATCGCGCACCATACTTGTCCAGTGGATACCTCCCTGTGAGGGTTTTTAAACTCAACATAATGGGTTTTGTTAGGGGCAGCTGAGGTGGAGGAGTTGAAATAGTGCGGGATTGTCGGGGTACTTTTGTTTGGGCTTTATCTTTTAATTGTTGTGGTGGCACATGCTTGGAAGCGGAGGTGGATTGGTTGAGGGAATTAGACAATGTATACGATGTTCATGGGCATTAATAGATGTGGAATTGTGTTCAGCGCTACTTGTGCGAATTTTGTGTAAACAAGTTGGTGTGCCTTGGAGCATTCGTGAATTCGTGGAGGAGGTTTGGCATGCTAATGTTGGTTTCTATTCTTATATTCAAGTTGAGGTAATCGACCGGCTGTGTTGTTGCCGGAACTTGGTTTGGAGAGGGATTCAAAGATGGAGTTTGCTAATTTTATATTGCTCCCGGAAAAAGTGCAGGGGTCAGTTATCCTGGACCGACAACAGCTACCTAGTTTTAGCACCATTGTGCAGTAATTTCGGTACTTCTTGGTCGGGATAATTTTAGTGCTCTGTAAAGGGATAATATCCCTTATTTTCTTTGCAAACCTGTTATTTGTAACTTGTTGAATTTAATTTTAATAAATGATGGGATTGGCACTCCCAACCCTCTGAGAGGGATATTGCCAAAAAAAAATACTGGAAAAGGTTTGATCATTGACTCTTGGCATAGTAATTCATAATGAATCACCACTTCTTTTTCCTCAATGGGTAGGCTTTAATTTTTGAGAACATCTATGAAAACAATTGGTAGTAGAAAAGGAAGGTGGCGAAGAAGGTGGGATGAAAAGAATATCCCGGTGGTTGTGGAAAATATTGAAGGTTTGACAATTTTATCCTAACTTTTGTAGTGTCTAGCGAAAATTTCACTAGTCAATAAAAACTCTCTTTAAATAATATATCAATCCAAGTAAATATCAAGCATTATTTTTTGTGCCTAATATTTCAATGCTAGGATTAAAAAAACTCATAGAAACATATTATAGCACATAAAACGTAAAAAAAATAACGGTAAATGATTCCAATAGTCGCTTAATTTGCGGGTAAGTATCATTTAGTCCGCAATTTCAAAAAAAATTATACTTTTGTTCTTTCAACTTGAATTTTATTACACAAATAGTTTATAATTCATTTTTCATCTATTTGACAAGTTACTTTTCTATTTTTTTTATTTTTAATACACACCCTCATATGCATTCCCAAAGAATCGAATTCTAAACCTTGAGGTCGAGATGTTAACTTCCTAACCATTGGGCTTTTGTTTCACAATTTGGATAGAAATATTGTTGTAGACATGGAACGCATTCGATCTCAGCTAATGGAGATAAGTGGGTATGAGAATATAGAGCTTCACCATTTCTTTAAAAAGATTCAATCAGACCATATATTTGTCTCAACTCTGTTAAGTTGTCAGAAATGGTCCTATAATCCCAAGCCTCACTTTTCATTGGATTCATGGATTGTGACTAATATTAAGTAAAGGAAGTTGTTATAGTAGGCGATCCTTCTTATCAAGACATTTTTAAAAGTACGGAGACTTTCGTTTGTATGTTGAGGTACTTTCTGCAAGTAGTTGGTTATGTGTAAAGTTTTTCACTTGCTGGTTGTTGTTACTTATGCTTTATCATAGTAAATCATAGTTAACTCTATTGTTGCTGTTAGATGGATAAAAATGCACTGCGGCGCCAGCGTTATGCACATAGTTAACTTTGTTTTTGCTTATCTCTCTCTTTTTGCTTGGTTTTTCTGGACTATGTCAAGCCTACAGGTAAATAAAACTCTGAATTTAAACATTTGTTTTTGGGTTTTGGTTGGTTTTTTGGTTCTTTAAATGTCAATTTGACTCATTTTTATTAACCCTGATAAGTTTTTTTGATATGACAGTTAATGTACGTATCTAAGTGGGTGTTCTTTGTTATGTATATATACTTGAAATGTTGAATTTTCACATTGATGGCTGAAATGCAACATGTGTTTGACTTGATGTCATGGGTTTCAAATATAACTTGTTCATTGACTCTTTTTATATTACTTGCTGAAACTTATAATTTTAGGGGCATTTCTTGAAAAATTTGTTGTGTTTCATCTTGTTGATACAAAACTCAAAAGTGCAAATGATATGCAAATGATATGGAATTTGTTCCTTTAATTCTTTTAAAATTTATTATGGTTTGTATTTCTATTTCAGTCGTAACATAGAGCTAACATGAATCACTAATTCCTTAATACTTTATCTATTTTTCCCTCAGGCGTTTAGCCATGGACCATTGAGTAACACCATGGAGAAGCTATCATGATTTCAGCACGATATCCATATCAAGTTTGAAAACTAAAGGTAAATTCTAAACAATTGATGGGAATGTTAAAAATCTACATGTTTGTCTGTCTATATCTGTGTATTTGGTTTGCCTCCGACATTGAAGTTTGGTGTTGTACAACATTCTTCCTGTCTTACTCAAATTCTTGTGTTATTGATTGGTTCAAATTTATTGTAAAATAATTCTGCCGAATAATACTTAAATTTTTTCTCTTTGTCATGGACATATGTTCTTGATTTCATTAAATGGATATCTTGGCCCATTTTTTTCTTCGTTAAAATGTTGCATGTCATGGCTTCCATACACAAAATAGCTTTTTTGCCTGTAGGACTTGAGTTATTTTGGGATCTTTCTGGTTATCATTACATAGTTGAGTTTCTCATGGGGACATTATTTCTCTATGAATGTTGGCCACTCTATTGGTGCCTACATATCTATGGAAATGTTTACAAGATCACAAGAAAAGGTGATACTTGCGGATTTAATACACCGCTGTGCATTTTTGGTTTTGTGTCTGTTTATATCCATTTTTGGCCATAAATACTAAATCTTCAGCCCAGTCTATGATTAGGAAAATTGCAGTGTAAGCTTTTTCTTTACATTAACTGCTTTGCTTTCTCTTGCATTAGGTATTTTGCACTCTCTTTGTGCTTGAGATTATATACAAGAGTTTTCATGATAAATGTGTTTTTGTTATAATCTTTAGTCTTCTACCTTTCTGAGAAATTATGAACTTCTTCAAAGATTGATGTTTTAGGGCTGTGATTGTAGGTCTTCATTAATATGCGTTACGCTAAGTTCAATTGTTGCATTTGTGGGAATGTTACCTATCTGGACCTCAAGGCTTCTTGTTAAAAGATCTTTAGGAAAACTGTGGTCTCTAAGCTGAACGACCGCGGCACATGCTCCCCAAGCTTTGGTCACATGCAATCTTCGTTTGTGGTACAATCATGATGAACAATTGACATGGAATGGAATTTATTATACCAATTTTAAGGTAAATTTATTGTTTTCTGTTTACTGATTGGATTCATTTTAAGAAGTTTCTTTCTCATATTCTCTGTGCTAACTTAATTTTGCTATAGTTCTTTAGTTGTTGTAATATTTGCTTTAATCAGTATTCTGAAAGTCAAATTCTGAGCTGGCTTTCTTCTGTGTCGTTTTATTTTGTAAATATTCATGAAAGTTTGTGCAGAGGATTTTGCTTCATGAAAGTTTGTGCAGAGGATTTTGTCTTTGGGTCAAATTACACGAGAAGGGTGCAAAGTTATGACAATTGGCAGAAATTGGAATTTTATGATTCGGTGGGAAAGGGACCTTGCGTAGTTGTCAGTTGTTGTTGGGGTTAATAGAGGATCTAATGATTGTGCCGAAAAGCCTAATCAAGAAGCATGCATTTGTAAGGATTGTTATTCAGTGTATGGATTCTTTAGGATACAGAAAATCTACAGTTTGTTTGGAATTATAATCTGGGATTTCATATATATCCGCAAACTTTGTGTCCCTTGAATCTCAAATTCTTAACGCTGAAATAGTTGAAATGTTTATTTTAAAAGTTGAAATATATATTTAAATGTATTCTGCCGTTTTAAATGTTTATTTTTAAAAAATTGAAATGTATACATAAATGTATTCTACCATTTAATGGGCACAAACTTTTACATACTTCACAATAAATAATGAACTTGATGCACCCTCTAATGCCTACTTTGAACAATTAGTGCTCATAGTTCATTTCTAAGTATAATTAATTGTCATTTCAATTTAAAAATAATCATAATGAGTTAAATTAAACAACAAACTTAAAAATTAATAATACTTTTATTTCAAACTAATAAATTAATGCCTTCATAAATGTACTTACTACATTTATTTATACACACTATTTTTTCATTCACCATATATATTTACACATTTTATATATATTTTCTTACATTATGCATTTTTATGCCTACTATGCACTTTTTTACATTATACATATATTTACATATGCGACATATAACTATACATTATTTTAGCGTGTTATATATATTTACACATAGTACAGAGATTTGTACACATTATACATAATTATACATACTCTACCAAATTTCACACACTAAACATATTTACACCTAAGTTATACTACTCAATTTTTCAAACAATACATATACTTATACGTATTACACATATTTCCACAAGTTATACTTATTTATACTATATACGTATTACACATATTTCCACACATTATACTTATTTATACTAGCTACATACATTTTTACTGCGTACTATATATATTTACACATACTTCATTCATTATACATATGTATATGTACCACACATATTTTCACACTCTATACATATTTATAATTACTACACGCATTTATACATATAGTATACATATTTTTGCACAATGTACACATTTATACATTCCTCACCGATTATATACATTTATATATACTATATATGTTTTCAAACACTAAACATATTTACACATACATTACAAATTATAACACAATTTGTTTTTCACATACTACGCATATTTACACATTTTCACATATTTTATATATTTACACATACTATACACTTTTTTACACACTACATATATTTATACATACTACACATATTTTTACACAAACATATATATATATATACTTACTATACACAGTGTTACACACTATACATTTTTACACGTACTATACGCATTTTCAAATAATATACATATTTACACATATTTCACGCATTATACATATTTATATATATTATACACATTTTCAAATACTATTCACATTTACACATTTTTACACACTATACACATTTACATGTACTACTCACTTTTGTACACACGGTTTCACACAGTATACATATTTATACTTATTACAAACATTTTCACACATTATACATTTAACACATACTATGCACATTTTCACATATTATACATAGTTACACATATTTAACGCATTATATATATTTATACATATCATACATATTTTCACTCACTATTTAAATTTACACATACTTTACACATTTTTACACGCTATACATATTTATATATACTACACACTTTTTCACATGCTACATATATTTATACATACTACATATGCTCTCACACCCTATATACATATTTATACTTACTACACATATTTGCATACACTATACATTTTTACACATACTATACACATTTTTTACACATTATACATTTTTACACGTGCTTTACGCATTATACGTATTTATACATATTATACACATTTTCACATATTTATATTTACATATACTTTACACATTTTTGCACACTATACATATTTACACATAGGATACAATTTTTTACACATTTTCATATACTATACATTTTTACATCTATTATACACATTTTCACACAGTATACATTTTTACATCTACTATACATATTTAAAATATCTCACATATTATACATATTTAATTTTATTATATACATTTTTAAACACTATACATATTTACACGTGTTTTACACATTTTCACACACTATATATTTTTATACATATTTACACATATCACATATATTTAACACATTATCATTGTTTGAACATTTAATGAATAATTTTATTAATTCATTAGTAAATTGCACTCCGTAAAATTTACTTTTGCGAACCAATTCAGATATTCATAATCAATAAGTACTGGATTCTCATCTCTTTTGAATATACCTTGAAAGGAGAAGGAAGATTGAAATACCAATAGACATCTATTATTGAATTCACTCAGCCTGATAGTACCCATTTTTGGAATGTCCAATGCGAATCTATGATATTTGTTAGACCATATCCTCGGGGGTGAGTATAGAGAGAACTATTTTAAAGCAGACTCCCTATTCATTAGATAGACAAGATATCAAAATTTTGTGATCCCCTGTCGAATAAACATTAGATAGACAGGATTGATTTCTTTTAATGAATTATTTGTCTCCCTCCTCTTACTGTACTCCGATATCGTAGCTGCCCCCTTATGTTTCAATTGGATTAATTCATTCCCCTGCCTTTCATGTTTTTCACAATTTGATGTAATTTCCCAATATAAAAAAAAATCTTATCCTATAAATTTAACGTGAGTCACGTGAGTTCATTTTCAAATAAACTCTAAAATTTGTTTTAAAATGAAAATCCTTATCAATCTAAATCTTTTTTGTTTGATTGCATATTAAAATTTATTGTTGAATTAAAATTGGCATTTAAAAAAGTTTTTAACTTGCAAGATTTCTGAAAGAGAAGGAGTCAAAGTGTTCCCAATAATTGAAGTTTGGAGAAGAAAACAAAAGAGAAAATAGAGAAGGAAAAAAAAGATTACTAGGCAAAACTATTGATCGGTTGAAATTTTAAAATGGGGGAAAGAAGATCCATTGGGGTTTTTGGGGTTTTGTAGAATTTGGGGGAAGGGAAAGAATTTTTTGGTGTTTAAACGTACTAATTTACTGTATTATTTAACTTATTCATGTCCCGATACAATATGATGCAGTCTTGTTCTTGAAGTAAAACTCCAAAAAATAAATTATTTGAAAGAAAAAAATTACTTCTTTCAAAACAGTACATTTTCTACAAAACCACAAGTTCATTTACAAATTCTCCCAAATAGTGGTCATGATTAAGCCCACAAATAATATACTTTTCACACACTATTCATATTTACGCATACTACGAAATTTTTACACACAACAATATTTATACATGCTACACACAATTTGTATGTAATATGTCTAAATATATTCAATGTGTAAAAATGTGAAAATATATATTGTGTTCAAATATGTATAGTTTATGAGTAAAATGATTTGTGTCAAAATGTATGTAATATGTGTAAATATATTCAATGTGTAAAAATTTGAAAATGTACGTATTATGTGCAAATATCTATAATTTATGAAAAAATATAATTGATAAATATATTACGAGTGCGAAAATATGTATAATATGTAAAAATTTATATTATGTGAAAATGTATGTAGTATGTAAAAATGTGTATAATATGTATAAATATATGTAGTGTGCACAAATGTGTGTAATCTATGTAAAAATACAGTGTGTCAAAATATGTGTCACTGCATCTAAATATATTACTTATACCTGTTACACTGATTCAAAATTATAGCGAGTTATAACATATAATTACACCGCGCTTGCGCGGTGTTGCCAACTAGTATTATATACTAAACTAGATAGATTTACAAAAACAATTATTTCAAATCTATATATTTTGAATGGTCGATCTGATGGTGTCGAGTGCAATGGCGGTCGTTCAATGGATAAAAGTTACTTTAGGAATAACAATCTGGTCTTCTCCAAGAGCTAGCTATCTTCCCCAAGAGCTCACATTGACAGAAAGGTTTGCCATCTCGATGTCGACTCTTCGCCACCTGGGGCTGAAGTATATGTTTTAAAGGTTAAATTGTTCGTCCATTAAAGCAATACTTGAATTAGTTTTAGAATGTCGTTTGACAGTTTGGTCTATATCAAATGTGGTCATTAGAGCATTGACAGGACATTTCTCCAGTACGAGAGGACTGCCAAGGATGCACCTCTGGTCTATCAGTTATTGTGCCCACGATAAATGCTAGATAGTCAAGTGCGGAGCGAATAAATGTTGAAATCATCTAAACAGTAATCGCACCCCAAGATGAGGGATTAAAATATAGATTTTTAAATTATAGGAGGATAATTTGAAAGTTTCTGAAATCACATGATGGTTTCTTGTAATTTATCCAAAAAAAAAAAAATCTATTACCGTTTTTCCGACCGCACAAACAGAATCATTGAAGTTGGTGTCTTCCTCAAATACGCAAACGTTATTGTCCTTATGAATGCACTGTTAATGTCTCGTGTTGTGTTGAACTTTGACGGTCAAGAAAATGGAGCAGCAAATTACGTGTTTGTCAAAAGTTCGTATACATTTTTGTTGAGTCAATTATTGTATAGTTGGCCAGCTAATTTCAAAGTGTTCATACAACGAAGACACTATAAATAGTGTGAACTGTGAATGTAATCAGTGCACTTTGAGCAAAAAAAGAAAATGTAATCAATCCAATTGCATTTTTTATAGGGATCCATGCAAAGCTTCTGTCAGCAGGAACACAAAATATTACACTATTCATACATGGTTTTTAGTGTTTTTTGTTTTTTCGGTAGGAATATCATGGGCAGTTCTTACCGGCACACAGTTAATAAACTACTCCTCCCGGTTTTGTAACTTGTGATTGCTGGGAACTTTGAATTTTGGATTCATTGGAATGATAGGAAATAGGGGTTTTTTTTTTGTTTTTAATAATGTACGATTGTGAAGTTCTACTGTTTTTTAATCCCTCTCATCCAATTTAATTAATGTTTAAGAGATTTTGTTTTATTTTAATATAAATGTCGTTTTAACCTAAAATGCAAGTTACTTACAATTTTACTATTCTTTAATAAGAGAGAGAAAATTTTAATCAGTTTGAACGTATTCTAACAAAAGTTTGTTACTATTTATTAATAATGATCAATATTAATGACGGATATTCTAATTATTTTAAAATATTCCTTAATAAGTGTAAAAAATTTTTAAATGAAACTTAGTGTGAATAAATAAGTATTTATTACAAATAAATTAATTGGTGAATAATTGATGTAGAACGGGTTGAAATTACGTAGGAGAGCCCGTCTAAAAGAGAAAAGAAACAAAACTATTTATTAATAATAATCAACATTAATGAGGGATATTCTAATCATTTTAAAATATTCTTTAATAAGTGTGAAAAATTTTAAAACTAAACTTATTGTGAATAAATAAGTATTTAGTACAAATAAATTAATTGGTGGATAATTAATGTAGAACGGGTTGAAATTACGTATTGCACTCATCAGAGCCAGTCTAAAAGGGAAAAGAGTAAATTACTTCAACTGTTCATCAATTTAGGGATTCATTTCGTTTTTGTCCTTAAGTTTTAAAAAGTTTCATTTCTGTCTCTCTCATGTTGTATTTTTAGTTTTCAGTGGTTTTTTGTTTACTTTACATGGTAGAAAAATTCAATTCCGATAACTATTTAACATGCATATGTCTAATTCTATTAACTTATATACACTTATATTTGTCATATATGTATTAAATATTTATTTAAGTTGAATTTCAGGCAAAAAAAAAGGAACGAAGGACGATCTTAAATTAAACTGGAACATGAGGGATAAAAATGGAACTTTTTAAAGATTAGGGAGAAAAACGAAATGAACAACCAAGTTGAGGGATGATTGAAGTAAGTTACCAAAGAGAAAAAGAGTTAAATCGCACCATTAACTCTAAACGAGGTATAACTTTGTCGTAGTACTTAAAATCACTTTTATTATATAAGGTTTTGAATCTTTCAACGAGATCTAAGAAAAGCACTAAATAAGACCTCATGATATGTGTCAATTTTTGTTAAAATTCGTTTTTCTAGCCCACTTTCAATCTCATTTAATTTTTTCTAATTATTTTTGAATCATTTTCTATTATGATTTAAAGTTTTCTATAACTATATAATTGTGCCTTTTACTTTCATTGATACGACTTTTATATTAGCAATTTAGATTCCAAATTTTCTTAATTTGTGTTTCTTTGAAAATTGTTATTTTTCACTTTTATCTATCTTATATTAGTAACAGAAGACAAAATCTACTTAAAGGAAGTCATAACTTCAAAAATAATAATAATAATAATAATCATATATTTTATCAGTGGCAATATAGAAAGACAGGTTTGAAAGAAGGAAATTATATAAAATTATCACTATAATTTTACCTTCTTATTCTCGAACTTTAGAATTGGAGGTCCGACTCTAATTCCCCAACCACTAAACTAGTCATATGCCTCACCATGATTTTACCTGAATTCAAATGTGTAGGCGAATTTACTATTCATGTCTTGTGCCATTTGACTTTCTTAAGACTTCCTTAGGCAACATAAAAATATGTTATTTAAAGAGAGAACGACCCTGTAAGTCTCTCACATTTCACTGTATAATTTGTTTGGTCATTCATATTTAAAAAGAGATAAAATGGTTCCTTACATCGCAAAAGTGTAAATTTTTAGTCCTTTTTGACGGATCTGTTAGAAAATTCGTTAAATCTAATCACGTGACTAATATGAAATTCTTTTTTAGAGGTAAAAAAGTAAGCACACAATTATTAACCTTTATTCTCTCTTACAATTCACGATCTATCTTCTTCCTCCCCTCTCTCTCTCTCTCTTCCCTCCATCCACTATAACCCACTAGTACCACCTCTTTCTCACCAACCCATCTTTCCCAAGTTCCACCTCCCTTCACCGTGACCCAAGCGCCACACTACTACAGAATTCACTTTCTAAAACGGTTAAAAGTAGTTATTTAAAACGGGTTTTAGATTTTCCAAACCGTTTTAGATATGGGCGAACTAGAAAGTCCTACATTTTTTAAAACGGTTAAGAAACTGTTCTTCATACTATTTTTTACAACGGTTTATAACCGTTCTTAATAATATTTTTTACAACGCTTTAATCCAATAGCGCATCCGACTTATGGCAATCCAATAGCACATCAAAATTCTGAGGCTTTCAGTTTCCTTTATTGAAGCGATTCATCAAACAAGGATAGGTTAAGCAAAGCTACCAGCTGAGTAAAGTTTTGGATCTTGTCATGAATGCGAGCAATCTCCGCCAACATTTGCTCGGAGCCAACCGTGTTGTCCTCATTTTCTTCCTCTGGAATCTTTACTATCGCAGCATCGTCATCATCCTCGGTGACCATCTCAAACTATTTGATGTAATTACACAAACAAAAACATCATCTAATTACTATTTATTAATTCATTCTCACTCTTCCATAAAAAAATTTATTTATTTATATGTACATAAATATTAAGAATGCCAATGGACGTGAAAACGTACTGAATGTTTCATGCGTTTTGCATTCTCAAGGTACTCTTCGGTTTCCATCTCGAATTGATGATACTCAAAATTCATGACGCACTGCAGAAAAGGAAATTTCATCAGAAAAAAACAAAGAAAATACAAATCAAGCGAGTTCATCGGAGAAAGGAAATAAATTTCAACTAGCAATTTAAAACAGACGATAAATTGTGGGCGGGAACCGACCGGGAGTTTCAAAGAATGTAAAGAATATATAACCTATCAAAGTTGGGTTTGCACAAAATGCAAGTAGTTGTATCTTCCTACATAAGCCATTTGGACTGCGCCGCTCGGTTTTTACTTCTTCAGAATTGCACATCGATCTATAGATCTGTTCTACAGGAGAAGAAAATGCTGGGGGAGATTTTTATCGGTACATTTTCTAAAACGGTTAGTTAGAAACCGTTCTTAAAACGGAGATGATGACAGTTTCCAAAACGGTTGTCTCCCGAACCGTTTTAGAAACTGACATCAAGAGACTTTCTAACACGGTTATAATGTAAAATGGGTTATTAATAACCGTTTTAAATAGACGGTTTTAAATTATATATTCTGTAGTAGTGCCACCACTTTCTTAATCTCAATCTTCCAATTTGAACATGTGTTCTAAGGATTTTTTTTTTTGGAAAAACCGAGCTTATATACATGGTGAGCAAAACGCGATATTGGATATACCCAACGCATCGTTACAAAAGCAACAGGAAAACAATAAACATGGAGTACTACTCCATTACATGATTTGCTAAGTAAATGTATAATATGGAATTAAGAAAGCTTCTACTCTAGATCAAATACTAGAGTATAGCTTTCTACCCCATTCAAAATCCTATGAAATGTGCCAGATAGATCTACATAGAAGTACATGTTTAATGTGCAAGTAAATAACTTTGTCACAGCCCTATGGGAGGAGCTCGAATAGATTCATGGCAATCCAATCCTACTCCCATAGCCACCAAGAGTTCAAGAGGAGATAGTATACGGAAAAGATCCATAGTAAGCGCAAGCATATTCGGGCAGCCTCAACAAGATCATGCCAAGCTAGGCCGCTCAGCTGCTGGGGACCTTCATATCAACATTAGCCACTTAGGAGAGCATACAACATGGACACTTAAGCTTAGCAATCATTCCTAACTCCTCCTCACCCAGCATTTCATAATATGAACAGATTACCAAGATAACTTCCAAGAGTGGCAACTCAACTTGAGCAAGAAAATGACTAATCCAAGAGTTAGTTTAGAGACAATGAAGTCCAGTTGCACATCTAAGATACCGACTACCACATATCCAAGATGTCAGCAGAACAAGCAAATATTCAATATGTCAGCAATAACAAAAGTTCAAGGGAGATGACTTAATCCCCATCAACCACTGTTCAAGTCCTTTTTTCCAAGGATGGACAACTCAATATTCACATTTCAAGACATACTCCATCCTCAAATTCCACTTCAAGCATAGAAGTATATGGAGAAAAATTCAACCGAACCCGGGGCCAAGCTGACCAAACATCGGCAGTCAGGGGCCCTAACTTGCCGTCAAGAATGATCAATTTAACCTCCATAATTAAGCATATAAACATCTGAACAGAGCTGCAGCAAAAGCTTCTGAGATAAACATCATCTGAAGACAGCAATTCCTTAGGGAGCTTTAAGTCTTAATTGCAGAAAATCCATAAATCCATCCTCAAGCAAACTAATCTTAAATCACCAAAACAATGTAAATCACCCACCAGAAATAAGTGAATTCTTCTGAGAGTCCGGGTATCCTCCAAACAACATAAAAGTTCATCCGAGAGAGTGGCGTCCTAAATTTATAAAGTTGGCCATAAACACCAAGAGTAAATGATAGTCCCGATGAACTTCGATGAAGAGCTTCGGAAGAATCTCGGAGCAGTCAGGAGCCCTAGCTTCCGCCATAAGTGGCCACAGTGGGATGATTGCTTGTAATGGCCAGCTCGTTAGGAGTAGCTCTGAGCAGCTCAAACAGTCCCCCGACCTATAGTAGCAGAGCAGCCGAGTAGCTCGTAAGGATTTGTTTTGATGTTAACTTAAAATTTTAATTTTTTTGGTTAGCAAGGATCGATTGATCAAGGAATAGCAAATGTAGCGATATTGGATGCATTGGCAATTACCAACGTAATTTACTGATAGAGTAATTAAATTGTGATGTATAGAGACAATTCTTATTTCTTATTGATAATTATTTCAGAATTCAGATGATTGAAAGTGGGGATTCTTCTGTTAGTAGACACAATTTTTTTCCATATTCAGAGTTCCAGTTTCCATCTCCTACCATATGTATTTCTTACTTTTAGTTCACAATAACAAATCAGTTTTGGAGGCTTAAACTCATTGGGTTTTCAATTCATATGTTTTAACCTGTAATCCAAGAGTTGTGTCATGAGTCTAATTGTTTGTCTGCATTTATTTCATTATAACATATAACATGATTGATTACCTTATCATTGTTTCATTATTCTCGTCAAATCTGAAATTGAGGGCCTCCAATACTAATAATGTCATTCTTACTTTTCCATATACCAATTTTTCAGAGTCGTATGTCATTGACATTAAAAATATTACAGCCACAAGAAAGCCACATTGAAAGCTGCTCATTGTTGGTAACACTTACTCGTGGTAAAGAAAACCAAAGAGATTGGAAGAAGAGAGAGAGTTGGGTGGTGTTACTAGGTGATGAGACATTATGGAATGAGGGAAGTGACCTTCAATTAAAGACAGAAAGGTGAGAAAGAAGATAGTCTGTGGTCCCTTTTTTGACTCTAAAAATAATCACGTGAGGGACACGTGATTACAGTTATCAAATTTTTTAACAAATACGTCAAAAAGGATTAAAAATGTACACTCTTTGCAATGTGAAGCACAATTTTATCTCGTTTTAACTTCTCCATCATTTAAATGTCAAAGTTGAAAATGGTAAGCGACATCATTGGAATCCGAGCTGAAATTTCTTCCCCACACATTGTCAAAATAACAGTGTATCCAATAGAAATATATCTATTTAATAAAAGAGTAATGATTAAAATTTTGAATTGTTTATATAAAGTTCTATTACTATTTGCAAATTAATATTTATTATAAGGGAGAACGACCCTAGAAGTCCCTTACATATCACCTAATAATTTGTTTGGTCCCTCACATTTAAAACGGGGAAAAATAGTCCCTCACATTTCAAAAGTGTACTTTTTCAGTCCTTTTGACGGAATCTGTTAAAAAATTTTTTAAATGTAGTCATGTGCACATCACGTGACTCTTTTTCAGGGGCAAAAAAGGAAGTACAACCTGTTTTTGGTACTGTTTTTGCTTCTTCCTTGCCAGCTTCTTGTTCTTCTGCTGATCTAAAAGTCTCATCTTGTGCATATCGGGTATAGATCCAAGAATCATGGCAGAGGTTTGGCCTTTCCTCCTTGGAGTGTAAGCTCTTTTCCTTTTTGCTATTTTTGCTTCCTTTTTTATTGATTCTCCCTTGATTCATGATTTCACGTAATGTTATTCCTTTAAAGCTCATTTCTATTTTCTTGTTTCCTGAATGAATAGTGAATAGGCTGTGATGAGGGTTGGAATTTTACTATGAGTATAATACCTCAGAAATAGACTTCCAATATAACAAGTATTCTTCATTTCATAGGAGTCCAACTCCTTCTCAGCAATTATTTCTATTTCACATGTATGCTAAGAGTTACAATCCTATTACAACTCTTACACTACAACAAACCCTTCTTCAAGGTATGTTATTAGAGTTTCAATACAACTCTAATTCAGGTATGTATTCTATAAATACAACCCCTCTCTCACTTGAGAAGGGGATTCGATTCAAGTATCCTCAATTGCTTATCGATATTTGCTTAAGGCTCGTTACTGACTTAGGCATCGGAGTTTTCTCCCTGGGATCCATCCCGGGGACTTTTGCAGGTCTTCGTTGAGCTCGGGACGCTCAGTACGACCTGAAGACTTTCCGGACGACGTGAGGTTTATTTTGAGACTCATCAATTAGCGCCAACCGTGGGGCAGAAAGGAACATGCCTACTACTCGTTTGCAGACGTCAAGACGTGAAAATCAACCACCTCCTCCCAATCTTGATCAGCAAGCGGAGAACAATCCTCCCACAGGGGAGAATCCTACGAGTTCGCCTATCGAAACTCCTCGTCAGGACGGACAAGGTTCTGTTCCTCTGAATCAAGAAGGAAGTTCAATTCCCATCGTCAATTTGGATTCACCTGATATGGTCAAATTTCTGCTCGATAATGGACAGCGAATTCAGGCTATGATAGCAAGTCACGCTCCAGGTAATAATTTGGTTGAACAACAAGCTCGCGATGCGAGACAAAGAGATCGGGAACAAGCAATTCGTGAAAGTTATTTAAATCGCGAACGAAATCTTCGACAGGAGTTGCAGAAAGAACATGAGCTCAGGTTAAGAGCGTGCCCATCGGAATAGTCGGGATCAAAATCGAGGTCAGAATCGGGATCATATTTCAGTCTCATCTCGCCGAAGAGACTCACGATCACCGAACGGAGAGAAAAGACGTACACATTATCGACAACGTACAAGAGCAGAAGATCACGTCGGTGATAATATGTACATAAGAGATGACCAGCAAAGGAATCAGGAGCTGCGTTTCGGAGATATAGGTCCATCCGACCTGCCCCACACTTCACAACCACAGCGTAATAATGATGACTTGGGTGTGACTTCTCCGTTCGTAACTGATGTGGATAATTATCCTCTTCCACACAAGTTCAAGATGCCAACTCTGTTATATTACAATGGAGAAGGAGATCCAGCAGAACATGTGCATCATTACGTGCAAAGCATGAGAATTTACAATTACGCAGATCAGATATTATGCAAGTGCTTTGGAATAACTATGATGGGAACTGCACGATTGTGGTATGATAATCTCCCACCCAGATCATTCAAAAAGTTTAGCGAGATCAAGACGGCTTTCACAAACAGGTTCGTACAGAGACAAAAATTTGTGAAAACAAGTGTTGAATTACTCAACGTGAAGCAGGAAGACTCTGAATCATTGACTCAGTGCATTGACAGATTCATAAACGAAAGTTTAGAAATTGGGCACAGGTCGGAAGAAGTGGTCATTGGAGCCTTTACCAATGGTTTACGACCTGGGAGATTGTACAAAGACTTTTTCATAGATCCTCCTGCTAATACTGAGGAGATGATGAAACGAGCTCGTAAATTTGCTAAAGGTGAAGACGCGGATAAGAAGAAACGAGACAATGACAGACCTGAAAAGAAGAAGGAAAACAAAAACAAGACATCTGGTAATGAAAATCGCAAACAAAAATTTGATAAATTTGACAAAGTACATAACAATTTGACCACAATTGATGGGAATAGGAATTACACTTTGTTGAATAAACGGCAAACCGACGTGCTCGCCATCTTGGAGAATAGAGGAGGTGTGAGATATCCACAAAAAATGATGGCTCCCGACAACAAAAGAAGTAAGAAGTTCTTTTGTAAGTTCCACAATCAACATGGTCATGATATAGAGCACTGTAAAGATCTCAGGAAGTATATAGAAGAATTGATTCAGAACGGCCATCTAAAGGAATTTGTCTTGAGAAATCATTCAAACCGACCTGAAAACAAGAAAGATCCAGATCTTCCAGATGAGAAAAGAAGAAGAGAAAATGGTGATGATAGAAATCCTGGAGTGAATAAGAATGTCACAGAAGTAATTCACACCATTATTGGAGGACCATACGATGGGGATTCCATGACCTCCAAGAAATCGAAAAGCAGAGGAATTCCCGACCAGGAACCAGTTCATAAACGGTTCAAATTAACGGACACCATCACCTTTTCAGAAGAAGATGCAGTGCCGACCAGATTCCCACATGCCGACGCATTGCTAATTAAAGCAATCATCGCTAATAAAGAAGTTCGTAGAATATATGTGGATGACGGCAGTTCAACTGACATTATCTATTACGAAACTTGCCAAAAAATGGGTATCGACAAGAAACAGTTAAAACCTTGTCATTCATACCTCATCGACTTTTCAGGAGAAACGTCAATGCCTATTGTCACGATAAACCTGCCGGTGACATTGGGAGAATATCCCAAGGAAAGGCTCATATATATTGAGTTCACAGTCCTTAATGTCAGCTCTCAATATAATGTTATTCTAGGACGACCTGCCATGGTGCAACTTAAGGCTATCTGGTCTCCATATCATCTAGTCATGAAATTCCCTACCGAAGCTGGAATTGCTACTATCCGAGGTGATCAGAGGTTGGCCAGAGAATGTCATATGATTGCTTTAAAAGGAAGTAAAAAGCAACAAATTGAAAACGTTAATTATGTGGAAAAAGAACCAGTGACATTGACAGATCAGGTGGAAGCTGTACATCTAGACGAATCTGTGTCAGAAAGAACTGTCCTTATCGGATCATCATTGCCTCTGAAGATAAAAAGGTCATTGGTAAACCTCTTGTCAGATTTCAAAGACGTTTTTGCTTGGAGTTCATATGACATGCAAGGAGTCTCTTCCGACCTGATGGTTCATAAGTTGAACATTGATAAGTCTGCTAAAGTGATCAAGCAGAAAAAAAGGAAGTAAGCGCCAGATCGCAATCGTGCCATATCTGAAGAAGTTGACAAATTGTTGGGAGCGAAGATTATAAAAGAAGTCTACTATCCTACCTGGCTTGCCAATCCGGTCATGGTACCAAAGCCAGATGCTTCACTTCGGATGTGTATTGATTACACCGATCTGAACAAAGCTTGTCCAAAGGATTGCTATCCTTTACCGATTATTGACCAGAAAGTGGATGCGACCTCTGGTTTCGAGGTCTTGTGTTTTCTGGATGCCTACAAAGGCTATCATCAAATTCAGATGGATGAAGATGATGCGGAGAAAACAGCATTCATTACTGAAAAAGGCACTTATTGTTATACAAAAATGCCGTTCGGATTGAAGAATGCTGGTGCTACATACCAGCGATTAGTAGACAAGATCTTCTCTGATCAGATCGGGCGGAACATGGAAATTTATGTTGATGACATGCTTATTAAAAGCAAAAGAATAGCAACCTTCTTGGAGGATGTGAAGGAAACTTTGTTAAAGTTGCGTGAAACGGGGCTGAAGTTAAATCCGAAGAAGTGCACGTTTGGTGTCGGCTCAGGAAAATTCCTTGGACATTTGGTTTCAAACCAAGGGATAGCAGCTAACCCAGAGAAGATCAAGGCAATCTTGGATATGAAGCCCCCACAGAGTTTGAATGATGTCCAGAGGCTCACTGGTCATCGTGCTGCGTTGAATCGCTTCTTGTCCAGATCGGCTGACCGCAGTTTACCTTTCTTCAAGGCATTAAGGAAAGCGGAAAACTTTGAATGGGATGCAAATTGCAACAAGGCATTCGAAGATCTGAAAGCATATCTAGAAAACGTACAAGTGTTATCAACCCCAGTTCGTGGAGAAATTCTATACATCTATTTGGCGGCAAGTGATGCCGCAATTAGTGCAGTTTTGGTCAGAGACGACCACATAATACAAAAACCCGTATACTATACGAGCAGAGCTTTGCAAAGAGCCGAACAGCGATACCCAACCATGGAAAAACTTGCACTGGCACTTATCAATGCTTCAAGAAGATTGAAACCTTACTTTCAAGCGCATGAAATTCATGTCTTAACTGACAAACCACTAAGACAGGTCTTGCAGAAACCTGATTCGTCAGGAAGACTCATGAAATGGGCAATTGAGTTAGGAGAGTACGCAATCACATTTTCACCACGAGCAACAGTGAAAGGTCAGGTGCTCGCTGATTTCATAGCAGAAGTTTCCACTTCAGAGGAAGACCTTATGAAAGAAGATGATCTGCGTTACCCTTTTAAACAAAATGAGGGTTTTTGGGTTTTATATGTAGATGGCGCATCAAGTGAAGATGGCTCAGGTGCTGGGTTGATATTAACCAACCCCCGAGGACAAGAGTTCACATATGCTTTACGTTTTGAGTTTAAAGCTACCAATAACGAAGCTAAATATGAAGCATTAATAACTGGAATGAAGTTAGCTCACCAGATGGGAGTTGAAAAGTTACAGGTTTATAGTGATTCACAGCTCATAGTAAACCAAGTAACTGGGATGTATGAGGCCCGAGATCCGAATATGAAAAAATATTTGGAAAAAACTGAAGATTTAAAGAAGGCTTTTCATGAGTTCGCGATAGAGCGAGTACCCCACGCTCAGAACAAACGTGCTGACGCGCTCAGTAAGCTGGCATCTTCAGCACATGTTCATCTCACTAAAAAGGTTTTGGTTGAGGTTCTGCCAACAAGAAGTATCGAAGAGATGCAAGTTCTCGCAATAGAAGATGTGGGTGAAACTTGGATGACTCCAATTATCAACTTCTTGACAACGGGAAAACTACCGCAGGACAAATAGTCAGCCCGGAGATTGACTATGCAATCAGCCAGGTACACTATCCAAAATGGAGTTTTGTTTAAAAAAGGATATCTAATGCCTTCGTTGCGTTGTATAGGACCTGAACAGGCGTAGTACGTCCTGAAAGAGATCCATCTAGGATCATGTGGAAGTCATGTCGGAGCACGAACATTGGCAAAAAAGGCAATGCTGTTGGGATATTACTGGCCTACGATGAGTTCGGATGCACATAATTTGGTGCAGAAATGCCCTAAGTGCCAAATCCATGCCGTCGTCAGACATATCCCACAAACTGAGATGGTCACAATTCAAAGTCCTTGGCCATTTGCTCAATGGGGGATTGACATTGCTGGACCTTTCCCCGAAGCTCCTGGACGGCTTAAACACTTGGTAGTAGCTATTGACTACTTCACAAAATGGGTAGAAGCCGAACCACTTGTGCGTATTTCTGGGAGAAGTATGGTTAAGTTCGTGTGGAGACAGATTGTATGCCGATTTGGAATACCAAATACCATTGTATCTGATAATGGTACTCAGTTTGCTCATGATCCGTTCAAAAGTTGGTGTGAAGAGCTGAACATCAAACAACATTTCACCTCGGTAGCACATCCTCAAGCAAATGGACAGACTGAGGTCACAAATCGAATAATTATTCAAGGCTTGAAGACGAGACTGGGGAGAGCTAAAGGTGATTGGGTAGAAGAACTGCCAAATGTTCTATGGGCGTACCGAACTACCCCTAGGACAGCTACCCGAGAAACTCCATTTAGTCTGGTTTATGGTTCCGAAGCTGTAATACCAGCTGAAATTGGGCTCCCAAGTCCAAGGACAATTCACTTCATCTCAGAAGCGAATTCGGAAGAATTGCAATTAAGTTTGGATTTGCTGGAAGAAAAGCGTGAGATGGCACACCTCGCAGAAGCTAAGTATAAGACTGAGATGGCCCGATATTATGATCGGCGAGTCATAAAAACTCAGTTTCAACCCGGAGACTTGGTTTTGCGCAAGAATGAAGCAAGCCGAGTTGAAGGACTCAAAAAACTTGATCCGAACTGGGAAGGACCTTACAAGGTTGCCCAGTTCGGCACCGTAGGGGGATACAAATTAGAGACTCTCAATGGAAGAACTATCCCAAGGATGTGGAACATCACCAACTTGCGGAGATATCATCAGTAGTTTAAAGCTATTCTTCAGTTCGTTTTCACGAATTAAGCACGTTAGTGCATCAATAAGTGTAATTCAGCCTAAAGGCTACACATAAATAAAACAACTCTTTATGAGGACATTCCTATAACTTGAGTTTGTCTTTTAAATTATCGCATGCGATGAACCAGTTAAAATTCGATTTCAATCGAATTATATATTATAAGGATTTTTCTGCCAAAAAAAGAAAATATCCAGATCAAATAAAAATCTAAGTACAAACCATTTTGAACTAATCGATTTTAGATCATAACGTTGGATTTCCGCCAAAAAGAAAAATATCCAAGTTAAGTTTGTATCGGAGATTTTAAGTTCAGTTCGAACTAGCCAAATCCATAAATATTATTCCGCAAAAAAGGAAAGCAAAGAACTCAAAAGATCAAATCTGATCTAGTTCGGATTAATTTATTTTTGCTCAGCTCGGAATATTGAGTTCTGACTAAACGAGATTGCATAAGTAATAATTTGTTGAGAAAGATACGAAGTTAGAGATAAAAGAAATTTTTGACATAAAACAGATCAAAAAAGAAATATTAATACTAAAAATGACCAAAAATCGGTCAACCGCTGTTCAGGTAATACATGAAACCTACAGCTATTATAAATAAGGCACAAGAGCTCACAGGCTCAATTCTAGTCATCTATCTTCTCCTCATGAGATGAAGGTACGAATGGGCGTCCATCAACTCGCACCAATTTCAGATCGGCGAAAGCTTGGTTCAGAGATTCAACTGACTTGGCATTGTAACCCTTCTCTGAAGTAATGTCAAGTTCAGGAACCTTTTCCTTGAGTGCGACCAAAGTCATGTGATAGCCGTGATTGCGAGCTGGAGTACATAACCTAGCCAACATCTTCCTTGCTTCTTCAGACGACAAAAAGTTGGATATCAGCTGAGAAGAGCCTTCCCCTGTTAGAAAAGCTACTCGAGATTCCAATGAATAAAGTCGATCAGTTATCTCCTTATTGGAATCTCTGACAGCTTTCAAGTCATCTTGAAGTAGCTCGTTCTCCCGCGTCAGCTCGGCGTTCACACGTCTAAGTTCAGCTGATTTCTCTTCTTCACTCTTTAAGGACGAAGTGAGATTTTTGATCTCTTCGGTGTTGGCATCTTTATCAGCAGAAAGTTTGTCCAACCCTTCAGAAACCCCCTCACTGCGGTCTATGACCTCAGAGGCTAAGACCATAACCTAAAGGAGAGTAGTTAATAAAATAGAAATGTATGCAAAAATGAAGAACAAAGAGAAACAAAAGTACTACCTGAGCGACCCCGAGAGCAAGCCGCTCGTGAAGAGAAGCGGTAGAAGACCTTCTCATCATCTTTCTGTCCCGAAGTGGTCAGGTGCTGTAGATAAAGTTGGGAGCTGTCTCTAAGGAAAGCCGCTCATTGATACCCATCTGCGGGTTAGGACGGAAATTGTTGAGGGGATAGCTGCCTTCACCCTCAGGTTCTTTCAAATATGGAACGAAAACGTCCCCAAGAAGAGAAGGATTCGACAGCTCGCTTTCGTCGACCTCAAACTCAGCAAATTGGGCTTTCTTCTGAGCCTCGTCGGTGGAGCTGTCAACTTTTCTTTTCTCAAGCAATTTTCTCACTTGCTTGAGAGATTTTCCAACCTCGTGAACGACTTTCTTCCATTTCCCCTTAGCTGACGACGTAGAAGGTTTAGGATTTTCCGTCTCTAATTCCACCTTAGGAGTGGAGGCCGAGCCGGTGGGAACTTCGTTTGAAGGAACCTTCTCAGTTTCGACTAGGTCGTCATCTACCAGAATAGCCTCCGGAAGGTCATCAAAAAGGTCTACAATATTGCTCACTGAAAAAGAGTAAACCCAATTAAAATAGAATATGTTAGTTTAAATGAAATAAGGTAAGGATGAAAGGCTATACCCTCCTTTCCGTTCACAATATGCTTCGGCTGGTCGGGTGGAAGAATAGCTGGACTTATCCCTGCCGACACCAATATTTGTTCGGGAAAGAAACTGGTGTTAAGTACTCTTTTTTCCTCTTCTAATTTCTTAGCCAGATCGGCAGGGAGTTTTTTTATTGAAATAGGGTCGAAAACTCGACCAGGTTCTTTCCAAAACCACTCGCATCCTAAAGAGTTTAAGCTAAGATAGAAAAACTTGTCTTTCCACTCATGAATTGAACTGGGCTTGCCGGTTAATAGTTGTTGTTTTCTAGATCGGCGAGTGAAATAGAACCACCCCGGGTCTTTTCCTGAAGTTTTTAGGCAGAAGAAATTCCTAAAGTAAGGAACGGAACAAGAATAGTTTATGTGTTTGAAAAATAACTCAAACCCGATCAGAATCCTGATCGCGTTTGGAGTTAATTGGGTTAAGCTGATCACATAATCAGCAAGGATACTTTTAACGAATTGAGATAGGGGAATCTCAGTCCGGCCCTAAGATGTTCTACAAATATGCTAACGAAGCCCTCTAGAGGTCGGCTAGCTACATCTGACTCCCCAGGAACTTTGACTATGACTTGGGAGTTAATGGAAAAGTCCTTAATAATGTCTGCTAAGGAGGAGGGAGTCATGCTAGAATTTAAAATTTCTAACTTGTTCCCAATTTCTTTGGACGGGTTCAAAAGAGAGGATTCCTCATTCGCTGTTTGGGTAGTGGATGGATTATCCTCGGGAAATTCTACCAATAAGGGAATAGCATGGGTAATTAAAGTTTCTAAATCGTCTAAGTTTTCTGTTTGGTTAGGATTATTTGGCTCGGCGGTTGTTGAAGGACCTTCCATACCCTTTTTCTCTAAACGAACTAAATTAAACTTCTTGGTAGTTTTCAAAGTCTTGTCTATATTGGACGAACTACTAGATAAGCTAGAGGTGGAATCTGAATAACCACTAGAAGTGTGTGCAGAATCGTGTTTAGATTCAGAACGGATTTCAGAAGATGAATTAGAATGTTCTGAATTTGACATGTACTTACTTGTGAATGAAGAAGCGAATTCGACCTAAGCTAGAAAGCTGGAAGCACCGTTTGAATGTCTTTAGGTTTCGAACTGAGAAATTGAGAAGTCTGAAGAATGCGAGTAAATATGAATTCTGAGAAACCCATATTTATAGATAAAGGGAGTGGGAAGTTCAAAGGACGTGACAGCTGTGTTGGAGAACGTGAAGCCGAAACGTCAAAGTGTACAAGTCATGCTTAGGAAGTGTACGCGTGTTTTTCGGGCACGAAACTCAAAGAAGAGAATGTATACATGTCAGATCGGCATTATACAAAAATTATTATTCAGATCGGAATGAATAAATTCAATCCGACCTGAGGGGCTATTGATGAGGGTTGGAATTTTACTATGAGTATAATACCTCAGAAATAGACTTCCAATATAACAAGTATTCTTCAGTTCATAGGAGTCCAACTCCTTCTCAGCAATTATTTCTATTTCACATGTATGCTAAGAGTTACAATCCTATTACAACTCTTACACTACAACAAACCCTTCTTTAAGGTATGTTATTAGAGTTTCAATACAACTCTAATTCAGGTATGTATTCTATAAATACAACCCCTCTCTCACTTGAGAAGGGGATTCGATTCAAGTATTCTCAATTGCTTATCGATATTTGCTTAAGACTCGTTACTGACTTAGGCATCGGAGTTTTCTCCCTGGGATCCATCCCGGGGACTTTTGCAGGTCTTTGTTGTGCTCGGGACACTCAGTACGACCTGAAGACTTTCCGGACGACGTGAGGTTTATTTTGAGACTCATCAGGCTGGAATTTTTTTCCATAGAAAATCTAACCACTTGACAATTCTCTCTCATATGTTGTTACACTTAAGGAGCTCATGAAAAAATCTTATTTGATTCGAAGTGTCATGTATATGTTCTCTGATTTCTTTTCTTTCCTCTCCTTGATTTAGCCCAGAATAGATGATAAGCATTCGAGATGGTTGCATCTTCGAATCCGTCCATCCTCTTTCCCCTTTGCTGACTCTCCTAAATATGCTACTTCTGGAAAAATCAAGACAAAAGCTTAAATCCGTCCATCCTCTTTCCCCTCTTGTAGTGAACGTTCCAGTTAGCAATTGTTAACAATGTTTGTCGAGCCTTGATTTCACCACATCAATATCAACAACTCCACAAGGCTGAAACAGAGGACAAGTTCTATAGTCTCTATGCTTAAATCACTGCCTCAAAGCAGCCCTCCATTTCACCACATCAATATCAACATTACTACCAGGCTGAAAAAGAGGAAAAGTTCTATAGTCTCGAAGCTTAAATCACTGCCTAAAGCAGCCCACCATAGTGAAACTACCGAGTATCAGTACACAGCCTAAAGACTAAAGCAATTCAGCGCCTGAAACACAACGCATAACATGTCAAAAACAGAATGTATAAAGTTCTTGCACTCCCAACCGATTGGTGCTTCATAGCATTTGACAGAAAGTTTAAATTTTGAAGTCAGAGCCAACAAGGCGCAAAGGCAAGCTGGTCGGTACCATCGGCAGAAAATTTACTGCAAAGTCACGGTCATAGAATGATGGAAATTTTATGAAGTTTGAGCTAGTTCTGCAGAGGACCCAATTTGGAATATTCCCAGCTCCCAGTTGGAGTAGAAATGTGTCACAGTAGCTGTCTCTTTTCTGGGCCGGAGAGAACATCTTTGAAGCAGATCGGAAAGATCCAGACTTTAGAGAACCACTCCGTTAACTTCACGGTCAGAGATAGCTTCGGAGCTCCGTTGATTTCTTGAGAATTTCATATATGAATCGGAGGTTTTCCAGATGTCCAATCCAAGCTTCAGAGAACCACTCCGTTGACTGCAAGGTCGGAGATGGCTTCAATGGGGGAAGCTTCGCTGATTTCCTCAGAATTGCAGATATGAAAATAGGAGGTCAAGATTTCAGATTTGGCAATTTCGATAGGGGAGCTCCGTTGATCAATGGCTGCGAAATCGGGCTTCCAAAGCGGAGGAGCTAGATTTAGGGACGAATCTGAACCAGATTCGGGGACGAATCTGAGAATCTGAACCAGCTGACTCCCTTTATGTTTCAAACAATTATGGCATGCAAATATCTTGCTGCTTGTCATTTCTAATCTTTTTATGACTGCATGTTCTTTACGAATTTGAAATTGGGGATTGGGATCATTCACTTCGTCTTTGGAGTTGAAGAATTGGGATTGGTATTCTCGATTTGTGCTCTGAAGGTTGTGAACATTGTGGTTCTTTTTTTACCCTTGAAAAAGGGTCACGTGTGCAGCTCGTGATAGCATTTCACGATTTTCTTAACAGATTCCGTCAAAAGGACTGAAAAAGTACACTTTCGAAATTCATAATTTCCAACCTTCTCTTTTCAAGCTTGGCAGGAGGGAAGTACTTAGACAAGAACCTTTTCTGTAGATCATCAAATGACATATCTGCATTGGCTCCTCCAATGCTCTTAAACCAGTGTTTAGCCTTTCCACGCAGAGATAAAGGAAACAAAATCCTGTGAACCTCACCCCTATCAATTCTCGGCAGCTTGAAAGTGCTACATAATCCGAGAAACCAATCGAGGTGATCGTTAGGATCCTCGTTGTCAAGACCTTGGAAGAATTGGCCCTGGGTGATCATGGAAACAATTTGTGGAGGAATGTGGTAGCTTTCCACATCGATGTCCTGATGACCAAATCGATTATCGAAGTTTACTGCATAGTGGTCTCCAAACCGAGGTGCTTGTGCTCCTTGGGCAGCCATGTTTCTCTGTTGCTTCAAGTGTGCTCTCAAAGTTTTCTCCAACTCAAGATCCAATAGGAATTGCGGTTCTCCTGCAAACCTGCTAGACCTTGGCATACACAACACACAGTTGTGGAGTATAATAACAAAGAAACAAGAACTTCAAATATGCAACATAGAAATAGACCACAAATCTCAACACGTACTAAAGAAATTGCAAAGAGCAGAACACAACACAAAATGACAGCT
This sequence comes from Ophiorrhiza pumila, assembly GCA_016586305.1. NCBI lineage: Eukaryota > Viridiplantae > Streptophyta > Magnoliopsida > Gentianales > Rubiaceae > Ophiorrhiza > Ophiorrhiza pumila. The sequence continues at coordinate 25,080,884 of BLIW01000003.1, read as the reverse complement.
AAGGTAAATGCCACAAACAAAACACAAAGTAGAACAAGTTAAAATCAAGAACAATACAACAAATTCCAGAACCGATTGCCTTCCCCGGCAACGGCGCCAAAAATTGATCGGGCTTATCGCGTACCCTCAATTTTACCCTAACAACTACTGTAGAAGTGAAAGCAGGGATCGTAATCCATAGGGAAGGCGTAGGTCAAGAAAATCGAGCAAATTGTTCTAAAAGTCTTGTCACAAAATCTAAGTACTAGAAAGAATGTAATTTCAACACAAAAAATGAGAACAACGGTACAAAAGGTAGCAACAAACAAGGATGAAACAGATATCTCAGGATTCTTGTATTGGATGAACACAGGCTTAGTAAATCTATGCTATGCAATCAATAAGCAATTAAACGCCTTGGAGACCTAATTTGCCTAGAAGTTCAAGCTGTGGTTAGCATGGCGACCACACCACCTCCTGTACCCCCTGTCACCATCCTCTCCCATGGCGAGGCCCGAGAATGGTGGAATAAGCTCCGCAAAGTCTCAACTCTCCAAGCTAACTACTCTAACATGCAAAGTCCTAAGAACTCCCATGGCGAGGCCCATCCTAGGGTTCACATATCATGTTGTTAACACAGAAAGCTCCTTTAACACTTTTCCTAATGATTCAATTCATTAACACTTCCTATGGCGAGGCCTAAGTTTCAAATTTGATTTGATTACAGAAAACAAGTGCAAAGACTTAAACAATCACAATTTAGTTCTCAGTTCATGCAACTTCGCTAACTTTGATGAATCACTCCTCAATTTAGCATGTCGACCACAATTGAAGCTTGATCCATTCAAAAATAGCTAGGAATTATGAAATTCAACATATGTCTATGCATAATTCAAATGTGATTTCAATACTCAACAATTAGATCAATTGCATAGCATACAATCTACTAAATCACGTATTCATCCATTAAGAATCCTAAGATATCATAGATTTAGCCGATGATCATCTTTCTCATCTCAAAATCAACAAATTGCAACATTGATAAGGTCATTCTCATTTAATTGGAAGAATTTACCGATTTACTCGAGAGAATTGTCGATTCCTTTGTCAATTGAGAATGAGAAGGATAAATCCAGTCCAAATTCACAATCGGAATTGAGATCGGAGAAGAAATGTTTAGTGAGAGAAAATAGATCTAGAGAGAGAAAATGAGAATTCCCGCTCTAATTCAAAGATAGTTCAAAAATATCCCTCTACATGTTAGCTACCTTCCCTATATATAGAGTTGGGAAAACGTAACTAATACGCAACATAAAATGTATCAAGTATTACAAAAGTGTCTTCCAAAGAGAATGACTAAAATCAGCCCAAGAAATGAAAATTCGAAGTGTGAAGAAATGTTCAGCACTCCAGCGCTTTTAGGTTTTCGATCATGCGCCTTCAGCAGCTCAGCGACCAGCAACACGCCTTCAAGCCTTAGGTGTCGCGCCTTCAGCAACTCTGACTTTCAGGTGAAGAAATCAGAGTCGAACCACGCTTTCAGGCCTCATCCAGTCACGCCTTCAGGAACTCAGCGAGCTTTCAAGAATCCAGCATTTCAAAATCCACGCCTTTCCGCCAAAGCAAACCGCGTCTTCAGCTGTCACAAATTTCAGAAATTCAGAAGTTAAACACTTAGCCATTTTTCTGGAAACTTAAGCACAAAACACTTCATGGCAGCAACTTCCCACCAAGATTTGATCATGAAGCACTGTGAATTAAGGAAAACTTAAAACATGAAAGTCGTAACACTTTGTATTAGCTCTCCATAGCCATTCAAATCACCTAATTTGGAGCTAAAACGAGAGAGTTACAACCCAACTAATGAAGTGCGACAAAGCTGAAAACCCATGAAGCAACTCTTCCAACACTTTGCCATTTTTTTCAGCACCCATCAAGCAATTAGCCTACGACATGTCGTAGACTAAAAATTCTTGTTTCAAAACTGGCCTACGACATGTCGTAGGCCAAACATTTTTCCTCCAAAATTTGCCCACGACATGTCGTGGGCAATTTTTCTTTTCTTCAAGAATGGCTTACGACATGTCATAAGCCATCTTTTCCTCTTCCAAATTTAGCCTACGACATGTCGTAGGCCATTTTCCCTTCTTTACTTGCTGAATGTGGCAAGTTGTGCTCAAGTGGTGTGGCAAGGTGACGTGCCAAGTGAATTGTGCAAGTGTTTGTGCCAAAGTGAACGAGTGGTGTGCCAAGGTGCCAATGTTGCAAAAATAATGTGTAAAAATGAGTAAACATGCCATGCACAAACTGTGTAAATGTGGTGCTAATGTGCATATGTTTCGTGTGTTGTGAATGCTTGGCAAGATGAGTGCATGAGTGTGTCAAGATGTGGCCAAGTGCTTGGCATGGTATGTGGCAAGGCTCGGCACCGTGCTCGGCAAGGTTGATGTGCCAAGTTGGCAAGGCTTGGCAAGATTGATTGGCAAGTCTTGGCACATTGGTTTGGCAAAGCTTGGCAAGGTCTTGGCACATTGGTTTGGCAAAGCTTGGCAAGGTCTTGGCACATTGGTTTGGCAAAGCTTGGCACGGTGTTTGGCAAGATAAGTTAGCCGAGTTGGCAAAATGTTGGCAAAGTATCCATTCCAGCACAACACCCTACTTTCATGCCAAATAAGTGTGTCTTAGCCTCTGAATCAGCCTTTATGGTGAACTTAAGAATTCTAGATCCCCCTCTTAGCTTTCCAATGAATCAAGAAACAGCCTCATCAGGTACCTGAAACTCAAGATAACATCAAAACACCAAACTATGGCAGGCAGATAAAACCCTAAAACCCTATAATGATATTCCGCAAAGAAACTCATATTTCATAGTCTTGCACGCACAATTGGAAAATAGTTAAAACATAAGAAGTGTAGTGCATTCAAAAAGCTTTTCAGAACACCAAAGAACTCGCCAATTGGGTTAGTATCAAGAGAGTTATGCCCAGATGAAATTCCTTAACCAAATCTGCCCAAAAACCCTAAATCAAGCCTACCAAATTTATTTCGGTTTCATTCACCTTCCTAATTGTTTTGACCTCCCAACCTTGCCAATTAACATCAAACACACAATTGCCTAAGTTCATCATCATTTTTGGTCTCTTTTAACCATTTTAGTACAACCAATTTCCAACCACATAACTGCACAACAACACACAAAACATTGCACAAACTCATGAAAAACAAGTCAAAAGCTAAGTGAATTAAGCCATTTAAGTTGGTATAAAACCAACTTATCAGTGAGAGACTATTTTACCCCGTTTTAAATGTGAGGGACCAAACAAATTATTGGGTGATATGTGAGGGACTTCTAGGGTCGTTCTCCCTTATTATAAATATATATATATATATAAACACACACAAACTCGCGGCTTAATATATATAAAATGTAATTAATATATAAAATAAATAAATAATTAGTATTAAAATCACGATTAATTCATTGCATATGTGAACTCAAAATGAATAATGATAGATCTTATTCTCAATTATTGCTCATAATAATAAAAAATATATTTCAATTTTAAAAAGGGAAGTTAGTCCTATAAATACGAACAAGACTTTGACTGCTTGACAGTTGCTATAGACTTTAGTACGTCTTCCTGGGCAGATGATGGACTATACAATTGGATAACAAACTTATTTTTCAGCACGTGAACAAATATTAAAAGGTCATAAATTAAAGGGATGATTTTTTACTTATCTCTCCAAAAGTTTATGACAATTATAGACCTTCTTTCTAGTTTGAAAAATAACACTTACCTCCCATACTATTAAGTTTTGTTAACAATTTTAGTCCGTAGCAGTTAATGGGAAACCCATACAATATTTTTGTTCCCAAATTACACTTTTAATTCCATGTAAACTTATTAAATTATGATAAAATACTTTAACTTTAAAAAAAAAATTGGCATAAGAGTTGATTTTGCCTTTATTATCACTCAAATCAAATATCACGTTTTATATAATTATGTAATTGAATATCCTAATAGTTATGTTTTAACAAAAAAAATCCAAAATAAATAATTTTTATCATTGTTTATTCACTTGTAAAAGTTTGTAGCGGCCTTATATACCATTATGTTAGTGAATCCTGCACAAGTAATTTACAACTTTTAACATATATATAAAAGAGGAAATGATAAAAGAAAGGGTAAATTCTCTTGAGGATTACTATTTGGATAATATATTTTTGCTTACTAATATTTTTTTTATTTCAATTTGGTCACACATCTATTAAAAAAGTATACTTGTAGCCATTCCGTCAATTTTAGTCGTTATCTTTGAATTTTTTTCGTTAAGTTTAAATATTTCTTTTTATTAAACAATATTTTAAAATATAAAATTTAAACACAACTTTGTTAGATGAACACCCACTATCCTAAATTGTAAATCCTATTATTTTACCTTATTTTTAGGTATAATATTACCTTAAAAAATTAAGAAAAATATTAAACTTAACTAAAAATTTTATAGATAACGGCTGAATTTAACGAAATGACTATTATATCACTTTTTATAGTTGAGTGACCAAACTGAAATAAAAAAAAATAGTGACCAAAAGTATACTATCCAAATAATTTAGTGGCCTCCAAAGTAGTTTATCCTTAAAGGAAAACCATCAATTTCACTTTTCACCACCATATTTTGTTCTTAACAAAATGAAAGTCATTGTACTTTATAAAAGGACATTGTTACATATTTAACCCTACCATGATTGACACTATATGATTGGCACGATGATTTTTTTTTCAGGGAATAAAATGCCAAAAGAAATTACATTTTTTTTCCAAACTATTAAATTTATCAAAAATATTAATGAACTATTTAAATGTGCGTAATTGGGTTATTCCATCCATTTTGTCCATTTGAGCATATGAAAGCCACATGTTTTAGGGGTTAATGCATCCAACTACATCAATTAAGGGTTTGAACAAATTAAAATTAAAACAAGGTTTACCATTTATTTTTCACTCATAAAATTAGGGGTATATTGTTGGAAAATATGTGGAAATAACTTTTGAGACCATAAACTATGATCATATTTTCTTATTCTCACACTCGCAATTACAAATATAAAGGTAAATAAGTTTGAATTTCATTATAGAAATAACGATAAAATTAACTTTTCTGGCAAAATCTTTACTCTACTAGAATAAGTTTATGTGAGCTATCGATCATAGGAGTAAGAAATATATGTTTTGGCCTAAAAATTAATTTTTAATATCACAAACAATGACATAGACTAAAATTGATAGTGAAACTTTAAAATAAGGAAGGTATGTGCTATTTCTCAAATTTGAGGGAAAGTTCCTGTAGTTGTCATAATCTCTCCAAGGAGGTATGTGAAATTATCTCTAAATTAAAAGAGTGATTCTCAAGGTGGATATAATAAATTATAAAATAAATCAGTTCAATATTTCAACTTCATGACACTTTCATATTTGTTCGTACTGTCATAGTGTCATACACCATGATTATTATTATGATTGTGATTAAAAGAAAGGTTTTTTTTTTTATAAAAAAAAACCGTTTTTATATAGTGCATTTTGGGCAGTGGAAACCACCCTTACAGAACAGACTCATTTGAGGCCATGCCCACTTACAAATTGGGAATGGTCCCAAATGACTTCATGAAAGCAAGGAACTTGGAGGACTTCCTCCATTTACAAGGCTCAACTTCACGTCTTATCCATGTACTCCTACTTGAGCTATATAATTTACTAGTTAGACAAAAAATCCCAAGATGGGACCAAAATGATAATCTGATGGTACCCTAAGAACAAAAATCCTTAGTGAAGGATGGGGGCAGCCACTGTTCCAACATATAAATATGATGAGATTCAACATGATTTTCCTAACACAATGAAAATGTAGCAGAACTGTCCAACTATTGTTAGTCCACCTCATGGAAGTCTTGACGTTGGCAGGCTTCTATGTATTGAATTACCCTTTGTTGCCTTTATTCTTTTGAAGGAAGGGAGTCCTGCTTTGTCCCCTCGGAGGATGTGTTGAAATTCTTGATGAATTTGGTTCCTTCCTTTCCTTGCAATCCAAGCTGCTGCTTTGTTCTCTTCAGCCAAGATGAGAAGCCTTCTACTCTTACTTTGTATCTGTTGTAGCTTCCAGCCCTGATTTGCAACCATCCAATGAGGTCCAGTCTTGTCCTCAAGCAATTTGAAGAAGCCATTGATGACTGGTTTCCCAGCATTTATAGAGTCCAGCAATTCTTTCACACCAGAGTATCCTTGGAGCGAGATGTCTAGTAGTCCATTCATTGAAGCTACACCTGCTGGTTTGATCCAGTTATAATTGGAGTAGAGAATTTCCAAGATATTACCTGATTGAGTTCCTGATTACTCCTGCAGCCGTTAGTGATTCTCCCTTCGCTTTGTGAGCCACAGTTATTTTGCACTCATCGGGGATCTGGTTTTTTCCATTGAGGTAGCTGAACCCTTAGTTTTATCCCTGGTAGGAGTGCACTGATTCCAGAAGAGGGTCCACTCTAGATTCTCGCCCAAGTCAGATGAGGGAATCTGATTTGTAGGATCCTTGAGACCATGTTGAAGATTTGAAGGATGATGTTGTCTGTTTCCACCTTACAGTCATCAAAAATTGCCTAAGTCTGAACTTCCACAATTCCCAGCAGATTAAGGGTGGCAGGAGATCTTTGAGTTGTTTATGGACTTCACTGACAGCTGGGGTGGACCTCCAATACTTACAAAGAAGTCTGATAGAATTAGAGGTGTGATGTAGTCCCATTTCTGCTGCAAAGACCTGCCATACCTGTTTCACTACAGAACAGCTTGCAAAAGAGTGGTTGAATTCTTCTTCATGATTCAAGCAAAAGAAGCACATAAAAGGTTCTGAGAAGCCAAACCTATATAAGGAGTCTCCCAGGGGGATTCTCTTTCTGAGCATACAGTACATGAAGAAAGATGGCTTTAAGGGGATAATGGGGTGCCAGCTTTTAGAGAGAAAATTATTTTCTCCTCTTCTCTGTCTGATTTGATGAAAGGCTGAGGTCATTGAGAAGTTCCCATTCTCGCAGAGTAGCCACTTCAATTCATCTTTACCTCCAAAGGATGGGGCAGGAACTGATGTCACTCTGGATTGAATGTTGACCTGAAGGTTAGCAATTTTCTCCTGTATCCAGGTCCCCTCCCTCACAAATTCTTTTAGGCTTTGTACTGCAGTAGAGGAGCTATCAAGAGGGCCATCTCCAAGCCAGTTATCTATCCAAAAATTACATGTGCCATCTCCCATCTTTGTTAATATGAATTTCTCAGCCGTGGGCGCATGTTTCAGCATCCTGCTCCAAGTATGAGAATCACCTCTATGTGCTACAATTTGGGCAGGGTGAAAAGGGCAGCAGTATTTTTTATACATGAATACTGCCCAAAGAGATTCTTGCTTTCTGAAATTCCACCATAGCTTCATACTCTGAGCAGCAATAACATCCTTTAAAGCTCTGAACCCTGCCCCTCCTTCCTTAGTAGGGTAGCATAACTCACTCCATTTTATCCAGTGATAAGCTATGTCCTTACCCTTCTTCCAGAGAAACTTTGCAAATAGATTTTCAATTTGTTTCACCACTACCTTAGGGGGGGAGAGTGCCATGGTAGTGTAGATAGGTAAGGCTGAGAGTACACTACGAATAAGAGTGATCCTACCCCCTCTAGAGAGAAAGTTTACATTCCAGGCCATAAGTTGATTTCTGATTTTCTGAATGAGGCCTTGAAAGTGTGCGGCTTTGATCTTCCCATAATGTATTGGGATGCCTAAATAGGTGAATAGCCATGAGCCTCTCTGAAATTTAGTGATTTGGGCCACCATGTTCCTCTTCTGACTTGATAGGCTGTGATGAATGAGGAAGCAGCTTTTGTCAACATTAATTTTCTGGCCAGAGATGTTCTGATAATGTTCCAGGACCTGCATAGTCTGAGACAAGGAGCTATAACTTGCAGAGGAAAATATTATGATGTCATCGGCATATGCTAAATGAGAAATTTTCATATTTACTCTAGGAACAAAAAAACCAGATTTTAGCTCTGAAAGTGCATTTAAAGATTTAGAGAAATATTCTGCAGCAATGATGAAGAACAAAGGAGATAAATGGTCTCCTTGCCTAAATCCTCTAGATGTCGCAAACCATCCTTGAGGGACTCCATTAATGAGCACAGACATCCAGACATTTGACACCATTCTCCAGATTTTATCTATCTATTGTTCTCCAAATCCCATATTCCTCATAACTTGAGTGAGAAAAGGCCAATAAACTCTGTCATATGCTTTTTCCATGTCCAATTTTAATGCAACGTTCCCATCTTTGACTTTGCTTGACAAGGATTTAACCAATTCCCCTGCCAATAAATAATTGTCCATAATCTGCCTCTCTTTAACAAAACCACTCTGGTTTGCACTGATTAGCCGAGGAAGAAGCTTTCCTAACCTGTTAGCTAATAGCTTAGAGATTACCTTGTTTACAAAGTTACACAAACTAATAGGTCTATAATTAGATAAGGATGATGGATTAGGGATTTTGGGAATTAGGACAATGGAAGTAGCAGTCAAAGCTTTAGGAAGAGACTGTCCACAGAAAAAACTGATTGTAGCCTGAAGTAGGTCCTCTTTTATTATGTCCCGAGAGATTCTATAGAAGTGTCCATTGAACCCATCTGGACCAGCTGCACTATTTTCACCTAGTGAAAAGACTGCCTCCTTCAACTCTTCTAATGTGGGATCTCTATCTAACCAATCATTCATCTCCATGTTGATAGCTGTAGGAAGGACCATAGGGTCAAGGATTCCATCAACAGTAGTGGCAGAATATAGAATAGAAAAGTATTTTACCGCCTCCTTCCCAATTTCCAGGTCTCCCTCCACCCAGTTACCCCCCTCTCCTCTTATTCTATAAATGCGATTCCTGAAATGCTTATGTTTGATCGAGGCATGAAAAAAAGCTGTGTTCTTATCTCCCTCTTCTAGCCATTTGAGGTTAGCTTTTTGAGCCCAAAACCTCTCTTCCCTTCTTGTAGCAAGCTGTAGCTTAGCTTCAGCTAACTTAAGCACCTCTCTAGGCAAGGGGTTGATGGTATCTTCCTTTTCTAACCTTTCCATTTCTATCTCAGCAGCCCTAAGGGCTGTGGTTACATTGCCAAAGGTATCCATGTTCCATGTTTTTAGAGCCTGCTTCGTTAGCTTGAGTTTTTCCACACAAGCTCGAAGAGGGGGGCCATGAACATGGCTCCCCCACGCATTCCTTATCACATCCAAAAAGAAGGGTGATCAGTCCAGAAGTTCTGAAACTTGAAGCTTTTGACCTTACTAATATTCTGCAAACCTATCTATGTGATAAGGGGTGCATGACCAGAGGGAGCTCTAACAGCATGCTGGACATTCACTTGGGCTCCTGAGCTTAGGAAGGCAGAGTTGACCAGAGCTCTATCCAACCTCTTCCATACTCTAGCCGCCCCTCTTCAATTGTTGCACCAGGTATATAACGAGCCCTGAAACTGAGGTTCTACCAAGTTTTCCTTGTCAATGAACTTAGCTAATTCTGCCGTTTCACTCTCTCTGACTGTTCTTCCACCTTTTTTCTCAGAAATATCAGCTATGCAATTCCAGTCACCCCACAAGAACTATGGGGCATTAGAAGGGGACATTTGTGCTAGGGAGAGCCATAACTCCTCTCTCTCTCTAGCGGTGTTTTTGGCATATACAGTATAGACTAATATAGGGGACTGAAATTCAGGGTGAGAGATTGAACATGTAATATGTTGGGAGGACATATAAGTCACCACATAGGAGAAAGGAAATCGCACAAAAATCCATATTTTACCCCCATCAGACTCATTAGAAAGACCTTTTTCAAAATTTAGCCTACGTCTTATTCGTTCCATGTGACTAATGTCTGCAAAAGGTTCCACTATAGCAAGCAAATTTACTTGAAATTTCCTAACTAATTTTTTTACCCTATGTAATTTACCTTTTCCCAGAATTCCTCTGATATTCCAAAATATTGTGTTAATCATCACTACTCACCTCTTTGTAGCCAGTTTTTGGTACCTTTTATCTTAGGGTCATCTTGACATCTCCTTTGGGCTTCCCTTTGCTGCTGGATAGGGGGAGTCTCCTGCCTGGTTTTACCAGTTGAGGTTTCTGGGCTGTGATCTGGGTTGGGACCGCAGTGAGGTTGGTCACTACCTCTACCTCATATAGGGAGGGTGGCTCTCCTTCAGATTCAGTAAGAACCTGCAAATCAGGATATGAGTTAGCTTTGTGAATGCAGGAATTAGGGAGGGGATTCAGAGATTGAGGTGACTTAGCAGAAGGAGGTGGTGGTGGGGTGGAGGATATTCCCTCCTCCTTTTCAACCACAGTATTGCTCCCCGCAGTTACCAACTGTCCATCTGGCAGATCATTTTTCACATTTACAGTCTCCTCAGATTCATGTCCTTCTCCCTCATGTGTGTCAACAACACCACCATCCTCTACTAGGGAGCCTGCCTCCATCGGGAAAGCTTGTGGGATCTTCTCAAGTTCTCCATCTACTGGGCCAGTTAATGTATCTGTCTCTGTCTCTGTATCTGTCTCTAATTCACCCTCTTCAGGACACACTCGATTATCTTCGGAGGTTTTTAATATTGGTGGGGTATCTTCCAGATCTTTGCCTCATTGATTTGCCAGTAATTGACTAGCATTTTGTGGGGCAGCATTCTCACCTTTGCTATGCCCTTGTACATCCATGATTCTGGACCCTTGTGGAACATCCTGCATCTCATCAGTGCAAATTTGCGGAACAGTACCTGGAATGACCTCTTTTCCTTTGCTTGCGTCACTTCTACCTCCCACTACCAAATTAGCAGATTCTTTTTCACCTTCACGGTTGTTGATATTAGTGGTGGGAACTTTCTTCCTAGTGACTTGGTTCCAGCCTTTCTTCTGCTGTTTCTGCTCCGGTTGAATTGGCTTAATGGGTTTGGGAGGAGGAGCACATTCCTCATAACTATGTCCTAGTTTCTTGCACTTAGCACAGTACGATGGCCTGTCTTCCACTATGAGCCTCTGCCATTTACCTTTCTCATTACTTCCGATCCAAACTCTTTCAGGGATTTGTCGTTGAACATCCATTTCCACACAAATCCTTGCTTCACTAGGTCTCACCATAAATTGCGCCGCCGCCGTGGCCGCATCCATTTTCAGAGGATTCCCAGCTATCGAAGCGAGCGAGTACAGTCTTTCCGGATGGAACAAGTGAATCGGTAGGAGAGGAAAATTCACCCAAACTGGGATAATTGATGATTAAAAGAAAGGTTAACTACAAAATAACCTCTTAAACTTCAAAAAAAAAAATTTGCATTGGCTTGTCATTAATTATAAAATATGATCAATAAATATCCTCAACTTTTAATTTTATTTTCTTAATGTGATGCAATTAAATTAGAAACGTCCAAATTAAAAATGATTTGTTTATACTAATTTAAAAAGTCAATTATGATCGCTATATGCTCTTAACATGTTAGGTATATTTGGTAGGTTTAATTATGTTAAGATGTGTGTGAATTATTAGCTTATATAATTTATTTCTAACTAAAATAAAGATAAATGGGTATTTTTTTTATGCATTTTAATAATAGGGTTAATACTACTCTTTATTATGCATTTATGAATGCCATTTTAGCATAATATATTAAGAAATCATATTTAATTTGGACTTTATGGAATCTAATTACACAATGAGCGGGATAGCTCGAGGATTTCGTATTGTTTTGGGGCATATTTTGTAATTAACCAAAAATGGAAAATAGTTGGAATTCACTTAATAAACATCAGCAAAACATAAAATTAAATAATATTATTAATAATAATAATTTATAAAGAGAAACTAGAAAAAAAAACAAGTTGCTCTGTCTGTCCTATCCTACATGCTGAATTGGGATTTGTCACTTTCGTTCTCAACTTGCATTTAATTAAATTATTTCTTTGCAGCTTGTCTTTTTTACATATCTAAATAAATTATACAATTTTTTTTTGGTAATTCTTTTGCTAAATTAAATATACTTTTTGGGCTATATATATAATATGTCTACTATTTCTGTTTCAAACAAACTCTAACTCTAAATGGAGAAACATTGTTTGTTCTTTGCTGCTTTCTTCATAACAAACTTTTTGAAACTTAGCTTAGCCATTGGACAATCTCAAAACCTCACTACTGATAAATCTTCTCTTCTTGAATTCAAATTCCAAATTTCTTCAGACCCTTTTAAAATCTTGGCCAACTGGTCCTCCACAACCTTTGTTTGTAGCTGGATTGGTGTTTCTTGTGATGCTAAAAACCAGAGAGTCATGGCTTTGAATCTTTCTAGCTTGAGCTTGAGAGGAACTATTGCTCCTCATTTGGGAAACCTCACATTCTTGTCTTCTTTAAATTTCAGCAACAACAGCCTCACTGGTTCAATCCCAATTGAGTTAGCCAATTTGAATGGTTTGAAACAGATTAATTTTGGATTTAACAACTTTTCTGCAGAAATCCCATCATGGTTTGGAAGTTTGCCAGAACTTCAACTTCTGTTTCTCAACAACAATACTTTCTCAGATGTAATCCCAGTTTCTTTATTCAATGCCTCAAAGCTGGAGAAATTAAATTTGGAGGGCAATTTTCTCCAAGGGAATATTCCAAATGGGATTGGCAATCTTTCGAACTTGAGGATATTGTCTTTTGCTCATAATCAGCTCAGTGGTTCCTTACCATCTGGGCTTTTCAAATTGCCTGCTTTGGTAGAAATTGATCTTGAACAGAATAGTTTATCGGGAGGTCTGCCGCTGGATATGTGCAATAACCAATCCAAACTGAAAAGACTTTATTTATCTTTCAATAGTTTTCAGGGATCAATTCCAACAGGGATTTACAAGTGCAGGGAGCTAGAGGAATTGTCACTTTCCGATAACGAATTCAATGGAAGCATTCCAAGGACACTTGGATATTTGACAAAGCTCAAGGATTTGAATATAGGAGGAAATATTTTCAGTGGTATGAATTTCATTTCCTTCTAATTATTATTCACAAGGAATAATTGTGTTTTTGGCCTTAATTCATTATGTAATTTTAGAGTCAAAAGCTTTTTCATGGTCCAAAATGACGAGAACAGAAACCGCACGTAATTAAAAATTCCCATTTTCTACCTAACAATTAACTTTTGCAAAGTCAAAAAGCTTCTAAATAATTAATGGTATTATTGTAATACCTTTTTTGAATGTCACAACCTCTGCTGTCGTTTTCTTCGGGAGAAGATGACAGAAAATGGAAAAGGGAGTAGTATATAGTAAACTTCATTTTCAACATAATTGATGTAGACTAAGATGGCACTGGGATGCGCAGAATCAGTTTAGGAAGGGAAAAAATAGTTAAATCCCATCATTAATTTTAAATCGGTGTAAATTTTTTTGATCTGCGTTCATAATCGTTATTATAATAATTAATATAGAGTTTCGAAAGAAAATAGAACTACAAGTTTCAATATATCCTTTGTTTTGACCCAAATTCCTTTACGATACAAGGGGTTTTTCGTCCAAATTCCTTTATTTTAACCTTTTATAAACCCTTTCTCAACTTCTTTTCTAATTTCCTTTGGGATTCTTACAATTATATAAACATTTGTATATTTTATTTTATTACAACTTTGATTTTTCATGCAATATATCTTTCAAGTTATGCGGAATTTGTATCTTTTCTAAATATTACTTTTTTTCCCATTATTTGTCCTGTGCCCCGTGTTAAGAATGGAAAAAGCATTTGTAAATTCATTGCCATGAATATGTTCTTCAAAATTTTCAATAAAACTGCATTTCAAACTAAGATAAGTTTAGAAGCGTAAATCTAGATGTTATTTTGTGATGAACAGGCGGAATTCCATTGGAGATTGGCAATCTTACACAATTGGAACGACTAAGTGTACAAAGCAGTTCACTAACTGGAAGAATTCCTTTGTCTATCTTCAATCTATCCTCCTTGAGGTTCATTGATTTTACGAATAATAGCCTTTCAGGAAGCTTTCCAATCAACAAGCACTCCAATCTTCCTGCACTTGAAAAGCTATCTCTAATTTCCAATCAGTTCAATGGCTCAATTCCCTCCTTCATTTGGGAATGCAAATCTCTTGTGGACTTACGATTGACTAAAAATAAATTCACAGGGAGCATTTCCAGGAGAGTTGCCAACCTCACTTCACTCAAAATACTTTTTCTAGACTACAACAAGCTATCAGGTATGAACCTCTACACTCTTCCTCTAATGATCATTGGCCAATTGGGTTGAATAATGGTTGAAAATTAATTGAATATCAAACTACAAGAAAAACATATCCTATTGGTAGTAAGACTTCTAATATTTTTACGAAATTCATAAGACTTAGGAGTCAGGACCAGCTCATACCATTTTTTTCGTTAGAGATTATCAACCATTGCACTCCACTTACACATTCATGATTCTAACTCGTGACCTATTGGTTCACACATGAAAATTTTGTGTACAATTCATGAGACTCAGGAGTTAGGACCAACTCATACCATTTATTTTTTTGTTAAAGATGATCAACAGTGGCACTCTACCTGCACATTGATGAATTGAACCCGTAACCTATTGGTTCACAGGTGAAAATATAAAACATTTGATCAACACTTCGTTGTCCAACTCATACCTGTTTATGAATCCATTGAAACATGTTTTGATCTGTTATAATATTACATTTGTGTTGACTGAGAAGAAAACTTTTGTCGGTTACGACGAGATCTTGGCAGCTAAACAACTGATCAAGTGCTCATTTCTGATCCAGGTGAATTACCAGTTGAAATCGGTAATAACTTAAATCTTGTAGCACTTGGACTTGGTAACAATAACTTCTCTGGCCGTGTTGATGCTGCAATCTTCAATATGTCATCGTTGTTGTACTTAGACTTGACTGATAACCATTTCTATGGCAATCTTCCTTCGAGCATGTGGATGACAATTCCTAATATTGAAAGGATTTATCTATCTACTAATAAATTCACTGGAATGCTCCCAAGTTCTATATCAAATGCTTCTCATCTTTCCATGCTAGTCATGCTGGAAAACCAACTTAGTGGCCCTATACCAAGCACAATTGGCAACTTGAGATTCCTAAAAAGACTTGTCCTTGGAGGAAACAATTTTACCAGAGAATCTTCAAGTGAGGAACTGACATTTATAACTTCCTTGACAAATTGCAGAGAGTTGGACCTTGTGGAACTATCACTGAATCAGTTCAATGGTTTCCTTCCAACTTCAATTGGGAACTTTTCGGAAACTCTTCAGGTATTCAATGCCTTCGGTAGCAAAATTAAGGGAAGTATCCCAAGTGAAATTGGAAACATGAGTAGCTTGCAATCCATAAACTTAGATAACAATGAGTTTACAGGATTTATCCCATCAACACTCGGGAAATTAAGTTTACTTGATCGTATATATCTTGAGCACAACAAACTTGAAGGAAATATTCCAGCTGAGCTTTGCCAATTGAAGAAACTTGGTGACTTGTATCTGAGTGAAAATATGCTCCATGGTCCAATACCAGAATGCTTGGGTGAACTCAAATCCTTGAGAAGAATATTTTTGCAATCCAACAATTTGTCTTCCACAATTCCATTGAGTTTATGGAGCCTTAATGATCTCACAGGTCTAAACCTATCTTCAAACTATTTAACAGGCAGTTTTCCACCACAGGTTCAAAATTTGAGGGCAATAACACAATTAGACTTATCATGGAATCAATTCTCAGGTGATATTCCGAGTTCCCTAGGCAGTTCCAAAACACTTGTTCATCTGTCCTTGTCGCACAATGAATTTCAAGGAGATATTCCTGAATCTTTTGGAGATGTGATAAGCTTGGAAATTTTGGATCTTTCTCATAATAATATTTCTGGAAGGATTCCAAAGTCACTAGAGAAGCTTGAATTTTTAAAGTACTTTGATGTATCTTACAATAGATTAGAGGGAGAAATTCCATCAGGTGGACCTTTCTCCAACTTCACTGCTAAATCATTCATGCAGAATTATGCATTGTGCGGTGAAGCCAGATTACATTTCCCAGCTTGCAAGACAGAAAAACTTTCAAAATCAAGATCAACAAAGGTTCTAAGGTACATTCTACCGCCTGTAGTGTTTGCTATCCTAATTCTAGCAGCACTTATAGTATATTTGTGGGGAAGAAGAACAAGGAAAGATATGGGACTGCCACAGACTGACATCTCTTTGCCTCATCCATGGAGAAAAATTTCTCACCATGAGCTTAAGAAAGCAACAGATTCCTTCAGCACAGACAATTTACTTGGTACTGGAAGTTTTGGCTCTGTATTTAGAGGGATGCTTGCTGATGGATCAAATGTTGCAATTAAAGTTTTCCACATGCAATCTGAAGGAACAAAGAAGAGCTTTGAATCTGAATGTGAAGCACTAGCAAGTATCCGACATCGAAACATAATAAAAATCCTCAGTTGTATTAGTAGTGAAGATTTCAAAGCCTTGGTTCTTGAGTATATGCCTAATGGGAACCTTGAAAGTTGGTTGTATTCGGGCAATCTCTCACTAGACATGTTACAAAGATTAAATGTAGCAATAGATGTTGCATCAGCTTTAGAATATCTTCATCATGATCATGAACCACCCATTGTTCATTGCGATTTAAAGCCAAGCAACATCTTGATAGATGACGATATGATGGCATGCATCTGTGACTTCAGTATTGCCAAGCTCTTTGGTGAAGGGGAAATTATGGTACAAACCAAGACCCTGGCAACAATTGGATACATGGCACCAGGTGATGTTTCTTACCCCATTTTTTCTCTAATTCAAAAGTCTAATCTTATCATCCATTTCTCAAATAATTGAATATTTATGCAATCACAGAATATGGAAGAGAAGGGATAGTATCCACAAGTGGAGATGTGTACAGTTTTGGTGTCATTTTGCTAGAATTATTCACAGCGAAGAAGCCAACTGATGATATGTTTGGAGAAAAATTGAACTTGAAGGATTGGGTTATGGAGTCAATACAAGTAGACTCTGTAATGGAAATTGTTGACAGCAACCTAATTAGCCAAGAAGACATGCAGCAATTTGATGCAAAGAAACAATGTCTTGCGAATATTCTCCGTCTTGGGCTAGATTGTTTAGCCGATTCACCGCATGAGAGGATCAACATAAGAGACATTGTGATTAGACTCAAAAAGCTCAGAGCCACCCTCTGATCAGCAGATTTTGAACTTTGTTTTCTTAACTGCTGGAGAAGTAATTGATGTTTTGCTCATTGAAAATTCTTTCATTCACTTTTGTAGGTTCATCGTATGATTTTATTGATTACTTCTTAAACTGTAATTGAAACATGTAGAGTTGTTTAAAAGATGAGTTGATAATATATAAACAAATCTAGTCAAGAATCATTGCATTGCTCCGTCCATACCTGCAGAGAAGTCAATATTGGTGGTTAAATTCAAAAGCCAAAGATTTTCTGTTGGAAAAATGTAGAGACTACAATGGAAGTTGTAATTTATTATAATTGATGGCTTCAAATTGTGTAAAAACTACACTTTACTTTAAACTTTATTTGCTCTCTTTCATGTGTAAGAAATCTAAAACAAATATCTTTTAGAATAAGATGAAATATTTGAAAATTCACTTTAAATCTTCAAAATACAAGAACAAAGAGATACTTTTTGCAAAAATATTTTAAAACTTGTGGTATGATTTTCCTGCACCAAATCTACCCAAATTGATCCTTATATAGACTACAAAAATTGGGAGTTACAAGTCTTCATCAACAATAAGAATTACAACTCTTAATGAAATTTATAATTCTCCATAATGATAGGAGTTAAATTTTCACATATTACAAGAAAAATTTATATCTTAGGGTTAATTTCACTTTACTCCCTTGTGGTTTAAGAAAATTCCCTCTAAAACCCTCATGGTTTTATAATATCCTCATAACTCCCCTGTGTATTTGGACTAATGTGAAAAGTAGAAGGAAATTGTCTAATCTGACGGGACACGGTAAAATTACTATAAAACCCATAAATCTGATCTTTCTTTTATAAAAAATTATAGGGTCAAATTAAATATTTTAAAAATTTGAGATCAAGCTGAAATTTTTGAAAATCTTTTCTTCCTCTTTGTTAAACTTGCAGACATCCAAAATCTAATTTTTAAACAATTCAATTATCCACAATTTTAAATAATTTAATTTTGCTTCACCAATAATTCTCCACAATCATCCACAAAAATCATGATTTTCCAAACAAGTAAAAAAAAAAATTCTTCCTGAATGCATTTTTCTTCACCAATAATTCTCCACAATTATCCAAAAAAATAATGATTTTCAAACTGAAAAATCTAGGTTAAACACTCGGTGTCCCAGTGGGTGAGAAACACTAGGTGTGACACCGATAATAAAGTGATAATGAACAATATTAAAAATGCGGAAATTAAAAAGACAGGAGGTTGGTAACGCAGTTCGGCAATTGCCTACGTCTGCGGGGCCACGCCCAGAAAGAACAATCCACTAAGTTCACAAGTTACAAGACATTAAGTATGACACAAGGTAAGACACCATCTTATCTTTGTTACTGTCTCTTCCTAACTTCCACAGTGAACGGATTGTGCGAGCTCCCCTCGACTTGTGTTGATTCCTCCTGGAATCCGTGGTTATGCAAGATCCCCTTGCCCACGATTGAACTCCTCCCGAGCTCTTATGCTTGAATCAAGAAACACAAGGATTGTATCTTCAATAATGTTTCATTAAGATGCTTCAAGCCAACACACTTTTAACTAAACTCACAAACAAAGAAGCATGTATACAGTCTTGAAGAAGACCGAAAGAATACTCAAAAACTCACACACAAAAAATCATGTGAAGGAAAGCTCATATAGGCGTACAAAAATCCTTCCATGATTATCCCAAGATTATTTCCAAAACAATTCGAATGGAAGGACGGAAACACCAAATCTTCTAATCATTATCTTCAAGATTATTTCCAAAATAAATTAAATAAGAAGATGGAAACTCTTGTGCCTTCAATGCTTATCTTTTCCAAAGTTAGATAGCTTCCAAGAACACCAGGATAAGTTCCATAATTATCCACATGGCATTAATCTTCAAATCAATCTTCCTTACTTAGATTGATTGTATTTGATACTGCCTTTAATAAACGCTTTCCTTATATTTGCCAAAAAATCAATGCCAATTAAAATAAATGCCAACTCACGTGTGCATTAACACAAACAACCCAGTTATGAAATTTATCTTTCTCTGTGCATTTTTCTTCACCAATAATTCTCCACAATTATCCATACCTCGACAATTATTGACAAAATCATGATTTTGAAACAACTCAATTTTGAATTTCTTCTTTTCTTTCTCGATGTCGTCACCAGCCACTTTACTCGACTTTCATCTTCTTTAGCTGTGACTGGAGTGGGTGGCGGGAGTGAGGATTCATTGATTTCTCCCACGAGCCACATGGATTTCTGAACTAAGACTGTCAAGGATCTGATCCACCGGTGGGAAGAGTCACGCACAAGATACTGACATGCCGACGGCTAACTGACCGCCATGCCAAATTGAGCTGACGGTTTGCTGAACCATGCCAACATAGTGTCATGGTGTGGACATGTCGTGCCGAGATGGCCCACTAGCCTCTTGCCGAGGTGAGTCCTTGGCATGCCAAAACTAACCAATGGCATGATGAGCCGAGAGAAAGATTAGACGGACGTGCTGCCAAGGAGGTTCGTCATGCCAAGGCAACTAATCTAACAGACCGATGGACGAACTGACGCACCAGAACGAGCCAAACAGGGACATAATATTCTGATTGGTGCACAATCGTGTTGATTAGCGCTAGAAACGACCGAAACATGCTAGAAGCGGATGAAGCCTTCTAGTTTGGGATGAAACTCTCTAGAATGGTACCAAACATTCTAGACTAGTACATAATAGGTATTCATTGTAATAGTTCTCCCTAGAAGATTCTAGGAAAATTTAGGATAGTCTATTTTCTTGTAAATGGTAGAAGTCTCTAAAAACTGAATGCTTGGCCTATAAAAGGAGCATTGGGGATTCATTTGTAAACAACCATACAACTCAAACAAGCAATCTCTTGTAAAACTGCCTAAGTATTAATAGAATATTTCTTTATGTCCAAACTTTTCTTGTTTACTTGCCTTAACATTCTTACTAGCGTTTTCCACTTTTACCAAGTGTTGGTTAGTTTCGTTTGGGTTGTTTAGGCCGATTTAGTCTAGAGAAATGACTAAGGCCGCACGGGCATTTTGAAGAGATGTTTAATCTTGTGACAGTTGGTTTCAGAGACAAGGTTTCAATGGCATCACTATCTGACATTGAGGTGATCCCGTGCCAAGGGAGACTAAACGAAACGTTAAGGTTACTCGTTCAAGAAAGGACAAATCATTTGCCCCAAGCGATCCGATAGATGGTTTCGAGAGACGGCTAGCCAATATGGAGTTAGCCATGACCGATAAAAGTGATAGCTATCAAGAGTTGGGCTAACGCATAAAAGAACTCGAGTTGGGGAAAGAAGAGTTTCGTGGGGAGATGCAAGGCACTATTAATTCCGTCCAAGGGGAAATGGAGGAAACTATCACTTATTTTACTGAACAATTCAAGAAGTTAAGAGAAGCCATAGTGAGCGAGATTGTATCCCTTCAAGAGGAGCTCAAGAAGGCTAAGGCCGACCTTGCTCTTAGCAAGGTTACTATATCTCAAGTAAGAGCCGTAGTCCAACCAACCGTTAGGGCCGAAGTGCCACGACCTAAGTTCTTTAACGGTGTGAGGAACGCAAGGGAGTTAGAAAATTTTCTTTGGGATCTCAAGCGGTATTTTAAGGCCATTGTCATTAGGGATGATGCCACCAAGATCAAGACCGCACCTCTCTAACTAGCTGGCACTACAATGGTTTGGTGGAGAAGACAGCTTAGTGACATAGAGCGTGGGACGTGCACGATAAAGATGTGGGATAATTTATGTCGTGAGATCAAATTTCAGTTCTACCATGAGAATGTGGAGCACGAAGTTAGAGTCAAGTTTCGTCACCTCGCACGCAAAGACACAATAAGAGAGTACGTGAAGGAGTTCACTGAGCTTGTCTTAGAAATTCCTAACATGCGTGAATGAGTTTCTCTTTGCCTTTACTGATGGGTTGCAACCATGGGTAAGACCCGAGTTGCAATGCTATGGTATACAAGACTTAGCTTCCCCCATTGCAATGGCCTAAAGCCTTATTGGGTTGCAAAAGCCAACCGAACAAAAGCCGAGGGTCAACAAAAGCAAGCACATAAGGGCAACACTCATAGCAACAAAGGCAAATTTGGGGGAGAGCAACATGCCCAATACAAGGAAGGGATTTCAAAACTACAATTCAAACCATTCCAATAGAAATGAGAGAAGAGTGGGGATGAAAAGCTGAAGATAAGTTGCTTTCTTTGTGAAGGCCCTCACAAAGCAAGTGTAAGCTCTAAGGCAACCTAAGAGGGGGGGGGGGGTGAATTAGGTTTCTAAAAATTTCTTGTACTTTATTCAATCAACTTCAATACAAGTGAGTGAGTAGTGTGAATAACAATGAGTGTATGATACAAAGATGTATATTGATAATCCAGAAATATAATCAATGAACCCAACAATTCAATTAATGAATTAAAGCATAAGCAAATCAAAATAAGTGCAGAAATGAAATCAATGGAAATCAAGAACACAAAAGATTTAGAGTGGTTCAAGTCTCCTCCTTGGAGCACTTTACATCCACTATCTAAGTTTCCCAACTTAGGATTTCAAACCTTTCCACTATGAATTGATCTCCTTACAAGTGGTGAGATCAAAAGAACCACTTTTACAACCCAAGTGTCACATCTTAGGATTTCACCCAAGGCTCAACCTTAACACAAGCTATCCCAAGCTAAGTGTTCAAGGTTTTTACTCTCACTTGAGAAACCTTTTACAAAATACTTACAGTGATTTGTATGAAGAGATACAACAGCCCTCAATTAGGGTGAATATGATACAATGAAGCTCACAATATGATTCCTATAATGAAGTTTACAACTCAAATGATATAGCTCAAAGAATAAGATGAAGAACTCTAATAAAGGCTCAATAAACTTTTGATCTTTTGTTTCCTTTGAAATCAAAATGAAATATGTGAGTTGTAGAGAAAGATTTTCAGATGTAAAGCATGAGAATCAAGTGTTCAAGAGAGTTTTAACGTTTGTGTGTTGGCTTGTATTTATACTATCAAAGAAAAGACAAGAAAACATTCATGTTTGACATTTTTAAAAACTAGCCGTTAGGACTTTCGGACGGGTGTTTCGGACGGGTAGGTCATCCAATCCTAAGTTTCGGACGTCCGAAACTTCCTCTGCACCGTTCGATATCAAGCTCTGAAAATCATTTGTTTTGGGCAGTATCGGACGACAGTTTCGGATGGCCGAAACTAGGCTATGGTCGTCCAAACCTTTTCTTTTCAATTTAATTTCAATTTTCGTTTTACTTATCTTTTGTACAACTCCATACGACTTAGTGCAAGTGTGTAATACATCTTTTGAAGTTCTTTTGAAGACTAAAAACATTTTGAAAACAATTTTTCTTGAGCCTTAAACGAGTAAACCAGTTTCTTGAGCTATTTACAAATTAGGGTTTTGGGTTGGAGAAAATGACCTAATTTACCATCCTTTTGTTTCTTTTGTGATTTCAATTATTTCTTCGCTTGATAGGTCTCCATGCTTAGCTTCCTTGAATTTCTATCACATTGAAAGACTTTTTCAACCATTAGCATAAACATAATTGTTTGTTGATCATCAAAATAAGTAAGATTAAGACTCTAAGTCTCACAGCAAGGGATTCCACTAGAAGAGGAAAACTGGCAACCTTGATTCAAGATGATGAACCCGGGGCTTCTCAAACAAACGTTAGTTTGTTGCGCAACAAAAGTGCCATTAAGGCGGACGAGACATCTCAACCGAAGAAGGGACACATGATTGTCAACAATTTTAAGACGAAGGCTTTGATCGATACAGGTGTATACTCCAATTATGTCGAAGTGAAAAAGGCCGAAAGGTTGGGAATTCACTATAAGGAGGAGTGAGGTTGGCTCAAAGTCGCCAATTCTGAGCCAATTCCCATATATGGAGTCGCACAAGGTGTACAAGTGCACTTAGCTAATTGGAATGGCTTGGTGGACTTCACCGTAGTGAATATGGAAGATTACTCCGTCATTTTAGGTGTGAAGTTCTTTGATCGAGTGAAGGTCATGCCACTACCTTATGAGAACACAATGCACATTATGAAAAAGGACCAAATGTGCATTGTGCCTATCACTCACGAGTGCAAGGCTGGATGTGCACTTTTGGCCATACAACTCACGAAGGGGCTCAAGACAAATGAGCCGACCTTCGTGGCTGCCCTTAAGAAGAACAATGATGAGGCTCACCTTGAGGACATACCACAATCCATCCTTGACGTCCTCAATTAGTGCAAGGATGTCATGCCCGATAGCCTACCCAAAAGCTTATCACTGAGATGAGATGTTGATCACAAGATCGATCTCGTGCAAAGAGCCAAACCGTCGGCCATGACTCCTTATCGCATGGCACCCCTGGAGTTAGAAGAATTGCAGAGGCAACTAAAGGAGTTATTAGAAGCTGGACAAATGAACCCATCCAAAGCCCTATTTGGCGCATCGACATTATTCCAAAAGAAGCACAATGGCTCACTCCGTATGTACATCAACTATAGGGTGCTCAACAAGTTAACGGTCAAGAACAAGTACCCTATCCTGCTCATTGCCAACTTGTTTGATCAGCTTAGCAATGCCAAGTGGTACACGAAGTTGGATCTTCATTCGGGGTACTACCAAGTTCAAATTGCCAAAGGGGACGATGAGAAAATGACCGTAGTTACCTGCTATGGTTTGTTTGACTTTTTGATCATACTATTCGGCCTCACAAATGCACCAGTTACGTTTTGTACATTGATGAACAAGGTGTTTCAACTTTTCTTCGATCGGCTCGTAGTGGTGTACTTGGACAACATTGTGGTCTATAGCGAAATGCTAGAAGACCGTGATAAGCATTTGCAACAAGTTTTCCTAGTACTCAAGGAAAAAGAGTTGTACATGAAGAAGGAGAAGTGCACCTTTGCATTACAAAAGGTGACTTTCCTTGGGTACATCATTGGAAGAGACCGTATCCAAATGGACCCTGCCAAGATTGAGGTCATTCAAGCTTGGGAGCCACCTATAAAGATAACCGAATTTCGATCATTTCTTGGCTTAGCTAACTATTATCAGCAATTCATTGAGGGGTACTCGTCCAGATGTACCCCCTTAATTGAGTTGTTGAAGAAAATCACGTGTAGGTCTTGGACGACCCGTGCCAACGTGCATTTGAGACATTGAAGAAGGCCGTCGTGGATGAACCGGTCTTGGCACTGCCCGACCACACTAAGGCATACGAGATGCAAATAAATGCATCCGATTTTGGATAAATGATGGCATGCTCTACACTATTGATGATCGAGTTTATGAGCCACGATGGGCCAATTTGAGAAAGTATATTCTTAAGGAACGCCATTATTCTAAATGGGTGGGACATCTTGGACAAGAAAGGACTTAAGCACTCTTGGATGAGTCTTATTATTGACCACGAATAAGGAACGATGTCGATTTGTAATTGTTGACGTGCCTCGTGTGCCAACAAGACAAGGTTGAGCAAATACAACAAGGTGGTCTCTTGGAACCGTTGCAATTACCTCAAGGCCATGGGAGATTGTCTCCATGGACTTCATTACTTGCTTGCCAAAATCGAATAGATGTGGTACCATCATTGTAATCGAGGACCGATTCTCTAAGTAAAAGAAGAGCTCTGTCGAAGAGATGACATAGTTGTTCTTTAAGAACGTAGAGAAATATTACGGCATTTTGCGTGCCATCATTAGCGGCCTAGATCCTCGTTTCACCGGCTATTTTTGGAAGGAGTTGTTTAAGTTCATGGGATTCGAGCTTAACTTCTCTTCTAACTTTCACCTTCAAACTGACGACCAAACCAAGAGGGTAAACGCTTTGTTGGAGATCTATTTGAGGCACTATGTTGGTGCTAACCAACAATTTGGTCTAAGTTGTTAGACATTGCCCAATTCTCCTATAATCTCCACAATTTTGAGGCAACAAATGATAGTCCGTTTGAGCTTGCAACTGGGCAACAACCGTCAACATTGGCAAGCATAGCAACGGACTACATGGGCACTAGCCTGGCTTCTAATAAGTTTGCCAAATTTCCTACTTTCCCTTATTCATATTTCTATATTTGCATTCTTAACTAGGGCAAGAAGAAAGGGTTGATTAAGGAGAGAAAAGGGACCAATTCTAACTCCAATCTCACTCTTGATAAGGTAAGGAACCTATCTAGTTTATGTATCCATGTTAATGTCCTTATATAGTGTCCTAGATTAGTGAGAGTTTGAAACTTTGTTGAAATATGAAATGGGTTTCAATTCCAAAGTTGAAGAACACCTATATAAGGATTCTGGCATTCATTTAATTAAGTATAGAATATGAATTGATGGATTTAAGCCAAATTGTGAGGATATTCTATTGAAGAAAGTTTATGAGAATCATATATTAATGGGTTTTAGAATTTTAGGGAAATGAAGTATTCTTAAGTTAAGAATGATGTCTAAGAGATTATTAGGCTCTATTTGATTGTTCTTGTGTCATATGTTTATGTTTTATAGGAAAGTGAATTGAATAAGTGGTGGAAATCTTGAAAATCAAGTGCGATATTGGAATATTGGCTTAAGGTAACTGGTTATGATATCCTTTATGTTTTATAAACATTTGATGAAATGTATTTTGAGAATTTGATTATGTTCCTACATTAAAGTGGCTTGAGCATGAATAAGATTGTGACTTTGATGATTATGAAATATATGCAGTGGTTTTTGTAACGGAAATCATTTTGTGGAATGATTTAAATGAATTGAATTGTTTTGAACTCTTGAATGTTTAATGAACAATTGGTAGGAACATGTTCCAACCTCATTGATAATGGCCCACCTAGCAGGTTATAGTAGCTAGGAACCTCATTGTAATGGCCTACCTGACGGGCTATAAAAGTTAAGACTGGATCCAGTTATTGTACCAAGAGTGATTTGAACTGTTCATGAGCTAAATGATAACAAGTACTCAATGTATTTGTAATTGTTTGATAAATGATGATGCCACTTGCTATTTATGTATGCGTGTGTGTTTTGACGTGAAACATCTTCTAAATGATGGTTTTCATCGGTTAAATGATGTTTTGAGAATATATGTTATATATATAACGTGCTCAATCCAATAGAGGAATATCTTAATTGCTTACTGGGCATAGTTTTTCTCATACCACAAATGTTATATTTTTGCAGATTCTAAGGTTTCATGTACAGGTTACGTGGATGACTTGAAGTGAGAGAGTTATTTTGTGTATATTTTAGATATGTAGAGATAATAGAAAATTGTAATAGATGTTTTGTGGAGGAACGATATTGGAACATTATATTTTGATTTTGGTGTATCTAGTGAATGATTTGAAAGAAAATGTATGATGGTGATCGTAAGTGATATCATTTAGTTATAAATTGTATATACAATGGTTGATTTTGGAGAAATGTGTGTTATATACAAAGATGTAGGTTTGAAATGTAAAATATTGGAAATGTGATATTGGAATATGTACATTTTGAATGTTAGGTATGGTGTGCAGTGTATATATAGGTATATACTGTTGGGATAGTAAACTGTATGAATAGGAGGCTTCGCACTTTTGGATTCGGTTTCTAAAGGTGTGGCCGTGTCATGTCGAATTCGGGGCATGACAGAGGTATATTGCATAACTTCTTATCAATAATTTAGATTAGCTATATTGGATAACAACATTTTCTTTATAATTTGGATTAACATTGATTTGTACAAGCATTTTCTTTATAGTAACATTACTGTAAATAAGTCTGGAATTTGAAACTACGACTCTGGAAAGAAATTGCAATTTCAAATTGACTTTATTTCGACTTCTCTATTTTTGAAATACTAATAAAAGTAGCATTGTTCTTTTAATATGTTTTCTTTATAGTAACATTACTGTAAATAATCCCAGAAGCTTCCCATACAATTTTCAAATAAGTTTTTTTCTCAGTACTTTTTGTTGATCTACAACAAAGAAGCTTCCCATACAATTTTCAAATAAGTTTTTTTCTCAGTACTTTTTGTTGATCTACAACAAACTAACACAAGTTGTGTTAGAATATTAAATTAAATTTAATTAATCAACTCTTTCCTAAAAGGTTCTATTTCTTAAAGCGTAAATAATTAACTTCTTAATACATTTTGTTTCTTAATTAGTTTTTTATATGGACTAGAAAATTATTTGCCACTTAAATATAGGATGTTAAGGGTTTTTGTAATTTGAAAAAGAGTGAGATAATTACGAATAGAGATACTTCAATAGGTGTAAGAGAAAAAGTCATACGATTTAGAGAAACTTCGATGATCAGTGCAGTAGCGGATCCAGAAATCATAGTTTGGGGGGGGGGGGGGCAAAATTAAATAGTAAAAGTTATATTTTAATTTTAGTGTTGCAAAATTTTAATTTTCTTAAGGATTCAATTGCATTTTTTAAAATTTTTACAGGGTCGTAGTATAATTTTTACAAAACTCTGATGCAGGGTTCAAATTAACTCAATTGCAACATTGATCACAGGTTAAAAATATCTTGTAATTCAAGCATTTAACCTTAAATTTATTAGGATAGCTGTAAACCTTGTATTTTCTAAATTAGTTTGTCAAACCCAACATCCAATCAATCCTTATCATTAATCAACCAAGCACGACAGCGTTCTAAATCAATTATTGATAGCAATACAAAATAGTTTATGATTAACGCTATTTATCGCCAAAAAAATAATAGTTTCTGATTTCTCCTAGTTAAGGTAAACAATGATTTCTTATAAAACGGGTTCATATATGTATCAACGAATTAATCGCAATTTTAATACGTGATAAAAGAGATAAAAAAAATTAAAATTACGATTGCGATTTTAACGTGTAATAAAAAGAAACTATAAATTAAAATCAAGATCGCAATTTCAACGCGCAATAAAAAAAGTAAAAAATTAAAATAAGGATCACGATTTCAACGACAATTAATTGTCCGTTTGATATATAAACCACATCTTATATATGAACCCATTTAATACACTCCGGATCTTCTGTATCATTCCTTGTTACCATCCCTGTTGCAGTTTATAAATACACTTCACATATATTTATCTAAAACCCTATCAAGTGATTATTAACTCTTAAGGGATAACTATTAAATATGTGGCATAAATTTATATGAGTGTAACAGGAATTGCAACAAAGAATACAACAAAAAGATCATCTGACCATTTATAGGAGTTTCAAAGTTCATTTCACTTTTATATTGAAACTTTAAAAAGTTCCATTTTTATCTCATATTGCAAATTTTATTTTGACGTCCTTTGGTTACTTTTTATGCTGGCAGAACCAGAACATTTTTTGAGGGGTGGTCAAGTGTACATTTTTTTTCCATAAAATAAATATATGCCGACAACTAAAATAAATTAAATATATATTTTTTTATAAAAATTTAATCACAACAATTAATCACAAAAAATACACAAATGTTTAAATATTACTAATATTGAAAAAAATATATAAAACAAAACAAATCACATAAAGAGACAGCACTAATAGCACCGAAATAAGCTCTAGTAAACTAGACTAATTCATCTGAATAGTAGTAAAGGAAGGAATTGAGAAAGGTGAGGTCGTGAGCGAGGATTAATAGATTGCAAACGTGTGGAAGGTAATAAGTGAGAGGAATTAATTTTTAAGAGGTTAGGAATTATGGTTGCGTTGAAATTTTAAGAAATTGAGTTACGGAGATTTTTTTAAATTATTTTTACTCTTGATTGAAATGACATAGTTTTTTGCAAGAGTATGTATTTTTTTATTTTACTTTTAAGTAAAACGACGTTGTTTTACTTAAGAGTGTATATTTTTTATTTTACTCTGAAACGATGTATTTTTATTTTACTCTTAAGTAACGACGTCGTTTTATTTAAGAGTGTATATTTTTTATTTTACTCTAAAACAACGTCGTTTTACTTAAGTTTTTTTTTCTTTTTAAAAAGACAACTAGAAGTTAGATTGTCTTCTTCTCTGCAATTTTACTGTTGGGTGGCGCCGGAGTAATGAATAGGGGTGCGAAACTGGAAAGTAAGAAAACTACAGCGCTTTTTTCCAGGAAGAAGGGGGCGGCCGCACCTACGGCTGAGAACGAACACGAACGTTCACGAACAAGCTCGGGATCGGCTCGATTAAAGTTCGGCTCGAGCTCGTTTATTTAATAAATAAACGAACACGAACAAGAGTTTACGCCGCTTAATAAATGAACATTAAATGAACACATTGGTGAAAGCTCGTTTACGTTCATGAACAGCTTGATAAAAAGCTCGTTTATAGCTCGATTAAAGCTCGTTAAAAACTCGATTAAAATATTAATTATATAATATATATATATATTGTACTTATATACTAAATACTAGAAATAATTTTATTTTTATATATATTTATTAAGACACAAATCACGATATACGAGTGTTTGAATTTATTATAATACGTTAATCTTTTATAGGCGTTTGAATTGATGTATTTATTTGAGTGGAAATTTATGTTAAAAAATTATACAATTGTAAAAAAGTTATTTTTTTGTGAGAATTTATAATGTATGTTATGTTTTGAATTATTTAGTTGGTGTTGTTTCTTTAAACAATGTATGTTGTAATTTATTTTATTTACATTTGAATATAACTAATAGATTGTGTTAACTATTATCAAAATATTTGATAAGTTATTGTGTCGTGGTTGAATAATCTTTCTTTGTGAAAAAAAAAATAAAATAAAAAAAAACTGAAACGAGCTCGAGCTCGAGCTCGAAATTTTTTACTCGAGCTCGAGTTCTAGGCTCGACTCGAGCTCGAGCCTGGAGAAAATTACACCAGCCGAGCTCGAGCCCGTTGAAGCTCGGGCTTGGCTCGGCTCGATATCAGCCCAGCCGCACCGGCTCAACTCCTAGTTCCGCCAATGTTTTCATGTAAAATAAATCCAACTTCAACAATTATTTGATATACTATCCATTTTTATTTTTATTTGTGATTTTTGTGTTAAAATAGTTGTTTTAATTGATTTTTAAATAAAAAAATAAAAATGATTTGAAATTTAAATTGTAATATGTGACAAAATTAAAGGGGTAAATGACCTCAATGGTCCCTCAACTTTTGGATTGGTTACGTTTTGGTCACCATTCTTTCAAAAGTTCCATTATAGTCCCTTATAAACTTAGATTTTGTAATGTGAACAGTCCTTAATCTATTTTTTATCCACTTATGTAACGGTTTTGATTAATCATATGTTGTGCACATGTCATTTTGAGGGACAAATAATGTAAAAAAAAATCTCCTTAATTGTGCATATATTTTCTACAGTGTACACGTGATTTAGGCCTATAAAATAAATTAGTAAATACTGTGATTAGGATAAAAGATCCTATTATCTACTTTTTTTTTCTTCAGACCACTCATGTGTGTAACCTATGGTGATGCTTTTTTTTTCCTATTGTTTGCCCCTCAAAATGACATGTGCATCATTACTCAAGTGGATGGAAAATTGATTGGGGACTGTTCACATTACAAAATCCAAGTTGAGGAACAATAATAAAACTTTTGAAAGAATAGAGACCAAAACGTAACCAACCCCAAAGTTGAGGAACCATTAAAGTCATTTATTGCCTAGAAATAATAGTTGATGATTTCTCATAATTAAGATAATGTAAATGACTTCAATCATCCTTCAATTTGAAGAGTTGGTTTCGCTTTTAATAGTTAGTGATCTCTCATAATTAAGGTAAATTACTTTAACCGCCTCTCAATTTGAAGAGTTCGTTTCACTTTTATCTTGAATCTTTGAAAAGTTTCATTTTTGTCTCTCATGTTATAATTTTATTTTCAATATGGCCTTTTAGTTACTTTTTATGTAAAAAAATTCAACTTCAATAACTATTTGACACACACATGCATATATATATATATATATATATATATTACACATTTGTTTGTGATATGTGTTAAATAGTTGTTTAAATTAGATTTTAAGAAGAAAAAAATATGTCAGAGAAAATACAAATTTCACGTTGTATCTAATAATCCAAAATAGCAACAAGATTAATAATGAAAAAAATAAATAATACAATCGATACAAAGATTTACGAAGTTCGTCAATGTAAAATATGTCCACAATGAAAGATAAAGTCAAATTTGACTAACATTTGAAAATAATATTACAAAAGTGGAACACCAAAATAGGCTTTTTAAAACAAAAAGGAAACGAAAAGAAATGTGAAAGTCGAAGGATGGTTTTCGGTGATTCATCGAGGTGTCTATTTATGCGGAAATTTGGATGCGAATTCTGTGGTTCAACACATCAACCAATGTAGCCCATTCCACCTTGTCTTGTGGTTTTCATATTTCTTGTCCTGGTTTCCATAAAATGCATTAAATGATCAACTAACACCGATGGTGTGCAAACCATTATTACAAAATGTACTCCTTCTTATCCATAATATAGGTCGTTTTAAGGAATAGTATAATTTGTAAAATATAAGTCGTTTTAGAATTTACTTCCAAGTTTACCCATATTAATTGCTGTTTCAATTCAGTTGGATAATAAAATATGATTGGAAATTTAAATTTCAGTTGGATAATAATCACAAACTCGGGACACATACGCCTAAATTTGATACAGACTTGCGATTATTTCAACTCGTTAAACAACACCAAACAGAATTTAGACTTTTACGACAGTATAGTGTTCAATCCAGATTCCGAAGAAGAAAAAAAGCAGAAATGGCAATGCCAATTCCCAAGCGTCTTCTCTTCATCGATGGTGAATGGAGAGAGCCCGTAAAGAAGAATCGCATCCCAATTATCAATCCCTCTACTGAAGAAATTATTGGGGATTTACCCGCTGCCACAGCTGAATGTTGGGGAAAATTTAAAGGATTACAACAATGGTAGATTAAATATTACAGGAAAGGAAATCTAACTAATTATTATATTAATATTGCAATAAATATAGAACACTAACTATTACAATGAATTGCAGAACATATGAAACTCTTCAAATCATGCAGTAATTGCATTTTCCTTTAGACTATATTTGCTCCTTTATTGTGCAGTAATTATCTGAGCAAATACCCTTTAGGATAATTTGAAGTAACAAGAAATACGTATTGCACTATACATATCTCTATACACTCAGGACAAAAGAATAGTTTGGCAAGAGTGAGTCTTTTTTTCAGAGTGAAAGTCTGCAAGTCTTTCTTACTCTGTGTCTATCTCTTTTTCTTTCTTTTCAATCTTTATACGTAGAGATTGTTTTTCCAGTTATCAGTTGGAAAGAATTCCAACAACTTCCAACAGTTAATAACCAGTTGGAAACATGTGTCTAATTTCAGACACACCAAAATAACTGATAATTAAAATCTGGAAAAAACGGTCAAAATCTCAAAAATTGAGTTTATCTCAATTTTCCCAGACTTTACCCGACGACGTGTATATCCACGTCGCGACGTCCAAACAATTTTCACTTTTCCAGATTTATGCTTTGATATTTCAAATATTGAAAAATATCCAACAATCCTCCACCATTTTCAATATTATGAAAAGCCTTTAAAAGAGTAACAGACTACTCTTGATAATCTATGATTTCAATAATAGTGTCTTTCGATTGAACCACTATTTAAGTACAAAAATCAATAACTAATCATATGAATTGGTAGACAAGCTTTGAACAAATCATATATGTGACTAGCCACTTTAATTTGTACACATAGATTCAACACTTCCAAATGTCATATATTTTGCATGGTCTTTTGCACTAATCCTTTCATGAGTGATCACAAAGTTAAGTCCATTAAACTTTGTAGATGCCACAAATCTTACACTCATATAGGCAAGCTCTTGATGCCTCCACCATTTTTGGCATTTCCAAGACTTGTTAAGAACCTTTTGTTCAACCTTTTACTCTTGGTGGATAACTCAACATTACACCTCTTTTGGGATGATATTTTGTAATGTTCAAATCACTATAATAGTGTACTTTCATTCATTGAATCTAAGACTAGACGTTGTGACTAGCGTTAGATTGACGTTTCCACTATTAGTAATTTTATAATATGGACTTCCATCCCTTTAAAATGTGTTCTAAGTCACATTTCTATTTAATCCTTTTGGTTAAGGATTTTCCAAATTTTCAATTACTTTTAAACTTCACAAAGTTCATAGTAATTCCTCACTTGTGATTAATCATATCAAGTCTTAGACTAATATGTCTAGACTTATTATTGTGCACTTTAGCTAGCATAAATGCACAATTTCTCAATACTTAACTCCACAAAGTATTGAAGTTAGAATCACAATTATTTGATCACATCATTTTATGTCTTAGACCAAAGTGTCTAGACATATCATTGTGTATTCACAATATGTTTTAGCTTGTTTTAGCTAACATATATACACAATCTTATACAACACTTAATTTTATACTTTAGCAAGTATAAATTCATAAGTGTTTAAGTAGATTACATTTTAACCTTTAAAAGTTGATTAAGTTTTCAGCTTTGTAAGCTTCAAACTTTTCAATCACTTTTCCTTTAAAAATGTAATAACATATTTAGCAAACTTGTGTTTGACCACATTACATTTACCCTTTAGAAGTTGATTTAGTTTTCCAACTTTGTAAGTTTAAAAACTTTCCAAATCACTTCTACCTTCAAAATGTAATAAAAATTGGAATCACAATTGTTTAACATTACATAGTACCTTTAGAAGTTGATTTCTTAGTTTTTCTAGCTTTGTAAGCTTAAAACCTTAATCACTTCTCTTTAACAATGTAATGAACAATCATATCCAACTTGTACAAGTATTTAATAAATAAAGTTTTGCTTATTAAATAAAGTTTGTACAAGTTTCTATTTATTTGGTCTATTTTCTTTCAACTTAAGAAAATAATTGCAAGTAGGTATATGCTTTAATTAGCATATTTATTCAAACACAAATTTGTCCACATTACATTGCAAAAATTAAGAAGTAAATTTTCAAGTCATTAATTTTACAACTTTTCAAATACTTCTTTTTACAATGTAATAATTTAACATAGCAAAATTTTTCAATCATCAAGAAAAGTACCACAATACTTTCAATTTTGAAAAATAAATATATGCTATGTACTCACATGCATCATATCAACTTATTTGATATCCTTCAACTTCAAGAAAATAATTTTCCTTGTTATTTTAACAAATATGCAAATTCCTCATTTTCTCTTCTTCTTATAATATGGCAAAATTTATGTTTTATCAACATTTATAAATGTCACACAACATAATATATTATGCCATAATAAAAAGATTAAATTAAATAAATAATTTAAACTAATATTTTGAATATTACATTGCAATATAAGTTGCATTAAAACATTTGTTCCTTCATGGATTTTAAATTCTTCAAGAATTCATTATTCTTGAACACACATTTAGTAGAACTTTTATCAATCTATTAAGGGAAGTCCTCCACAATTTTAATTTGGAAATTATCGTAACAAAAAATTTTAATAATCATCTTTGGATGATTTTCCCATATTGAACCCTTTCTTGTTCAATAAATGACATTCTTTTGTAATGTCCTTCTTGTTACAATAAAACACTTTCCCTTCTTTTCCTTTTGTTAGATTGACATTTGCACTTTGTCTTGGCCTCTTGCCTTAGATAGGCTATTTTAGTTGGTCATTTTCACTTTTTCCACAATGTGTATTTTGTTAGAAAAAATCCTTCTCTTTCTCTTCTTGCTTTACTTGAGGAAATTTATTTTCCTCTATATAACATTCATTTTTCTATACAAATGAATTAAGCAAGATTATGAAGAAACATTCATTCCCATTTCAGATTTCCTTGAAATCTTTTCAAGAAAGAAATTTTTTTTTTTCTTTTTCTATCCATGTCTAAGGACAAAACTTCTATTATAGAAATTACTATAATAGTTTACTCAATTTGCAAGTCATGTAGATTAAACTTTTTAGCAAAGCTTCAATTTTAGAAAAATTGATTCATCGCATGCTTGCATTTTCCATTTCATAATTTAAAGAGTTTAAGGCAAGAAAGTTCTTACTTGTACATCCTTTGAAGCATGTACCTTTTCTTGTCTCACATTCCCCTTTGCTGTAGAATTTTTGTAAACACTTCTTTTGTCTTCATTCACCCTTTCCAATTTTCTAGTATTGGAAATCTAGTCCTTTCCTTTTTCTACCATTGTACTATTAAATATAGTCTAAAGATTGTTGGGGAAAATTTAAAGGATTACAACAATGGTAGATTAAATATTACAGGAAAGGAAATCTAACTAATTATTATATTAATATTACAATGAATTGCAGAACACTAACTATTACAATGAATTGCAGAACATATGAAACTCTTCAAATCATGCAGTAATTGCATTTTCCTTTAGAC
The DNA here is from genome assembly GCA_016586305.1 of Ophiorrhiza pumila. Lineage (NCBI taxonomy): Eukaryota > Viridiplantae > Streptophyta > Magnoliopsida > Gentianales > Rubiaceae > Ophiorrhiza > Ophiorrhiza pumila. Next base: position 25,045,165 of record BLIW01000003.1, on the reverse strand, counting down.
TATATTTGCTCCTTTATTGTGCAGTAATTATCTGAGCAAATACCCTTTAGGATAATTTGAAGTAACAAGAAATACTTATTGCACTATACATATCTGTATACACTCAGGACAAAAGAAGAGTTTGGCAAGAGTGAGTCTTTTTTTCAGAGGGAAAGTCTGCAAGTCTTTCTTACTCTGTGTCTATCTCTTTTTCTTTCTTTTCAATCTTTATACGTAGAGATTGTTTTTCCAGTTATCAGTTGGAAAGAATTCCAATAACTTCCAACAGTTAATAACCAGTTTGAAACATGTGTCTAATTTCAGACACACCAAAATAACTAATAATTAAAATCTGGAAAAAACGGTCAAAATCTCAAAAATTGAGTTTATCTCAATTTTCCCAGACTTTACCCGACGACGTGTATATCCACGTCGCGACGTCCAAACAATTTTCACTTTTCCAGATTTATGCTTTGATATTTCAAATATTGAAAAATATCCAACACTGAAGACGTGGACATTGCCGTCGAAGCTGCAAGGAGAGCTCTCACTAGGAATGGAGGAAAGGATTGGGCGACAGCTTCAGGTGCATATCGGGCAAAGTTTCTGCGTGCCATCGCTGCAAAGATAACTGACCGGAAATCCCAATTAGCAAAGCTTGAAGCACTTGATTCTGGAAAGCCCCTGGAAGAAGCAGCTTGGGATATTGATGATGTCGCTGGGTGCTTCGAGTACAATGCGAACCTTGCTGAAGCTTTAGATTCAAAGCAAAAGGCTCCTATTTCTCTTCCTTCAGATGCATTTAAGGCTTATTTGTTAATGGAACCCATTGGGGTAGTTGGTTTGATAACTCCATGGAATTATCCTCTATTAATGGCTACTTGGAAAGTTGCTCCTGCTCTAGCCGCTGGTTGTGCTGCAATTCTTAAACCATCTGAATTAGCTTCCATTACCTGCTTGGAGTTGGCTGATATCTGCTCGGAGGTTGGTCTTCCGCATGGAGTTCTTAATATTCTCACTGGATTAGGCCCGGAAGCTGGAGCTCCTTTGGTATGTCATCCTCATGTTGATAAGATAGCATTCACCGGAAGTAGTGCTACGGGAAGCAAAATAATGGCGGCAGCTGCTCAGCTTGTTAAGCCTGTGACGCTTGAATTGGGTGGAAAAAGTCCAATAGTTGTATTTGATGATGTTCATGACCTGGACAAAGCTGCAGAGTGGACATTGTTTGGTTGCTTTTATACAAATGGCCAGATTTGCAGCGCAACATCCCGTCTTATCATTCATGAAAGCATTGCAACTGAATTTTTAGACAAGCTCGTGAAATGGTGTCAAAATATCAAAATTGCAGATCCATTTGAAGAGGGTTGTAGGCTTGGTCCAATTGTAAGCAGTGGCCAGTATGCCAAGATAATGAGTTTTATCTCAACTGCTAAGAGTGAAGGAGCAACAATTTTATACGGTGGGGAGCGTCCGAAGAATTTGCAAAAGGGATTCTTTGTCGAACCAACCATCATTACGGATGTAAAATCATCAATGCAAATCTGGAAAGAGGAAGTATTTGGACCTGTTTTGTGTGTTAAAACATTTTCAACTGAAGAGGAAGCGATTGAATTAGCAAATGATACTCATTATGGTTTGGGATCTGCTGTATTATCAGCAGATTTGGAAAGATGTGAGCGATTGACAAAGGCTTTCAATTCTGGGCTTGTTTGGATAAACTGTTCACAGCCATGCTTCTGCCAAGCTCCTTGGGTGGCAAAAAGCAGAGTGGTTTTGGTCGTGAATTAGGAGAACGGGGACTTGACAACTACATAAATGTGAAGCAAGGGACACAGTACGTCTCCGGCGATCCATGGGGATGGTACAAGCTTCCTTCCGACCATTGAAAAAGTTGCGATTACTGTGCAACTTGTCTAGAAGTTAGAGCAAAAATGGTTCAGAATATCGGCCCCATGTTTTACTCACTTTAACTACCTGTTTATTGTGCAATGTAAACATTCTAAAACACTGAATTTGGTCATAAGTTCCATTGGAACATTAAGGAGATATTATTGAATTTGATTAATGTTTTTTGTTACAAGAAACTCGTACGTGATGGTGTTAGTTGCAAAAATTTATGGCAATTATATATACAAACTTAGTACCGTGGTTAATTACTAGTAGTAAGGGGACATTTGGTTTATAATATCAGAAATCGGATAATTTGTCTAAAATTATTCTTTTTTATTTTGTCCAATAATCAAAATGATATTATTTTAATAAAATTATAAATTAAAAGTATAAATATTACTAAAATCAAATTTATAATTATTAAATTCTAACTCATACGTGAGTCAACTTTACAATTATTAATCCTGATTTTATTAAAACTCCGTCATTTTGATGGTTGAATAATTATAATAGTTAGTTATGGTTTACATTTTTACAAAGTCATGATGATGCGGTTACAAAATTTGTGTAAAACTGCTAAATTGCACCATCAACACCCCCTGGCTTCCAGGATTTAGGAGATTCTCTGGATGTGGAATTTTGGCTGTCGATGCGGTTCCCTGAACACTAGTATTGAAATTCGAACCTGTCAATGATCAAATCTTTTAAAATTATACGCAACTCATTATGAAATTGAAGCTGTAAATGACCAAATACGTCAAAATTATACCCAAACCGTGATGTCATATGGACTGAAGCTCATCTCTAGTCTCTTAAAGGACGTGCCAGATTTTGATTCAGACAAATTTTGGTTAGTCCAAAATGTAACATGCAAATTTTGTTTTCTACCATTTTCGAAAAAATTATAAAATTTTGTTTTCTAACAAATTTGAAAAAATTTATAAGAAAATTTGTTTTCTACCGATTTAAGTTTGCTACAAAAATATTTGACCGTCTAGAAGTCGGAAATGGTAAAAGTTAGGTTCTGTTTGAATGATAAGATTTAGGGTTTTTTTTTTTACAAATCTAATTTGTCTTTTTATTTTATCTACTTTTTTACAAAAAATTTTAAAATAAAAAATAATATTACAATAATTCTTTTTTCTATAATGTTCCTTATATATATATATATTTAAATTTTCATTATTAATAAAAGGTTAAACTTTAAATTCTTTTTTATAAACAATTATGTTTAACGCAATTTCCCACCAAAATTTTTTTACAAAATATTAATTCAAAATTTTAAATTATAAATTTTAATAAGAAAAAAATATTCAATACAAATTCCCAAAAAACAAACTTATCAATGTAAATACTTTCAAAATATTTCTTTTATAACAAATCTAAAAAAAATTATATTATAAATAAAATATACCCTATCCAAATGAAGTTTTAGTTGAAGCTTACTCTTTGTGCTTAAAATAATCATATTTTCTCGTATTTATCGTAATCAATGACATGCAATGCATATGAAGAGTTGTATAGGTTTTAAAATTTATTAAAATGGTGGTCACTCAACTTATATTCTCTGCCATGTGAGGGCATTAAACGGTGCTTGATCTATAATGAGAGATTTTGCATTTGACATATACGTGCTTTAAATTTAAAAAAAAATAATAATAGAATTCACATGAGTCAAATGCGAAATCAAAACCAGTTTTTTAAGATAAAAAAAATTGAGATACTTTGTCAAGTATTAATTTAGTTAATTTAAAATTTAAATTTTTTTAATTAAAAATAATTTATTTTCTTTAAATTTCAAAGTTGAAAGCTCTATTTATAATTATAATTAAAATAGACAATAATTTATTCATGGTTAAAATCGCGATTTTAATTTATTTTTACCTTTATACCCTCCGCTCTTAATTATATAGTCTCCTATGTGTCGTAATCCATAACATGCAACGGCTATGAAGAGTTGTATAGGTTTTAAAATTTGTTAAAATGATGGTCACTCAACCTATATTCCCTGCCATGCTTGAGGTCATTAATGGTGCTAGACTCCTATAGTCAAATCCGATATTTTTCCAATTCTATCCAAATCGCCCAATCTATGAAGAAAAATTCTACCCAATTAATTACTTTAGCAAAAACACTTTTGCTTTCAAGCGGAGCATTTGTGTGGGAAAAGAAAGGTGGATCTCTTTTTCTTTGATCTTTTTGTTTTTCTTGTCGAGGTAGGAAATTTTGCAGTCACTGAATTATCAGGGCTTCCAATTAATGTGGGAAAAAAAAAGTTCAAAGTCAATGTATTATGTTTTAAAAAATATTCAAAGAGTTTACCTTGGCTATTTTTATAGTTGATCATTAATTTGGAGATTGAATCGGTCGCTTAAGAGAGAAAGGTCGCAGAATTCTTCATCACTCTAATTATGTAGCTTTCTAGTTGGAAGTCTTGATCAAAATCAGTTGACACGGGACAAATAATGAAAAATAATGATATTCTTAAAATTCTCCAATTTTGCAAAAATTGAAGAGTTTATTAAATAATATCAATGTCATAATAAGGAAAAATAAATTCTACAAAAGTTTATTTAAGTATACGAAACTCTAAATCAAAACAGAAAAAAAAAAGTCTAGCTTGTGTAGGAAAAAAACAAATGGTCCAAAAGTGACCAAAAACAAACAATTTGATGTTAAAAAACCTTGATTCATTGAGCAAAATTGCAAGAGTCTTGTAGATATTGTCAATTCCATCGAAACACTACGATTTAAGTTTTTTTTATTAGACTAATTCTGCACAACCTAATATACATTTTCAAACCGTTCCACATCAGTAATCTACGCAGTTTTCATCAAAGTATAATTGAAGGGCCAAATATTGTTTGATCAGTCTGAACTAGTCGTAGAAGGCATTCAATTTCACAATTTGAACAATAAATATTAGATTTTAATGATTCTACACATAGATGGAAAAAAAAATCAGAGTACTATTATTGTTTCCAGTAAAATTTTTCATTTTTTTCTATTTAATTTGAGATTTGGTAATGTTTGTTAATTGTTTGATGTCATATATCATAACTGTTTAGTTGCTGCAAATTATATTGTACTATTGATTATTTATAATAGAAAATGAACTTAAAAATTCTGTAATTTTTTCTACTTCATATTGGTGGGAGTGACTTCCACATAGAAAATGGTATCTCCATATATGTTCAGCTTTATGGCTTAATTCATCCTCACTCAATCACGCACCTAATGTGTTATAACAAATTGGAGAAATTTTATTGTCATTATGGTTGCCTTGAATTGATTCCAACCTTGCTTCTCCTAGTAATTTTCACACCACCAAATTTAGGTAAAATGATCCAAATAGTTTATTAATTTAAGTATTGTTTTGATTATCAATATTGAAAAGTTACGTTTTGATTTCTCAACTTGAATTTTATCATGCAAACAGTACCCAACTTATTTTTTATCATTTGATTAGTAAAGTTGTTTGTCATGTGACACTGTTTTTCATTCAAAACAGCGTTGTTTAATTTTGTACACCATAACTAATGGTGTTAATTATGAAATGAATGAAAAATTAATTAGTTTAAGACAATTTATTTGACAAATACTAAATTGAGATGTCAAAATTTAACTTTTTTAAATTTGGAAATCAAAAACCATATTTACGGCGGCCAAGTCGAGGGACTATTTGATTCATTTATGGTTTATGTAACCCCAAATTTATAACAGCAAATTAAAAAAGAAAAAGTAATAATTATTATAAGTAAATAAATTAGCAAAACTGAAACTTCACGTCACTGCATGAATTTTATTCGAACTCAATATTGCGCATTTGCACATCAGTAAATGTGCTGCGTACAACAAGTTATTGTATTATCATGCATATGTGACTCTGCAACAAGTCTTAACATAGAGTTTGCTTATTCCGGAGTTTGCTCTGTTTTCTGCTCTATGGGGCAGAAGACAACTCTATAGTGTTGGGAATTAAACAGGCATAAGCAGCGGAAAATTAAAAATTTAATTTCCTAAGCCAAGATCAGTTTAAAACAACAATCTATTATGTGTTTAGAACATACCGTTTTGGTGCGCCTTTCGTACTGTTGAAGCATCAACAAAACACGAACAATTAGATCGTGTCTCTACGGTATCCACACGAACAGCATAATCTCCGAACTCGTCTCACGAACCCGAATAGAACTCACAAGAACTTGGGTGCTAGCCCTTTATTCTTGTTAATTAGTTGATTAATTCAACACTTGAATTAATCTTTGAGCAATATAGTAGAACTAAACTGTCTCACAGACCTCTCTTGGGATGAAACATATGTTTCTTCTTCTTCTGGAGGCAGACAGTTGCATGAGATGTTTGTAGGCTTAGGGTATTTATAGGCTTAGGGTTTCACAAACCTTAGCCAAACAGAATATTCTTAATAGTATTCTGATATACCTTTTATTTAATTTATTTCCTTAATTAATTAAATAATTAAATAGAAAATCAATTAATAATCAAATCCTAGTCTAACTAGAAAATTAATTAAAATATATACCATATATATATTTATTAATTAATTATGACAAAATCAAAACTTAATCCTAGTCTAACTAGGAAAGTTTATTAATTGCTCAAATAAGATTCATCTAAGGAATTTAAACGTTCTGAATTACTTACTATTCTAAGTGTGCGACTCTATAGGTTCCCGTAATGTTGGCAATAATTATAAAATCATATTTCATAATTATAAACAATGAGCGGGGTCTAGCAACACATCATTGCTACCCAAATTACGAAGAATTATATGCTTCAAAGCAACCTAAACTGTGACTGATGTTACCATGTTGTAAATTCCTTTTGTTCTCGAAATCTAGATTAAACACGAGACATGGGCATGTCATTCTCGTATAGTTTAATCTTTATTTCTTGATTCCTGAATTAGCTAATCAAAACAAATGACAAATCATTTGGGCATGGCCATGCACTTATTAGCTTAATTCAATCAAGAGGCCATAGATATCATTCCCATGTTACAGGAAGAACAAATCCCATCTTGATCACTCACAACCCACTACATAAATTATTATATATCCAATCACCATCTTTATAATCACCTTGTTAAGGGTAACGTTTGATGGAGTTAAAATATACAATTCTTTATGTTGAGCACCATGGTGACCTCAGGTCTAAGGAACAGTCAACACCATCATCACTACGAAATCATTTATGACTATCATAACATGATCCATGCAATGATTTCATAGCGGGTCGGTCCAGTACATGAATTCTCTAATTTATGCACTTATGTATTGTCCTTAATATCACATATTAATCAATCACACATTAGTCTTACCGTATTATTAATGTCCCTAGTAATAATAGTCGACTAAGGACATTTAAGAATATACATTATATTCTAGGGACATTATTATTACAATAATTCATATAACAATTATAAACAATTGTGACAAAAATAAAATGCCTTTAATTAATAGAATATTCATGATAATAAAATGTCAAACAATCATCAAATGATTGACTTTAGGACATTCATTCTAACAAACTCCCACTTGGACTAAAGCCAATCACTAACGTATCAAATACCTAGTGATTCAGTGTGCTGATCATGCTTCTGTTGTGTCAGAGGCTTAGTCAATGGATCAGCTATATTGTTGTCTGTAGAAACTCTGCATATTTTCACATCTCCTCTACTAATGATTTCTCGAATGAGATGGAAACGTCTAAGTATGTGTTTGGATTTTTGGTGCGATCGAGGTTCCTTAGCTTGTGCTATTGCTCCATTGTTATCACAATAGAGCTCAATTGGGTCTCCAATGCTAGGAACAACCTCTAGTTCTGATATGAACTTCTTAATCCAAACAGCTTCTTTTGCTGCTTCGAAAGCAGCAATATACTCAGACTCTGTTGTAGAATCAGCAACTGTATCTTGCTTTGAACACTTCTAGCTTACAGTGCCACTATTTAGGCAAAACACATATCCAGATTGCGATTTAAAACTGTCCTTGTCGGTTTGAAAGCTTGCATCAGTGTAACCTTTTACTCTGAGCTCTTCATCACCTCCATATACCAAAAACACATCCTTAGTTCTTCTTAAGTACTTAAGGATTGTTTTAACAGCAATCCAGTGACTATCACCAGGATTACCTTGGTATCTACTCGTTACACTTAGTGCATACGAGACATCAGGACGTGTACATACCATAGCATACATGATAGATCCTATAGCTGAAGCATAAGGTATCTTACTCATGCGTTCTCTCTCATCTTGTGTCTTTGGACACATATCTTTTGTGAGAGTGATGCCATGTGACATAGGAAGTAGTCCTCTCTTGGACTCTTGCATGCTCAACCGATTTAACACCTTGTCAATGTATGTACTTTGACTTAAGCCAAGCATTTTTCTTGATCTATCTCTATAGATCTTAATACCCAAAATATAGGTAGCCTCGCCTAAATCCTTCATTGAAAAACAACTCCCCAACCAAGTCTTAACTGATTGCAGAGCTGGAATATCATTCCCAATTAATAATATGTCATCTACATATAATACTAGGAAGATAATGGTACTCCCACTGAACCTTTTATATACACAAGATTCATCTTCATTTTGTATGAAACCAAACTCTTTGATTGATTCATCAAAACGAAGATTCCAACTCCGAGAAGCCTGCTTCAACCCATAAATGGATTGTTGCAATTTACACACCTTGTCAGGGGCATTTGGATCCACAAAACCCTCAGGTTGTGTCATATACACATCCTCAAGAAGCTTTCCATTAAGAAAAGCTGTTTTGACATCCATTTGCCAAATTTCATAGTCTTGGTATGCTGCAACAGCAAGTAAAATCCGAATAGATTTAAGCATCGCAACCGGTGAAAAGACTTCGTCATAGTCTATACCATGAACTTGCTTGAAGCCTTTTGCAACCAATCGCCCTTTATAGGTATGCACATTTCCTTCCATGTCAGTTTTCTTTTTGAAAACCCACTTGCACCCAATGGGTTTTACCCCTTCAGGTGGGTTAACCAAAGTCCACACTTGGTTGGTATACATAGAGTCTATTTCAGATTTCATGGCTTCAAGCAATTTCTCAGAATCTTGCCCAGTTATAGCATATTCGTAAGTTGTAGGCTCATCTTCTTCAATGAGCATCACGTCTCCTGGTTGAGTTACGAGAAAATTATATCTCGCAGACAACCTACGTGACCTACTTGATCTACGTGGGCCTTGTGTATCTTGAGCCATTTCTTGTTCCATAACTTCTTGCGGAATTATCTCAGGTTCCACAACTACTTGTGAAACTGGCTCATAATTCATCATCGGTTCTATGTTTTCTTGTGGTTCTTGAACAATTTCAAGTTCTGCTTTCCTCCCACTGGTTTCTTTAGAGACAAATTGTTTCTCTAAAAATACTCCAGTTCGAGCAACAAACACTTTGTTCTCTGAAGGATTGTAGAAGTAATACCCTTTAGTTTCTTTAGGGTATCCCACAAAATAACATTTATCAGATTTTGGTGCTAATTTGTCGGAAGCTAGACGTTTTACGTAAGCCTCACAACCCCAACATCTGATAAAAGACATACTAGGACGCTTCCCAATCCATATCTCATATGGTGCCTTTTGAACTGCTTTAGATGGAACTCTGTTCAGTATAAAAGTCGTTGTCTCTATAGCGTATCTCCAAAAGGAGATTGGAAGATCTGCGTGACTCATCATTGATCTAACCATGTCTAACAAGGTTCGATTTCTTCTCTTAGACACACCATTTAATTGTGGTGTAGCTGGTGGAGTGAGCTGTGAGACTATCCCACACTCTTTCAAATAGTCACGAAATTCTTGACTTAAGTATTCACCACCTCGATCTGATCGAAGTACTTTTATACTTTTGCCAAGTTGGTTTTGTACTTCATTTCTGAATTCTTTGAACTTTTCAAATGATTCAGATTTATGTCTCATCAGGTAGACATAACCATACCTACTGAAATCATCAGTAAATGTAATGAAATACAAATACCCACCTCTAGCTTGTGAACTCATTGGTCCACATACATCAGTATGTATTAGACCCAATAAGTCATTAGCCCGTTCATTTTGTCCAGTAAATGAGGCTTTTGTCATTTTTCCTAACAAGCAAGATTCGCATGTCTCATATGATTCAAAATCAAATGAGTCCAAAAATCCATCTTTATGGAGTTTTGAAATGCATTTCTCACTTATATGGCCTAAACGACAATGCCAAAGGTAAGTCGGGTTTGATTTGTTTAATTTAACCCTTTTATTATTTATGTTATAAATGGGCATGTCAAGATCCAATTCATACAAACCAGTGATCATTGGAGCATTACCATAAAATATTCCTTTAAAATAAATAGAACAAATTCTATTTTTAATATCAAAATAATATCCTTCCTTATCTAAATAAGAAATGGAAATAATATTTCTGGTAATTGACGAAACGTAATAACTATTATTAAGTTCTAAAACAAGCCCAGTGGACAAAGACAAATGGTATGTTCCTATAGCTAATGCAGCAACTCTTGCTCCATTTCCCACTCGTAGGTACACCTTGCCCTTGCCAAGTCTCCTACTATTTTTCAGTTCCTGCACATTCAAACAAATGTGAGAACCACAACTGGTATCTAATACCCAAGTAGTAGGAGTTGAGAGATTAATCTCAATAACATAAATACCTGAAGTAGAAGTCTCACTTCTCTTCTTCTTTAGATCTTCCAAATACATTTTGCAATTCTCTCTAGATTTACTTCCTCTCTCTACTTTCTCTCTCTAGCTTTTTAGCTTCATTTTCAATTCTGATCGAGGATTTGCTCCGATCATTGTAATTTTCTACTCCATTAAGGAGGAATTTACGGATTCTTTTTTAATTGGAAGCAATTGGAGCAGAGCATTTGGTAAATTCTTCCCAATTAATGCATATGACTTGCTTTTCGTTGCTTGTTGACGATCATGAATTGAAAATGGAACTCTGTGGCTAGATTTTCTATGTTTTAGGGTTTTGAACAGGATGAAAGTGTAATTAGACTACACGATACCTTGCAATTGACGTAATTCACTAAGAATGAACACATATTGGCAAATAATGCTTACATCTTGCTAAATTTCACTCGTTTGAGCTCTTGTTGATTGAGTCATGCTTCGATTGTGGTCGTCATGCTAGGTTGGGGTTTGATTCACCAATAGGAGTAGGTATGCATGAAATGAGAGCGTACAGTAGGGTAATTGAGTCTTCTTGCTCGTTTTGTTTGATCATGAACCGAGAAGCGGTCGTCATGCCGGTGGAAGTTCATTGAAACCTTAGAACTGAGTGAGAAGAGACTTCCTGAGCTTCGCGAAGACGGATGAACCAAGGTTTGGCCTCGTCATGGGAAAACCTTAGATTTTTCATGCTATAGTAGTGGATCTTGGGAAGTTGAGACTCTGCGGGTTACAATCTTCACTCTAGGCCTCGCCATGGGAAAGAGCGAAGTCAGAGAGCATAGAATATGATGTGGTCGCCATGCTGATCATAATCTAGGTTCTTAGGCAGTTTGATCTCCTCCTTGTTTTCAAAAGTGTCAATTGCATTGCACTTGCGTTGCCTATTTACGAATTCATCCGGTGTAGAAACCCTAGGACATCTCATTAAGACTTGTTATTATATTCCTGTGCATTTTTTCTAGTTTAGCAATTGATTGTTCTTTCTTGTTTCTTTTATGCGTTTGAGTCTTGATTCTGTCATTGAAATAACTTTTAAACTCTTGTTCGTGTTACCTATTTCATTGATTTTTGATAGCTTAACCTTGTGACAACTTTAGAACAAAACCTTGACATTTATTGAAACCAATCCCCTTCCCTATGGATACGATCCTTTCCACCACTTCTACATTAGTGATTAGGGTAAAATTGAGCTGATACGACTTTAAGCTGTCAATTTTTGGCGCTGTTTCCGGGGAAGGCACGGTTTCTTGATTTGTTTTGCTAAAATTTTGGTGAAATTTTCTTTTTGTGTTTAGTTCTGTTTGTGTTGTTTTCTTTAGTGTACATTTATAGTCTTGTTATTGTGTTCTGCTCTGTTTTGTTTTCCTTTATTGGATATCACTGTGGTGTGTTGTATGCCCAGGTCTCTACGATCTACTGGAGAACCTGAGTACCAACTTGAACTTGAATTGGCACCTTATTTAGGTTTGTGTAATCTATACACATCCTCAGGGAAGCATCTAGTTTTGGAACCATGACAGGATTTGCAAGCCATGTCGGATATAACACTTCTTTTATTATCTTTGCTTTGAGTAATTTGTCCACTTCCTCAGATATGGCCCGATTACGATCTGGCGTATATGACCTTTTCTTTTGTCTGACGACCTGAGCTGATTTGTTAATGTTCAGCTTATGTACCATCAGGTCAGCTGAAACTCCTTTCATGTCATCCGAGCTCCAAGCAAAGACGTCCTTGAATTCAGTTAAGAGATTCATCAATGATCTTTTTACTTCTTTCGGTAAAGATGATCCGATCTAAACTGTCTTGTCTACCTCAATCTCATCTAGAGGAATACTTTCCACATCTTTTGTTAATTGTAAAGGCTCAGCACGGATTTTGGTTTTTCCTGTGCCTACATAATTTATGTCAGATATTTGTTTGCTCTTTTTTCCTTTCAAAGCAATCATATGACATTCTCTTGCCAACTTCTGATCACCTCGGATTGTTGCTACTCTAACTTCTGTAAGAAATTTCATAACAAGATGATATGGGGACCAGATAGCCTTCAATTGCACCATTGCAGGTAGTCCAAGAATAACGTTATATGGAGACGTGACATTAAGGACCGTGAACTCAACATAGATGAGTCTTTCCTTGGGATATTTTTCCAATGTCACTGGCAGGTTTATCGTTCCGATTGGCATCGATGTTTCTCCTAAAAAGCGAATAAGGTGTGAATGACAAGGTGTTAGTTATTTCTTGTCAATACCCATTTTTTGGCAAGTTTCATAATAGAGAATATCTACCGAACTGCTGTCATCTACATAAACTCTATGGACTTCCTTGTTAGCTATGATTTCCTTAATTAGCAATGCATCCGCATGTGGGAATCTGGTCGACACCGCATCTTCTTCTGAAAAGGTGATGGTGTCCATTGGCTTAAACCGTTTATGGACTGGCTCTTGTTTGGGAATTCCTCTGTTCTTCGATTTCTTGGAAGTCATTGAATCCCCATCATAGGGCCCTCCGATAATTGTGTGAATTACTCCCGTGATATTCTTATCTATATCGGGATTTCTATCATTACCATTATCTTTTCTCCTCTTTTCATCATGATGATCTGGATCTTTCTTATCCTCGGGTCGGTTTTGATTGCCTCAGACTCGTACGAATTCTTTAAGGTGACCATTCTGAATTAGTTCTTCGATGTACTTCCGAAGATCTTTGCAATACTCAGTATCATGACCGTGCTGATTATGAAACCGACAAAAGAACTTTTTATTCCTTTTATTATCTGGACCTGTCATTCGTTGTGGATACCTAACCGTACCTCAGTTCTCCAAGATAGCGAGCACTTCAGCTCTCGTCTTATTCAGAAAAGTGTAGTTCTTGTCTTCTCCAGCTATAGACGAATTGTATAACACTTTATTGAATTTTTGCTTTTGGTTTCCACTGTTGGACGCTTTAGCCTTTTCTTCCTTTTTCTCTTCAGGTCCCTTATCGTTATCTCGTTTAAAATTATCCGCATCCTCATCTTTTGTGAATTTCTGAGCTCGCTTCATCATATCTTCAACACTAACAGGAGGATCTATTACAAAATCCTTATACAATCTCCCAGGTCTCAATCCATTGGTGAAAGCTCCAATGACCACTTCATCCGATCTGTGCCCCACTTCTAAACTTTCATTTATGAATCTCTCAATGTATTGAGTTACGATTTAGAATCTCCTTGCTTTACGTTAAGAAGCTCAGCACTGGTTTTCACGAACTTCTCCCTTTGCACAAATCTATTCTTGAAGGCTGTTTTAATGCTAATGAAATTATGAAAAGACTTGGGCTTGAGGTTGTTATACCACAATCAAGCAGTTCCCATCATCGTGATACCAAAACACTTGCACAGGATTTGATCTGGATAATTGTAAATCCTCATGCTCTGTAAGTAATGATGCAGATGTTCTGATGGATCCGTTTCTCCATTGTAGAGCATCAAACTTGGCATTTTGAAACGATGTGGAAGAGGGTAATTTTCCACATTATCCACAAATGGAGAATCTACATCGTCGCTGTCATGTCGTGGGCATGTAGGAGATAGATCAGATGGACCTATATCTCTAAAACGCAAGTTCTGGTCTTTTGGTTGTTCATATGACATATACAGATTATCTTGACGACCTTCTGCTCTGGTATTTTGACGATAATGCACCTGTTTTCTGTTTCTGTTCGGAGATCTTGAATTTCTCCGACGAGATGAAATTGAGATGTGATCTCCATCCCTTCTATTAGCTCGCGCTTCAGCTCTCATCCTGAGCTCCTGTTCTTCCCGAAGTTTCTGACGAAGATCTCATTCGCGGATGGCTTGAGCTCGTTCTTATCGTTGTTGAGCCTCACGAGCTTCTCGTTCATTCAAATTAACTGGGACGTGTTTCACTATCATTGTCGGAATTCGTTCTCCGTTTTCGATCAGAAACTTGAGTACATCAGGTGAATTCAAATCAATGAAGGGAGTTGGACTTTCATCCTGATTCTGAGGATCGGGAACCCTTCCATCCTAGAGAGGAGTTCTATTAGATGAACTCGCAGGATCTTCCCTTGTAGGTGGATTATTCCCTTCCTGACGACCAGGATTTGGTGAATTTAGTACGGGCTACTTATTTCGATAATTGCAAACGAGTAGTAGGCATTGTCTTCTGCCCCACGGTGGGCGCCAATTGATGTGTCTAAAAAACCTCACTTCGTCAATATGTAATGAGCAAGTCCTCTGGTCGTTTGGTCACATCGAACACCTGCAATAAGTCCCCGGAATTGTTCCTAGGGAGTAAACTCCGATGCCTAAGTCAGTAATGAGTCTTAAGCGTTAATGATGTAAAATCACGTATTGAATTCGGAATCCCTTTTCAAGTAATGGATGGGAGGTATTTATAGAATACATACCTGAGTAAAAGTTGTATTGGAACTCTAATTACCGTACCTTGTAAAAGGGTTACAAGAGTTGTGATAGGATTCTAACTCTTAATCATGTTGTATGAAACAGCTGTAATAGCTGAAGAGGAGTTGAGCTACTAATTGAAGAATACTGGTTATATTGTAAATCCACTTATGAGGTATTATACTTGTAAAATTCTACCCTCATCACTTTGCATTAAGATCCACATTTGCATTTATCTAGGTAGTAGCCATAGTGTTCTGGAATCTTCATTGACACTTGGTTCAAATTGTTGTTCAATTATATTATTTGTGGCCTCAATTCTCATCTCCTGGTCCTTAGCCTAATTGGATGAATTTGCTAGATTTGATTTTGTCTCGAAAATGACTTCCTTCCCAAATTTGTTGCCAAACTTGTACCTTTACTGGTTGAGCCGTATCTTTGCTCTCAACTTTAGAATTGAACTTATTAGTGCCCTGAATATCTTCCCCTTTGTTTGCAAAATTGCAATCATCTAAGCCATATCCTTGTTTGAGAAAATTTCGCAATATAATGCCTTCTTTTTCGACTACAATCTGAGTAAAAAACAAAAAAACCAGCACCTTAATCACCATAACTAATCCAAACTCTAGATGGCAGTTCCTTGATTAAATCTATCTCCCCACAAACTCTTGCACAACTTGGGCTTGTCAATGTGGAAGTTACTGAATCTAACATCAAACAAGAAAATAAATATTTTTAGTCCAATTATTAGCCCATTTGTGGAGTCCATTTGAGTGAATAAGAAGCAGAATTTTTCCGCTTTGGTATGGTTGAACCAGTCGGTGAAAATCAGAACAAAACAGAGAGGGAGAAGTTTTTTTGGCAAGGGTGCTACTGCAGCAGCTGTGGGATTCGTCACGATCAGAGGTTCAAACGTTCTCTGATCGTTCTGAAATTTTAACTGGAGTTACTAGACTCATCAAGCTACATTCTGACCGAAGGGTTTTGAAAGTTAACGGTTAGATTGTGAGTTATGAATTTTTGAATTCGTAGCTGTTTTTTGATGTCGAATTTCCAGATTTGATGTTGTATTGTGATTCTAGTGCCTTTGTTGTGTTGTTAAGGGCTAGATATCATTTGGCACATGTTGTATTGTGAATCTCCAGCTCTGATTTTGGTGATTAGTGGATTGTAGACCTTTTGGGTCTCGTGGTTTTTTACCTCTTCACGTTGAAGGGGGTTTTCCACGTAATTCTTGGTGTTCTTGTGTTGTTTTTGTTGTTGTTGATCCATTTACTGGTTGGTTTTATTTTAAATGTTGGTATATTATGCTCCTATTGATATTTAGCAAATTGGGGAGGTTATAAGTTGTTTCCGCTGTGCATAAACTAGCTAAATTGACTAAGGTTGAATAGCTAGTTGTTTGGTTGTTTTTGTGGTACCTCCCATCAAAAGGTACTCTCAATGGACTAACAATTGAAAAAAAAAAGGAGTTTTTTTCAAGGAATTGTACCGGCAGTCCATGTAAGGAAAACCAAACAGCACCACAATTTAATTGTAATAGGTTTGATTGCTTAGAAATATGTTTCTTAGAGATATATGAAACACAATGAATTGTTAAGATTAATGATTGACCTTGAGAAATAAAGAGGAATTCTTTGCCAACATAAAAATAACTCTAGTTAAATATGTTAGAGAAATTTCAAGTTGGAGTAATTCGGTGAAACGAATACATGGTTGAATTAAGTATCTTGAATGCCTAAGGGTTATAATTTGCTTGTTTGTCTTTTCCTTTGTTTTGATTTTTTTGAATATTATTTTCTTTAATTTATTTCTATTAATTTTTCACTCTTAAAATTGTTCAATTAAAATTTAGACCTATAAAAATTGGGTACTTAATTACTCTTCCATGTGAGAATGGTATTTTACTTATATTACTTGTTGCGATAATTTATAATTAAACGATTTTCCACAACAATTAACGTCTTTTGAGGCAAGAAAAGAATGTCTTTTGTACGTTATTTTTCAGCAAAAATAGTCCATTGATTATATAAAATAGTTTGGTCAAACAACGTAACATAAAGGGAGCATACATGTGTACATGTTTTTTTTAACGGCAGGTCTCCTATGATGGAGTTCATACATGAAATGAGAGTTAATCGTGATTTCAATGTATAATAAAAGTGGTAAAAAAATTAAAATCATGATTTCAATGGCAATTAATTGATCGTTTCATAACGTGTTTCATTTATCAATATGTTTCATAGGAGTTTTTGTGTTTTTTTTAAAATATTTTTTTAACACTCACATGCACTTACATCACATACATATCCTAAATGTCTAACTCTAAATAGGATCGTGACCATGTCTACAAGTTATCATCCTTCAAACATACATTCATATTTTAGTAATTCACAAGTAAAAATATATAATTTTGGTTCTTAAAATTTTAAACAATAGTACTTTTAGTATATGTAAGATTTCAAATGACCAACTTTGATTCCAAAATTTTAATTTATTATCAATATAAGATGATTAACGGATGTTTGTTGTTGATTGAAAGAAGTTGTCATGTATTTATTATATGTCTGTTAGTGATCAACCTATTACAAATTTCTTTGTTAAAAAAACATAATTTTTTTTACAAAAGAAAAAAAAACCCATCATTATAAGACTAATTTTCAACTCAGTGGATTAATTCACTGTTATAGATTTTTGTTTGTTATTGTATAAAAAAGAGAATTTTTGTTTTTTTATTAAAGAAAATAGTAGGAAATTTGCCACTATAACATATATGTGTTAAATGCACGACGATTTTTATCAATCAACAAAGAAAATTCATTACTTGTCTTATATGTATTGGTCATAAATTAAAATTTTCACTAGTACAAAACGGGGATTTTAAACCTCCCTTTTTAGAGCGGTTAAACAGAATCCGGTGTAATTTATAAAAATGCGGTGGCATTATCGTAATATTAAACAAGAATTTAGACTTCTTACACCGGTTATAAGAAAACCGGTGTAAATAGTTTATATATTACACCGGTTTTAAGAAAACCGGTGTAAATAGTTAATATATTACACCGATTTTTTTAAACCGGTGTAAATATTAAACTATTACACCGGTTTTTGTTAACCGGTGTAAATAACTAGTGTAAAAAAAGGCATACATTTATCCTTCTACTCCAATTAATCATATCTTTTCCTGGAACTTATGCTTGTTAATATTAGTGATCAATAATTATTGGAGTGATTTCTCAAACTAGGATTATTTTCAAAAAACTTTCTAAGAATGGGGTTGTTTTGAACCCTATTTCTTAGAATAGGGAATTAAATTTTTTAAAAAAATTAAAACAAATTGGCATCCGGACGTCCGGACGGAGTCCGGATCGATGAACAAATTGATGATGAAAAAATATTTTACACCGGTAACTACATAAACCGGTGTAAAACATAAACTTTCTACACCGGTTATACGAATAACCGGTGTAGAAAGTTTTTTTTTTTTACACCGGTTATACAAAGAACCGGTATAGAAAGTGTTTTTACACCGGTTATTAGTTTAACCGGTGTAGAAAGGTGATTTTACACCGGATATTAGTTTAACCGGTGTAGAAAGATTTTTGTAAACAAAAAGCCCTGCTAGTACTCTTCTTTCTTACACTTTATTTTGCTGAAAATCAACAATTGTTTTGGTGAGTAGTTTTAGTATGTTGGATTTCGGACACTCTATTAGATAAAATTGCTATTGTTCAATTCACTTGGAGGAAACACTCTATTAGTTGGACGGCCGCCTGTTAGCTCTACGATCTCCGGTTTTTGCAGGTTT
This sequence comes from Ophiorrhiza pumila, assembly GCA_016586305.1. Classification (NCBI taxonomy): domain Eukaryota; kingdom Viridiplantae; phylum Streptophyta; class Magnoliopsida; order Gentianales; family Rubiaceae; genus Ophiorrhiza; species Ophiorrhiza pumila. The sequence continues at coordinate 25,026,357 of BLIW01000003.1, read as the reverse complement.
CCTTTGCTTCTTCTCTCTGCACTTTCTAATTAGTAATTCTCCGTGCATGTATAATTGTATATGGATGTGCTCTTTTGCTTCTAATAATGCTCATTATCCCGTTTTCTTAATCGCTGATTTTATTTTTCACTGCTACAATTTGTGCTGTGTCTTCGTTTGTTGGTCGGAATTTTTGACGGAGAACATTTGATATCTTCAATTAGAAATTAGGGTTTTTTAAAAAAAATGAAATAAAATCGCGCCTTTTGGATTCAGTTTATCTCCGAAAAATTAAACCTTTCTGAGTGAGACATGCTGAATTTAAAGTTTTAGCTTTCGGTGGTTTGTGGCAATGGATTTATCGTTTAGTTTGATTTTTTTGACTTGTTCTTATAACCGGTGTAAAAACAAAGTTTTACATTGGTTGTAAGAAAACCGGTGTAAATACACCGGTGTAATAAATTTACACAATTTACCCCCTGTATATACACGGATTCAGTTTTATAGTAACCGGTGTAAATAATACAATTTAACCCGGTGTAAAATCCCCGTTTTGTACTAGTGTTTGAAAATTCATTACTTGTCTTATATGTATGGGTCATAAATTAAAATTTTTGGCATCAAATTGGATCGTCCTACATTATTAAAAACTAAAAGCATCACCGTTAAAACTTTGAAAATCACAATTATACTTTTTTACCAAATTTTGAAGATTAAAATTGTATTTTTTAGATACATATCGATCCAAACTTTGGGATACACTCAGCACACAAAGATGACAAACCGATATATATAATAAAACTACCTGTATAACCAGTGTAATAAATTTACACAATTTACCCCAACTGTATATACACCGGTTCAGTTTTATAGTAACCGGTGTAAATAATACAATTTAATCCGGTGTAAAATACCCATTTTGTACTAGTGTTTGAAAATTCATTACTTGTCTTATATATATTGGTCATAAATTAAAATTTTTGGCATCAAATTGGATCGTCCTACATTATTAAAAACTACAATCATCACCGTTAAAACTTTGAAAATCACAATTTTACTTTTTTACCAAATTTTGAAGATTAAAATTGTGTTTTTTAGATACATATCGATCCAAACTTTGGGATACACTCAGCATACAAAGATGACAAACCGATATATATAATAAAACTACAAACATTGACAAAAAGTGGATATACGTGTTTGGGATAAAACTAATTTGTTCAAATCAACGAGCTGAATATGCACACATTTTAGCAATGACAGCAACCATCATCACAAAACAATACGCAGTTGGGATCGCAGTTATTAGATAATATTGATGAAAAATCTGGACTACAAGTTTCCATAGATAATGCCTCAAACGCAAAAGGCCCAACAGCGAATACTTCAAATTTAGGGACTGATTTTTTATCTGCAGGAAGGTTGACTTTATTGCTAAATTTCAAGAAAGCACCATTGAGACCTCCATGAATATTTGTTATGATGTTGCATGTGTCTTTTGCCGAAGAGACTAAAGAAACCTTGCAGTTTTCGAACTGAATAGTGGTTAATGTTTGCTTTGTTCTGATTGAGAAGTAACCATCTTTGTTTGTGGATGATAATGCATTGCAAATCTGGAGGGCATTGGCTGCCGTGTTAGGCCAATCTCCCATTATTGATTGGTATATGAAACAGGTCCAGTACAGAGGGTTCACATTCCTCTCCTCCACTGAGGAGTTTTGTACATTAGGAATGAACAGTTAACTCAGATCCTCTACAAAGGAAATTTTGTGGAAACACAACTCTTTTGTTACAGTGACTAGAGAGGTGAAATGGTATGATTGTGAAAATTCAGCTCACCTTGTCAAACCACTACTGTTTCTTTGTAATAATAGGAATTTGTGTAAATGGAGCAAGTACTCTACATTTCTTGTTTTTCAAAACCCAATTGAACCACTTCACATTAGGTCATTTGCATGTAAATGGGAAGTAGTTCAAGAGGATATTTTGTGTAAGGGTGGTATTACGATATGTCCACCACCAAAAAAGCATAGAATAAACTAGGGAGTGGCGACCCAACTCATAAAAGAGGTTCAGCCAAATAAATAAATAAAAAAAAAAAAAAACCATCTTTGTTTGTGTTAGTTTCTTGGACTAAAGAGCTTACATTGTCCTTGCATTGAAGCCTTACCAATGCACCTGAAAAAAAGCAAATTAAGAGAGAAAAATATCACAAGGCATTTAATACAAAATTAGTCTAGTAGAATTTGATACACAGTGGTAAATTTTAGGGTGAAAATGGGCAATGAATCCTCTAACACGGTGTGTTTTCCTCCCTATTTCAGTTTATTTAAATGTGACACGTATTTTTTTTATAAAATTAAAATGAATGTTAAAGTACGCCAATTGATGTCACCATTAATGTTGAATTATTGTTTTCTTTTCCTTCACCCTATTTTTTTTATCTTTAATATCGATTCTAAAAAAAAGTCTTTTTCTCTTAAAAAATCTTTCATCTCCTCAAATACTTGTTAATGTACACGTGAGTTGGCATTTATTTTAATTGGCATTGATTTTTTGGCAAAGATAAGGAAAGCTTTTATTGAAGGTAAAATCAAATAAAATCAATCTATGCAAGTAAGATGATTTGATGATTAATGCCATATGGATAATTATGGAACTTATCTTTGTATTCTTGGAAGCTATCATTCAAGATATATCTTTGGAAAAGATAAGCATTGAAGGCACATGCTTTTTCCATCTTTCCATTTGAATTATTTGGAAAAAATACCGAGTAAAACACATATATAATATCGCACGACATCCATTACAGTCGTAATATTCAAAAGTTTTAGAATGCGAAGTGAAAATAGATGTTAGCTTTCAGCTAAAAAGTCGATATATTATGAAACTCGGTTCAATTTACCACGAATCCCTCGCTACTGCAGCCTTCCTAGAAATTAATGATATTTCATACTGTGGATTTGGCAACAATAGTTTTGGTCACAAAAGACAGCCCATGGCCAATAAGTGTGCAAATGTATAGGAAGTTTTAGAAATGAATACTTTGTAATTTTTTGCTTTCTTTGTATAATGCATTGATTCTATAAAGAACTTCTCAGGAGAAATTGATATAGACCAAACAGTTTTATATTTTGTTGGTTCCTAAATTTTAATCATATTCTGGCTAATTTCCTTAGGGGAGATAATTTTGTCTCTAAAAAATATCATTGGATCAAATGGAAAGTTTGTGTGGTCCAATCGAAAAATGTAAAACATATCATCGGTCAGCATTAGAAAAATCTCCTCATGCCTCAAAGCCTTGGAAAAGGATGAAAAATGTCTCAAATGAGACTGAAAAATTCATTATTTTTATAATTAACATAGGAAATTGTGAGTTTTTGTGGGATAAGTAGTTAGGTAGTGGTCCTATTTCAACAATGGTGGATGCTCCATGTTATCATAAAGTTAAAGATTTTATTACACATGATAATTGGAACATACACTTACTAAATAAATTCCTACCCATTCACCTCCCGATACGGAATTTCCTATCTAAAAATACGGAATTTCCTGTCTAAAATTATCTAATTTTATCACGTCTAATGTTCAAAATGATCTAGTTTTACTAAAAGGACTAAAAAGTAAAATCATTTTAACCCTAATAAAGAAATGAGCAAACTCTACGACGTAGTTTTAATTTTGAACATGATAAAATAAGATAATTTTAAACAGAAAATTCTCACACCCCACTATGGGTAATACAAAAGACAAAATAATATGGGCACAAACTATGGGTGGAGATTTTTCAACTAAATCTGCTTTGAATGTATTTGACATAGAGTCAACAGCACTATACTTTTGGTCAAATACATTTTTTATGAGGTTGTGCCAACAATGATATCTTTCTTTATGTTTCATCAATTTATGGGAAGCCTGTCAACTGGGGCTAAACTGTTTAAACTAAACATGGCCCTTTCAATGCTACTGTTGCGTTGATTATTCTTTTGGATCGACTGAAAATCTTTTTGTAATAAGAAACATTGCACAAGGAGTGTACGCGATACTTTGAGGATGAATGTGGATATAAATTCAAGGGATCCTCTTTAAAAGTGTTAAATGATTGGTGGAATCTGAAACAAAAGAATAAGTTTTTGAAATTTATATTGGACGTTCTTCCACTTCTAATATGTTGGAATATATATAGATTGCTAGGAATGAATGTTTGTTTAATGACTCTAGTATGAATTTTACGAATATTTGTGCTGCTGTGTTTGAGAACATTAAAACTATGGTGCGTGCTAAATTCCGAAGTACTCAGTTTTTGTGCATATAACTTCTATGATTTTTGAATGTTGTTATCGGATATTAGATATACTATAAGATTTATTATGGTTAAGCGTGCAGCATGAAATTAAACACTGATGGGATTTGCTCAAGTAATCCTTGTTAGATATATTTAGATATATTTAGTCATAAGGATAGATTAGTCATTTTCCTACTTGTAGTATATATATGTTTATAATACCCTAGCCGCAACCAAGCTGCTTCTTTTGATTAATGCTTTCATCCGTCAATTCCATTTCATTATGAATGAATTCTCTATGTGTTGTTCTCCTTCTTCGTTTTCTAAATATGCAAATCTTGACATAAATCTTGACATGGTATCAGAGCCTCTAATTAAATCCATAGCTTTTGTGGATTGTTTGCGGTGAGTTGGCAGCTTGTGTTGAGGAATTTGAAGTGGCTATTGGGTTTCTTCGGTTGTTTCTTCTACTGCTGAATTGGTATTTGTTTTCTTCTACTGTCTTCTTGAGGAATTTGAAGTGGCTATTGGGTTTCCTTTGTTGTTTCTTCTACTACTGAATTGGTTCTTGACTTGATATTTGATTTCTTTAATATTTATTACAATGGCTGGTGAAAAGGATGATTCACTTCAAGCTATTGGTGTACAATTAAATGGACCAAATTATTCTTATTAGAGTTATGTGTTGAGGAATTTCTTGAAAGGAAAAAGAATGTGGGGTTATATTTCTGGAATCATAGTCAAGCCTATAGATGAAAAAGATGAAAAATTTGCTGAGAAAATCGAAATGTGGGATGCAAACAACTCGAAAATAATCACTTGGATTAATAACTCTGTTTTGCAATCAATAGGAGTACAACTAGCCAAATATGAAACTGCCAAAGAAGTTTGGGATCATTTAGAAAGGTTGTATATGCAGTCAAATTTTGCAAAACAATATCAGTTAGAGATAGATATTCGCGCTCTTCAGCAAAACAACATGAGCATTCAAGAATTTTATTCTGCCATGACTAATTTGTGGGATCAGTTAGCTCTCACTGAATCTGCATAGTTGCGAGCTTTTGGACCATACATTGCTCGTAGAGAAGAACAACGTTTGGTCCAATTTTTAATGGCTCTTCAGGATGATTTTGAAGGACTTCGAGGAACAATTTTACATCGTAACCCTCTACCAACAGTTGATTCAGTGTTTCATGAGTTGTTAGCTGAAGAAATTCGTCTTAAGTTTCAGACTGGAAAAGGAAATATAGACAAAGGCATTCTTCCGATTCCTAATGCATCTGTCTTGGCTGTTCCTTCTAAACCATTCTTTAACAATCAGAACAAATCTGATGAATGTAGATTTTGCAAATAGAAGGGTCATTGGAAAGCTCAGTGTCCTAAGCTGTTAAACAGATCACAGCACCAAACTCAGCAGTTTAACCAGTTGAAAGCTCCTTATCAATTTCAGCAGCGAAATTTTAGACCATCATCACCAAATGTTGCTGCAGTTGTTCCTCCAGTGGATATATTTGATGTTGGACATGTACCATTCTCTGGAAATGCATCTACTCCTAATCCTACAGTAGCCACACTTGCAGAGCAATTTCAGAAATTTCTTGCTACCCAACCACATGCCATGATGGCCTCTATAAAAAAAGGTTTGCCTTCCTCTGGTCCATCAGGTATATCTTCCTCTACATGGATCCTTGACTCTGGAGCCTCTCATCATATGTCATCTGATTTTAATTCCTTTGTAAATATACGTTCTAATTCGTTGGTGTCTGTTATGACTGCTGATGGCACTCCCATGCCATCAGTAGGCATTGGGTCTATTTCTACACCTCATCTCTCTCTCTCTCAAATGTCTATTACATTCCTAATCTCATACTAAATCTTGCTTCTGTTGGTCGATTATGTGACTCTGGTTTTTTGGTTTGGTTTTCTTCCAATGCTTGTTATGTGCAGGATCTACAAGCCAGGAGGTTGATTGGGATTGGCCGTAGGCAGGGGGGACTTTATATTTTGGATGAGCTAAAAGATTCACATGTTGCAGCATCTAGTGTTGGTTTGTCATCCTTTCGTTTGAGCCCATCTTCCTCTTATTTCTACTTATGGCATTCCCGTCTTGGACATATTTCTTTTTCTCGTTTAAAGTTTTTAGTTTCTACAGGAGCATTAGGACAATTGCAAACTCACGATATTTCTGATTGTTGTGGTTGTAAACTTGCAAAATTTTCTGCTTTACCTTTTTACAAAAATGTATCTGTTTCTGTTGCGCCTTTTGATTTGGTTCATTCTGATGTATGGGGCCCATCACCTATTTTCACCAAAGGTGGATCTAGATACTATGTCTCATTTATTGATGATTGTACTCGTTATTGTTAGGTCTATCTTTTGAAACATCGTTCTGACTTTTTTACTGTTTATCAAATGTTCCGTGCTCGTGTAAAAACTCAACATAATGCTGTTATTAAGTGTTTTAGATGTGATTTAGGTGGTGAATACACATCCACTAAGTTTTATGAGTTACTTGCTTCTGATAGAACTCTCTTTCAAACTTCTTGTACTGACACTCCTGAACAAAATGGAGTTGCTGAAAGAAAACACCGTCACATTATTGAAACTGGGCGCTCTCTTCTCTTGTCTGCCTCTGTTCCTCGTGAGTTTTGGGGAGAAGCTGTCTTTACTGCTACTTATGTTATCAATAGAATTCTATCATCTGTCACTTCTGGATTGTCTCCTTTTGAAAAATTGTATGGTTATACTCCTAATTATTCTGTATTGAAAGTGTTTGGTTCTACTTGTTTTGTTCTTCGTCCTCATGTAGAACGTAATAAATTATCCTCTCGTTCATCAATTTGTGATTTTCTTGGTTATAGTGAATGTCAAAAGGGATATCGTTGTTATGATCCCAGTGCACAAAAACACTATGTCTCACGTCATGTAGTATTTCTTGAATATATTCCATTCTATTCTATTCCTTCTACCTCTCACAATCTTACAAAGACAGATATCATCCACATTGATCCATTTCATGCAACTTCAGATACTGTATCTCCTTTACTGATTCATGAGCCAAATAATTCTAGCACAGAGTCTTGCAGGGTTGATGCTAGTAGATCTGCTGATCCAGGTACTTCTTTTGATAATATCTCATCTGCTCCTACTGCTTCTCCAGAATCTTCTGTGATTGTGGATCATCCTCCTGCATCTTCACCTCCACCATCTCGTTATCCTCATCGTAATCGTAAGTCCACTCACTTGCCAGACTTTGTTTATTCTAATTACTCAAATAGTTTTGCTTCTTTCTTAACTTCTATTCACAATCTGTCTGAGCCATCTTCCTATCAAGAGGCTGTTCTTGATCCTCTTTGGCAGCAAGCTATGGCAGAAGAACTTTCTGCATTACAGAAGACAGATACTTGGGATCTTGTCTCTCTTCCTCCAACAAAAACTGCTGTTGGTTCTCGATGGGTATATAAAATCAAAACCAAGTCTGATGGGTCTGTTGAACGATATAAAGCTCGTTTGGTTGCTAAGGGGTTTTCTCAACAGTATGGTATGGATTATGCTGAAACTTTTGCCCCGGTTGCCAAAATAACTACCATTCGCACTCTTATAGCAGTTGCTTCTGTTCGTCGATGGCATATATCCCAAATGGATGTTAAAAATGCCTTCTTGAATGGTGATCTTCAAGAAGAAGTTTACATGGTTCCTCCACCAGGTGTTCCACATAATCCTGGTGAAGTCTGCAAATTAAAGAAGGCTCTCTATGGTCTCAAACAAGCTCCTCGAGCTTGGTTTGAAAAATTCTCCATTGTGATTACATCTCTTGGTTTTCATTCTAGTTCACATGATTCTGCCTTATTTTTAAGGTGCACTTCTCATGAAAGTATTTTGCTCTCTTTGTATGTTGATGATATGATTATTACCGGAGATGATGTTAGTGGGATTGCAGAGTTGAAAATGAAATTAGCCAAACAATTTGAGATGAAAGATTTAGACACCCTTCGGTACTTTTTAGGGATTGAAGTTGCTCACTCTCCTAGAGGTTTTCTTTTGTCTCAATCTAAATACATTGCCAGTATTCTTGATCAAGCTCGTCTTACTGATAATCGGACAGCTGACACACCTCTTGAGCTTAATGCTAAGTATACTACATCCGACGGTATTCCTTTGTCGGATTCCACCTTGTATCGTACTATTGTTGGCAGTTTGGTATATCTCACTATCACCAGACCTGATATTGCTTATGCTGTACATGTCGTCAGTCAATTTGTTGCTTCTCCCACTTCGGTTCATTGGGCAGCTGTCATTCGTATTCTTCGTTATCTTCGTGGCTCTCAATTTCGGAGTCTTCTATTTCCTTCTTCTTCATCTTTAGAATTGCGTGCATACTCAGATGCTGATTGGGCTGGTGATACTAAGGATCTTAAGTCTACTACCGGGTTTTGTATTTTTCTAGGAGATTCTCTTATCTCCTGGAAGAGTAAAAAACAGGATATTGTCTCTCGCTCTTCCACTGAAACTGAGTATCGTGCTATGGCCTCAACCACTGCAGAAATAATTTGGTTGCGTTGGCTACTTGCAGATATGGGTGTATCTCTCTCTGGTGCGACTCCAATGTACCGTGATAACATGAGTGCCATTCAGATTACACACAACTCCGTCTTTCATGAGCGCACCAAGCATATTGAGATTGATTGTCACTTCACTCGACATTATTTTCAAAATGGCACTATTACTTTACCTTTTGTGTCATCATCTCTACAGATTGCAGATTTGTTTACCAAGTCACATCCTTTCTCACGCTTTCGTTTTCTCACTAGCAAACTCTCGCTGCTCTCTCCTGATGCATCGTGAGTTTGAGGGGGGATGCTAGATATATTTAGATATATTTAGTCATAAGGATAGATTAGTCATTTTCCTACTTGTAGTATATATATGTTTGTAATACCCTAGCCGCAACCAAGCTGCTTCTTTTGAATAATGCTTTCATCCGTCAATTACATTTCATTATGAATGAATTCTCTATGTGTTGTTCTCCTTCTTTGTTTTCTAAATATGCAAATCTTGACATAAATCTTGACAATCCTAATATTGGAAGAGGGGGGGGAGGGGTGGGGGGGGGGGGGTGGAATTTTGCGCAATCATAATGGTGATATGATAACAGCTTTGGCTTGCAGAATGCACGAGCTTACAGGCTGAATGCACAGTGCACACTACTTTATCGCATTAAACTGTGCTTAGCGAACCATATTTTTTTTATTTATGGTTGAAGCGAATTCGCTTATTTTAATACAATCATTGCAGAAAATGTGAAAATATCCATATAATATAACTAGAGATATCCAAATGATTTGAAAACTGATGCCAAATGCAAAATTTCAGCATTGCTTGAAGCAAATAGTTTGACAACCAGTTTAATAAAGTATGGATGACAACTAGCTAGCATCATCTACATCTACTGTTTTAAGTTGGAGACAGAAATTCCAGTTATAACTAGAGGATATATTAGAGTTGATAAAATAGGATTTCCTTCATTTAGAAAATGTAAATAATTTAACTCCATCTTTTATAGTATTGTGGATGACTATATACTTTTATAGGGTGACATCCTCTAGCCCCTCTCATATACTCTAAATATTTCGTAGTTGGAATGAGAAGTAATTTTTAACAATGTTAATTTATAAAATTGAGATTGGTATTCTTCCCGGGGTTTGCGGATTAAAAAAAATCAGTGACATTATTAGTCTCTAATGATTTTACTGGACTCCATCTAATTTGCAAATTTCAATTTGATCACAAATTTGATCAGTCAATTTTCTTATATTGATCACAAATTAAAATTTTGAAAATCATATTGGATCGAACGAAATCATTAAAAATAAAAATGTTACTACTTAAAACTTAAAAAACCAATATTATTTTTTTTCCTTTCTTATTTGTCGAACTTATATCTAACCCTTGGCCTACAGGAGCCTTCATAGGTGCTCTTGCTATAATGCAGTCGCGTCGTTAATAATCAAGTTGTTATACCGCTACGTGAAATCGATCGTATAAATCATATTTTGCATCACTTTAATTTGTGGCATGCTAGTACTTTTGAAGGTTGTGCATTAATAAGTTGACCTAGCTACCATATCTATCAGGAACAACATCAAAACAATAGTTGATAAAATCACGATCCATATTTTTATAACATTCCTTTGTGTCGCATAATTTCCATTAATCATTTTTCAGATTTATGGTATTGGCTTCTAAAAATAAATTGCCCACAAGGTTTGCTGAATGTTTCTTATGTCTTAATTTACCTAAACTAACATGTTGATGTCAGAATAATATCTTATATCAGTTTCGTAAGAACTTATAACGTAATTAATAAAATTTTGGGTTACTTCACTCATTGCCAGTGAATGCACAAGGATTTTTTAGCAATTGAATCATAACTATTATTTATAAAGCCCGTCAACATTCAAATGACTTCAATTTTTTCTCAACTAAAAGGTGAATATGATTTTAATTTTTAATTTTGAAAAAGTTTCATTTTAATCCTTCAACTTTGTTTTATTATATAAATATTCTTAATTCATTTTTTTATCCTACTGACAAGTAGTTTTGTTTGTCATGTGATGCTGCTTAATTTTCAAATTGACATTGTTTAGTATCACATAACGAACATTATTACTTATTGTATAGATGAAATGAGTTAGAAGATTAGTTGTATGAAAAAAAAATCTAAATTAAAAAATCTAAATAAAATCTTTTCAAAATGAATGACCAAAATATACTTATTCCCAACTGTGAAGGGACTATTAGAATCATTTACCTTTAAAAATAATTAATTTTTTGCACTAATAGTTAAAAGAACTCAGTGCGTGTAATATATCTATGAAATTATACTTAATTCATTTTCTATCTTACTAACAACTAGGGTAGTTTGCCATATATAGCGCTATATATGTAAATGACACTGTTTAGTGTCACGTAAAATTCATAGATTAAAATAAAAGTTTTTCAATATCAATGATCAAAACCATACTTAATTCCAATTGCTGAGCAACTATCAGAGTCATTTACCCATTTTTTTTTGTGCTAATAGTTAAAAGAACTCGGTGCATGTAATATATCTACGAGATGATACTTACCAGGAAGAGGAGTGGCATCCACTAAGGTATCAACTCCGACATGCTCACAGGCTTTGCAATAAACGTATCCATGGACAGCCAAATGCGTGTTATTGGCGAATTTCGGCTGTTCTATTGCGCTTTTAACGTCAGATCCATTGCCAAAGACTACTTTAACGGAAATGAAAGATAAATTCAATAGGATCAAAAGAGCATTTGATGGAATGAAAGCCATTTTTGTTTTTGTGTAGAGAAAATGTTATGATGACCTGAATTTATAGGGTTTTCATCAAGTTTGAAAAAAGTCCAGCCTGCAGTGCGCTGCATTACTATTAAGAAAAACACAATGGATAAAATTGTGAATGAAGGGATATAATCTTTCATTTGCATTCCAGAATTCAGAAACAAAGTAACACAAGAAAACAACCAAAAATTTGTTTTTCTTTCTTTCCTTTTAATTGACTGTCAAACTTCCCAATCACACAATTAGACTTCATGTTTGTTTCATTGCTTTTGGATCAGTGCCAAACTGTCGGTAATTTGACGATCAGATTCAGCAATCTTTCAATAAGACTTCTTGTTTTTTTCTTTGTTTTTGGTTCGGAGGCAAGCGGTCGGTAGAATGACTAAGAATCTCAAGTATATGCCGATAATTGAACAAAAGCTGAATATATAGAACAAGAAATGTTGAAAGAAGATGATAGAGTTTTTTTTTTTTTAATTCAAGTAATTAATACAAGGAATAGTAGTTTAGATAATTAGTTTTAATTTTGAATTATATTTTTTTATTTGCATAATAAAAAGATATTCTTATTACTGTTTAAATTTAATTTATATGCATTTTTATATTTCCACTTAATTTGTATATTGAGATGTACTTAATTTTCTTTTCGACTTAAATAGAAAATGAGGGAGACAAGTTCTAAATTACATTTTTTTCCCTTCACTATTTAATTTTTTTTAATATTTATAACTTATATGACGAGCGAGATGAGTATGAACAAAAAATGAGAATGGTAGAAATGAAAATAGTAAAATTCATTTGTTAACAAACTAGACTAGATATAATAAATAATAAATATATTAAAAAGAAAGTGAGGGTAATTCTAACAAATAAAAAAATGCAAAAAACATACTTAAAACAGTTTGAGCATATAGGTAAAAGGAGAATGTGGAGACTTGAAAAGAATTAGGAAAAAAATATTAAAAAGGTGGTATATTTAAACATAAATGAAAATAAATATGTAAATAAAATCAATGACGAAATGACTTTACATAGTAAAATAAAGTCTAGTATTTGTTTTTTACAACTTATAAGAATAAAATAATTCAATTACAAAATATTTTGAATTTTAAATTTCAACAAAGAATTGTAAACAAAAAGTTTGGAACTAGAAATTTTGGGAACGAGTACTAGAACGTAGAATATAATTCCAATTCCAGTTTTACCATATTGTAAAATCGGAATGGTCAGTTTCGAAGCTGTAATTAATTGGAGGTTCCGAAATTATCCGTACCACCAAGTGAAGCTGGCATAATAAAGGCACCAAAAACTTGACCTCTTGATAAAATGCAAGTTTGCTAATCTTCATAAATATTTTATGTAAATGATTTCGATGATCCCTTTTAGAGGTAAGTATTGTTTCGGTCGATAATTTTAAAAAGCTATATTTTAATTTTTTAATTTGAATTTTATAATAGAAGTAGGGCTCAAATTATTTTCAATTCATTTGACATAGTTTAACATTTAAAACGATATCACTTTTGTGGCATATGATTAATGACCATAGTTGTCAAATGCATGAAAATTAAGTTAAAGGACTATTTGACTAGCAAAATAACACAGAACATATTCGTGGAAGAAACACGTTCTTTACAAAGAACACAAAAGAATAAAAATTCTGCAGGTTTATTTAAAACTAAGGCATACAAAGGTTTACATAGAATTAATAACCCTAGTTCTAATTAAGAAATAAAATAATTATCTAATTAGGAAATTATAGAAAAAGATAACTAAGAAAACAAAATAAACCCAAAAGAACTTGGGTCTAAAAAGGTTTTGTAAAGACCCGATTTTATCCCACATCAGTCTCCTACACTTAAAAAGAACTCGCCTCGAGTGATATGGATATAAATGCCTCTTTTTTTAATCAACACCTTCACCATCACATGCTTTAATTCCCTTTGAAATTTCTTTTGACGTGTGGAATTTATATTTAATTTTCTTCTTCCCAAGAGAAATTTTGTAACTTGCAAAAATCTCGAAACATACAAAAATAATTTTGATTGGAACTTCTTTGTCAAAAAAACTTCCACTTTCACGTATGTTGCGCTAACATATGATCACTAATATAATTTTCGAAATATATGAAATCACCAATTTTAACAATCTGTTTCATATTATTTAACCCAGTCCCATTGTTTTTGGAAAAATTAACCAAATCAATAAGTTTAACTTTTCATGTCGAATCTTTAGCCATCTTTCCTCTTACCATATCTATGGTAATTCCCTTTTTCTCCTAAACCATATCTATAGTTTCTTTTTCTTCTCTAATCATGTATATGATTTCCTCTCTTTCTTTATCAAAAAAATCATCAATTATTTTTCCTTCTTGATTTACAATTTCTTTCTCTTCACCAAATAATTCAAATAATTTAGAACTTTCAAACAAATCAAAATTCTCATAAGCTAAATTATTTTTGACAAACATACCATGAGACGAATCATTCTCGTTGGGTAAATTCCTTCGATATTGCTGGAGTAATGTTGGATTGACTTGAGTGTGTTGAGCGATTCTCCTGACACCATTTTCGCCAGCTCTATTGCCTTGCCTAATATGCACTGCTTTCAAATTCGCTTCTATACGATCCCAAGTTGCTTCTATACGATCCCAAGTTACTTCTATACAATCAATATGAACATGCATGGCTCGAATCTCTTTGAACACGTCAGAAAGAGTCACATCTTCTTCGATTGGATTGGTTATCACAAACAAAGAGAAACCTTGGTCTCTGATACCACCTAACGTGGGACAGATTTGTGGAAGAAACACATGCGTCACAAAAAACACAAAAAACACAAATTCCGTAGAATTTGAAGGATATTGAAAATATCAAAATCTGAATAATCTGAATTGTCTATCTTAAAACTAAGGCATACAAAGGTTTATATAGAACTAATAACCCTAATTCTAATTAGGGAATAAAATAATTAAGTATCTAATTAGGAAATTATAGAAAAAGTTAACTAAGAAAACAAAATAAAGCTAAAAGAATTTGGGTCTAAAAAGGTTTCGTCAAAACTCGATCTTGTCCCACATCAATCCCCTCCACTTGAAAAGAACTCGCCTGGAGTGATATAGGTATAAAGAGCTCTTTTTGAATCAACACCTTCACCATCACATGCTTAAATTCCCTTTGAATTTTCCTTTTTCGTGTGGAATTTATATTTAATTTTCTTCTTCCCATGAGAAATCTTGTAATTTGTAAAAATCTCGTAACATGCAAAAAAAAATTCGATTCGATCTTCTTTGTCAAAAAGCTTCCACTTCCACAAATGCTGCGCTAACACAAGATCACTAATATAATTTCCAAAATATAAGAAATCACCAATTTTAACAATCTGTTTCATATTATTTAACCCAGTCCCATTGTTTTTGGAAAAATCAACCAAATCAATAAGTTTAACTTTTCATGTCGAATCTTTAGCCATCTTTCCTCTTACCATATCTATGGTAATTCCCTTTTTCTCCTAAACCATATCTATGGTTTCTTTTTCTTCTCTAATCATGTATATGATTTCCTCTCTTTCTTTATCAAAAAAATCATCAATTATTTTTCCTTCTTGATTTACAATTTCTTTCTCTTCACCAAATAATTCAGATAATTTAGAACTTTCAAACAAATCAAAATTCTCATAAGCTAAATTATTTTTGACAAACATACCACAAGACGAATCATTCTCGTTGGGTAAATTCCTTCGATATTGCTGGAGTAATGTTGGATTGACTTGAGTGTGTTGAGCGATTCTCCTGACACCATTTTCGCCAGCTCTATTGCCTTGCTTAATATGCACTGCTTTCAAATTCGCTTCTATACTATCCCAAGTTGCTTCTATACGATCCCAAGTTACTTCTATACGATCAATATGAACATGCATGGCTCGAATCTCTTTGAACACGTCAGAAAGAGTTACATCTTCTTCGATTGGATTGGTTATGACAAACAAAGAGAAACCTTGGTCTCTGATACCACCTAACGCGGGACAGATTTGTGGAAGAAACACATGCGTCACAAAAAACACAAATTCCGTAGAATTTGAAGGATATTGAAAATATCAAAATCTGAATAATCTGAATTGTCTATCTTAAAACTAAGGCATACAAAGGTTTATATAGAACTAATAACCCTAATTCTAATTAGGGAATAAAATAATTAAGTATCTAATTAGGAAATTATAGAAAACGTTAACTAAGAAAACAAAATAAAGCTAAAAGAATTTGGGTCTAAAAAGATTTCGTCAAAACTCGATCTTGTCCCACATCAATCCCCTCCACTTGAAAAGAACTCGCCTCGAGTAATATAGGTATAAAGACCTCTTTTTGAATCAACACCTTCACCATCACATGCTTAAATTCCCTTTGAATTTTCCTTTTTCGTGTGGAATTTATATTTAATTTTCTTCTTCCCGAGAGAAATCTTGTAATTTGTAAAAATCTCGTAACATGCAAAAAAAAATTCGATTCGATCTTCTTTGTCAAAAAGCTTCCACTTCCACAAATGCTGCGCTAACACAAGATCACTAATATAATTTCCAAAATATAAGAAATCACCAATTTTAACAATCTGTTTCATATTATTTAACCCAGTCCCATTGTTTTTGGAAAAATCAACCAAATCAATAAGTTTAACTTTTCATGTCGAATCTTTAGCCATCTTTCCTCTTACCATATCTATGGTAATTCCCTTTTTCTCCTAAACCATATCTATGGTTTCTTTTTCTTCTCTAATCATGTATATGATTTCCTCTCTTTCTTTATCAAAAAAATCATCAATTATTTTTCCTTCTTGATTTACAATTTCTTTCTCTTCACCAAATAATTCAGATAATTTAGAACTTTCAAACAAATCAAAATTCTCATAAGCTAAATTATTTTTGACAAACATACCACAAGACGAATCATTCTCGTTGGGTAAATTCCTTCGATATTGCTGGAGTAATGTTGGATTGACTTGAGTGTGTTGAGCGATTCTCCTGACACCATTTTCGCCAGCTCTATTGCCTTGCTTAATATGCACTGCTTTCAAATTCGCTTCTATACTATCCCAAGTTGCTTCTATACGATCCCAAGTTACTTCTATACGATCAATATGAACATGCATGGCTCGAATCTCTTTGAACACGTCAGAAAGAGTTACATCTTCTTCGATTGGATTGGTTATGACAAACAAAGAGAAACCTTGGTCTCTGATACCACCTAACGCGGGACAGATTTGTGGAAGAAACACATGCGTCACAAAAAACACAAATTCCGTAGAATTTGAAGGATATTGAAAATATCAAAATCTGAATAATCTGAATTGTCTATCTTAAAACTAAGGCATACAAAGGTTTATATAGAACTAATAACCCTAATTCTAATTAGGGAATAAAATAATTAAGTATCTAATTAGGAAATTATAGAAAACGTTAACTAAGAAAACAAAATAAAGCTAAAAGAATTTGGGTCTAAAAAGATTTCGTCAAAACTCGATCTTGTCCCACATCAATCCCCTCCACTTGAAAAGAACTCGCCTCGAGTAATATAGGTATAAAGACCTCTTTTTGAATCAACACCTTCACCATCACATGCTTAAATTCCCTTTGAATTTTCCTTTTTCGTGTGGAATTTATATTTAATTTTCTTCTTCCCGAGAGAAATCTTGTAATTTGTAAAAATCTCGTAACATGCAAAAATAATTTCGATTGGATTTTCTTTGTCAAAAACCTTCCACTTCCACAAATGCTGCGCTAACACAAGATCACTAATATAATTTCCAGAATATATGAAATCACCAATTTTAACAATCTGTTTCATATTATTTAACCCAATCTCATTGTTTATGGAAAAATCAACCAAATCAATAAGTTTAACTTTCCGTGTCGAATCTTTAGCCATCTTTCCTCTTATCATATCTATGGTAATTTCCTTTTTTTCCTCAACCATATCTATATTTTCCTTTTCTTCTCCAATCATATATATGATTTCCTCTCTTTCTTTGTCAAGAAAATCATCAACTATTTTTTCTTCTTAATTTGCAATTTCTTTCTCTTCACCAAATAATTCAGATAGTTTAGAATTTCAAGCAAATCAAATTTTTCATAAGCTGAATTATTTTCGACAAACATACCATAAGACGAATCATTCTCGTTGGATAAATTCCTCCGAGTTTGTTGGTTTAATATTGGATTGACTTGAGGGTGTTGAGCGATTCTCCTGACACCATCTTCGCCAGCTCTATTGCCCAACTTAACATGCACTGCTTGCAAATTCACTTTTAGACGATGCCAAGTTGCTTCTATCCGATCAATATGAACATGCATGGCTCGAATCTCTCTGAGCAAATCAGAAAGAGTCACGTCTTCTCCAGTTGGATTAATCATCACAAACAAGGTGAAATCTTGGTCTCTTATATCACCTAACGCGAGACAGATTCGTGGAAGAAATACGTTCTTCACAAAGAACACAAATTCTAATTAGAAAATAAAATAACTAAGTATCTAATTAAGAAATTATAGAAAAATGTAACTAAGAAAACAAAATAAATCTAAAAACACTTGGGTTTAAAAAGGTTTCGTCAAGACCCGATCTTGTCCCACATCACAAAATCTAAATTGAGGGATTAAAATGTAACTTTTTTTAATATTGAGGACAAAATGATACCTACCCCTAAATTGAGGGAGTATTAAGGTTATTCACCCAATATTTTAAACAAATCCATAATTTGTTTAATTTTTGAATCAATCAAAAAAATAATATTTTGGTGTTGCAGATCTAATATAGGAGTTGGGATCTTCTGTCCAAAATTATCTCTGTCTTATTATGTCCAAGATTAAACTACGTTGTAGGTTCACTTATTCCTTATTTAGGGTTTAATAATTGTAAAGTGATTTTAGTGATATTTATGCTTTTAGTCCCTTAGTTTTAGTTAAACTACATCATTTTCGATATTAGACAGAACAGAACAGAGATAATCTTGGATAGAGGATCTGATCTCCTAATATAGTGGTGTTGCAGATCTAATATTTTCTTGTTGTTGCGGGACAGAATAAGTGTTTTTATTGTTTTGTAGAACTTCAATTTTTTTCAATAAGGATGAGTTGAAAAAATATGATAATTATTAGTTAGCATTTAAGTATTTTAGATTAGTTTTTTTACAAATAAATGTATGTGGTCATCAAGTGTTCAGTTAGGATTAGGATGTGATATGTCAACTAACTGATTGATATGATATTGTTATTTTTGCGTCAATGAACAACGGATATTGATTAGTGTGGATTGCTTATTTGCCAGATCTTTATTTTTAGTAATTAATTTCGGTATTTTGACATTTATTAATTTCGTTCATTAATTTATTTTAATTGTTTTAATTATTTAGCTTTTATTCGTATTATTTTTAATTTTAATTGTTGTGAAATAAATTGCAAATTAACTAATTTAGAAGATTTGTTGTTCCTCGTGGGATCGACCTTACTTTCACTGCACAATTGTTAAACTTTTAGAGTAAGAATTAATTTTGGTACAAAACGACACACCAAAATTTTGGCACCGTTGTCGGGGAACGACATTATTTTTTTTTAATTAATTTGTTTTATTCTTTGGTTTATGTTCAGATCTTCTAATCCTGATTTGCTTTTTGATCCAGAAATCAAAAATTAACTACAGACCTTCCTGCATTGTTTTACCATAACTTGCAACTGATTATGAATTGAAAGCATCATTTTTGAATTTATTGCCTAAATTTAATGGAGATGTTGAGGAGATCCTCATTGTTTTTTGCATGACTTTATTAAAGTTTATGAAACTGTGAACAATAGAGGAGTCTCACAAGAATACATTAAACTAACTAGTTTTTTATGGTCTTTGACTGGAAATGCTAGTGCTTGGTTTAAAACTATCACTCCTAGATCCATTACATCATGGGATGGCATGCAAAGGTTATTCCTGATGAATTATTTCTCAGCTTCTAAGATTGCATTTGGTAGAAAGGAAATTGTAGGCATTAAACAGGAATATGATGAGTCTTTAACAGCATACTAGAATAGATTTAAGCGATTGTGTGAAGGTTGTCCTCAACATCAAATCTCTGACGAACTTTTAATTCAATATTTTTATGAAGGTTTGCAACCAGAGGAGAAAAGAACTTTTGATGCGTCAAATGGTGGAGTTTTCATGGATAATAGCACAACCCAAGCCACAAACTTGATTGCAAAAACTTGTGAATCCTGCCAACAGTACCAGCCTTTGCGTCGCTTAACAAAGCAAGTTGGAGAAATCTCCAGCTCTTCTATTGAGAGCAAACTGGAAGCTTTGACAGCAAGTGTAGAAAAATTGATCAATACAAGGGGTACAGTTCAGATGGAAACCGTTTGTACAATTTGCAAAAGTTCTACCGATACAACTAATCAATGCCAAATGACTCAAGAAGAACTTGATGCCAAGGTTAATGCTGTGAAAAATTATCCACAACGGCGCTACGATCCATATGACAGCACTTTTAATCCAGGGTGGAAAGACCATCCTAACTTGAGCTACAGGAATCGAGCTCCAAAACAAAATCCACCACAACAGCAAGCTCAACAACAAACCCAGCTGAGACCAACAGCATCATCTTCTCAATCAAATCCCAGCTTTATAGCTACCACAAGGTCAGGAGTTCCTCTTGAAGATATGATTGTTAAAGCTACTTCTGTGACTTTAATGCAGAATACGCAAGTCCAAAATCAAGGAGAATTCCAAAAATTTCAGCAAGAAACAAGGGTAGCCATAACTGGGTTAAGTACTCAAATGACCCAAATGGCAAAGCACTTCAATGAAATATAAGGTCCCCAAGGGAAATTGCCATCTCAAGTGCAGATCAATCCATCCGAAAACAGTGGGAAACAACTTGAAGGGCCAGTCGTCAAGGTCACATCTGAATAACAGAAAAATTCATTCGCGTCATTCGACCAAATGACGCATGCACAGAAATCTGAGGTACATTCTAAATTGAATTTTTCTACTTCTGAGATTAAGATACCTCTCCCTTTTCCAAATAGTTTGAAAAGGAATGCCAAAGATGAGGATTTGGATGACATGTTGACCATCTTTAGCAAGATTGAAATCAATATGCCTTTTCTAAACACAATTCGAAGGATGCCAAAGTGTGCCAAATTCTTGAAGGATTTCATTGCAAGAAAAATTCAGCATCCCAAAAAGGAAAAAGTCATTGTGGGGGAAACTGTTTCGGCTGTAATACAACAAAAGCTTCCTCCTAAATGCAAGGACCTAGGAATGTTTTCTATCCCATGTGTTATTGGAGATAAAAAAATTGAAAAATGCATGTTGGGTTTAGGTGCTTCCATTAATGTCATGCCACTCTCCATATATCAAGGTTTGAATATTGGCCCATTAGCTGAAACACAAATAGTTATCTAATTAGCTGATAGGTCCTTATCTTATCCATTGGGGGTTCTTGAAAATATTTTGGTTAAAGTCAATGGTTTTATATACCCAACTAATTTTTATGTATTAGACATGGAAAATTCTCATGAAAGGAATTTGGATGTATTATTGTTGGGTAGACCATTCATGAAAACTGCAAAAACTAAGATTGATGTGGATAAAGGAACACTTACATGTGAATTCAATGGAGAATATTTAACTTTTAATATTTTCGATACTATGAAATATCCCATTGATGTAGAATATGTTCATTCAATTGACGTGTTTGAGTCCTTAGTCTAAGAGCATCTTGAGACTGAACTTGTGCAGGATAAGTTGGAGGCTGTTGTCACAAGAAGTGTGAATGAAACAGAGGTCAAAGATCTAGAGAATAATGAAGTGCAAGATGCCATTATGTCCTTACATTCTCTAGAGGAATATCCAATCAAAACAGAAACTCGCTGTTTTCCCAAACATGATTCATTTGATAAGCTTTTACCTTCTATTATTGAACCTCCTATTCATAAAATTAAACTAGTCCCCAACAATTTGCAATATGTGGATTCAGGTGTTGGAGAGACATTATCAGTCATCATTCTTAAGCAACTCACACAAATCCAAGAATAAAAATTGCTCCGAATTCTTCGAGAACATAAGAAAGGAATTGGGTGGACCCTTGCTGATACAAATGGTATAAGCCCTGCAGTTGGCATGCACCAAAACATACTCAAAACAAATGCCCAACCGGGACGAGACTCAACATAAAAACTCAACGCGAACAAGAATGCAGTAGTTATCAAGGAAATACTCAAGTTGCTTGAAGTAGATTTCATTTTTCCAATCTCGAATAGTAAGAGGTCTAAGCTGCATTTGATGGGTGGTAAATTGCAGTCCAAGAGAATTAGACATTTTCATGTGATTGCTAGTTGCTCAAACGGGACCATTGAAATCAAAGGAATTAATACTGTGAAGATTTTTGAGGTCCTTGGGAAAAGGCTTAAACTATGCTATGAATCTGAGTCATCTGCAGTGGTAAAAGAGTTTCAGGTTTCTATACCAACCTACTAATTGGGTGACGCATGTCTAGTCTAGGACTTAAAACAATGACGCTTGTTAGGAGGCAACCCAGTTTTAAATTTTATTTTATTTTATTTATTTTTTTAGTTATCTATTTAATTTTCTTGTCAGTTAATAAAGTTTCTTCTTGTTCCATATTTATGTAGCAGTCATGGCCTATCTATGGAGATGATTTTATTGTAGTAATGGAGTGGGTGAGCTACAAAAATGGGAAAGTGGAGACAAAGCTTTTAAAATAGGAATTTGGGCCCATCAGACTTGCATTATTTTATTAAGAGGCCCACTAATTTTCTACACAAAAGAGCCCAAGTGGTCCCAATTCCCTTACTTATCCTTTTCTCAAACCTTTGACCATCATCATCTTTTTCTCCTCCTTCTTTCCACAGCCACACCCATTATCTTCTTCATTCTATCAGGCTGCCATTCGTGCTTCCATCTTCGCCATTAAAGACCACTACAATGGTAAATATGAAGTTTGCTTCCCCTCTTCTACTGGAACTTCCAACTTCACTAGAGGATTCTTCACCGACCACTCTGTCGACAGCGGCAGAAGAGACACCACCTCCACAGCCGGCAACAGGCGTAAGCTGGCTGCCATTCTTCAAATCCTGCAGGATCATTTGCACCTACCGCAACCCCCACAATAATCAGGCTGTTCCTTTTCCCTCTTTTGTTTTTGTGTTTTTCTGATTTATTTTGATTTGGTTATTTTCTATTTTCTGTTTTAGTATTTTACCTTCTCTCATTTGGACATGTTAATATTTAAGTGTGGGGAGGATGTTATATGTGTTGTTTTTAGTGTAGTTATTTAATGAAAAAAAACAAAAAAAAACATGAAAATTTTCACAAAAACAGTTTATTTTTATTTTCAGTTTGTGATTTGTGTTGAACTGTTTCACTTTATAAACATTGTCTGGCCAAACCAAATGTTATTAAAACTTGCTTAGTTTAATATGATGGTTTTTGCATAATCTTGAATGATTCCAAGTATGAAGAATATAATTTTTGAGTTTTATTTGCCCACTAAAAGTGAGGATTTTGAGCCTAAGCACACAATACCACTCTGTTGGTACTTGAATGATTAAATCTTTGATGAGTAAGAATTGTGCATGGTTGACTTATGGAGTTTGCTTTGTTGTGCATGGATATCATGTGTTGAAATTGAACTTGAATATGAGAAAGGCACCTAGGATTTCACCCTTTTTGACTTTATTTTTCATTCCTACCTTAATTGACCCTTAGATAACCCCGTTGAGCCTTTGAAGTTTCTTTGTGTTTTAAACCACTTAAAGTTACACCTAAGACCCATTTTGGCTTTCTTTTGGCCCTAAGGTGTGAGTGACTGAGTTCTATGTGGTTTGACTTCCCCTTGGCTTAACAGAAGAGGATTGCATGTCTCAAGTTTCTATGTATTAAGTAATTCCAATATGAACTATTGAAGTTAAATATTGGCATATGTTGTTCAACCACACAGCACTAGACAGAAGAAAAAGAAAGAAAATCTACAGAATATTGTTAGTGCTGTTTGCCTTAGCTAGGCAGAAAAAAAGGAAAAAAATGAAAAGTGATCTGAAAAGAAAAAAAAAAGAGAAAAAAATGTGTGAAAAACACAAGAAAAAAACATGTGATCACTGTGCTGAAATTACTTTGGAATGTTTGAAGATTAAAAGGTTGAGACATGATGCAAGATAAGTGTGGGGAAGTTTTAATCTGTATTGCTTACACTTTAGTTTTATTTTTTGCCTTTTAACCATCCTAAATCCCACCTTAATTACCCTAGCCCCATTACAACCATTTGAAAGACTTTTTGATTCATGTTTAGTTTCGATATTATGATTATCTGTTGACATATTTGCAAACTTGTTGTAAGTTTCCATGCACAATTTAATGAGTGGCCTGACCCAATTATATACATCAATGAGTGCTTGAGTGATCCTGTGAGTACCCAGAAATTTG
Source organism: Ophiorrhiza pumila (assembly GCA_016586305.1). Classification (NCBI taxonomy): domain Eukaryota; kingdom Viridiplantae; phylum Streptophyta; class Magnoliopsida; order Gentianales; family Rubiaceae; genus Ophiorrhiza; species Ophiorrhiza pumila. The sequence continues at coordinate 25,002,268 of BLIW01000003.1, read as the reverse complement.
GATTTTGATTTGGATGACTTGATTATGTGAGAACAAATTACTTGAACTGAGCATGCATTTTTGAAACAGTTTCTTTTCAGTTTGGTCGGATTAGTGCTTATATTAGTGAAGTGGTTTGGTTAGTTTGTGCCTAGGTGTTAGTTATTTTATGTAAATGCTGAGGGACCAGTATCATCTAAGTGTTGGGATATTTGATGAGCATAGAATTATTCATATTTTTATGCACACTTTAATGTATTTGATGGAATAAAATCTGCACTTAATTGGTATATTTGTTGCAGAATTTAGAAGATTTCCGTGCAAGGTATATAGAGGAGATAAAGATGGAATTGAGAGATTTTTGGAGGATTTGAAGGGTTGAAGATAAGAGTGAAGAGTTGGCAAAGCAAGAGGCTTATGGGAAGTTACCAAAAGGATAGAAGATTTGAATTTGGAAATTGATTTTTGTGGATAGTTGAAGCCGTGTGTGGCTTATTTTGAATTTGGAAACAAGATCTCTTTCTTTAGTTGAATTAGGAAGCTTTATTTTCACTCCTATATAGAGGAGTATAGTGCGTAGGGTAAAGGAGATATTTTCAACATTTTTTAGGCAGTTTTTCTCCTTTGTTAATTTTCTGCAGAGCCGCTGCCCAGTTTGCAACTGAATTAGCAGTTCGGCGTCTGGGTGGTTTGATATTTCTATCTTAATTAAGTTTTTACTTCTTTAATTTATTATTGTTATTAGTTCTTATTATGTTTAGTGAGTAGTTCTTTATCTGGCGGGTAAGTAGAGAAGTACTAATCATGAATAAGTTGTGAGACCCAATTGTTCTTAAGAATAATTTCATAATTAATTCCGTGAGTTTTCTGTGTTTAGCGATAATTACCTTTATTGATTAAAGCCTGATCAACTTTAATAAATTTTGGTAGAGCCAATTAATCCCTAGTTAAATCACTGGATTTAAATAGTACGATTAATTAGTGGCAAAGTTACTGTCTAGGTAGACGGAAACAATCGGTTAACAAATTGTTATATGCAGATCATAATATGATTTGTTAGAGTTAGGTCCTTCTCCAACTTAATGCTTTTGTAAAATTGAACTTGGTGATCGGCTGATTCCGGCCAGGTTGTGTTATGCATAGGAAAATAGTTGATTAAGCAGATACTTGTCAACTATCGAATAGTTAAGGAAGGATTAGGATATGTCAGAGCTGATTCTCAGTATCCTATAACTAACTGATTGATATGATATTATTATTTTTGCGTCAATGAACAACGGATATTGATTAGTGTGGATTGCTTATTTGCTAGATCTTTATTTTTAGTAATTAATTTCTGTATTTTGATATTTATTAATTTCGTTCATTAATTTATTTTAATTATTTTAATTATTTAGTTTTTATTCGTATTATTTTTAATTTTAATTGTTGTGATATAAATTGCAAATTAACTAATTTAGAAGATTTGTTGTTCCTCGTGGAATCGGCCTTACTCTCACTGCACTATTATTAAACTTTTAGAGTAAGAATTAATTTTGGTACACAACGACACACTATTTTACTTTGAAATTCAAAAGTAAGGTTTTGGAGGTGTTTAAAGAGGCTCATAGTAAAGTGGAAAGAAAGATTGACAAGCAATTGAAGTGTTCGTGCTAATAATGGTACTAAATGCAGAGGACCATTAGAGAGAGAGTGTAATAACCAATCCAAAAAGAAGAATTCAATTTCATAACTAGTTAAATTCTACCAACCAATCGATTCCCTATTTTACACAAATAAACAATTGAAAATAAATTCATGTAATTCAATCACAATTCATAATTAGTTTAGAATTAAAATTAATTAAATAAATTATACTTGTCTAAAATAGGATAACTAATTATTCACATTCAAAATCGCTAATTTAAATTCAAAATTTCTAATTTTTTATTTCAATCCATAAAATTTATAATTAAATTTTTAAATTTTAATATAAATTCACATTCAAAATTTCCAATTTTTCTATTCCAATTCATGAAACCCCTAATTGAGTTTATAAAATTCTTAATGTAATTTCATACTCAAAATTAATAATTGTTCTAATTTGAAATCTCCAATTTTAGTTAAAATAAAACATGAGAATTAATTCTAATAACCATAAATCCTAATTAGTTAAACAATAATTTATAAATTTAAAATTACAATTAACAAAATTCAAATAATAAAAGTTCTAAATAAAAATTTAATTTTATCCAACAGACCAAATAGAGTAAATGCAAAAATGTTGGATAAAGTAAAATATGTGAATGAGATGATGGAAAAATAGAGAGAGACGAAAAAAATAGAGAGAATGACTGTGAGGGAAGGAAGAAAGTGTAGTAAAAAACTGCAAAGACTAGGCGCACTAGGAATGGACTTTGTGCATCAGTTTTTTTTTTTTGTTTTTTAATTAAAAAAATGGTGTCGTTTTATTTTTTTTTATCAAATCACGTATTAAAAAGAAGGAAAAATTTGTATTAAGGACGCATCTCATACCATTATTATTAAGTAGGGCACAACTTTAATATATTTATGATTAAGGGCGTCAAAATAACTTTATTATATTATGTAATTAACTAAAGACTTTGTTACCCTTCCCACTATCTTATGCTTAATTTTTTTAATCTTTTATTCCAATTAAATTCTAATCCTTTATCTTTTAAATTTTTCAATAATCATAAATTAATCTTCTCTCTCTTAATTTTTTTTCTCCATTAAATGATCAAACTCTAGGTTTTTTAATCTTTTATCCCAATCAAAATCTTAATCCTTTATATATAAAATTCTTTAATAATCATAAATTAATCTTCTCTCTCTTAATTGTTTTCACCATTAAATGATTAATCTCTAGTGTTTTTCCCAGCGCATTTATTGTTCTTCTATTTCTTTTTTGGATTTGGAAGCCTCCAATGAAAATTTCCAATGAATAATTTTCATAAACAACTAAGGAAATAATAAGGTGATATAAACTATAAATTAAAAATTATTCAAAGTGCATGTGTATTTTGCATTGGTGTTCTCCTGTTAGAAGGTTGTGACAGTTGAGTTTCAATCACTTTTAAATATTTGTTGGTTAATCGAATTCAAAATTCTTATGTACAAAGTTGAAAGAAAGAATAAAAATGAAGAAACTCTATTTCCATCTCTTACTTTTTAATTTGGCATTTGGCTTGTTACAATTATGGTTTTCGGGGTTGAAAAATGGTATTCAACATCTTAATTATGAATGAATCATAGAGATTTCATCCTCCACCTTCAAAATAATATGAATTAAAGAAAAAGTCTAGTGAACAATTCTTGCAACACCCTATAAATTAAGGATTATACTTGTGCAAACCTCAAGTTTGGGTTGTAGTCTCATGCATGAACATATTCTTAAGTATGAATTTAGGTTTAAACATGGTCTTGAGACTTATATTTTTGTTGGGAACTCTCTCATACTAATTGATAAAAATTATTAAACAAATATAGTAAATAATAAATTTTTGGGATAATTTGGATAGTAAACACGATTAGTTTGAGATAACTGAAAAGTTTTAGTGACTAAGGATTAGAGTTTGAATTGGGATAAGAGATTTAAAAAAATTAGGATTAGAGTTTGAATTGAAATAAAAGATTCGAGAAAAGTAATATTTAAATGTAAACTAATGGTAAGAAGGACAACAAAGTATTTAACTAATTATATAAAATATTAAAGTTATTTTGACGCCACTAATAATAAATACATTAAAGTTGCGTCCTAATTAATAATAAGGACATGAGATGTGCCCTTAAATCAAATTTTTCTAATAAACAATAGGCGTATGTGGGCTTGTGGGGGCTGGAACCCGCTCTCTGTATGGCTCTATCAAACTTAGTGGGGGTTGGAGCCATCTCTAACCCCCCATGTAATTCCGCCAGTGATGAAGGAGGAGGATGTAGTGAATAAACTAGCAGTGGCAGTGAAGGTGAAGGAGGGAAGTAGGACGCTACTAAGATGGAGGTGGTGGTAGAGGGAATAATGTTTGTTATTTCTTTTTTACTTTTAAAAAAAGATTAAGTGTTATTAACGTAACATGTTTTAAAAGAAATTTTACTAGAAGTTCGACTAGGGTCTAAATTTTACAAATATCAAGTGTGAGGGACTGTCTTCTACTTTTCAAATATGAGGTAAAAAATTAAAAACACATTATGTGAGGTACTTTTTTGTTGATTCTTCTCAATAAAATTTTTTTAACTCTCAATTAAAATTAAAAAATTTCAAATCTTAGGGCGGCGAGAAAGATCAATGGGTGCTTGATTACAATTCAAATTGCCACATTAAATAGCTATTGTTATTGCGAATCAACTTTCTAGTAGTGTTTTGAAAACTTGACCAGACCAACCTATTGGACTGGTGATTGGTGCTTGATTTGGTCTGAGTTTTCTAAAATCATGGATTCTTAGAAACCGATCAAACCCAGGTTTTGAGCAGTCAACTCTATCAAAAAAAATGGTTTTGACTTGGTGATGGTCTTTTTTGTTTTGTTTTTGGTAATTTTACTTTTATTTTAGTGTTTGTATTAGTTTTGCTTTTGGTGCAATAACACTTATAGGCCTATTATCAATTTTGACTTTTAAAACTTTATCTTTTACTTTTGAAAGTAGGGTCAAATATATGGGCCTATTGCTATTTTTTATGAATTAAATTTTATTCTTTAATTTCTTTCTTAATCCACCTAAAATAAACCAATAAATAAATAATATATATGTGATTTATTACTATTTTGAGTCATTTCTTAATAGAGTAAAATATTTGAGTAAAAGAAAAATTCACAAATTTTGAGATATTTTATATTTTTTATTTTAGAATTATTATATTTGATATTAAATAATATCTAATTTATACATGAATTAATAGTGTTTTATTAATATGATTTATTTTAGTTATGATTTAATAAACATTTATGGTTAGATATAAGGATTCTTTTAGTTATTAATATATTTATAATTTAAATTTATTTATAACGTCATAATGACATTATCTGATTTTTTTCTTCGATCTGACCAAATTGACAAAGTGAACCAGTAAGTCGTCCAGTTCATACTCTGATATGATTTTCAAAACATTGCTTCCAGGTTACCTGATTTAACCAAAGTGGAAAAAAACTACTTGCAATGATCCTTAACTTACTATGTTGCTAATCAATTTATGGCATTTTTTTTGTCACATTTTAACTCACTTCATATAATTTCTAGAGAAAATTTCCTTATTTCCTATATCTCCATTATTTGAATTCCTCTAAATTGATTTGGCTACATTGCAACTGAAATTGTCTTGCTCAATAAAAAGTACTTCATTTTGACTGAACTATTAGTTAATAAGAAACATTTGAGTTATATATTTTGACCAAGCTAGACTTGTTTCAATTATTCAAAACTGTTTTCGTGTCAATTTATTATTGAAATCCAAAAGTGTGGAGTGAGAGAACATTTGGCGAATGAAAGTTTTTCCAAATAACAATTCTCACATTTTAATACAATAACTTGGTCGATATGTTTTTATTTGTTATTAAAATGTCCTAATCAAGAAATGATGGTTTAAAAAGAAAGAGTGATGGGGAGTGCCAAAGTTTTCCGCCACAGTTTTGCAACTTTATATATATATAAAAGGTGTTTTGTAGTTATTTAATCATTCATCTATTTAGAATAATTTTTACTTATCATATTTATTAAAGAGGAAAGATATAAAAAGTTAAAAATTTTAAATTTTAATGAAAATATAGAGTCATGGACTAATTACATGACATCGCATGCCCCTCATATTTATCATCAATTATTCACTCGTGTTAATTTATCACTAATTGCCTATGTAATAAGTCTACGTCAATTACCTTATTTTTTATTAAAATTTTTCACACTACATATCATTACTTTTATTAAACAGTGAATCGATAAAACTGTACATGAGTCAAATTTTCGTCTCCCCTAAAAAGAACTCTAATGTCGATACTATTCAAAAGGAAAATAATCAATGGGGTTAATGACCGGATGGTTCTTGAACTTTGAGATGAGGATCATTTTGATCCTCATTTTTTGAAAGTTTATATAATAGTTCTTTAACTTAAACTTTTTAATTTAACAGTCCTCAGCCTATTTCTCATTTAACTAACTAATGAAGTCGTTTGTTATTTAACACTTTTTAATATTGAAAATGACACTATTTAGTATTACATTATTTGTCAATTAAATGAAAAACACTAAACAAAGTGAGCAGGGGGTTCTCTCTAAATTTTTCCCTAAGCCACTAACTTAAACTATTCAACCTTTACTGACTAACGGTTATTACTCAGCCGTTAATTAAGAATCTCTCTCTAACGGCTACACATTGAAAACCGTTCCTTCCCAAACCCAGCCGCCTATGGCGGAGGTGGGGGAAACTCCTCCACCACTGACATACAAAGCTGTCGTCGGGGAGCAGACTTTGAATGCCCAAGAAAACTCCATCTCCTTTGCTTCTATAAAAAACAAGACCCCTCTCTCAATGCTCAAGGGCGAACCAGCACTAATTTTATCTGCAGAGGAAGAGGATTTACTAGCAGAGACTTTCCAATGGACGTTGGTTGAAAAGTTCTCTTGGGGCCGTCCCTCGATGGCCGATCTGAAAAAAGAAGTTCTTGCGGCTGCCTTCCTGGGTGAATGTCATGTTGGCTTACTGGACAATCGACATGTATTGCTAAAATTCGACAAAGAGCAAGATTTTCAGAGAGTCTGGCTTAGGAAAATTTGGCATTTCAGTGGATTCCCAGCTCGTCTATTCAAATGGACAAAAGATTTTGACCCTGCGATAGAACCTTCAGTAGCCCCGGTTTGGATACGTTTCCCGCTATTGCCTCTACACCTCTTCAACAAAGAGAAGCTATACTCTTTGGCTTCAGCAGCGGGGAAACCATTAAAGCTTGATGCGGCGACGGCCTCAGCAACGAATCTCGTCCGGCCAAGTGAAGCGAGGGTCTGCATTGAATTGGATGTCACGAAGACCACACCTTCAAGAATTTGGATAGGGAATAAGGAAAATGGAAGGTGGCAGCAGCTAGAGGTTGAAGAAAAACCCGAGAACTACACCAAATGCAAAAAATTGGGTCACGATCTGAAGAATTGTAATCCTCAAATGCTGGTTGCAAAGGGCCCTAAGTCTAAACCTCCGGTGACTAAAGAAGCTCAGATCCTTAAGCAAAAATCGGAATGGACCCAAGTTAAGAGAAAGGGTAGTTCTGGACCCGCCCCCATGCCACAGCAATCAGAGAATAGGGAGGAGAACAGAAGTGATAAGACTATGAAAGGAAAAGAACCAATTAATCAAGAGGAGGTTTCTGATCAACTTCTGGCAGATATCCCTGAGTCCTCAAATAAAGGACAAAAGCCTGAGCAATCGAATACCCTTACTGTAGGTGCTACAATTGAGGAGCTCACTGTGAATCCCTTATCGCAGATAGATGGTCCTAATCATGCCTCGGATAAGGTGGAAACCTTTACTGATCAGATTCAAATCCAGTCCTTAAAGGCAGGAAAGGATAGCGATCTCCACTCAGACCTCATTGCTACAATCCAGGCTAGTGAATGCCTTTTCCCTCAAATAGGGAAGATGGGCGCTAATCAGGATAGGATTAAGAAAAGGACTAAAAATGCTGGCGAAACTGATTCAAATGAGATTACTGCAAATCAGAGTCCCACTGTAGGTGACATATCTACAGCCGAAGACTCACAGTATCAATTGGCTCTAGTACGGCCCACTAAACCAACGGACCAGGATGAACAAATTGCTTCATTGGAGGATGAAGTAGCACATCTAGCTACGGAACCAATAGAGGTGGATCATAACCTCAGGACGCAAGATGTCAAGGATAGTTCTCAGCCTTCTGTAATGGTGCAATTCCGAGAGAAAGGGACCGAGGGGATGATAACCTCAATACAGGAGTTCAGCAATCTGATTCTGTCAGGGGATAACTTGGAAACATACTCAGTCCTAATCCCTCAAACTCAGGTAACAAATATCGATAAACTAATAGTATCATTGCCTAAAATAGTATCCTCTGATAATTTACAGGAACAGGAGACCTCATCTGAAGAAGAAATAGGTGACACGATTAATGAAGTTTATGATCAAGTCCTGTTGGGAGAAAGGCCTCAGAGAGACCAGGCTCAGGATCAGGATCAAGGTCCAAAATCTTGGCCTCAATACCCTTCTGAGAGGAAGCTGAGAGGAAGCAAATCAGGTACTGTTCCCACTGAAAAAAGTTTAAATGATTAAGTGCCTATTTTGGAATATCAGAAGTATTAACAAAAAAGCTAATTTCAGAAAATTAAAAAAAATAATCAGAAAAAATAACTGTGATCTCTTAGCTGTAGCTGAACCCTTTATTTGTAGCTCTAAATTAGAATCCTTAAAAAGAAAGCTAAATTTTGATATTGCCCTAGCCAATAATACCAACTCCTTATGGATAATGTATAGGAAGCCCCTTAGCTGTTCAGTGACTCTCTCTCACAGCCAGCAGGTTACTATTCAGATGAGTCACCCTCAGATGTCAAGCCCCATTCTTGTCTCTAACGTGTATGCTAGATGCACTATAAGGGAGAGGGTTCAGTTATGGGAATCTTTAGATAGCCTCAAAGACCTTAAGTTGCCATGGATAATGTGGGGAGACTGGAATTGCATCCGATCAAGGGAGGAAAAAAAATGGGGGAAACCATTCAATGATAGAGATGCTAGGGAGTTAAATGATTTCGTAACGTCTGAAGGACTGGTAGAAATTCAGACAAATGGCTCAAAGTATACCTGGTGCAATAATAGGGAGGGAAAGGCTAGGGTTTGGAAAAAATTAGACAGAGGACTGACTAACATGGAGCTATTCAGAAACAACCTTCAAGTAGATATCATGCAACTAGCTAGATCACCCTCTAATCATTCCCCCTTAGTGCTCACCCTTAGGAAGGAAAAACAGGGACAAGTTAAATCTTTCCGGTTTCAAAATTTTTGGTTAAATCACAAAGACTGTCTCCCTGTAGTTAAAACAGCCTGGGATACCCCAAAGACAGGAAATCCACTTAGAATATTCTGTGAAAAGCTCAAGCTAGTCAAAACTGCCCTTAAACAGTGGAACAAATCAGCTTTTGGGAATATATTCTCTGAAACTGAGAAAGCCGAGGCAGAACTTCTAAGATTGGAAAAAGAAGATGAAAACAACCCTCTCCCAAGGGAAATTTTAAACAAAGCTGCAGCCAATGCCAAATTACAATTAGGATTGGAAGAGCAATTTTGGTTCCAAAAAGCAAATCTAAAGTGGATAAAGGAAGGGGACAGGAATACAAAATTTTACCAGGCTTACGTTATGCAAAGATATGCTAGATCACACATTCACCGAATCAAGAACCCAGATGGGGAATGGCCTGAAGATGAGGAAGAAATAGGGCACATGGCCGTGGAACACTTTTCTCACTTATTTTCTGCAGAATCCACCAATCCAAACCTGAAAGGCAATCTGATCCCACTGTCTCTAACCAAAGAGGATAGGAATAGCCTAACTAGGATCCCTGACCTAGAAGAGTTACACACTGTTGTCCATAGTATGAACCAGGAGAGTTCTCCTGGTTTAGATAGCTTCCCTGGTCTTTTTTATGTTAAAGCCTGGAATATTGTCTGTCAGGACCTCTTATCAGCAACTCAGTTCTTCATGAATGGAGGAACACTGCCGGCTGCCATCACAGCAACATCCATTGTCCTCATCCCTAAAACTCAGCATCCTTCAACATTCAAGGATTTTAGACCCATAAGCCTGTGTACCTTTATTAACAAAATTCTGTCAAAGTTACTGGCCAATAGACTATCTGTTGTTCTGCCTAAATTGATATCAGAAAACCAAAGTGGTTTCGTGAAAAACAGATTGATAACAGATAACTACATCCTTGCTAGTGAGCTCATTTCTACTATCAATCGAAAAAGGAAGGAGGGTAACGTGGCTTTTAAACTTGATATGGAAAAGGCATATGATAGGGTCCAATGGTCCTTTTTGTTGCAAGTCCTTAGATTAATGGGGTTTGGCGAAATTTGGATAGATCTCATCTGGAGACTAGTGTCAAACATTTGGATGACTATCCTCATTAATGGATCTCCCAAAGGTTGGTTTAAGACCTCGAGAGGCTTGAGGCAAGGTGACCCTATATCTCCTTTGCTATTTGTACTAGGAGCTGAGTACTTAACTAGAGATCTCAATAGCAATACGAGAAAGGGACAGGATTTTTGTATTCCTAGGGGCTGTCCTATAGTCACACACTTAGCCTATGCTGATGACCTCATCATTTTCTCCTCAACTAGGCCTCAAATCATTAAAACAGTCATGACAAAACTTAGACATTACGAGGCTGTTTCGGGGCAAAAGGTGAATGCATCCAAAAGCTGTTTCTTGGTTCATGATAAAATCTCAAATGCAAGGAAACACATGATTAGGAGAGCTACCAACTTCCCTAGAGGCTCCTTTCCTACGCAATACTTAGGTATTCCCCTCCATTTTAAGAGAATCCCGGCAGTTCATTTTAATAACTTACTCGAGAAAATTGAGAACTTAATAACGGGTTGGAGCACAAAGTTTTTATCAGTTGGAGAGAGAGTTACACTCATCAAGAGTGTCTTAGCATCAATTCCTTTGTATAACTATGAGTGTGTGCCCTCCAAAGAAAGTCCTCAACCAGATTGAGTCCTTGCTAGCTCACTTCCTTTGGTCATCAGCGGAACAAAGGAAAAAATACCACTGGATTCGATGGGCAGACCTTTGCTTGCCTCAAGAAAAAGGTGGCTTGGGGTTTAGAGACCTAAATCAGGTGATTAATGCTCAAACCTATAAGTTATGGTGGAGGTTTAGGCAAAAAGATACCTTGTGGGCAAAATTTCTTTGGCAAAAATACTGCAAATCCAGCCATCCCTTAGAAATACAGACCCATAGAGGGGACTCAAACATGTGGAAGAGGCTACTTAAAAGTGCTCCTCAGGTGGAGGAATATATCCAGTTTCAGGTTGGAGAGAGAGAGTGCAGTCTTTTCAGGGATAATTGGACATCTAGGGGCAAAATTTCTGATATTCTGAACATACAGGGCTCTCAAAAAGTTAGGGAAGCATTAGGGAGTCAGGGCTGGGACCACCATAAAATATTAAATCTAATACCTCAGATTCCTCTAGCTTTTTTTCTAGAGGTTCCTACTAGGGACAGGGGTCTACCAGATAAGTTGATATGGGCTCTAACTCATAATGAAAAATTCTCCCTGAAATCTGCCTTTCATGTACTCTCAGATCATAGAGACCCTATCTGTCTTTTTCCATCTCATCTCTGGGATGTGCTCATTCCTGTCAAATTATCTTTCTTTATGCTGCGTTTAATTAGAAATAGACTACCTTTGGGCCAGAACCTTCAGAAAGTTGGGGTAATTGGACCTATGATATGTCCTTTTTGTTTATCTTATGAAGAAAGTGTAAATCATATGTTCATTACTTGCAATTTTGCTCATTGGGTGTGGAAAACCTTTGGGGCCGAGGTAGGTATTCTCCAAAAATCTTCATTGGCATGTACTCTCAATGAATGGTGGAATGGAATAGAAAAATCTGAGCAGGAAAAGTTTTTAAGAAAGATCACTCCGACCTTAATTTGCTGGCACTTGTGGAAAATGAGAAACAAAGCTATTTTTGATAATGTAAAACCTGAAATGGATCACATAATTGGACAAATTTTTAGTGAAATCAAAAATCTAGCACAGTTGAAGTTTCAAGGTGGTATCCTGGGAACCCTGAACTGGACCCAATTTTGGTACACTATATGGCAAATTAGAAGAAGGCCTCAACTAATTCTCATCAAGTGGCATCCTCCTGGCCAACCTATTATTAAGATTAACATTGCAGCAACAAAGGTTGGTCAGATGTGGAGGGCTGGAGGAGTAGCCAGAAATAGCTTTGGAAAGATCGTATGTGATATTCCTGTTGTCCCCTTTGCTCTGTCTTTTTCTAAAGTGCAGGTAGAAGTGCTTGCTTGCAGCTGGTGTGTCGCGTACTGCAAACAAAAGGGATATACACAACTCACCTTGGAATCAGACTCCAGGAGATTGCAACAGATTTGGAAAGAACCCTCTTGGCATTGCTGGAAGCTGATCAACATCTTAAAGGATCTTAAAGAGCAGACTAATCTTGACACAGTGGCTAAAGAAGCAAATCAACCAGCTAGATGGCTAGTCTCACATGATATCAATAACAAAAGCCATCTGTCAAAGCTCCTACAATCAGATATCTCTGCTCTGCCCTACTTCAGAAGGAAACGAAGTCCACTATACTCCTTTCCAAAAAATGGGAGTGAACTGCTACAAAGTCACTCCCTCAAGTGAAGAAACTGTAAGGGCAGATTCAACAGACGGTCTAAAGATCGAAACAAGAGTAATCAGGGAAAACATGGAAAGACAGGACTGGTGCTGTTAGAAAGGTCCTGGGATGAATCTCAGCCTATTGGGCAAATCTATGATCCTTTCAAGACTCCAGATAGCTGGGGAAATGGAATTTGCTGATCCAATATCTGATACATCAGATCATGCAAGCACTGAAGATTTAATAACACATCAAAGACGACACAAAGAGATAAATGCTGCCAGTGGAAGAAAGAAGAACTGGAATTGGGGCAGCCCTGAGTCTTTTGATCTTGCTACCAGAATAGGTACTCACTTTGTCCCACTTACTACTCTTGGTGCACAAAGGAGTTTTTTGTATACTAAGTATTACAGCAGGTTTTAATTGCAAAATGTAAATGGAGTAAGTCCTCCAAGTTTAAGTGCTTTCAACACCCTATTGAACTTGGCCCCATTAGACCATAGGTTTGTAAATGGGGATAAGTTCAAGGGGATCTTTTTGTGTAAGGGTGATTTTAGAGTATGTCCATTACCCACCAATGAAGCTAATAAAATAGGGAGTGGCGACCCACCTCAAAAGGAGGTTATGCAAAAAAAAAAGAAAAAAAAAAGAAAAACAAATTTAGATTTAAAATCGTTTACATTACAAAATTCAAGTTAAAAGACAATTATCTAACTTTTTTAAAAAATAGAGATCAAAATAATACTTCTCTTCGAATCAAAGGACCTTTTCTATCATTTATTCAAAATAATGTTTATTTAAAGTTGATAGATAGTTCTTTGTACGTGTAAAGTAGGAATACTAGGATAGGATATAGGTTATTAATTAAAGAGCAAAAGTCCAAAATGGTCACTCAACTATTACTAAATCCGCCTTTTGATCACTCAACTATTAAGTTGGCCAAAAAGGTCATCAAACTCTATAAACTATGACTTTTAGTCATTCCGTCGGTCAACTCTGTTATCTTTATTAAAACCGTTAAATAAATGGGGTTTTATGTCTTTTACAAGTAAATTTAGAGGGTATATGTGTAAATGACACAAGTCATGTTATCTTCAACCTCGTCTTGATGCTAACGAATTTGGCATAGCACGGCGGCCACAAATCCACGTCCTTCCAAAATCAGTTACCCGGAAGTCAATGGAAATCCGGTTATAAGAAAGAGCTCCCGATACGAAATCCCCAACATCACTTTCCCTTTGTTTTTCCCGTTTCTTCTTGGCACCTGGCTTGGCAGCACTCTCTCTTACTTTTCCTAACCAATAGTTGGGGATACCGAAGTCAACTTATACAGCAGCCCCTTTATTAACAATAGAACATTGTGATTCAGCAAAGCCTCTGTTTCTGCATCACTGTCACTGTTCAGATTTGAAGAACTTGACACCACCAAGTTATATTGTTGACACCACCAATATAATTCTTCGCCAGAGGATTATTTCTTGGGTCTCAGATTTCTTACTTCCACTCATCTGATTGAGTAAAGATTTGGGGCTTTCGAGATGGGTTTTCGAATTTTACAATTATGATAAAAGTTTTCAGTTTCGTTTGTTGTTTTTTTTTTCTTTTTGGGTTGGGAGGAGGGGGGTTATGACGATGATATGATATGAAGATGATGTATAATGACGATGATGATGATGATGACGATGATGATGATGATGACGATGATGATAAGATGACGATGATGATCGATGGTGGTGATGGTGATGGGTGGCGGTGGAGATGGCAATGGTGGTGGCGGCGCTGGCGCAGTATAGATGGCGGTGGCGGCAAAAGAGACTGAAGGCATTTTTTGTACGATTTTGTGTGTTTTTAGTGTGTTAGTATGTGTTGATTTTTTTTAATATATATAACGTTTAGATTTGTAAGATATAAATTATTAAATAGTTTTAATATGTAAATGACATAAATATCCTCTCATTTAACAATTTTGAAAAAGATAACGGACTCAATGGACGGAATGACCAAAAGTCATACGTTTAGAGAGTTGGATGACCGTTTTGGCCAACTTAATAGTTGAGTGACCAAAAGCCGGATTTGGTAATAGTTGAATGACCATTTTGGCCTTTCGGTCTTAATTAAAAAGCGGATGCGTGTACCCCTAATAATGCTTGATCCCAAATTCTTCCACATGGGCGGCGTCTTGACAAGTAAATTTGTTAATTACATATTTAAACTTTACGTTTCTTTTTTTTATGGATTTACCCTAAAATATTATATCCTTGTTGGCAGTGGCGGATTCAAATTTTAAAGGCAAAATTGTATAAAAAAACTCTTGTGAAACGGTATTATATAAGAGACGTGATAATTGAATTATATTTTATACTCTAATTTTTTTATATATTATACATTAATATTTGATACTTTATGTATTAATACACTAATTTTTTTTATACTTTATACGCTAATTTTTTTATACTTTATATGTTAAAGTGAAATTTATACGCAAATCTCATATATATATATGAGACGATCTCACATAAGAATGACCTAAAATTATATAATATTTTTAATTTTTACAAAGTGGAAATTCTATTTTTTTAAATAATTAACTGAAAATTTTTTATTCCCACTACAAAAAGAACATAAATTCTGTTGCAACTCCGGCAGCTGTGGACCGACGGATTATTCAAGGTTTTTCAAGGATAGATGCCCTGATGCATACAGCTACCCTAAAGATGATCGGACTAGCACATTTACTTGCCCTGGAGGAACAAACTATAGGGTTGTCTTCTGTCCATGGAGCCAAAATTTAAAACAGAGCTCTCCTGAATAAGCAAACTCTTTGTTAAGACTTGTTGCAGAGTCAAATGCATGATAATCCAATAACTTGTACGCATGCAGCACATTTACTGATGTGCAAATGCGCAATAGTGAGTTCGAATAACATTCATGCAGTGAATTGAAGTTTCAGTTATGCTAATTTATTTACTTATAACAATTATTACTTTTTTTTAAAATTTGCTATAATAAATTTGGGGGTAAATGAATCTAATATTCTTCGGACTTGGTGATAAATATCATTTTGATTTTTAATTTTGAAAAAGTTACATTTTTGTCTCTCAATTTAAATATTTTAAACAAATGTTCACTAACTAATTTTTCATCAAATTTGATAAGCAATGTAGTTAGTTATATTTTTAAAAAATATCATTTTGAATAAAAAATAGTGTCACGTGATTGACAATGTTACTTGTTAAAAAAATAAAAAATAAGTTGGGAATTATTTGTATGTCAAAATTAAAATTAAAGAATCAAAATAAACCTTTTTCAAAATTAATACTAAAATGATACTTACCTCAAGTGGAATATTTGGGTCATTTACCTAAATTTGAAGATATGAAAATTAATAGAGAAACAAGGTTGGAATCAATTCATCGCAACCATAATGACAATAAAAATTTATCCAATTTGTTAGAACACATTTGGTACGTAATTTAGTGAGGATAAATTAAGTCATAAAGCAGAAGATATATAGAGATACCATTTTTTATGTGGAAGTCTCTCAATGAGAAAAATAGCGGAATTTTTAATCAATAGTACAACATAATTTGCAGCAACTAAATAGTTAAGATATATGAAATCTTTTAGATTGTAAATTGTATATCAGATCTTCTATCCAAAATTATCTTTGTCCTATTATGTTTAATGTCCAAAACGACGTAGTTTAACTAAAATTAGGGACTAAAAGTATAAATTTCACTAAAATCACTTTATAATTATTAAAGTGTGAACCCTAAGAAGTAGTTTAATTTTGGACATGATAAGTTAGACATAATTTTGGACAAAAGATCTCAACTCTAACGTTAACTCTTATTGATCCTAAAATCGATTTTGGCAAAAGTGAAGGTAATCCGGCATCACAATTAGAATATGTCAAGGTAATTAGATGCTTACGCAATGACTTGTACACTCCTTGACATAGTTTATGTTATAGGAGTGTTAAGTAGGTACACAAGTAATTCTAGTAATAACATTGGTTAGGTATAACAAGAGTTTTAAGGTATTGAAAACAAATAAAAGACTATAACATTTGCGGTAGTGGTTATCTGTTGGAAAATTAAACTAAACTTTTATTAATTAGTAGTTTTCTAATATGTTTTGTTTCTTAAGTTTAAAGTTGTTTCTTAATAGTATTTGTTTCTTAATTAGTTATTGGTAAGAATTAGGAAAGTGTGGAATTAAGAAACCTCTAACACTATAAATAGAGGGTGTTAGGCATCTTTGTAATGAGAGGAATTGGAATTGAGAAACCTCAAAGAGGTGTGTTGTGTGAAAAAGCCATATGGTGGCTTTGAGAAATCCGTGGATCAACGGATATTGTTGTTGTGTAGTGGTTGTGCCATACGTGAGATTTTGTTATTATAATTCCTCTCCTCCCAAACACATATTCTTGTGATAAATAAATAAATAAAAGCACTTCGGCATATTATCATATTAGTATAAGGATTAATTCTAGTTCTAAAGTTACATATCGGAGATTTTTATCTCCAACAGTGGTATCAGAGCTAGGTCAATTGATATTGGATTATGTATCAGATCCAAATCAAGATCCTGGGTGTTTTTCAAAGCTAGGTTATTATCTGTTAGTCATGGCAGAGATGGATTTAATTTGCTTTGTTTCTAAACTTAGGGAAAAACAAAATTATTATTATTGGAGATTTATGATGGAAACCCATCTTGAAGCTTTTGACTTGTTCTAATATATTCAAGAAAAAATAACATAAGATGTTGATGGAGATGCAAAGATGGAAGAAAGATTGGTATTATCCCAAATTCATCAGGTAGTTGATATGTCAATTTTTAGGAAAATCTCAATGGCTAAAACATCAAAACATGCATGTGATAGTTTGGAGAAAACATACATGGGTATCAACCAAGTTCAACAAAATAATCCCTTGATGTTAAAAAGGAGATTCGAACTTTGCATCATAGAGAATAATTTGTTGATGTTACAAAGAAGGGAGAAGACCGAATCCATTGAGGATTTTGGTTTGTTTGATTTATTTCGTGAAATTGAGGAGATTGAAAACTATGAATCAAGAAGAGGAAGAAGTTGGTGATTTGACTGACAGCCCAAGTCCTTCATAGCAAATTCTGAGCTAAGAAGAGATATGATAGACTTGCGAAGAGCATAAGAGGGAGCAGTCAAGATACTATCATCAATATAGAGAATAATGTAAGCCATATCATTACCGTGACGATAGATGAACAACGAATGATCAAACCTGCTATGAGAAAAACCAATAGTAGAAGCGTAATTTGCAAATTGCTTATACTAGGTCTGTGGTGCTTGCTTGATCCCATACAAGGATTTCTTGAGCAAACAAACATAATTAGGATGAATGCGATCGCGGAATCCTATGGCCTGATACATGTACACAGTTTCTTTAAGGTCTACATGCAGGAAAGCATTCTTCACATCAAGCTGGTGTATAGACCATGCTGTAGAGAGAGCTAAACTGAGTACAGTGCGAATGGTTGCCGGTTTGACCAACGGACTAAATGTGTCACCACAGTCTACGCCAACTTGCTGAGTCTTGCCATCACCTATAAGACGGGCTTTATGCCTCTTAAAGGAACCATCAGATCTTTCTTTATGAGTAAAAATCCACATAGATCGAATAATATTAACATCCGGCGAACGAGGTACTAATTTCCACGTATTATTTTTAATAAGGGCATTATATTCGTCTTCCATGTCTATTTTCCAATTCGGGTCATGAAAGGCAGACATGGGAACACAAGTGAGTGGGGATTTAGAAACACTAGTGTGGAGGTCGTAGTGAGGTTTTGGTTTAAAAATGCCATGTTGACTACATGTGACAGGTCTGTGGACGGGTATAGGAGTAGGTAGGGCCAGAGTGTCTTGTGGTTGGGTGGGATGAAGTGTGATGTCTTGGTGAGGAGATAGTGCATTTGTTTGTGAAGTCAGATGGTGGATCAAATATAGAGACAAGTCCTCATGCAAGAAATCATAAGTAGAAGGAGTTAGACTATGCAGTTTAGCAAAAGGAAAATGTGTCTCATCGAAAATGACAGGTAGACTAATACTGATTTTTGAAAAGATAAATCATAACGTTTATAACCACGATGATTGGAAGGGTAACCCAAAAGACACACGGGGCTGAACGAGGTTGAAGTTTGTGAATAGTTATGGAGGGAAAAAGAGGGTAACATAAGCAACCGAACACTCGGAGATGAGAAAAAGATGGGTCCTTTTGATAAAGAATTTTGAGGGGGGAATGATAAGGTAATAGTTTACTTGGAAGTATGTTAAAGAAGGTATATGGCCATTTGTAATGCATGGTGCCAAAGGAATGTGGTAGGGAAACATGGACAAGAAGAGTACGAATCATATTGTTAATGGTTCGGATTTTTCTTTCAACTTTTCCATTTTGAGAAGAAGTATGTGGACAAGAGAATCGAAAAAACAAACCATTATCACTAAAAAATTTTCAAAACGGCCCATTATCAAATTCTCTACCATTATCACATTGAATATTTTTAATTTTCCGTTCAAATTGAGTGCGAATGAAGGCACGAAAAAATAAAAAGGTAAAAAAACTTGAGATATTTGGATAAGGGAAATGTCCATAAAAAGTTAGAGTAATCATCCAACAAAATTAAATTATAACGATGCCCCAAAGAGCTCAAAACTAGAGATGTCCAAAGATCATAATGGATAATATCAAATGGCATAAAAGTGGGTGACGTAGAAGCAACAAAAGGCAATAAAGAGAGCAAGATCAACAAACATGAGAACTAAGATTGTTATTACACTTAATAAATTTATTTTGCTTAAGAGAGTCGAAAACAGGAGCGCCCGGATAACCCAAACGATCATGCCATAAAGAAGGTGCTAAAGCTACAAAAGTTGATAGTGGGGCTTCAGGTGGAATGGTGGTGAGAATGGGATATAACTCACCCTGACTATTACATCTCGTTAGATGTTTTCCCGTCTGAAAATCCTTCACAGAAAACCCAAAAGGATCAAATGCAACAGAAACCCAGTTATCAATAGTAAATTTTTGAACCGAAACCAAGTTCTTAATAAGTTGAGAAGCATGAAGGACATTTTTTAAAGATAAAGGTGGGTGTGGGAAAGACAGAGTTGTGCAACCATAACCACGAATTGGAATTGCATGACCATTACCAGCAATTATACCACGATTACTGCTCAAATTAAAATAAGACGAGAGATTACCGGGATTTGATGTCATATGAGACGTGGCACCGGTGTCCTGTACCAGTTTGCATCCGGAGGATTAAGCCCAAGAGTGTGCATTGCGGCTTCAATATCGGTGGGAGAAGGTTGGGCTGTTGTAGAATAGGCCTGCTGTGGTCGTGGCCCAAGGACCCCAGGTTGCTGCCACTATGAATTGGGCCTGGTCCAAGGAGCAGTAGGGTATGGACAAGGGGGAATGGCTCAAGAAGACCACTGCCAAGGTCACTGTTGTCCACCAGTCTGTGGTTGTGACCACAACTGCTGCTGTCGAGGCTGTTGTTGACCTCCCCCACGTCCGCCACCACTATCGCGGTTGCCATCTCTGCCACCGTAGCGGCCACCACCACAATGTCTCCTAGAATTGTTGCCGTGGGGACCCTTTCTGCCATCATCATTATTAGGGTTTTGAGGGTAGCCATCATACAAAGATGGAGTATCATCAGATTCCTTGGTCGTGGCAGCCGCTATGGCGGTTGCGGCCTTCTTAGCCAAGGCCGCTTCTTCAAGAATGAGCATAGAACGGGCTTGATATAAGAGGGGAAGGGGGTTGCTTTGGCGGATAAGAGTTCCAACACCACTATAGGCCTCCGTGAGTCCCAAAACCATCTGAAAAACAAGCCGATTATCGAATATTGGTGCGTCGACATTCTTGAGTTGATCTGACAATCCCTTGAGGCGTTGACAATACACAGAAGCATTCGGAAAATCCTCCATATTGGTATGGGAAAATTCCTGTTCTAGTGTTACGGCCTTAGAGTTTTTGTTGTCTTGAAAGAGATCACGCAATCGATTTCAAGCCTCCATGGCCGTGGAGTCGGGTTCAATTATGGTATGTAATAGATCAATGGAAATCGTGGCATAAATCCACTGAAGAACCGTAGCATCTAACGTCGATCATAACTCTTTTTCTGCATCAATAGACAACTTATCAAGAGCTTTTTCCGGTGGAATGATGTGGTGAAGGACCTTATGAGATTTGGCATGGATTTTGAACAGATCCGTCCACGTAGCATAGTGGACGGTTTCCATTTCAAGGGTAATTGAGATATGATTCTTGATGTTGGAGACAACAAAAGCTGGGTGGAAGGTTGATTTAGTGTCAGTCATGGTGACCAACGGTAGAGGAAAGAAAGATTGGCTGAGAACCACTAGGTCGCAGTGGAAGAAGGAAAAAGGTTCCCTAGTGCTCTGATACCATGAAAGAAGGTAATTCCTTGATCTCTTTCATTTACCCATTGTCTGTCTTAAACAATATTACAAGAGAAACTCTAGCCTACAAACAAGCATAACCGAATATACACTTTCCTCATGTAAGAGAATTACTACCAATTACAATTAATACTAAACGATTATCTTATCACATATACACGTATATTCTATCGATCAGGATCCTATGTAGTTCATATCACTCAAACCTTCACATGTCATAAAAGAGGACATTTTAGTAAATTGGAACAACCTATCTGATTCTTGAAGAATGATTCTTCAAGAAGTGTTTTTGTGATTGATTTGGAGCAGTTGTAATTATCAACTTCTGTCACAAACGCTGAGTTGTTCGCTTAGGTATTTTTAGTAATACGGAGAGCATTTGGACTATCTGTAATCGGGTCAAGTTGTCGATCCAGGCAGGCAAAGTTGTTACTGATTTTGAGGGCTCCTTGCATCTGTGAGTCAGGTTCCATGCTAGCCTATTTTGTTAGAGCAACCTGAGGGCTGTTTTTCTCATTGGCTACTGTAGTCTCTGAAAGAGGAATTACTGATTCTTCATTTGTACTTGCTATCTTGGCTGCCTCAATAGCAGCTATTGATTTTCCTTCTCGGTTGATTTTTGTTGATTCTGGTTCTTGGATATTCCTACTAACATTGCTCTCCTCTTTACCTTTGTCCAAGTTCTTTATTTTGGATTTTTCCTGCATCTCTAATAAGGTTGAGGCTTTTCCTGCAATTTTCTTTCTTTTGGAGCCCATTTTTTATTTTGCCTTTTCACACCAGCATCAGATGCAATGTTTGTCTCTGTCTTGTTCACAGTTCCATATCCCCTTTGTTTGCAATTTGTGATAGCATGCCCCAATTTACAGTAGAGATTGCAATAGTTTGGCATATCCTCGACCTGGACTTCTTGCTATACTCCCTGACTTCCCCCTCCCAATCCAAAGTCTGCAAGGGATTTCTTTCTTGACATCCACTTGAATACATACTCTTGTTGTGCTTGGGCATTCTACTGATTTAGCTTCAGCCGATGCAGCATTCAATTTTTGCGGTGTTCCAATTAGATTTGCCAAAGAGTAGAAGAGTTTCTTACTTTGCATATGGAGCGGAATTCCAGGAAAGTTACACCACACTAGGGCAATTGAAGGCTCTTTTTGCTGTGTAAAGACCATGGGGTTTGGCCGGAAAAGGATTTTGATTTAGTTCTGAAAGATCTGCAAAAGATTTGTTATTTTGAGGTAGCGATTTTCCTTGTCTTGAATTAGAGTTACCATTTTTACTATTTGGGCGAAGAATTTGGGCAGAAATTGGATATTGGTCCCTTCTACAGAAGGCTGAAGGGCCTCCCCCTAAATGATTTTTGTGCCGTCAAGATATGGAGAGTGTTGTCGATCTAGGGTATTCTTTGTGTATATGTAGCACTATTGTTTGCTTACTTTCAAAATTTTTGAAAGAAGAAGGAGCGATTGAGCTAGAGAGAGAATTTTTAGCTGTTAAGGAAAGTATAGTGGTATATACATGATTGATGATTATATAATTGATAATTGAATTTGTTTCTAACAAATCCTAATTGTATACTTTCATGGGAAAGATAGTGTTAGAAGATTTGTTAGAGGACATCGAAACAATCCGTATTACGCCCACAAGTAATTGTCTCGCACATCGATTTACTTTTTCCTTTTAAAATTTAGTAATTGTCTCACATATTGAAATTACTCTTTTTTTTAAAAAAATAACATGTTACAAAACAAACATGCACGTACCCCAATTTCTAATCTATATCTAAAATAAGGGTATACCCTTTAGAAGTATTCTTATTAAAGGAGAGTGCACCTTTGTTGTTCACTCCTTAGTTGGCCACCGCTGCTGACGTGGATCACTCCGCTGACGTGGACCAATGGTTTTTTTAAGGGTTTCTCGCTTTCTGACTCTTCACGTGCCTTCTGCTTATCCCGAGGAGGAAAAGAGAGAAAATAGAGAGAAGAAAAGATTTTTGCTACCGCTTCCTTTCTCTTTGTACTCTACTTACTCTACTCTCTCTACTCTCTCGTACTCTTAGGGTTTCCTCTCATTGCTTTTTATGTTTATGCTGCAGCTCACCCCATTTTTTGTACACACGAAGTGGAGGGACAGCTTTTCCGAGAGGGAGCAATGGCGATCAAGAAAGGTAGATAGGGAGATTCCTGAAATATAGATTTATGAACAATTATTAATGTTTGATTTTCCATTTTTTTCCTTTTTGTTCTTCTCCACGGCATCAGAGCTTGCATCACGAAAAATATTTGCAAAAATATATAGCATGCTGTGGTAATTGCCATTTTCTTTTATGTTTTTGTCGATTTTGTAGGATCCTTATTTGCTGTGATAGCCAGACTTTCTCTTGGTATTTTTTGTGGCCTTCCTTTTTGAGAGATTTCCACAAGTCTGAAGTTTTGGAAGCTATAGTGAAGAAAACAGTGGGTTTGGAATGGATCTGTAAACTGATGTGAATTTTTTTCCTGTATTTTTCTTTTTGTCTGAAATTCTGTGAACTATCTAATTTTTTTTATGGGATTTGTTTTCGTCTTATTGCAGTAAAATGTTCTTGTTGATAAAGTTTTTGAGAATTGTAGATGTACCAAGGATTGTTTAACAAGTGATGGTGATGAAGAAAGATTGGCTTTTTTTTGTCTCAACAAGCTTGAGGAGAAGGTTATCATTTGATTTACTTTCATTTTTACTTTAGGAAAGTACATCTTCAGTCACTGACATGGAATTTTGGAACATAGAACGTTGAATAGATGGGTATTGATGGGAGATTTCTTGGGGGAAGTTTTAACTGGAAGAAAATTTTAAAATATTGCTGGGAGTGAAATTATTGTTCTTGTAAATTGAATAGAGATTCCAATGGTAAAGGTAAACATTCCTTGTACCTTTCTAGGCTTGTATTGTTTTGGAGATTGAGCTCTGGGATACTCCTTGTTTATTGATATTATTGGTTTTAGTGGATGCAGGTATTTAGACCAGTGAAAAATGCAGACTTTATGCCATTTCTGCTGAGTTTCCTAAATTCAACAACAAGGACAAGTCCTTCGTATTCCAATTCTCAGTGAAGCATGAACAAAACAAGAGGTAAGTAAACTCATCATTATATGCCTTTTAGCGGAATTCATAGTAAGAAGTTATTTATGGTTCTAAGTATTCCCTCAGTTTCTTTAGGGTTATGGTTCAAAGGGATTTTTAAATTTTTTTTCCTTTTTATTTATAGTTTTTTTTCATTTTTTTCATTACTGCCTTTCTAAAGATTTTTTCTTTTCCTAAACTATCAATCTGGAGTAGCTAATCATGGTGTCATAGACTCTATTCAGTTTCAATTTTTGTTTCCTTATATTTCATTGTGAGTATCTATTTGTATGTTTACAACAAAGGATTAATTCCTTTTTTAATCTTTTGAAAGTTCTAAAACGACAGTAATTTTTTGCCGGCATATTCTTCGAGTTATGCCATTTGCTGGTAGTTTGAATGTTTATAGTTGAATAGTGCATTGTGTCTTGCCACATGTGCCATGCTGTTGGAAGCTTTTACATCTTTTGAATTTGGTTATAAGTATTACCAAATGATGAAAGTAGAATCTTTCAATTGATATTACGTGTATGGGTGGAGGTGGAATGTTTAACCAAGATTTTGTGCAATTTGTGTTCTATGCTAAATTCTGTCTAAAAGATTTATCGTTGGAAAATTTATGATGTCATTGGAGTTTTTAAAATTAAGGGTCTGGGAAGTTATGGTTGGTGAAAAGAAAATAGCTTAGATGTATTAAAAAAACTAAAAATGACTATTTTGCTTAGATGTGTTACCCAACCTAGATTGCTTAGTGGAATACTTAAAGAGTTGCTGCAGTGAGTCATGTTTAACTAGGTACGATATAATCAAAACTTGTTCATGCTTATCTTTCTTCGATAAATGAATTCACGTAGGCAAAAATATGCAACTTGAGTACGTATACCATGTATAGTTGCTTGAATGATCTTCTGTCTCAGGTCTATGTGAAGTCTTTCAAGCAATGATTTTCGATGTTTAAAAATATAGAATATATTCTATTTTCCCTTCAGAACAGCCCTGTTTCATTAAGGCAAGTTGGGTTAAGTAAACTTGGTTGAAAAGTTAAAAACCTGTTCTTGAATTAAATTCTATAGCTTCTCTTTGATGGGATTGCCCAAATTACAATTAGATGTTAACTTTCACTTTTTCCCATTCTTCTCTGTTATTTTTTTTTAAATCTAAACTTAGAATGATGAATTTTTTTTACTGGATTCTCAAGTATCCTCCAATACACAGTGCAGACTACCTAGAGGAGCACTTCAGACTCACATATGCTTCATAATTCAAAAACTTTTAAGTGTGAAAACAAAGAAAATAAAGGAGAAATCAGGGAGGAACATTATTTGACCATAATCCTTCCACGTTTAAGATGGTCCTTGTTCAATTTTTTGTCTTGAAATTATGTTTCATCCAACATGTTGAGTTTGCTCGCTTTTTTTTCTTTCTGTCTTTTCAAACTCACCTTCTCTTTGTTTCATTTTCTTCTCCTTTTTTCTTTTTTCTTTCCAGTTCTTTTTGTCAACCAGTGAGGTTATTGTTTTGGTTGGATGAATTGAAAGGTGCAATTTTTCCAAGTCTTTTTTGGGTGATCTTGTTGGTTGCAAAATGAAACATGCTGTTTTGGTATTTGCTGCTATAATGTAGGAATTTGTTTTCCCTTTCATATATTATGTATTTAGTAAATTTGGTGGGGGTTTATTAAATCATTCTTAAATATGATAAGTCTCTAGATCGGTTAATAACATTGTTTTGTTGGTTAAAATGTAAACGGAAAGAAGAGGTAAGAAATAGCCATGGATGTGCCTTTACTTTCAAAGAAGATAGTGAAGAAAAGGGTCAAGAAGTTCGAGAGTCCTCAGAGCGATTGCACAATCTAAGTATACACTGATTTATGTAAATGTCAGTGCTTTTATTTTATTTTTTTAATTTAAAGAAATGAAAGTGGGTTTGTTTGTATTAATATTTTTTATTGGGTTTGGGAGAAAATGAAGGGATTGAATTGAAAACTAGATCATATTTTTACACTCAGTTTTTTGTTGTTGAATTTGGTATAGGGAAGGGCAGGAAGTTTTTTTTTGCATTTCACTAATGCATTTAAGCCACAATGCTGGTATTATGTTGGTCTTGAACATACTTGCAAACACGGGCTACTTGGAAAAGCAGAGAGTAGGCTGAGGAGAACAAAAAAGTATTTATTTATTTATCTTTTATGGTTTCGTTAGTGATAAGTTTGTTTTGAGTAGAATTGGGATTTTTAGCTGTGATTATCAAAAGAGTTTATTTTTTTTATTTTTGTTTCAAAAATCATATCGTAGTTTGAGTAGCAGTTTCTTGAGTTACAACATGCCAAGTACAAGCTTTGAGTTGTATGCGGTCAAAGATGATTAGTTTTTAAGATTTTTGTGTTTTCTTTGTCCAATTTGGATTGCAGATTAGAGTTGAGAAAGAAGAAAAAAATTGAATTGAAATGGACTATCGAACTCCAGTACACAACTCTGAATCTTGAATCGGTGGTGGGCAAGAATGGAATCAAAATTTGAGCATTTAATTCTTATTTGCAGTTTCCATAAACGAAGTTGAGGCATTGTATTAGTTGTTCAAGAAGTTGAGTAGTTCAATTATAGACGACGGATTTATCCACAAGGTAATGTCAATATTTTAGGTTTTTATAGAGTTGTATGTGATTATGCATTGTTTAATGATGCCATTCTATCAGTTTCCATGGGGACACCAATTTTTAAGAGATGGAATTTTAGGAGTTCAAACTGGCAAGATATTTCTGTTTTTGTATTTCTATTTGGTGTAGGGCTCTATGGTATAGAGGGGAGGTGTTAATGTGCACGTAGTACAACACAACATAACTTGACGAAGTGACATTATTGATTTGCTCTGAATTTGAAACTTCGAATCTCTTGAAAATGAGGAAAGATTGAATAGAAGTAGGCAAGCATATTTTGATTTTAGGAACATTATCAACCATACCTTGTAGCTTTTTTGCTGTTATTAATCTGGATTCTGCAAATGATGCTTTGTCGTATCCTTGTTAAAGTTTCCATTTCCATATCAAATTTGAAAATGATGCATTGTCGTATGGCTTATTTTACTGGGACATTATATACTTAAGTGAGTCCTTATGGTATAATGAAGATATGAATGTGCAGTGAACATTGAGGATCTTATCAAACCTGAAGATGTAATGGCTGAGCATTCCCTTGGTCCCAATGGTGGTAATGGCCGAACGTTTTTGTGGTATCTTATAAAAAAAATTGGTTTGATTCAATGTGTGTTGTGCATGGGAGTAGTGGGAGTATCAACATTTGTGTGTTACTGGTGACTGATTTAGAGTAATTTTTAAGTTTACTGGTTATAATTTACTGTTGTATGGAAAGTAGCATTTATGTGAGTTATAATTGGCTTGTCTAACATTTATCTCTTTCAGATGTTTGTTGATAGGTCTTGTATATTGCATGGATTATTTGGAGAAGAACATCGACTGGTTACAATCCAAATTGAAGCTTTATTAAAGGTTTCTGGATGCTCAAAGAATAGTTTCCGTCTCTTGGCTTTATTACATTTCTTTCTGTTATTATGTCTATTTCATTAAGTTTTCATATACTCTTTCCTTTTTTTTCAGAAAGTTGTTAGTTTAATGTTGTTCACAGATCATCAAGCATTTTGAATCTCTTATTCTGTCTCACTTCTCTGATAGAATTTTATGTTGGTATTAGTTTGAATTAGTCAGATTAATCTAATATATGCATAATAATTGAAAAAAGCCTCATGAACATGATAAGTTCCTTTCACTGGACTTCAGGTGGCATTGGTATTAGTTTATATTTGAGAATTTTGATATTAAAGCTTGAGCAAGCGAAATGCATTGTTTTAGATAATCATCTATTTGGAAAGTTATTTTTTCAGCCCTTGGTGGTTTTGTGAGGAAAACAGTTTGTCTCTAAAGAAATGGAACATAATTTATAATCTTCTTAGGTATTGCAAAAAAGTTCTTTACTTTCTTCTTATGCTTACTTTCCAGGAAATACTCCTGATATTCTTCTTGGATGCTTTTGCGGAAGGATGGGCTTGACTATAGGAATTGGGTCTTACTTAATATTCATGAAGGTATTTACTATCACATGACCTTGGTTTTTAATATCATGATACAAATGCATCGAGTACCTTTTAACTTTTCTATTGTTTAGGACCCAGCCAAATTAGTTTGAGGCCTTGCCACTCGTAGTGTGCCATTGCATGCTTGAATGATTGTAACAGAGGGTTAGTATCATATTTCATTTGCTTAATCATCAGATTTCTGTTTTTTTCATTGGCCAAATTAGAATAGAACACATTGTCTTCCATATAATTGTTGACATCAAACCAAGTTAATTGATCTGAGCCTGCTGGTACTCGAAGAAATTGAATGGTTGAACTTTGCCAATGATGCAACTAGATTCTTTAATTGGTGTCAGAAGTGTTTGTAGGTTTGTATGGCTTATGTGGTAATTGTCATTTGTTGGTAGTTTGAATGTGGTTAAAGGGTGGGATATAGGGTGTTGAATATTGCATTGTGTCTTGTTACTTATGCCATGCTATTGGAAGCTTTTATGTATATTTAATGTGTTTATATTAATTACTGAATATAGTTTTTCATTTCCAAAGTTGCTGATAATCTGTATGCTATTTAATTGTGTTAGAAAACTCAATTTCTCTTTTATGGACATATTTCAAAGTTTTTTGGTGTTCTGTAAGATTTTCTTGTTAATACTCATTTGTGGCATGTTATGAATTTGTTTTGTTATACTGCATTTGAAATGTTATTCGTTGTTGTGTCATATATAAGTAGGATATGTTTGCTTTTACAGGTTGCAATTCTAATCTAACAGTAGAAGAAAGATGAAGAACTTCAATAGATTTCGTATGAGGTGGCCTATTGAAGGAAAATAATGTTGATCGAGTTAAAGAGAAGCAGATTGGTGGATGCCCTTTAACCTCCAAGGAGACCTTCCTTTTACCGCAAACATTGGGATTTCCCTTCGATACTATCATTGGAGGAAAAACTAATTCCTTTTAGGAATCATTAGAACATAATGCCTGATTTCGACAGTTTAGTTGCTCTCCGGAGCAATGTTTCCATCTATGAGTATGATGGCGATATGGTGTAAGCAGTACAGGTTCACAAGCCTTTGAGGACTTGAAAGAAAAAAAATATTAATTTAGACAAATAACGCATATTGTTGAAATCTTTAAATGTTACAAGCACTCAAAGTTGTGCTACTTTAGTGATAATCATACAACTTATTGCACTAGAAGGAAGAATGACTCTATGTTCCAAGTTTTCATAAATTAGATATTGGTGATGTAGATATAATAATAATGGATTTTGGTGTTGATGGACTCCATAAGTTTTTCCACATCAGTTTTCAAAGTAATAAATGAATTTACAACTTTTTTGGGTGTCTTTTGTTAAATGATTATCGACAAATTCAAATTATTTGGCAATAAGTTTGTATTTTAATTGTATGATGAAGAAAACTGAGTAACAATAAACTTGAGATTATTTTCTCCCTTATCTTCGAACTTCAAGTTAGACTCGAACTTTGGCAAAATTTTTGAGTCATGCAATTAATTTCTATGAGTGTGCATGAAAAAAATCATTAATGTCAACTCATGAACTCTCTAAGATTAACACTATAAATGTTAATGTTATTACAATATAAATTGTATATAATTTTTTACAAATTAGTTGTGTTTGTTTATGATTATATCATATTTTTTACCAAAAATAACATTTAAAATATATTATTGTGGCAAAAGAAAGTTAATCAATATTTATCTTACAATACACAAAATAGATTTTAATTCAATTTTTTAGAACTTTTCCCTCATAAAAAAATTTGCTATGCATTTAGTTATTTCAACCATTAGAATTAATACAACAATGTTAAAATAGTTCATATTATTTCTGTATGCAATGTATATTTTTAATTAAAAAAATTAATGAATTATCTATACTATGTATGCATATAACTATAAATTCCTTTAAAGTTTACAAGTTAAAAAATAATCTTCTGCACCAATATTCTTTATAAATTGTTGACAATGAATTCACACACACACACACATATATATATATATATAATATTTTTGACTATCCATTTTTCATTTACACTTAAATATGAGTGTTTCTTTAATTTCTGATTACTTAATATTACACAATTTTATCCGGTAGTACAAAGCTTAATTATTGTGTGAAATATGTATAATATGTGTAAAAATGTATAGTGTATGAAAATATGTAGTATGTGTAAATATGTATAATGTGTAAAAATGTATGTAGTATGTGTTAATATGTGTAATGTGTGAAATATGTGTAAATATATATAGTGTGTGAAAATATGTGTAGTATGTTTTAATATATTTAGTGTGTTAAAATATGTAAAGTATGTGTAATAAGTATAGTGTGAGAAAATATGCATAGCATATGTAAATGTATGTAGTGTGCAAAGATTTGTGTAGTGTGTGTATAGTATATGAAACTATGTTCTATGTGTAAATATTTATATATGTGAAAATAAATGTGTATAATATATGTAGTATGTGAAAATATGTGTAAAAATATATAATGCGTAAATATATATATATAGTGTTTGAAAATGTGTGTAATATGTATAAATATATGTAGTGTGCGAAAATATGAATAGTATGTCAAAATATGACTCGTATGTATAAAGATATGTAAGGTGCAAAAATGTGTGTAATATATGTAAATATTTATAGTGTTGTGATGTGTGTAAATATATTTGTATTTGTATCGTGGGTGAAAATGTGTGTAATATATGTAAATATTTATAGCGTTAAAAATTTGTGAAGTATGTGTAAATTATGTAATGTACAAAAATGTATGAAGCATGTTTTAGTATGTATAGAATGTAAAAATATATATAGTATGTGTAATATGTACAATGTGTGAAAACATGTATAATCATGTGATGTGTGAAAATGTGTGTAATATGTGTAAATATGTATTGTATGTAAATATGTGTGTAGTGTGAAAAAATGTGTCTAGAATGTGTAAAAATGTGTGAAATGTGAAAATATGTGTAGTGTGTATATATATATATGTATGTATAATGTGTGAAAATATGTGTAGTATCATAAATATAAATATGTATAGTGCGTGACAATATGTGTATTATGTATAAATATATATTGTGTGTGAAAATATATGTAAAAACGTATAGCATAAAAATATGTGTAAATATGTATGGTGTGTGAAAATATGTGTAGTGTGTATAAATATGTGTAGTGTATGAAATATATATACTATGTATAAATATATGTAGAGTGTGAAAATGTGTAACTTTGTATAAATATGTATAGAGTGTAATGTTTAAAGTTTATATAAATATATGTAGTATGCAAAAATGTGTGCAACATATGTTAAAATGTATATTGAAAATATGTGAAGTATATGTAAATATGTATAATGTGTCAATATACGTGTAATATATATAAATATATGTTGCAAGTGAAATTATGTAGTGTTTGAAAATATATGTAGTGTTTGTAAATATATATAGTTTATGACCATATATGTGATATGTGTAAATATGTATAGTATGTGAAAATATTTATTATGTGTAAATATATCGAGTGTGTAAATATATTTATTCATATTTTCATATTTTACATATTTCCAAACAATATACATACTTAAATTTACATTACATTTTTTTATTTTATAATATTGTGTATTCATATGTACTTTAATCATTTACGTATTGTATATGCTTTGCGTATTTTGCCACGTTATATATATTAATGTATGCTTCACAATTTCTATCATACTACAAACATTAGGACATACTATACATAGGGTATATTTTCAGAACACTATTTTTCTTTATATACTACACATATTTATATATACGTACACAATTAAACATTTTTGCATATGACCACAGTTCGTTAGATTATGAAACATATTTGTTCATTTACTGTCAAATTTTTATAATTCGTAATTAAATCATAACTTATTATCAATTTTAAGGTTGCTTACTACAACTTAATCATTTCTAATGACTCATGCAATTTTTTTCCAAGGTAAATCACACCGCGCAAGCGCGTTGTTATCTACTAGTTATCTGTAAAAGCACAAGGGGGTTCGATATTTTGATAGTTTTGTATTTAAGTTGTTTTGAAAAAGTGGTTTTGAGATTGTGTGCCCTAAATATATTATAATTAGGAAATGGAAATAATTTAGAAAACTAATGAATAATTCTATTGAGCAGTTCCGCTAGAAAACTAAATCCATTACTTTTTCTAAACAAATTAATGCTAAATAGATTATAATTAATAATATAAATTTAGTTCATATAGTTCCCAAAATTAAATATGATAACTAAGTACTAAATCTAATACAATTAGGGATTAAGTAACTCGCTTGCGTAAATAAAAAGTTAAATAAATTTTATCCTATCCTTTTCCTAAACAAATTAATGCTAAATAGATTATAATTAAGAATTTAGAAAAATACTGGATAATTCTATTGAACAGTTCCACTAGAAAACTAAATCTAATACTTTTCCTAAACAAATTAATGCTTAATAGATTATAATTAGGAATATAAATTAAGTTCATATAGTTTCCGAAATTAAATATGATAGTGAAGTGCTAAATCTAATACAATTAGGAATTAAGTAACTCATTCCGTAAATAATAAATTAAATAGATTTTATCCAATCCTTTTCCTAGACAAATAAATGCTAAATAGATTATGAGACATCTTGTGTCTTAATCCGTTTCTTTTAATCATGAAAAATATAATTATATATACTAATAGTTTGTTAAGCATGTGATTAAGTTATGGGTAAAATATGAAGAAGTGGGAACTCAAAAGATGGACAAGACATGAACACCTGTTAGTGTTCAAGTTTTCAAACCCCTAAACCTAAAAATTGTAAGTTGCTTCATTTGAGTATGCTAACATTTTGGAAGCTCAAATGTTTATAAAATGCATTGCATAACGTGATTTTAATAGATGCACAAGATTAAATGTTTCAAATATACTTTCAACAAAATCAAAGATTCAAAAATATCAACTTTATATGAGTTTAGACGACCTCCAGTCCAATTCGAATGTCCAAATTCACTTTTTGAATTTTTTATTTTGAGTCTGTAAAGTGTATTCGGACGACTTCCCTTAATTTTTAGACGTCCGAATGTACTTTTAACCTGTAAAATGCATTCGGACGACCTCCAGGAGGTTCAGACGTTTGAATTTATCGATTTTAAAAATTAAGGTTTTTCCAAAAATACATTCGGATGTCTGAACTCTTTAGAATTTATGATTTCTCTATAAAGATAATTATTGAAATAATTATTGGAATATAATTACAAGTAATTTAATTCCGCAATTATTGAAATATGATTGCAGTAATTTAATTATATTGGTAATTTAATTAAGGTTGCAATTACTATTACGTAATTTAATATTCACTGCATAGTTGTCGAATCGTGATACGAATCGTGTATCGTGAATCTAATTTTATGATACGAGTATCGTATCGTACGATACGTTAATTAATGTTATATATTAATAAAATAAATATATTATTATATAATTGGAACACCAGTACTAAATAAGCATACAAAATGTACATAACTTCATTGTGATATCAATTAGCAAGTGAACTAGTGAAGTATCATTTCTAAATCACTGTCTAAAGTGTTTAGCCTCAATCCAAAAGTAATAGTCACAAAAAAGCTATTAATCTCCAATCTATAACCTTACTCATGTACGAATTCACAGTTTTAAAATCAAGAGGCAAACAAAAAATATTATATAATGTAAAAGTGAAAATGTTTCATAATTGAAAGTCATCTTCAAAGTCAAAATCATCTTCTTAATATAAATTCAAGTATACTGTTGGTAGAATATTACTGGTTTTGATTTTCTTTTTAACTAATTTGGACTGCAACACGAAGAGGCTAATTACATGGATAATACTTTAGAGTTTAGATGCCAAATAAGAGTTTTATAAACTTGAGTACGCAGCTTGAAAACCCTGCACAAATTTTGCCCCAGTAATTTCTATAGAACTGAAAAATTGCGACAATAACTTTCAAGCTTAACCAATAGCCCTAGCCACGTAAATAGCGTTCAGCTTGAATGTTACTGCAACATGGGAAAGAGGGATACCATCACCGATTGAAATTGGAGAAGCATAGAATTTATCAAACTGGAAAAAGGGGATCCAAGCATAGTTGTTAGTATCGTATGATTCTATACGTATAGTATGATACGTATCGAATCGTACGATACCAAAAAAAAAAATTAACGATTCACTACTTAGACCGATTTGTATATGCTATTCGTATCGAAATTACTTGTTTTTTAGATATATCGTACGATACGTGTCGCGTATCGTATGATACTAACAACTATGATTCACTGTATAAAGTTGACGGTTTCTATATTGTATATCTTCATGCTAATCATCATGCGTAATTTTAATATATAACCATGATATTTCCTTTATCATGCTAATAATAAATATCTATTGATTATAATGTTTGCATGACATTAACTTATGAGTATCAAATTAAGACGCATGATATTAAATAAAGAGGTATGATGCTATTTCTTCATATGTGAAGATGTATTTGATTAATTATGATGATGATTTGATGTTTACATGCATGATTATGATGATGATTTAATGATGATCATTATGAATGATGATTTCATAATCATTTAATGATGATGATTATGTGATGATAGTTTAATATGTTTGAAGTTGGTTCAGTATGTGCCTCTCTTTTTGGTTTAATTTTTTTTTATAAGTTCCTTGCTTTAAAAAAAACATTAAATCTAGCAAGATAAATATTGTGCATGGCTAGAGTTTTTTCTTTTCTTTGAAAGAAAACGAACCGAGGCAGAATCAACTGATTTCCAAAGTTAATTTTTGGATCATGCGTGCATATTATTTCTTTATTCCTTTAAGGTATTGGAATTTATTGATTATATAATTATATAGATTTATTAATTTCAATCTATATTTAATTATAATCTATTATTATTTTTCGTATGTGTATTAAAATAATAATTAAGTGATGACAATATCTGTTTTCAATTATTTTGATTATTTTTATATGTGTGTATTAAAATAATAATAAAGTATTATACTTAGATTATAACTACAACTCTTAAAATATTGTTCTTGTTAATTATTTGAATATAAATAAAATACGTAAGATATTATTTTATATACATATATATATATATATTAAGTAAATGTCAACAGATCATTATTTAAGTATTATTTTATACACACACAATAATAATAGATTTTTTTTTAAAGAAAGATATATACATAGCTAGAGCAAAAACAAAATACAGTGCCGGCTATACCCATCCACACTGTTACAAAGCCAATGCAATAAATTTGGAGTACTACTCCATTACATGACAGATCTATCTTAAAATATGTAAGGAAAATAGAGATAATCTACTTGAGGATTCCAGTAGATAGGCTATATTTTTCTCTAAATCTGAGGCCCTAATCTGTAACGTTAATTAGCAAAAGGTGAACGGAGCTCTAATATTTCTAAACATTGTTAGCATAGCTCCAAAGTCTCGGCCGAAAGCTACTGACATTTCTCACTAAACGGCAAGAGCACAGGATCAAATGTTAATCACTACCAAGGCAATTGAAAATTTACCAAATACATGATTTAGTTACCATCAGCAAGTGGACTGTGAATTCTCCTCAAATGTTGTTCACATAGTCACTAAGGAGTCCACACAGCAAAGATATCAAATTATCTCCACAATCACATGAATGTTCATCCAAGAGACACAAAATATAGGAGTCTTTACCAAGTACATGGATGGTTCACAAAAGCCAGTTGAGGGGGTGAAAAGAGTTGTCGCTACCCTCCAATTTTACCCTAACACTACTGTAGTAGCTGTGAGAGGGATCGATTTACGGAGAAGGGTTGGTTGTTCAGAGACCATTTGTTCACTCGGCTACTCACTGGGTAACAAAAACAAATAGAACAAATGCAAAATAGAGTGAATGCAAAATGCATGAAATGCAAGGATGCATGAAATGAATGAGAGCAAAGTGTTAGTGTTCAAAGTAGAAAACTAGGTACTGCCTTGAGGGATTTTAACCAGTACAGATCTCTCCCTAATATCATCGACTAGTGTTCATATGCATGAGAGGACTTCACCGCTAGTGTCATGAAATTGATTAACCTGGTGGTTCTCACAATCACACTCCACTGATTCCTCAAACTTCCCCAGGTAGGGCAAGTTCTTGGCACAAATTAAGAATCTGGATCCCTACTCCGTAGAAGAATTCTAGTCCAATTCTTGACTATCTCTCTTGGTAGGGCAGCTACCCAAGTCAAGTGTTCAAACTGTTCTACGTGAATGATCCTAAGTCTTGTCTATGGATTTGATTTCAAGTGTCAGTGGGTACTGCACAAATGGAATCACAAAGCAATCAGATTTTAAGACTCATGCAAGGAATGTTTCCAGATTCAATTCATGTAAATTCAAGTTTCCTTCGGTAGATCCAAAGTGATCTCAGTGGGTACCGCAGATCGGCTCTAGATCTAGGTATATCATGTAACCCATTAAAATTGAACATGCAAAGAACATAAAACATCAAGAACACAGATCAAATTCAACTCATAAGTCTCAATAGGTTGGAATCCGTACAAATCGAGCCCTCAAGACAGTGTGATGTTAGAGAGGAAAAGGAGAGAAAATCCTAAACTAGCCTAAGAAAGAACCCTAATCTCTTGTGCGGCAGCTTCTCTTCCTGTTCTTCCCCCTCCCCCCCCCACAATTTTGCTCTTTTCTTGCTATTTATACTCTTTTCTCCTTTATGTGCCACCATCTGGAACGTTGAATGCTTCCTCTTTGTGAGATTTATCCACGTGTCCTACAGAAGCCAATTATCAGATGTAGTGAGGTCACGTGTCTGGTGTGTAACTTAAGCATTAAGAATGAAACTCATCATACACTTGGTGAAATATTGAGTAGCTGTGTTTGTGCTAGTGCGCTCTCTAAAGTTATTGCCTCATGCTTGTGTGGTTTGTGTTGTTGTGCATGCTAAGTGTACAAGAGGTGGGTGTGGAGTGCAGTGGAGTGCATGAAATGAGTGGTAGTGTGTGCGAATAAGTGTATGAAGCTATGTGCGAGTGTGTGTAAGTTAGTGCGTGTAGTGAAATACATGGAATTAGTGTAAGTGTGCAAATGTAGTAGATGAATGCATGAGTTAGTGTGTGAGTGTGCAGGAGTGAGTGTGAGGTGAGGATAGAGTGAGGGTGTGTGCAAGAGTGGCTGCGCGTACGCTGTGCGTGTGTGTGTGCGTCTGAGCGCGGAAGGCGCCCGCGCATGTGTGTGTGCATCGTGTGTGCGGGCACCTAGGTGCCCGTGTATGTGCATGTGTGTTGTGTGTGTGCGGGTGCCTAGGTGCCTGCATATGTTGTGTGTGTGTGTGTTGTGTGCGGGTGCCTAATGTGTGCTGTGTATGTGCGGGCGTCTAGGCGCCCGCATGTATTGTGTGTGTGTTGTCTGAGCGCCCGCACATGCATGTGCATGTGTGCTGTGTGTGTGCGTGGGCCTAAGCGCCCGCCTGTGTGTGTGTGTGTGTGTGCTATGTGTGTGCATGTGTGCTGAGTGTGAGTTATATGTGTGCATGTGAATTGTTTCGTTTGTGCTCGTGTGCTGGAACTCTCATGTAGTGATTGAGACTTGTGAGGCATCAATGGCTAAGTGTGTGCTTGCTTCCAATTCATGCAACAATCATACCAATTTACATAGCATGTACACAACACTTAGACATTTTCCACATTTATAAGATTATGAACATTCCTGCACACAAGTCATTCATAAGGCACTATTTTCACTGGAATTTCATGCAAAAGATCAAGTAAGCAAAGCAAATAAGTCGGTACAAACTCGACTTATCAAGGGGAAATCTTCCAAGTATTTTCACCCAGTTAAGCTCATATTCCATCTTTATTCAAGTACATGATGAATCCAGAACCGTCAAACTCAAGATTCCAAAAGCAAAGTAACAATGCAACCGGAGCTATCCTCAAATAATTCATTCAAGTTCAGGTTCAGATAGCTCACAGTCACAACATCAAAGTCCACACACCAAAGATCAACCAAGAGATGGGAAGTTCAGCATTTCTTAGCAAGCATATGAATGATACCAAGGCAATGTTTTACCAACAGCAAGTTGAGCAACATTACATATGCAATATAGTCCAGGTCCGTTTAAGATAACAATCAATCGGGATCTCTCCAAAATTATTTATCAAGCATTTCATCAGAGATTCTAGATTCAACAGAAGCTCAGATTCACCAAATAACTGTTCCAAGTTTCAGAGATACAAAGATTACCTCAAGGTTGGTTTTGGCTATGTGAGCAGCTTGAAGTTTCAAATCCCAAATTCGCCGGCCGCTCCCATCAGATTTGGCCACATTCTTTTATGTTCAGGTTCACATTAACTCATTCTTTGGATGCTCTTAGCTAGGTTCTAAAGGGGTCCCAACTGACTAAATCAGCCGAGTTATGAATAGTAGCTGAGTTATAAACAGTAGCTGAGTTGGGAACAGACTTGGCTGGCAGCATGGAGTAGATGAGGTCCGTTCCATTGCAGATTGTCTCCGATCCTTCAACCTAAAGGGTTTGATAACCCATATGTAAGCTCAAAGGGACGGTAGCCAGGCCTGATTCCAAATCTGAACATTATGGCAGTCCCGTACCTTGTCTTTGGAGGGCGGGAGGAACTTCCTATTGGACGAAAAGGAGATGGCTCGGTGCTGACTCCACTCGATGGTGAGGCTTGTGGAAGTGTAGAAGAGATGAGTGGTGGATCGATGGTGGATGGTGGATGGGAGGCTAGTGGAGAGGGTGGAGTGGAGAAGGAGGAGGAGAAGAGTAGGAGTAGTGGTGAGTAGGAGGAGAGGTGTTGGTGCGGGTGGAGAGTAGTAAGAAAAGAGTTGGCCGGCTCTGGCCTTTTGTGTAGGGTTGAAAGCTTTGGAGAGTAGGCTATAAGACACGTTTTCTGATAAAAAAGACCACACACAATAATAATAGATTATTATTTAAATTATGCATATTTTATTCAAATAAATAAAATTAAATAAAATCTTATGTTGATATATTTAAATAAATTGATAGTTATTATGATTGGTTTGTTAGTCACCAAATTGGCCAAACATTAAAGTTTATGATTATCAAGTATTTAAATTTAATTTTAATTACTCATATTTATGATATGCTTATATTTAAATGACACAAGGAATATATATATATATATATATATATATATATATATATATTGAGTATATTGAAATTCATAAATTATAAAATATTAAGAATCGCCCAAGGTTGATTAATTAATTTTATAATTTATGATATGATTGTAGGTAATTAATATATTTGTTTAAATATGTTTAGTATATCCAAAGATAGCAGGCATGTTTAATTAAGATAAAATTAATTATCAATTATATAAAGATAAAGTTAAGCATCAATTATGTATTATATGTGTATTTTAGAATTGCCCAAGGTGAACTTAAATATATGCTTAAAGGTTGTATGGATTTTATCTGAATCTATATTTTGAGGTAATTTCAAAGCCTTAATGTATGAACATTTATGTAAACTTTCTGTATCTGTGTCTATTGCTCTTCATTCGGAAGCTTTATCCGTTGTTATGATTAATGACCTTAATTATGAAGATTGGTTTGAACACGTTCAATTTCACTTATGTGTTATGGATCTTGACTTAATACTATTAAGTGAAAGGCCAGCTGCTATTACTGATGAAAGCAGCGCTGAAGATAGATCTTCCTATAAAGTTTGGGATAGATCAAACAGATTAAGTTTAATGTTTATGTGAATGATAGTTGCAAATAACGTCAAGTCTGCAATCTCAAAGATTTAAAGTGCTAAAGAATATATGAAATTCGTAAAAGAGCGTTCTCAAACTGAATAAGCTG
The DNA here is from genome assembly GCA_016586305.1 of Ophiorrhiza pumila. Taxonomy (NCBI): domain Eukaryota; kingdom Viridiplantae; phylum Streptophyta; class Magnoliopsida; order Gentianales; family Rubiaceae; genus Ophiorrhiza; species Ophiorrhiza pumila. The sequence continues at coordinate 24,962,329 of BLIW01000003.1, read as the reverse complement.
ATTAGTCCCATTTCGGGGCATTAATGAGTACATTAATTGCCAGTAAGTTTGACAGTACACGTACCATACATTATCATGTGACTAAAATGATTGATATAGTAGCAAAAATTGAGATTCATAGAGATAAAAGTGAATGAAAGTTTCCTTGTATAATTTATTATTAATTTCTTGTCTCATGAGTATGGCCCTTTCAAATAAACTATAATATCATTAAATATAGGTGGAGTACAAATGAACTCCAAGCCATGCTCATTTAAGAGGAGACAAAATTCAAGAAACAAGGAATTCACTCAATTAATCTCATGGTTCATAAATGAATTGATTAGAAATATGAAGGAAAGGATTACCGAAAAGATAAGAAACAAGCATTAAAGATGAAAGTGCAATCTACTCAAGTTCACAAGTTCACAAGGACATTAAGAATGAGAAATGTCACTTTTGCAATAAATGTAGACACTTCTTTAAAGATAATCTAAAGCTTAAAGTTTGGTTCGAAAAGAAAGGTAAGACTAGTGCTTTAGTATGTTTCGAATCAAACTTAGGTAAAGTTCCTTATAATAGTTGGTGGACTGATTCTGGTTGCATTACTCATGTATGCAATATAATGATTGGAATCATTATTATCCAAACCATAACCCAAATAAGAATCATTATGATTGATTCTAGTTGCATAATAATGTTGGCACTAAACGAAGTTTAGTGAATGAAAGTCCAGCTTACTTGTGGCATAAATGTTTGGGTCACATATCCAAGGAAATATTGGAAAGTAGGTGGGGCTCGATTTTAAGGATACGAGGACACGCTCGGGAATATTAGTAAGGCGAAGCTTGCCTTGCTTTGTTACTAGATTATCTAGTTTGGAAAGGGCGTCTTTAATGGAGGAGGTACATTTTGAAGACTGATCTGACACTGATTCGTCAGGACGCCAGAATATCTCAATTCCTAACATCCGAACTCCGATGAATAGGAATTTTTCTTTCCAATCATGGATTGAGCTCGGATTTCCTTCAAAGAGGTCGGGTCTACCCCTCCTACGAGTAAAGTAGAACCAACCAATATCCCGACCATAAGTTTTTAGACTAAATATATACCTAAAAAGGAGTATAGTACAAGGTCTATCTAAGTGTTTACAAAGCATTTGGAAGCCCAATAGAGTTCCGATGGCATTGGGGTTAATTGGATAATGAAAAGGGAATATTCTCTTAAAATATTTTTTAAGAACTCAGACATAGGAAATATTAATCCACCTACAAATTGATTTATAAATACTGCAATAAATCCTATGGGAGGAAGATGCAACATTTTATGGTCACTCAACCTATATTCCCTGCCATGCTTGAGGTCATTAATGGTGCTTGACTCCTATAGTCAAATCTGCATATTTTGCAAATTCTATCCAACTCGCCCAATCTATGAAGGAAAATTCTACCCAATTAATTACTCTAGCAAAAACACTTTTGCTTTCAAGCGGAGAATTTGTGTGGGAAAAGAAAGGTGGATCTCTTCTTCTTTCTTTGTTTTTGTTTTTCTTTTCGAGGTAGGAAATTTTGCAGTCACTGAATTATCAGGGCTTTCAATTTATGTGGGAAAACAAGCTCAAAGTCAATGTATTATGTTTTAAAAAATATTCAAAGAGTTTACCTTGGCTATTTTTATAGTTGATCATTAATTTGGAGATTGAATCGGTCACTTAAGAGAGAAAGATCGGAGAATTCTTCATCGCTCTAATTATGTAGCTTTCTAGTTGGTAGTCTTGATAAAAATCCAGTTGACACGGGACAAATAATGAAAAATATTGAAATTCTTAAAATTCTCCAATTTTGCAAAAATTGAAGAGTTTATTAAATAATATCTATGTCGTAATAAGGAAAAATAAATTCTACAAAAGTTTATATAGGTATAAGAAACTCTAAATCAAAACAGAAAAAAAAGTCTAGCTTGTGTGGGGAAAGAAAAATGGTCTAAAAGTGACCAAAAACAAACAATTTGATGTTAAAAGACCTTGATTCATTGAGCAAAATTGCAAGAGTCTTGTATATCTTGTCAATTCCATCCAAACACCACATTATAATAGTGATTCTAAATTCGGATGAGAAAGTTACGTCCATCTAAAATTAACGACGTGATTTAAGTTTTTTTTTGTCTTATTGCACTAATTCTGCACAACCTAATATGCATTTTCAAATCGTTCCACATCATTAGTCTACATAGTTTTCATCAAAGTATGATTGGAGGGCCAAATATTGTTTGATCAGTCTCGTAGAAGACATTTAATTTCACAATTTGAACAATAAATATTAGATTTTAATGATTCTACACATAGATGAAAAAAAATCAGAGTACTGTTATTGTTTCCATTAAAAATTTTCATTGTTTTTCTATTTAATTTGAGATTTGGTAATGTTTGTTAATTGTTTGATGTCATATATCTTAACTATTTAGTTGCTGCAAATTATGTTGTACTATTGATTATTTATAGTAGAAAATGAGCTTAAAAATTCCGTAATTTTTTCTCCTTCATATTGGTGGGAGTGACTTCCACATAGAAAATGGTATCTTCATTTATGTTCTGCTTTATGACTGAATTCATCCTCACTCAATCACGCACCTAATGTGTTTTAACAAATTGGAGAAATTTTTATTGTCATTATGGTTACCTTTAATTGATTCCAACCTTGTTTCTCCTATTAATTTTCATATCTCCAAATTTAGGTAAATGATCCAAATAGTTTATTAATTTAAGTATTGCTTTGGCTCTCAATATTGAAAAGTTACGTTTTGATTTCTCAACTTGAATTTTGTCATACAAACAGTACCCAACTTATTTTTTATTCATTTTATAAGTAAAGTTGTTTGTCATGTGACACTGTTTTTCATTCAAAATGACGTTGTTTAATTTTGTACACCACAACTAATGGTGTTAATTATGAAATGAATGAAAAATTAATTAGTTGGAGACCATTTATTTGACAAAAACTAGATTGAGAGATCAAAATTTAACTTTTTAAATCTGGAAATCAAAAACCATATTTACCCCGGGGCGACTTAAGGGACTATTAGACTCATTTATAGATAATGTAACCCCAAATTTATAACAGCAAATTAAAAAAAGAAAAAGTAATAATTATTATAAGTAAATAAATTAGCAAAACTGAAACTTCAATTCACTGCATGAATTTTATTCGAACTCAATATTGCGCATTTGCACATCAGTAAATGTGCTGCGTACAACAAGTTATTGTATTATCATGCATATGTGACTATGCAACAAGTCTTAAGAAAGAGTGTGCTTATTCAGGAGAGCTCTGTTTTTTGGTCTATGGGCAGAAGACAACTCTATAGTTCGTTCCTCCAGGGCAAGTAAATGTGCTAGTCTGATCATCTTTAGGGTAGCTGTATGCATCAGGGCATCTATCCTTGAAAAACCTGGAATAATCCGTCGGTTGGCAGCTGCCGGAGTTGCAACAGTACTGATCAGTTTTGAACACAGTACAAGGGTTGTTGCAGCCACCGGGAGCTCTAAGGACATCCGGGCACTGTCCGTTAATGTCCGCTGTACAACTAATGCCTCGGCAGCCACCGGAAGTAGGACTAAACTCCATTGGCACATTGAAGCCATCAACAAGGGAAATATCAAAGAAGTCAAGGTTATTAAATTGGTTCAATGCATATTCTGCGAGGGTGTTTGGTGGTACACCATAGCCAGTACATTGGAGGACTCCATTGCAGTCACCAGTTTGACAGCTGCCGCGACCACTTCCATCAAAATTGCAGCCGGTTCTAGCCCAAATACGAGCTCCGGCTGTGCCTGCGCCTACGTTGATGGTCCAGGTTTGGCCACTGTCCAATCGCTGGCCGCCGCCAGGTACGGCTGCTGCCCAGACTGTGAAGGGACAATTGTTGCGGATATCAAAAGTGGCTGCATGGGTAGTAGCCAAGAAAAGGGAAATGAAAAGAAAATTAGCAAGGCAAAGAAAATTGAGAGTTTTCATGGTTATAGAATGAAGAGACTTCAGCTTCAATGAAGTGAATGAAGAGAATGGGCATTTAGAGTGTGTATATATAGAGGAACGGCTACATGGGAGTTTGGAAAGAATTGTTCAAAACCCATTGGAAACTTTGAAAATTCAACAGTATTTGGATAACAATTTCATGGATTGACTAAGACTTAGAAGAAGGCAAGATGGTTAGGCAAGGCAGACACTTCTTACCTGTACAATGTGGAAAGATTTGCATTGGATCATTGCATGACTTTAGTGTCTAGTGCTTAAAATTATTCATGAATGTGCAGAATTTTGTCACTGTCAAAATTTTGTGTGTGCACTACAAAATCAATACTTCATAACTACTGATGAAAAAATCTTGCACCATTGATATATATAAACATATGGCCCTAGCATCATCAGCCATTCCAAACAGCTAAGATCGATATAAAAGGTTTTAGAAGCATTCATTAATTGGGTCCCTAACGAAGAGTGACATTGTTTTGAGCTAAGTTTGTCTCCCATTGCCACTTTTACAGCTCTCTTTTTTTTTTTTTTTTCCAGTAACTTAAAGAAAATAAGTGTAGAAACGAATATACCATACCTCCATTACAAAAGTGATATCTCAATAGGAGCTCCATTCTTTAAAGATTTGGTTGCCGAAATTAAATGAGGAGCACTACCTCGTATACATAAGAAGGTATTAATAGAGTTTGATAATACTATGACTACTAAAATTGCATTCATAGTATGTTAAACTTAATCATTTGTATTCTATTTTTGAGCAGGAGTAATGTGTACAAAAAGGTGGCATTAAAAAATCTGCCACATGAGGAAAGAAACTTTTACGGTTCTCAATAAGGGGATTGGCACAATCAATTAGAGAAAATTAACGACCCAAAAAAGAAACATAAATATTGCATAATGAATGGTGAATTTACAGATCAAAGAAATGAGGCAGCTTGAGTTTAAAGGAGTATTACTCATAGTTTAAAATACTTATTTTTATGTACTATAGTGGTTTGGGTACAACCGCCATCAACGCTTGCTTTTTTGATTTAATAAAATTTGGGAATCAAGTTTACTTGTCAACCTATTCTTGTGGAATAATTTGTAATTAAACAACACTGCATTTCGTGTAGCAGCGGAGTTAGAAATTTTAGTTAGCGGGGGTAAAGCTGATTGTAGTATAATAAAAAAATACATTATTTTTATTCTTCTATATAATATTTTTATTTTTTATTTTTTTTATTTTATTCAACTTTAAAATATTTTTAATAATTAATAGCTACTATTTTTTTTTTTGACAATTTTCAAATGCAAACATGTGCATTGTAGTTTGGTATGAAATATTTACAACTAATATTTTTTTATCACTTTGAGGTATTTCTAAAAGTTACAATTATAATTTATAAAATACCAATGTAAAGATTATGAATAACATTTCAAAAGTTGTATATAACCATTAGAAAATATTATTGAAATTTTATTTTATTATACTATTTTATGTCACTTTACTTTGCTACCATAAATTTAGTTAATAAAATAGTAAAACTTTATTTTAATTCTTTAATTTTATGAGCTATCTCAATCAATAAAAATCATTGAATTTTACAAATTAGTAAAAGTAAGACAATATTATTAAATATGCAAGGCATAAGAATGCATATTTTAAATAAAAATTATATATAATTTTTATGAAATAGTTAAAATAATATAATATTATTATATATTCAAATCATAAAAATAATACCTTAAATAAACAGTAGAGAAGAATAGTAATAATCAATTTAGTAGTAATTGCTTAAAATTAGTACAACAAAACCGAAATAATTACTATTTTTAAAAAGTTGAATAAATATTTTTCTTATATAAGTGATTTAGTTTAAAATAACTAGTGGGGGAAAAATCAAGATAACTACCTTTTCAAAAAAAAAAAAAATTGTACAAATTTTCTACAGATTTGGTAGAGTTAGTGGAAGCAATTGCCCCCATTGCCCCATTGTAGCTCCGCTACTGCCCTTGTGCATCCTCTTTTAATTAGCACTATCTTAGTAGTCCTACTTTCGACATAAACATTATTTTCCTCCCAAATAAATTAACATTATTTTTCACAGAATTATCCATTGTTTTACAGGCGTTCAAGTCTCCTACGAGCTTAGTATGGTCTTCAAAGATTAATTGCGCATCAAAGTTTTTTTACTCTTCATCACGAGCCTCTCATGCACACGTCTCAAGAGGAACATATATATGCTGAAGTCTTGGAACTTTCTTCTGCTGGAAAATTAAAGCTGCTGTTATAAACTCGATAATTGTTGGAATAACAACTTATGTAATGCAAACAACTTTACCAATAACCTTCAATAGTAGATAGGATTGGAAAACTTGCAAGATCCTTTTGGTGGGGTGAAAGAAATGACTTCAAAATCGTGATACAATCACTTTCCTTAATGATTAATTCGTCCATTACAATGTGCAAATAATCAAGGATGAAGTTTCTTTAAGATAGGAGGAAGTTTGAATAAGCGAATTCTTGCACAAAGTCTCTCAAACACTTGAAAATAAGAGAAAAAAGAGCAACAATTTTCTAGTCTTGTTCTTTTTGTTAGTGGCACACCTTGTACAGGAGAGAATGCTAACCCAAATTTTATAAATAGTTAAAGAAAATAGAGCGAAACATACACAATTCAACACTGAATCATTTATTAGTCTTGATTGTATTTTATTTTGAATAAAATATATACAAAAAATTATAGACACTGCATCTATGTATGATATTTTCTTGTAAGAGATGGTAGACTAACTCTTGATAGTATCTCATTTGCTAGTCTTGTAAATCTGAATTATACAATATTCAGACCTCAAGATGATTATAGAGTTTGGAGACCAAGAAAATGAATTTAGATCATGACTTTAACCAAAAAAATTATAAGAGTTGCAAAAGAAAGGTTATAACTGAAAAAATTGAACAAGTCATAACTGAAACATTTGAATTGGTACACCATTTGAATATTCAATTTGTAACAATCACTCGCCATTTTCAATACATTGAAAACTCTTTTCGTTTTAATAATAGTATTTTTCGATTGAACATATATGTTATGAAAGAATGTTTATAACTTATCAATAATATTTGGTAAGTAAACTTTGAACCAAATAAAAATTTAACAAACCAAGTAAATCTTCACACACAATTTTGTTTATTTCTCACTGTACACATAAACTCTTTGTGTTTCTATATATCCTTTCTTAAATGCTTCTAAAGTCAAGTGCAAAAACTTTATGAATGTTAAATCCAAATCTTATATGGGTAAGTTTTCAATTCCGCGCTATTTGTAATATTTCTAAAACTTGCTAAGAACTCCATGTTCACCCTTTCTTTATCCAGCAGGGCTAATAACACTACCACCATCAGGATTACTTTGTAGTAGTCATATCACTAACATGATGTACTTTCGCTCTTTGAATCCCATGACTAGTAAAATTGACTAGTGATGAGTTGAGATTCATCATTGGTGACTTTTGAGTTGGATTTCAATCTATGTCTTTAATACCATCTCCTTGGCTAATCCTTTTATTAAAGAATCTGCTAAGTTTTATTTTGATTTAAAAAAACTAATGGTTATCACACCATTCATGGTTAAATCCCTTTTAAGAGTGCATTACTCCAATTGTAATATCCCAATCTCACATCGGATATGTATAAAGATGATGACTAAGATATAAATGTGAGCCTAACAATTAAGTTCAACTTGAGATATCCATTTTGGCATAACGAGGACGAGCCAAATTAGGTTGGGCTTGGGTGCGACAGGCTCTAGTCGCCTCACAAGCTTGCGTGCGCATGTGGGCCTACTGGTTTACTGGGCTCGCGGGTTCGGGGCTTGATTTAGTGGGTATCAGAGAGAAAGATTCTTAGGTTTTCGTTTTAGAAACTAGTAAGGCTACTATTTTGAGGATTAGAGAATTCCATAAGTGTGAATTTTGATAGATAACACTTATATGTCTCTTCCTATTTAAAGTATGGATGAATAAATACAAATTTGTTTTTTTTATCAAATTAGGTAATAAAGATTAAGAATTTAAAGTTTAAAAGATTTTAAATCTTTATGTATACACTTAAGGAAATTCAAAGTGGGACCATAGCGTAATTCCCATTAGATATTTGTTTGAATAGTATGGTATGAATAATCATATAATTCCCATGGATCAAATAAGTTTCAAATTTTATTCTACCAAAGAAAGTTCAAGAAACTAGTTTGAATATAAGGAAATGGAGCATAACCCGTTAATGAGAAAAAAAATTTATATTAGAAGCAGCATATAGAGATTTAAAGGATTTTTGAGGAAGTGATATATATTTGGTATTATATAACAGAGTATAAGTATTTTAATTTCAATTCTTATTATATTTAGTAGGGTATGAAATAAAATATCGAAAAATAAATAAATAAATAAATTGAGATTTGGAGTTGAAAGAGTAGAGCTACTATTTGTTTTAATAACACTTCATGTTAGAAAAGAAAAAGCTTAGAAGGAAAACTTTGAGGAAAATTAGTAATTTTAGTAAGGATTGAAATGGACAATAGATATTTTAGGGATGAATAGCGACTATAGAGTTGACATATTAGGAAAGTCGTCACTTTGAAATTACGGGAGATGAGAACTATAAGGTGATAAGGTCTAAATAATCGTTTTCAAAGTTATACCCAAAAAAAAAAACTTCTAATAGTAAATGAATTTGTGAAAGTATTCCCTAGAAAATTAAAAGAATTAACAAAGAGAAAGAAATTAATTTTGAATTATATTCAAATTAATAAGGAAATTAATTTCGAAAGCACTACATAAAATGCCCTTTAGAATTGAAGAGTTGAAGTAGCGATTAGAAGGGATTTTAGATACGAATATTTATTTGATGAAATATTTTGCTATGGGATGCACCTATTTTGTTTAAAAAAAAATACTTAAAGTTTAAGGTTTTGATCGAGTAAGAATAAGAACCTCTTTGTAATGCTAAAGGATCTATTCGATCAATTAAAAGGAGTCAAAATATTTTTCAAAATATATTTGTGGTCAAGATATTACCAATTAAGGATAAATCCTGAAAATGTGCTAAAGAGTACATCTAGGACGAGATATAGGCATTACGAATTTTGGTGATACACGTAGGATTGATTAATGCTCCTAGAGCTTTTATGAATCTGATGGATTGAGTTATGAAAGAGTATTTGGATAAGTATATAATTGTATTTATAGGAAATATTTTGATATACACGCTTAATGAAGAGATTTATTGAAGGCATCTAAGAAGAGTGTTCGAAACTTAAAAAAAAAAAAATTATATGCTAAATTTAGTAAATGTAAATTTTGTTTAAAGATTGTGCATACTCAAAGATGACCATTTGGGAATAGAATTATTGAAAAAAATACACAACTCTAAGTTTTCAATCCACTTAAGAAGTACAAAAGTATATAAAGATTTAGAACACACTATTGATGGAATGGAATGAAGAGACAAATAGTTGATATTGTGATGTGCCAGAAAGTCAAAATTGAACATTAGAGATTTCAAAAACTTTTACAACCATTCGATATATCTACATGGAAATCGGAGAATATTTCTAGATAACTTATTGTGAGCATACCAAGAATTAAAGATGAAAACGATACCATATGGAGGTTAGTGGATTATTGGACAATTTATTTATTTATTTTACTGACTTTCTACTTACTAAATACAAAGTAGGAAAGGATATATAGCTTAGTTCACCTCTACACTAATCAAATTGTAAGATCTTAGAATGTTCCTAAAAGTATAGTATCAAATAGGGATCCAATATTTACCTCACTATTTTGTAAGAAATTCCAAAGACCAATGATAGCGAAAATAAATTTCAGCACTGAGATTACCTACAGACAGATAGTCAAACTGAACAAACCATTCAAACTTTAGAAGAGATATACAAAGAGTTATGACAATGGTCTTTAAAGGGAGTTGGGACAAATTTGTGTCATTGACAGGGTTCTCTTATAATAATAGTTACCATAGCAACATACAAATGGCACCCTACGAAGCTCTATATAGAAGAAAATGTCAGTCACCGTTATACTGGGATGATATAGAAGAGAAATATATTAAAGGTCGTGAATTACTTCAACAAGCAAAGGATAAAGTGAAAATCATTAGATCAATTTTGAAAGCTGCACAGGATAGACAAAAGAGTTGGGCAGATTTAAGAAGAAGGCCAATGAAATTCAACATAGGCGATAAAGTGTACCTTAAAATTTCACCCACAAAAGGAGTCATGCGATTTGGAGGATCAGGAAAGTTGAACCCAAGATATACAGGACCCTATGACATTCTTGAGCGAATTGGGAATTTAGCCTATCGACTAGCATTACCACCAAACATGTCTCTAGTCCACAATGTATTTTATGTATCGTAACTTAGGAGATATATACACGATTCAAACCATGTACTGGAAAAAGATGATAACATTCAACTGGAGGAGAGCCTAACTTATGAAGAATACCCTCTGAGAATTGTGGACCACAAGATACAAGAGTTACGATATAAAAGCATGCCATATGTGAAGGTTCAATAGACAAATCACACGCCAAGAGAAGCCACATGGTGTCGAAAAATTAAACTAAACTTTTATTAATTAGTAGTTTCCTAATATGTTTTGTGTCTTAAGTTTAAAGTTGTTTCCTAGTAGTATTTGTTTCTTAATTAGTTGTTGGTAGAAATTGGGAAAGTATGGAATTAAGAAACCTCTAACACTATAAATAGAGGGTGTTAGAGATCTTTGTAAAGAGAGGAGTTGGAAGAGAGAAACCTAGTGTTGTGAGAAAAAGCCATACGGCGGCTTAGAGAAATTCCGTGGACTAACGGATGTTATTGTTGTGTGACGGTTGTGTCATACGTAAGATTTTGTGATTGTAATTTCTCTCCTCCCAAATATATATTTTTTATTGTGATTTGGTTAATTTCGATCCTACAAATTGGTATCAGAGGTAGGTTATTATCTGTTAGTCATGACAGACTTGGATTTAATTTGTTTTGTTCCTAAACTTAGGGAAAAACAAAATTATTATTATTGGAGGGTTATAATGGAAACTCATCTCAAAGCTTTTGGCTTGTTCCAATATATTCAAGAAGAAATAACAGAAGATGTTGATGAAGATGCAAAGATGGAAGAAAGATTGGCATTAAAACAGGCATGGGATATTTTGGAGAAAACATATATAGGTATCAATCAAGTTCAGCAAAATAATTCCTTGATGTTAAAAAGGAGATTTGAACTTTGTATCATGGAGAATAATTTGTTGATGTTACAAAAAAGATTTGATCTTTTCACAATAGAGAAGACAGAATCCATTGAGTCATATTTTTCTCGTCTTTTGGCAATTAAAGATGAGATAAAATTAAATGGTCATGTATTGCAAGATGAAATTTTTATTGCAAAAGTTCTCAATACAATGCCCTTGAAGTTTGAGTATTGTGTAGCCTTGATGATAGAGACCAAGAATTTGGCAATATTAATAATTCAAGAATTGAAGGGTTCATTAATTCGATTTGAACAAAGAATTAACGAAAAATTGGATGGTCAGACAGAAAATACAGAAAAGGTGATTGTGATAAGAGATTTTATTTTTGATGAACAAAGAGTTTCAAATTGGTCTTCTAAAGAGCCAATGGTATCAATTGGGCAAACACAAATGTATTTCTATATTGAGAAAGAAAACAATGATCACCAAAGTGAGCAAGTTCAACAACCAACTGTTGATCATTCATCTTCGAGTATTGAATCCACTTTAAAAATTGAAAATCTCAAGAAAGGAGATTGTGTTGATCATCATGATAATGTTATGGAAGTGGTGGATGAAAGAAGTACTGATTCAATTAAGGAAGAGTAAGAAATTATTTGTTCAGTAGAGAAAGAACAAGAAATTCATGTTGTTGAATTTGAGGAGAAAAAAGAAATCGACAATGTTGGTGAAAAATATTCGTGAGATGATACATTGGTGGACATGAATGAATTATTTGATGAAATTGAGATGGTTGAAATTGGTGATTTTATTGACAAAGAGAATGTAGAAATCATCAATTTTGAAGAGGAAAAAGAAACCATATACATGGTTGAAGGTGATAAAAATATAACTGGTGATTGTGACATTGTTGAGGTAAACAATATTGAAAAGATTGTTCAAGTTGAACAATATGATTTTTTTGATTCTTGGAAATTACATTGGCCATTCTATTTTAGAAGAGAATGTTGGAATATGGAAGTTTTGTGCTAAAGGAAAAGAAACAGAAAACACATTTGAAGACTTTAAGATCCGAAACTACAAAATTTGTCTCAAGTTACATGTGAAGACAAAGATGAAGACAAAGAAGAAGATCAAATACAAGATCCAAACTGCAAAAGAAATTTCAAAAGAAATTCAAGCACGTGAGCTTGAAGGTATTGATCATATATGGAAAGTTTAGTTTAAAGGGGGATTTGTCTGAAAATTAAACTAAACTTTTATTAATTAGTAGTTTCCTAATATGTTTTGTGTCTTAAGTTTAAAGTTGTTTCCTAGTAGTACTTGTTTCTTAATTAGTTGTTGGTAGGAATTGGGAAAGTATGGAATTAAGAAACCTCTAACACTATAAAGAGAGGGTGTTAGGGATCTTTGTAAAGAGAGGAGTTAGAAGAGAGAAACCTCAAAGTGGTGTTGTGAGAAAAAGCCATACGACGGCTTAGAGAAATTTCGTGGACTAACGGATGTTATTGTTGTGTGACGGTTGTGTCATACGTAAGATTTTGTGATTGTAATTCCTCTCCTCCCAAATATATTTTTGTTTATTGTGATTTGGTTAATTTCGATCCTACACATGGGAATTAGAAGAAAACATGCGAGAGAAGTATCCTCAACTATTTGAAGAATAGAATCAGCAAGTTTCGAGGACGAAACTTATTTTAAGGAGGTAAGAATATAATACCCAGAAATTTTACTAGAAATTAGAATATCTATGTATCATTTTTATATAGAAAACTATTTAATAGATTATGTTTATAGTGATAAAATTTAATTACAAATAAATTGTACAAGAGTAGTCATATTATGAGTGAAGGATAAATAACGCATGAAAGAAGAAGTATTCTAAATCGTTCAAAGAGTAGGGCAAAGCAAGTTTCGAGGACGAAACTTATTTTAAGGAGGTAAGAATGTAATACCCAGAAGATTTAGGTTAATTATATTAAAATAAAAGGAAATAAAATACTTTACGTACAAGAAAAGGAACATAATACTTTACGTACAAGGAATCTAACACATGTAAACGAAACTTATTTTAAGGAGGTAAGAATGTAATACCCAGAAGATTTAGGTTAATTATATTAAAATAAAAGGAAATAAAATACTTTACGTACAAGAAAAGGAACAGAATACTTTACATATAAGGAATCTAACACATGTAAACCCTAGAGAAACAAGGCTAAAAAGTAGGAATAGAATACTTTATGAATAAGGAAACTGGTACATGTAAACCCTAATCAAACACTATAAATAGGACCCTTACATACATCAGAAAATTCACGTAAAGACTTTTGGAGCAAGAAGAAAGGTTGATAGCAACCACAATAACCATTAAGTAGATTCTAGATCCCTTCCACTATTTTAAATATTCAATTTTTAAATAAGTTTAGATATATTAAATCCTATGTGTTTCTAAACAAGTTATGTAATATGTTTTATACAACTAATATATATATATATATATGTTTACTGTTACGATGACGGCTGATGTATATTGTGATTTTTGTTTCCAATGAATAGTATGCATAGTATGAATATGTGCAGGTGCACACATATATATCAAGTCATGCGTCGTCAGTCTTGCTTTGTGTTTGCAAATATTGTTTCATCTTTTCTGTGGGTCCCGATTTGTAAATATATTGGAGCACTTGGATCATGTTTTGTTTTTGTTAATATTATTTCAAATTTTTGTGGTCCAGTGTTGTGAAAATATTTGAATGTTTTCACAAAATTTAACCGTCAGTTAAATTCCTCCAAGATATTTTCTTTGTAAAAATTCTCTTTCATTAACAAAATCTGAAAACACTTTATGCTTATGTTATTTCTTTCACAACTCTCTCTTTGAATTTACTAATCTACTCAAATAGCTCATGACATTTTTCTTTAATTACTACTTGTTATACAATTCATGTTTTGTTTTTAATATATATATATACACACATATATATAGAACCACTCTTCATAATTTACAAATCTTAAGTTTTGGTTTACTGAAGTCCAAAATTTGTAAATACCAAAACCAAAGAAACGTGTAGTGCTATAATAAAGATTGAATGTTGTTAAATTATACAAACATATTATAGTATGTGATTCGTATCTTATATAAATTGTCTTTAGGGATTTAAAGATCCAAAAGTTTTTATTCATTTACATATGGTTTTGAAACTCAATATCTTAATGAGAAGTTAAACCAGAATTTCTTTATGTATAATTGTATAAGAGATATTATGTGTATACATGATGATCAGTAAGTGACCACGAAAGAGTTTTATACTACATATATATATATATATATCATGATATGTAGTCATTAAATAATCATAACAAAATGTTAAATACTTATCTATGTATGTGATAATTATTATGTGATTACGAAAACCTAAATTGTTTTAAATTAACTTGCTCTTTATATGTGTCTTAATTAAGTAACGCACTACATATTATACGTGATCTCAACTTAATAAATGATTATATGGATTACATGTCCTAACGGTAGGAACACGTTTTCCGAACATGTATGTTAATCCTCGACCCAAGGAGGATTAAATTATGTCATGATGATCCTCGACCCAAGGGGGATCTATGTATGTCATGTATGTGGCCTAAGGGCCTAATGGCCGACCTAGCGGGAATACAGCTAGGCTGAGTACTCAGTAAGCCGTGAATGCATGTTATGTCATGGTTACTCATTCATTAAGATGTCTCACGTAAATAATTTATATATATTTGTGTGTGTATGCGTATGAATGTACGAATTATATGAAAGTACTAGTTGGTAACAACCGCACGCCAGCGCGGTGTATTAACCGCGCGAGCGCGGTGTATTAGATGTTGTTATATCCCGTTATAATTTTAATTTAGTGTAATAGGTATAAGTAATATAATATTTGTAGGACAATACATGTATTAATATTTACAGTTGATATTTTCACAAATCTATCCATAACATTAGTTGCTATACATATACATATTTAAACTGTTTCCCTATCCGCGATTATGCTAGTTACTGGGGAAAAAATAATAATAATATGGAATACTAATTTATATAGAATAATATAGAATGAATCCCCAAAATGGATCGAATATACTTATACACACACTTATACATATACATATATGTACATACTATATGCACTTTTGTATATTTGCATATATTAGACTTATTTTGATACTATAGATTTGTACACAAATGCACATAATGTGGACACTATAGATATACATATAGTATATACATTGTCACACATTATAAAAATTGGTAAATTCTTCTTACATTTGCAAACAATACAATGTACATGTGTTACAGACTACACATATTATACAATCTTATATATACACTTATACATACTATGGATATATACACTTATACATACTACGTTTGCAAGCATTTTAAATATTTGTACATTGTTCTTACATTTTAACACATTTTAAATGTGCACGTATTTGTAAACAAACTTATTCATAATCCACATATATTTATACACTATGCATACTTCCATACATTTTACGCATATTTCTCATACACATATTAACACATGGTTCACACATTTTACACACTATATACATATACATAAATTGCATATATTTTCACAAACTCAATATTTTTTCAGGTTACATATATTAATTCATATTACATATAATTTTACAAATTTGATATATTTATACACACTACACATATATTCACATACAATATATTTATGGATATTTTCTACAATATAAATATTTACACATAATACACATTTTTTGTAAACATTATAATGGTATACGTACTTACATATTTTCATATGCTACATATATATATACACAATTCATATGCTACATATATATATACACAATTTATACATTTTCATATTTTGACTTTTAAATATTTTAGAAAATTTCCATTTTATTTGAAGTTGAATAATTAGAATTTTGGTGAATTAATGAATCTAAAAAAATCCGATTCGTGTGGATTCTTCCCCCAACTAATGAAGAGATCTTGGAGGAATTGCCACATATGAAATTGAGCACAATTTTACAAAGAAATAGCCCACTTGTTTCTCGAGAAGAGATGGGAAACATGTTCAATATCATTTGTGTGAAAATATGTATAATATTTATATAGTGTTCAAAAATATAAATAGTATGTATAAATATGTATAATTGGTGAAAAAGTGTAAATGTGTATAGTGTGCGAAAATGTGTAGAGTATATATAAAAAAGTGTGTAATAATTATAAATATGCATAGAGTGAAATTGTGTGCAATATATGTATAATACTTGAAGTATGTATAAGAGTAGTTGATTAGTGCATTAGTAGAGTTTTTTTTGGTATATTAGTAATCAAAGTAATGTTTTATTCTCATTGTAAAAGAGGAAGTACTCTTAGTTTTGTGTCTTGAAATATACTCTACCTAAACTCTGTTTGATTGTTTAGAAATAGAATTGAATTATAATTAAAATATTACTGGAACTTAATTTTATGAATTGAAACTCTAAAATGCTTGAATTCCTTAATTTTGCAAAACAAAAAAATTAATATAAAATTAAATTATAACTCCAAATTATTGAAAATTGGATTTCACTTGTCATTAAAATTGGCAAAACAATTTTTAGTATCTTTTTTATAATAATTTTTACTTCTCAATATTAGCTTCAATTTCCTACAATAAATATAACAAAACAAATATAAATTATTTTGTTTTTATTTTTATGTATCTAAAAAAATACAACTTTATTCATTGAGTTGTAATATTTAGTTTTCATGTTAAAAATTATTATAAATTTGCTTTCTAATGTTTTTGATATGTGCCTTGTCACAATAATTGATGCAAATTATTATGTCATAAATTATAAAATGTAATTTTAAATACTGATATAACATAATTAAGATATTCCCTAAAATAGAGGAGAAAGAGTCAAAGGCAGTTGCAACAGCTTGACAGCGAATCAACCGAGATATGAGAAAACAGGTAAATGGTAACGGTAAGCATATTTTGAATAAAGGTCGATTACATTCAAAGAGGAGTCATTCATTCAATTACTGACTTAAGCATCAGAGTAGAATCCCCGGGGACCACCTCGGGACTTTGCTCTAACACTATTTTGTTTTACAGATAAAGTTCGTGATTATTGTTTGGAGCTCGGTATTTCCAGGTCGGTACATTAACGAATTCCCGACGTGCAGATTCGGGCTTCATCAATTGGCGCCGTCTGTGGGAACCGTACAAAAGGTTCTCACCGTAAGATTGCATTTCGAATGGCAAACACAAGATCAAAAGGGGCTGCTCCTCAAACTAGCAGGCGAGAGGAAGGAAGACAGTCGTCGCCCTCTCATCAGAGAGCTCCTGAGAAGTCACCACAAGAAGGGAGCCGCATTACTCCTGAGATGATGAAAATATTTACTGAACATTACGATGAAATGGAGGCCATGGTAAAAGAAGTTCGGAAGAAAAATCAGGATCAGCAGAAAGACCCGGGGAAAAAACCCCTGGTGAGCCAAAGTGAATCTGGCGGAGAAAACGACGGGAGGTCTGAGACTCAGCCTTTTCTTCAGACTAGAGGGGCTGAAAATGTTAATCGAGATGTGGATAATAATCAAGGGAAGAGGAGGCCTCGTAGGGACAGCCCTCTATCCCAAGAGATTACTGATTTTCCGTTACAGTCCCGGTTCAAGTTACCACAACTGCAAGCTTATACTGGAGATTCAGATCCTAATGATCATATCCACAGATTTGAATCTACGATGGATTTTTTAAAGGCACCGGAAGAAACAAAGTGCCAGGCTTTCCCTACTACTCTGGAAGGAAAAGCCCGTCTCTAGTACGAGGGTTTAAGACCCAGGAGCTTGGATTCTTTTTCTCAACTTTGTGATCTCTTCTTTAATCGTTTCTTACAACGAAAGAAGTTTGACAAATCCACAGCAAAATTGTTAAATCTTCGTCAGGGAGATAATGAATCCCTGAGGGGTTAAATGGGGAGATTTAATGATGAAAGTTTACAAGTAAAAAATTGTTCATAGGACGTTTTAGTAGGAGCGTTCCTAAATGGTTTACGACCCGGGCGTTTTTACACCAAAATGGCTACTGAACCACCAGGTGATATGAAAGAATTGATGGATCGAGTTGAGAAATATGCTAAGGGAGAAGAAGCTGATTAGAAGAAGAAAGACAATGATAAGCGGGGTGTGAGAACTCGTGAAGAAGGAAAGAAGGGTTTAGCACCAGACAGGCATTTAAAGGTATTTGATCGCCTCAACCCCCCACGTCGTGTTACCGAGCCAACCATAAGTGACAGAATAACAACTCCCCTCAACCGAACTCGATCAGAAATTTTAGTCATTGTTGGTAGACAGGGTATCTTGAAGTCCCCTGCAAAGATGAATGCCCCAAACCATAAAAGAAACAGAGATCTCTTCTGTAATTTCCATCAGCAGCACGGACACGACACAGAGGATTGCACCGACCTGAAGAAAGAAATTGAGGATTGTGTCCGTGAAGGATACCTGCAGGAGTTTGTTAAAACAACATATAAGGTATCCCGGAGAGGTCGATCTGTTGAAAGGCGCTCACCTTACAGACCTCAAGTGGGAAGGAATGTTGCCAGAAATGTGGATAAGCGTCAGCGCCCTAATAACTATCCTCCAACACGGGATGTCACAGGTGAAGTTCATATAATTCTCGGAGGATTAGAAGGGGGAGAAAGTAATTCCGTGCGTAAAAGCAGGTGTAGAAAAATTCCCGAGCAGGAGCCAGTAGGAAAGAGGTTTAAATCTTCGGAGACCATTATTTTCTCTGAAGAGGATACTGTACCGACCAAATTCCCGCACTCAGATACTTTAATCATAAAAGCAAATATTGCCAATAAATTGGTTCATCTGGTTTACGTGGATGATGGAAGTTCGGCGGATATTTTAGACATCAATGCGTTTGAACAATTGGAGGTAGATCCTAAGTATCTCCGACGGAGCCCAACTCCGTTGGTTGGATTCTCTGGGAAAGCTGTTCAGCCTATAGGGATCGTGACATTGCCGGTTACTATAGGCGAATACCCGAGAAGCAGAACGGTTTATACAGACTTTGCAGTGTTAAATTCACCATCCCCTTACAACGTTATAATAGGCCGACCTACCATGGTGAAGTTGAAGGCAATTTGGTCACCTTACCACTTGGTGATGAAATTCCCCACTTCTGGTGGAGTAGTGACAATACAGGGGGATCAAGAAGCGGCCAGGAGGTGTTACATGGTGGCCATGAAGGGGAAGAATCATCTAGCTCGAGATGTTCGTGTAAATTGTGTACAAGAAAAAACTGGGATTAAGGGCCCGATGAAAGTACGGGAGCAGCATCCCGTGAAAAGTGTGGATTTTGATTTCAATGATGAGGAAATATTAAAGATTCAAATTGATTGTGCCCGACCTGAGAGGACAATTCATATCGGTAAGAACATCTCTGAATGTGTTCAACGTAGTCTATTGAAGCTTCTCAAGGAGTATAGGGATATCTTTGCTTGGGACCCAAAGGAGATGGGTGGAGTCTCTCCTAAATTGATAACCCATTCGTTGAACATCCATGAAGATACAAAACCAGTGCAGCAGAAAAAGAGGAATTTTGCTCCTGAGCGCAAGCAGGTCATTCAACAGGAGGTAAAAAAGCTGTTGGAGGTCGGTATTCTTGGAGAGGTCAAATACCCGACCTGGACAGCAAATCCCGTGATGGTCAGGAAAGTTGATGGTGGATGGCGAATGTGTATTGACTTTACAGATTTGAACCGAGCTTGCCCGAAGGATTGCTATCCTTTACCATCCATTGATCAAATCATCAATGCTATAGTAGGTTTCGGGATGTTAATCTTCTTAGATGCTTACAAAGGATACCACCATATCCTAATGAATCCAGAAGACGCTGAAAAGACAGCATTTCTGACGGATCAAGGGGTTTTCTATTATAAAAAGATGCCATTTAGACTGAAAAACGCCGGAGCCACATATCAGCGCCTGGTGAATCAGATTTTCCAAAAACAGATAGGTCGGAATTTGGAGGTGTACATAGACGATATGGTGATTAAAAGTAAAGCGGAAGAAAGCATGTTAGACGATTTGAAAGAGACATTTATAACACTCCGGCAGGTCGGATTAAAGCTCAATCCAGAGAAGTGTGTTTTCGGAGTTAGCTCTGGAAAATTTCTTGTGTTTATGGTGTCAAAAAGGGGAATCTAGGCTAATCCCAAGAAGGTAGAAGCCATAATAGCAATGGAAGCTCCCAATTATGTAAAGGAGGTGCAGAAATTAACCGGGTGCATGGCAGCTTTGAATAGGTTCTTGTCCCGAGCTGCGGATAAAGACTTACCATTCTTTAAGCTCCTGAAATCTGCCAAGGATTTTAAGTGGGATGAAGAGTGTCAGCAGTGTTTTGAAGCATTGAAGGAACACCTGAAACAATTACCTACGTTATCTGTCCCAACTTCTGGGGAACAGCTATTTCTGTACTTAGCTGTATCAGACTTTACCATCAGCGCGGTTCTTGTACGAGAAGATGAAGGGATACAGAAACCTGTTTATTTTGTGAGTAAAGCTCTGCATGGAGCCGAGCAGAGATATCCCGAAGTAGAGAAGTTAGTAATGTCCTTAGTTTCTGCAGCACGGAGATTAAGACCGTATTTTCAAGGACATCCGATTTGTGTTTTGACAGATCAACCTATCAGACAGATCCTATATCGACCAGAAGCTTCAGGTCGGTTGACTAAGTGGGCCGTTGAGCTCGGGGAGTACGACATCAGTTTCAAACCGCGAATGGCAATAAAAGGTCAGGCTCTAGCGGACTTCATTGCTGAGATGCCGCGGAAAGAAGGAGAAGCAGAGACACTTGCAGTAGAAGCTGTTCAGCCTAAAGCAGACAAAGAATGGCAATTGTTTGTTGATGGAGCTTCAGCAGGAGAAGGATCAGGAGCTGGTTTGGTGTTGGTTAGTCCCGAAGGTAACGAGTTAGCATATGCTTTGAAGTTTGAGTTTGTTGCTTCTAACAATGAATCAGAATACGAAGCATTAATTACCGGGCTGAAGTTGGCACTCTCAGTAGGAGCTCAGCATGTCAGAGCTCATAGTAATTCTCAGTTAGTAGTTGAGCAATTGGCTGGGAAATGTGCCACCAAGGATACTATGATGAAGAAGTACTTGGGAATAGTGCAGAATTTAATGAAGAAATTCGAAAGCTTCCGCATGGAGAAAATATCCCGATCTCAAAACCGCCGAGCTGACGCACTGAGTAAGCTTGCTTCTTCCACCTCGTCATATTTTAATAAGAAGGTATGGGTAGAGACACTTCCTGAACGTAGTATTGTTACAAGGGAAGTAATGAGTGTTGAAAGCACTGAGAATTGGATGACCCCGATCTATAGTTTCTTAAGGTCGGGGAATCTGCCAGATGATAAAGTAGCAGTCCGGCGGATTCGCATGCGAGCAGCTCGGTATGTAATAGAAGGTGACGTTTTATACAAGAAAGGGTATTCGAAGCCATTATTGAGGTGTGTGGATTCTGAGCAGGCTTATTACGTGCTTTATGAGATCCATGAAGGAATATGCGGGTCGCATGTCGGGTCCAAAATGTTGGCAAAGAAGGCACTCCTGCTCGGTTATTTCTGGCCGACTATGTTTGAAGATGCTGCTCAAGTAGTAAGAACATGTGAGAAGTGTCAAAGGTATGCAATGAGAACACATAATCCCCAGGTTCCATTACAGTCTTCTGTATCTGTTTGGCCGTTTTATCAATGGGGTGTAGATCTTCTCGGGCCTTTTCCAGAAGCACGAGGTCGGTATAAACATCTCATTGTAGCTGTTGATTATTTTACTAAATGGGTCGAAGCAGAACCTTTAGTACATATCTCGGGAAAAAATGTTATTAATTTTTTCTGGAAAAATATCCTTTGTCGGTATGGAATTCCCGGGGTGGTCGTATCTGATAACTGTAGGCAATTTGCAGAAGAGCCGTTTAAGTCTTGGTGTTACTCACTTGGAATTCAACAAAAGTTCACTTCCGTTGCACATCCGCAGATTAATGGTCAGGCAGAGGTATCTAACAGAATACTGTTGCAGGGCTTAAAAACGCGTCTAGGACGATCTAGTGGAGATTGGGTTGAGCAATTGCCGATGGTGCTGTGGTCATATCGAACTACACCAAGAACTGCTACTGGAGAAACACTTTACAATCTCACTTATGGTACTGAAGCTGTACTTCCTCCAGAGATTGGATTGCCGAGTCCCCGAGTTCTGTTTTTCCAAGAAGGAGAGAATCAAGAGGAACTTCTCACGAATCTAGATTTTTTAGAAGAAATGAGGATGTGCGCCCAGCTAAGAGATGCTAAGTACAAAGAAGGTGCAGCTCGGTTTTGTAACAGAAGGCTGAAAGTCCAGCAGTATAACATCGGTGACTTAGTATTGAGAAAGGTGGAGGCCAGCAGAGTTGGAAAAACTGGAAAACTCGATCCCACATGGGAAGGGCCTTATAAGATTGAAGACGTATCTCCAACAGGTTATTGTAGACTTGCTCACTTAGATGGAAGGATTATTCCAAGAACATGGAACTTCCAAAATTTGAGAAAGTACTATTAGTTTGAGAAATTTCAAAGTGTTATGAGCGGTTATTTTTACTCGTCATTCATTTCAAATAATGTAATGATTCGGGTTCTGCTGAATAAAATATATTCTGGTGACGAATTCTAGGGAAAATTGATCCCTGTGAAAAGTCCAGATGTTTACTTTGCAAATTCTGGAAAATAATTTCTAAGAAAAGCGAATCTCATAAAATCCCGAGCTCAGAAGCTCAGGAAGGGAAATAATTTACTTTGCAAATTCTGGGAAATAATTTCTAAGAAAAGCGAATCTCATAAAATCCCGAGCTCAGAATCTCAGGAAGGGAAATAATTTACTTTGCAAATTCTGGGAAATAATTTCTAAGAAAAGCGAATCTCATAAAATCCCGAGCTCAGAAGCCCAGGAAGGGAAGTAATTTACTTTGAAAATTTCAGGAAAAGAACGTCCAGAAAGAGCAATGCATGCAAAATTCCAAGATTAATAATCTAAGGAAAAAGCAAAATAAATTGTATAAAAGCCCGAAAATGAAATTCTGGGTAAACAAAACAATCATCTTCAGGGATAAAATCTCCCAGAGTAAATTATCCAAGGGAATAGGGAATAAAGACCCAAAAATATTCAACAATATCTTTATTACAAACAGAAAGAAGAAACAAAGAAATTCTGGAGACATACAAACTTCAAGGCTGAGTGCCTCCTTCGCCTTTGTCCAGCTCGGTAGTGTCGCCTTTGTCTTTGTCCAGCTCGGTAAGATCCACCTCCTGAGTCTCAGAAATAGGAGTGGAAGGAACAAACTGGTTCATCGAGAATCCGAGTTCCCCACCAGTTATTTCTTTGAAAACAGCATTGACTTTTTCTCCTGCGTTAGCATCAAAACCCAACTCTTCCAAGCTCTTGTTTGGAAGATGTGCATGCTGGAGAGCTTTGATAGCTTCGTTATACCCGAGCTGAGCTACTGGAATGTTCATTTTGGCAGACATATCAGCAAATTCTTGTTATTTCAAGAAATTCTCTACTGCTCGGTTTATTCCTTCCTCCTTGTGGAATTTATACTTACGCTCCATACTATGGAAATGCCTTTCCCAAATCAGGATAGAGGAACTAAGCTTTTCGTTTTTAGAATGAAGGTCAACAGATTTCTTTTGTTCAGTGTCCAAGCTGGAGGTAAGTTTCTGAACCACAGACTGAAGCTCTTTGGATTTCCCTTGCTCATTTCCTAACTTCAAGTTAAGCTCTTGAATTTGAGCTTGGAAGCCTTCAGTTTTTTGCTCTTCGATTTCCAAGTGCGATTTAACTGTGGACAATTCTTGTCTAGCCTGAGATTCCATATTCTCTAGCTGCCGTCCTTTTTCTTCCAGAGTCAAGATTTTGTCCTCGAGTTCAGCTACCTCTTTCTTCTTTTCTTCTAATTCAGCACGAAGGGTAGATGAACCTTCTGAAGAGCGAATGACCTCGATGGCTCTAGTAGATATGACCGCACTCTATGAATAAGGATAAAGGTGAAGTAAGTATAAGTTAGATAAAAGAGGATGAAGTAAAGAGAAGGGCACTTAGAGATATACCTGAACAGCATATAGAGCCATGACATTGGTTAGGTTCTCTTCGTCCAGTTGCCTTAATGAATTCAAATCCCGAGGCAGAACTCCTTCACCCAGCCACTGATGAGCTAATATTGGGGTGAGTACTCGGGAATTTTGATTGAAGCCCCAGCTCGGACAAAATTGATCCCCAGGAAGCGTAACTGGAACGTAAGAGATGGGCAATCTGCTGGGATTGATCTGAGATAAGAATCCAAATTCGGAATTCTGAGAAAAGTTAAAAGGTACAGCAGAAAAGGTAGGAGTTGGAATAGATGCTGTTGTTTCAAGTGGTATGTTTTGGCCTGCGTCCTGTGGTATTGAAGTCAGTATAGCTGGAGTAGTAGTCTTCTTGCTCGGTGGAGTGTCTTGTTTGGCTGAGGCCGGTAAGATTCTCTTGGAACCTCTTGTTTTCTTCTCATTCTCTTTGGGTAGTGGGGGTAAACCCGAAATGACAACTTTAGGAGGAACAGGAGGTGGAATAGAAGCCTTTAAAGGTGAAGCAGCATCGGCAGCAGGATCTGCTGGTGTAGTGGAAGCACCCGGACTGGAGGTGCCCGAGGTGGAGACAGTTGTAACAGTTTTACCGAGGCCCGACTTGATCAGCTGTGCAATGTCCATTACTATAATAAGGAAAGGGTGTCATAGAAATGAAATATCAGAGTAACGTTCCAGAAGTTTTGAAATGAAGGGAAAAATACTTACATTCAACTCCGAACTTATCCTTGGAGCCTTTATGTTTAGAATCAAGTACGGCAGGACTCAATTTACCTTGAATTAAAATTTTCTCAGATAGCCGAGATACATCTAAGACAGCTCCTAAAGTTTCTAGCGTTTGCTCTCCACTAGCACTAGAAAATTTTTTGGGTTGCCTATCAGCTATACTACTGACAATTTTCCAGGGATGGTTCTGGGTGAGAAATTCTGAATGAATAAAGAAGAATCGTCTTTTCCAATGGTGAATAGAACTATGAAAATTTTGCAAAAGGGGAACTGTGTTAGGACGTCGATTAAAGTAAAACCATCCTAACTCATTTGGGACTGTTTTTAAGGAGAAAAAACGCCTAAACAGAGTAAGGTTGTAAATTACTTTACAGTGCACACAGAGTAACTCAAAACATATAACTGTCCTGATGGAATTTGGGGTGAGCTGACTTAGATTTATTTTGTAATGATCTAAGATATTTGAAAGCAAGTTAGAAATAGGGATCCTAAGTCCAGCCTGTAATTGGTGTTCATAAAGGGCTTTGAAACCCTGAGGAGGATGCATGGCTCGGTCATCTCTAGATGGAGCTCTAACAGGCAAATTATCAGGGATGAAATATTTGCTTAATATTAGGTCAATGTTCTTCCTACTTAAAACAGAGGAAATAGAATTCACAAGAACTCCCTCAGTAACGTCCTCTAAGTTTTCGTCGTTTGATTTGGCAGCTTCTACTTCTCTGTCCTGTTCAGGCATAGTGTTTTCCGTCTTAATAGGCTTAGCTATAAGAGTATTCGAGGGAGGGACCTTGGAAGATTGCCTGAGTGACCTTCTAACAGGAGTTGTTAATTTCGAAGAAAGTGAAGGTTTTTTGCTGACTGGAGGTGGAGCACTTTGAACAGAAGGTGATTGATTTTTCTCGCCTATTGATTCTATACTGATGTTTATAGATGGGGTATGAGAAGTAGAAGGTTCAACATAAGATGCAGAATTAATGGGTTCAGAGGAGTTAGAATGATCTTCAGAAGACATACCTGGTAATGAGTATGAACTTAGGGAAAATTCTGGAGATGGAGAGGAAAAACCCGGAGTGTTCAGGGCAATTTGTGCAAAGGCGAGTGAGAAAATTGCTGCTTTTGATTACTTGACCGCCTGAAACCCAGCCGTGTTCGGAAAAGGGAAAACGTGAAATTAGGAATTAAGGCAATTTTGAATCAGAAGAGGAGAAGTTTTGAATGAGTTGACAGTTACTTCAGATAACGTATACGTTATAAGGATAATGATTGCTTTTGAATGAAATCGCGTGCGCATTTATGATTAAAGATTAAAGGTTTAGATTTTCAAAGTCAAGGCGTTGGTTCATGAATTGTAATTCAAAATCGTCTTTGCTGGAATCGAAGCATCAGTGCTTGTTTAAAAGTCCAAGAGAACCAGCTCGGAAATATCTATATGTTATGGTCAGGTCGGAAGTAAAAAATTAATACCGACCAGAGGAGGTATTGATATAACATAATTAAGATATTCCCTAAAATAGAGGAGAAAGAGTCAAAGGCAGTTGCAACCACTTGACAGCGAATCAACCGAGATATGAGGAAACAGGTAAATGGTAACGGTAAGAATATTTTGAATAAAGGTCGATTACATTCAAAGAGGAGTCATTCATTCAATTACTGACTTAAGCATCGGAGTAGAATCCCCGGGGACCACCTCGGGACTTTGCTCTAACGCTATTTTGTTTTACAGATAAAGTTCGTGATTATTGTTTGGAGCTCGGTATTTCCAGGTCGGTACATTAACGAATTCCCGACGTGCAGATTCGGGCTTCATCAAATACCATAACAAATATAGAAATTTATTAATATATAAACTAATATTTTTTAAATTACTAAATTGCTACAAAAATTGAGAGCCTTATTGTGAAAAATTACAAGAATTGAAGTTTCAGAGCCTTATTGAGGTTCAAATCATTAAGTGTTGGGCAATTTAAATATAATGCTTGCATTACACTTTCAGATTTCAGAGCCTTATTGTGAAATTATGTTAAGAAAACACTTAAATTTTCCAGCTTAGAGAATCCCACATCCAAACCAGAACAACCCCATAAGCTTATTTTCTTCAGTAGGCTATGGTTGATAATCAACTTCTGATAAATAATGTGCACCATGCTGTTAGGTGTTCTCTGTAACTCACATTCACGCTCCATAGTAGATGGGTTTTTGGAATTAGGATCACATATAGTCATTCCACAGTCCATGAGTTCCAAAAGAGGCAACTGAGCTGTTGCAAACTGAATTCCACCTTTCAGTTGAAAAAGAATTGACAAACCATTAGCAAAAGAGTAGACAAGCACATGGAAACTCAAAACTGAAACGACACAAGAGATATATTACTCGAAGTGATATTTGGACAAAGAGCAAGAAGAAGTCGAGACAGTGTGTCTGGAAACACATTGCATATCATTCCGATGCCATTGTCACTGATGCTAGACCTGAAATCAGGCAAAAGGCAAGGTCATAATTAGAAAAGGGAACAAATTCTGGAGTACAAATTGATCTCAAAAACTATATTTCAGCTATTATTAGTAATTTCCATGGTCCTTGAAAAAATTGTGCATATGATATTGCAGTTCAGCAGAATCAAACCAAAGTTTATGGGAACTAACTCACTCAGATCAAGAAGTTCCAAATTTTGAGTAACTTGAAGCAATTGCTGCAACAGATGCATCAGTTATTTCTTATCCAAGTACAAGAGAAAGCATTCGCAATCCCCTGAAAGTTGAAATTCCAAATTTATTAACTTGTATTAGAGTTCCTTTAACACATGAATAAAGAAAGCATAATTGTTACTCAACCAATTTTACTTGAGAGAGATACATATAATTTGTTTTTCAGACAAAATCCTTTAAATTAAATCAATAGGTAAAGCAAGTAAGAAACCTCAAGTTTGCATCAGTAAGAGCCAGCACAACATCGTGGGAAAGTCGAAGTGATGCTATGTGAATGTTTTGTAGCCTTGGGCAGGTTCTTCCCAGACCATCCACCACGGCAGTGAGATCTGTGCTATCACTTTCTTGTCTTGAAAAGTCCAGGGAAATATCTTTTAGATTAGGACAGCTGAAAACCTATGCAAAACAAGGCACAAAAGACATATTTAGAACACATCAAACTATATGTAAAAATCAAGGAGGCAATCAAACAGTTATTTACAATCTTAGAGAGGCAGTGAAGATCTGAAAGCCACAATGTTGACAGACTGGTTGAACAAAGAACCAGACCCCCAAAATTGGAGCAACCTTCCATCTTGAGACTGGTAAGGCATCTTTTATCAGCAACAAACCGCCCCAACTCATCCCTGCATCAGGCATCAAGTTGTTGAACTTCAACAATTCCCCAAAACACCATTTACTATGATCAATGCAGCAGTCATAATTATATCTATACCATCATTTGATATGATGATATAACCTGAGACTTTGACATGAAACAGCAACTCCCGAAAACGTATTTATACATTGGATCCTAACTTTAAATTCTTGAGAAAAAATCATTTGAGCTAAACATAAAGAAACGATGAGCATCAATGGAAGGGGATCATTGGCAGCTAAGGCAGGGGCAAGCTTGAAAAGTTAAAGAGGGATCGTTTGGAATAGTGCATAACACCAACAAGAATAACGTTGTTAAATCCGAGGATCAGGGCATCAGCGCACATCCACTAACTCAACGCCAACAACATTAGGCACACGTAACTTAAAAAATTGCAAAATTTCCTGAAGTAGCTCAAAGATAAAGGATTAAGAATGTGAGTAACAGGTTGAGATTAATTACCCTGTAATCCTATTTATTGAAGCAGCCGATGTAAAGATCAGCTTGTCTGCAAATTTCAATTAATCAATTAACCACAATAAAACATCAAAAGCATCAAAACAACTGAAATTTTGAAAAAAAAATTGAAAATCAACCAAACAAGGAGTTCTTAAAAAAAAGACAAAAAAACAAGATGAACAAACCATCTTATATTCATACACATATTCCAAAAAAACAAGATGTCAAAAGTCTCCTCACGAAATCTAGTTAGACAAATTGACATTCCAATCCGTAATGAACAAAACACCTCATAATTTGAACACAAAATCAAGCTTTTGACAAAATATGCGGCTATTGCAAGCAATATCACGAACAAGATGATCCACAATCTTGATCCTGCCATAATATATTGTTATATGAGAACAAAAATAAATCCCCAGGATGTCACAACGTTGCGTAATTGGCAAAAGTTATAGGCATTATGTAAAAGGTCACAAGAGTAGTACCATCTTTCTTCTCATCCTTCATTTGTGTCACTCTGGCACTCGAATCCATGGATGCAGAGACCAAATACCTGTTCAAAATCAATCGTAACCTTCAGTTGTTTTACCAAGATATGACGGAATACAGCAGCAACTGATGAGGGTAAAAACAATAATAAGATATTTTGACCTCGAATCGTTTGAAAACGCCAATGCTGTTACGATGCCAAGATGTGCTTTCTTAACCAGAGTCGTCACTCTCATGCATATTGAACAAATTGAACAAATTTTGGGATAGGGAAGAAAAAGGAAATTAAAATCTTGCTTAGATAAGCACAAGAAAATGCCCTTTCATCAAAGTAAATCCTGACGTGAAGAACTACATGCATCAGAAATAAGAAAACAGCAAGACTTTCTAATTGCATCACCAAACATACCAAAATGCAGAGTAAAAATTGGTCCTTCTGATTATGTTCCAGTATAGGAGGAATGCTGGATTTTAACCAATTCAATTTTAAGTTCCTAGATATATATTTCCACTAACTGGACATTTGCACGAAATATAATCACATGATGAGATCCAAATCACTTTACTCTAAACAGATCATAATATTTTTTAGGGAACAACTCATATTCAGTGAGCATTAAAAACAGACGTGCTCTTACAGTGCTAGGAGGTTTCCATCAGTAGAAACATCAAAACCAGAAACTGCATCCCGGACAATGCGAGTTGAACTCATCTTCGTCCATGATGTAGTGTTCTACTTCAGAACAAAACCACCATTGTCTATACAAGCAGAATAACATTTGTAATGCATGTCCATATGGTTATCGGAGAACCTTGTTGAAACTGAAAGCATAATGACAAATATTACAAAATACTAACCTTGCATTGCAATGATGTACACCACCTGGTTATCATCTATGGTTTGAGAAAATTTGCAAAAGCAAAAAATCTCATCCTAGAACACAAAAAAAAAAAATCTAGTCACATAATAGTCTCAACTCATATTAGATATGCTAAAGTGGTACATAAACCAAGAGATAGTAAAATTACATTTCCTTTTTGTAAAGAGGCTACAACAGTTGAGGTAGTGAGATCCCAAACCCTAGCAGGGCCACTTCCAACAGAGATGAGAAACTTCCCTTCTGGGCTGCACAAAATAGTGAAGATAGTTCTCAACACGCTTCTCATGGATCAATTAAGGCAATTCCCATTTTACAAAGAAAAATTAATCTAAAGCCAATCGAAAAGTAAATCTTTTCTAAAGCATAGAATTTAAAATTTCAAACCAAGAGCCAGTTGATATGCACCTGAAATGTAAATACTTTACAGTAGTATGTGCATTGGCTTCATTAAGTACAAGTTCCATGCTGGGCCACTTGAAAACACGCAACTTACCATCTTGCATTGCACCAAATATTAGCATCAAATAGGGAAAATAGAATAATCTCTTATAGCAGAAAGAGGACATTCGTTCAACAAATTGAAAAAAGCAAAACATTTACCATAGTACCGTAAAAGAGGAATCTCATTCACTATTATATCTCAAAAAGAAGGCACAATGTATGGGGGTGTTGGGTTAAGGAACCACACAGTTTCTTGGGAAAAAACCAATACAAATAAGAAGTGGAACCTTCTTTTCAGTTTTTCACATTTCATGAATTCTAAAGCTCTAATTAATGTTATTTTAATAATCCTAAAAAAAATTCTTAAGATATTCTCATGGCTGTCTTTTGTTTGTACAGAATAGAGTTGTATGAGGCAAAGGCTAGATAAAAAGTTTTCTAAACTACAAACATGAAAATTGGAACATGTTTAGGCAGAAAACTAAAAAAATAATTAGCACTCAAACATTATAGCTTTCCAACCGACATCCTATATCAAATAGCAGTTCACACATACTATTAGAGCTAAACTCTTTAGTTTCTGCAGAACACCAAGATCTGATTATTTTCTTTCACTGTCCATGATTATCAAGAAAACGGTATGAATGATAATCTTTACCTCACCACCAGTGGCAACTAATGATCCCTCGCAGTTAAATGCCAAAGCTAATTGTTGACCAACAGCTTCCAAATGGTTAAGACTTCTCTCGGATGATCTTAAATCCAAAGTACGGCCATCTGCACTCTCAGCAGCACCCCACTCATACCATCTACATGGAAAAATATTAATTGACATTTAAAAACACCATTCATGATTTATATATATAATGAAGCTAACACAAATAACTTGGCAATACCAATTTCCATGTATGCAGTTACGTCCTTAAGAGTACAAGTGTTAAAGGAGGTAACTTACTGTCATCTGGTCTTCAAGGGCTTCTTTTTCACCCATTGACTCCTGAATCTTTGCCGTCATAGCCGCATTAGCTATAACCTTTTCCCTTATCCCTTCAAGCTGCTTAATCTCCCTAAGGATTTGCTTTTCTTCATTAAGGGGAATGCTTTCATGTTGAATGTGATATTGCAAACTCTTAATCTGCACAACAATAAGAAAAGGCAAGGTTGTGACTTTGTGTTTCTTTGACAACTCATTTTCCAAATTCAAATAGAACAAGACAGGACACCCAGAAAGGGAAGCATGACATAGATATTGATTTGAACAAAGGAACTTAAACCGGTACAGAAAACAAACAAAGATGAAGTTCGAGATTAACGAGATGAGAAAGCATAAATTATGAAGGTGCATAGAAAGAGATTTCGCTAAGGTTAGCGAATAAGCAAATTACCTCCAATCCACCCTTCCAACAATGCATGATAAAAAAATTGGATATTGAAAGAAGGCGATTTTAATAAGCACTTCAATAAGGTAAAATATCAAAGCTTACGCGATAATTAAGCTCTTCCTTAGATGAACATATACCAAATCCTCTCTCTTTTCTACCATGCAACTGGCCCAAAGCCTGCTGCAGAGGTTCCCTTTCATTTTTCTTCTCATCTATTAACGTCCTATACTGCTTATTTTCTTCATTTAAAGCCTTCAATAAAAAAATCTTTTATGCTCGATCAGCCTGCAAAAGGAAGAACAGAAAAGGAGGAGAAAGGAGAACTAATCAAAATGCATACACAGAGACTAAAAATAACTTACCCAAAGCCTAAGATTTAGTTTTTAGAAAATTATATCTCCTGAAAACAACAAATGCCTTTTAGAACATCATGAAATATAACTAAAGCCCACAAAGAGTAAAGTTAAGATAAAAATTCACATATTTTGTAAAAATTTCTTAGTCCCAATTAAAAAAGATATCGAACAATGAATGAAACTGACAAACACTTTTCACTATATCCATATGTAGGCATGTTATATAAATTAAAGTTTCATGCTAACAAAGAACACAAGTCTTCATCCAGAATGTTTGCATATATTTCTTCAGTTAAATAATTGATGATTCTGGAGAAAATGTTTATTACACTTCCAAGCTATGTATTTATACAGAAAGAACTTACAGAATTGTAGATAATAATATCCGGTTCCAGCCGTGGATCCCACTTCTCAAGAACCCCAGTCTTTAACTTCTTTTTTGGAGGAGAACACATGCTATGAAAAGTTCTTTCATATGTCCTGCTTTGTTCAAGAGTGACAGCAATACAACGGTAAGCTACAAGATCTGGATATGAGGACGTGTGTTGCTGGCACAAAAGGGAGAGAATGCAAAAATCAGCAAAATATTAGTCATGCTATCAATCTAAAATTGCAGGCAAACAACTGACTGACTGACATTAATTTTAACCCTTGTTACCTGCATTAAATTGAACAAATTGAGTGCCTCCACAGGCCTCCTTGACTTCCCAAGAACATTAAGAGCAGCTGTTTAACTA
This sequence comes from Ophiorrhiza pumila, assembly GCA_016586305.1. Classification (NCBI taxonomy): domain Eukaryota; kingdom Viridiplantae; phylum Streptophyta; class Magnoliopsida; order Gentianales; family Rubiaceae; genus Ophiorrhiza; species Ophiorrhiza pumila. The sequence goes on along the minus strand of BLIW01000003.1, from coordinate 24,929,085 downwards.
ATCCACAAGAATAGCCCTCATTTTGGAACACAACACAGATGCACAAGTATAAGCATTGAACAAGAAAAGTCATGACTTTTTTGGGCAACAAGATGCAGTCCATATTTCATAAAAAATGCCACTTTTGCTCAATTATGATGTCTAAGAGATGCACATATAAGAGTATTGTTTATCTCCCTAATTAGAGACCTATAACGACTATCGCAATTTTTTTAACCAACAATGAACAGCATTAACCACAAAAGAAACCTAGCTTTTGCAAGTATCAAGTATTGGATGCAAATAATAATCTAACACCAGTATCTTTTAAAAATTCAAAGAACTCAACTACATACAAACTGGTAGTCCCATCAACAGAACATGCAGACAAACTAAGCATTAGTTTTGACCCATGATAAGAAGGGACTTACAGGTATGCAAGATCCAAGTTGAACAACTCCACAAGGAAGAATGGGAATCACAGCAATTGTCTGCAAGACAAACACTGCCATTGTTGATAAAATAGAGGGTAAAAGATTATCTAACACATCTATAGAAGTGTTAAACATCATACCTTCATGCCAGCTGATAATTGAAGACAAACCTCTTTTAGAACCTGTTAAAACCAACACCATGCAGTACTTATCAACAACATGCAGGAGAACGTTTAGTCCTACAGCAAAGCTAATAAACGCCAATGCTACTACATGTAAGAAAAGATAGTTTGCTGTAGTTATTGTGGCATTGGTCTAGCTTCAGCAAATACATAGACTACCTAAACCAAATAGGAAGAATAGAACAATCAACATCTAAATGTGGATGTAAATGTGGTCCCTAAGTTTCCAAGTTAGGTTTCATTTGCACTTAGAACATAAATGCACTTTTGCAAATTGTACGTAGATAAGAATCAATAGTATATGACTTATTTAAGAACTTGGACTATAGAAACCAAAGAGCATTTCATAATATACCTCCCGTGGATGTGCATCTCTCCTATAATTCTCTGAAAGAATCCATTGGGGAGATCCAGTAAATGCAGCCCGGCCAATTAGTCTGCAATGAAAGAATGAGTTACACGAGTTATGATCCTCTTATAGTCCCATGTACAAAAAGTAACCAGCAGTAAACATAATGGTTACCCTTCTCCTAACACATTGACATGATTGTCCATCATCATCTTGTTTACAAGTAAATGGAGTCCATTTCCTGCTCGGACATCATCATGAGAATTACAAGCATCAAGCGAACGCCAATCTTCAAAACCCAGTTCTGGAGTCTCAACCCCAGCATTTCTAGGTAGACCACCATACATTGCTGCCTCAAAATAGCATTCTTCCCATATCAAAAGTCAGCCAAATAAACAATTGAGTGGTAGTTAATCTTCAGATGTAGTTTTAAGAGAAATGCATGCCAGCTTATCAACAAATTCCTTAATGATTAGAAACTCAGAACAATTGCCAGGAACTGACATATCTTTTAACACTTTTTATCAGTTCATTTGGAATCAAACAAAAAAAGGATCCAAGATTCAGTAATTTGTCTAAAACAAGAAGAAAAGACATCTGAATCAAACAAGGAAGATAAAACCAACGATCAAAAAGTTCATAGCACAGGAAACCATAACAGTTGAAAGCGTTTCACCCAAGTAGAACAAATCTTCTTTTTTTCCCCACTAAGATTCTCAATGACAAAGCAGATTGCACCAACCAAAAAACTCCAAAATAGAAAATGAAAGTCACCGGATACAAAGCAAAAACAAGACAAGAATATTCAATCAATCTATCAAACGTCAAATCACATCTTCACAATCAGCAAATAAAATATACAACTTTCAACCACCAGATAAATTGAACAAACAATTCACTGGTACAAACATTTTTCCTCTCTGGTCAAACAGAAACTATGAGGCAATAATTAACTGAACACACAATGAACTCAGTAGTTCACCTACACAAAGCTGCAAAACAGAAAAGGACCATAAAACATGATTATTTATCTTTCATTTGTCCTCGATTTGTGCAATCCAACAGTAATTAGCACAAAATTCCAGGATGTTAAAAGATACTATTAGTATATTTCTTCTCAAAAGAACAGAGCACTACCAAATCAATCAAAGCAACTACCCAAAAGAACAAACCAAGTAAAGATTCTTAAAGCTTCAATAGCATTTCAGAATCCCAGAAGAACGCTATTACTTTCTCTAAACAGAAAATTGTAAAAGTTAAAATAAAAGAAAATAATTTAACTCACTTAGGATTTTGGCACCCGATCTTCAAGAAAACAGCATAAGACCATTGATTGACTCCACAAAGAGTCTTCAAAGCCTCCTTCAACAAATACCCCATATTGATTATACCAGCATGCATCAAATTTATGAGCTTTATGATTGTGTATCAATTGAAAGAGATACAGATATGGATGAGTGAATAATAAACTTTATAAAGCCTCTCCCAGCCTGTTTTGTTCTCAACCCACCATTCCTTTTCCTCTCTGGATCCAAGTTTCCCGATATCATGCTCTTGCAGCCCATTCTTCGCACAACCAACTAAAGCTCTCTCTAAAAAGAGAGAAATGGAACAGAAAGAGAAAAGAAAATGATAAAATCCTTCCTTTCTCTCTTAAGAAAACAAAGAAACGTGAGAAAGGCCAATTCGAGCTCACAAAGCACGCACCCTTTGATGAAATCTACACTATCCCACAAGCCTTGAGCAAATAGCTTGCCATAACCATCACTTTCTCCATTTTTAAGCTCACCCCAGGAAAAAATAATCAAACCCCAAATCAACAAAAATACTGAAGTTCAAATTGGTAAAGATCACAAATTTATGCAAGATTTTGAGCAAAAGATTATCTGGGCTACTATCATTAATGCTACTGTGTGTCTCTGTGTGTGCTTAGCCTGCCTTTGAAAGAGGAAAGGAATGTTAACTTATGATATGCAGCTGGGACTAGAAAACAGAGAAAGAGGGAAAAAAACAATTTTTTTTCGTTTCCAAAACTTTCCTGTTAGAGGCGGCCATTCATCAGGAAAGAGGAGGAGAGAAAACCTAGAGCAACCAAATGATGCTCTTGTTAGAGGCGGCCATTCATTAGGAAAGAGCAAGATAGAAAATCTAGGGCAACCAAATAAAGCATCGGATAAAAAAGAATCCAATGCGTAAAGGGAGGGGCGAAGACGACGTCGTTTGGGAAGAAGGGGGAGAAGCGCACGTGATCGCAGCCTGGGGAGCGTGCCGTGGTCGTTCAGCATTTGGTGCTTATTTCTTTATCTTAACAAACTGCTTCTTGTCGGAAGGGATAAACACCTGCGCGCATAAATTGTTGGATCCCAAAAAGGTCTGGAAAAATTGCCGGCTTCTTTCTTCATCTTTTTCCTACTAAGCACGAAGTGTGGAACAGTCATGGCATGATGGAGCACATACCTACAGCCAAGAAAGTGTGAAAAATAAAATATATACACCAAAAAGAAAAGAAACGGATAGGGAAAACAGAGAAGAAACATAAAACAACAACAAAAACAAAACTTTTTTCAACAAAAAAATTAACCTGATGGTACGAATTTAGTTTGCTCCTAGCTTTAAATGATGATTGTAATGATTCCAAAGAAACAAAGCCAACAAAGAACAGATCAAGATAATCAAAAAAAAGCCCTCTCAAAAGAACAGATCAAGTTGGAGAAGAGCAACGGATGATTGTAATGATTCCAAAGAAACAAAGCCAACAAAGAACATATCAAAATAATAAAAAAAGGGCCCTCTCAAAAGTACATATCAAGTTGGAGAAGAGCTGAGTTCTGTACAAGACAAGCACATTCACAGTTGTCTTAAACATTCGCTTCCACATTTTGCCTCTTCAGACACCAAATAGTCCCTCACAGTTCTTAAAGCAGTGAATTGATGAATTCAGAAAATGGAGCCAAAGGAATTACAATTAAAAAACAAATACTACATTAAAAAGCCAAAAGCTTTCGATCTTTACAGTGATGAATGAATGAGCAAAAAAGGGAAAACGCCTAATCCAAGGAAAGAGCAGAAAGTGACAATCTGATCAAAAATGAAAACTTTTTTCCTTTTTCTTTGTATTTCCAACCATCAAAGAGGTTTATAGAGTGAAATAAAATTCACCCTTGTGAGAAATCCCAACTTATCTTAACCCTCTGCCTTTTGAACTTCAATAAGAGTAATCCCACTAAAGAAAACAAAAAAAATCAAGATCCAATAATCCACAGCATCAACAGATCCATTAGTCAACTACAGCTCCACCGGCCACCAATAAAAAATGAAAAAAATGATAAAATGAAAAACCCAAAAGCTCAAACACCAAAATCCATATCCATGAATCACAGCCAGAACCCAGATATTATACAACAAAAAAACACACACCCAAAACAAGAAATCATTTAGGGAAGCAGAGATGAAGTGGGTAGCTAGGATTTGAAGAAAGAAGGAAGCGTTAGATGATTTGAGAGGAAAAGAAGAAGCATTTAGATGAGATAATAAAATGAAAAACCCAAAAGCCCAAAGACCAAAATCCATATTCATGAATGAATCACAACCCCAGAAATTATACAACAAAAAAAAACACACACAAACATATGTACATTCCAATTTCTAAATTTCAGCTGACAATAGAAATGATAAGCAGTTAGAAACCAACCCGTTGATATAATCAACATCTTCCCAAACCCGAGGTTGGTCAAACTTTGCCCTGCAAACCTATCAACATAGGGAAGTAAACCAAAATAGCAATATACACGTTTTTAAGAGACAATTGCTATGTATAACAAATGTTGTGTGAACAAAACATGCCTGCAGACCACCAACAATTGTTGCACAGAAGAGTGCATCAATGAACAAAGATGACAAAGTCTTATAACTGACCTGGATAGAGTAACAGATGGAGGAAAGGTTCAAGCTAATCAATAGCATCCAATATTCTCAAAGAAATCTTCATCCAAGTTAGAGCCAGAGCAACTCTGTTAAAAGAAGAGCAACTCTGTTGCTTCTGAATTGATAATAGTTAAAAGAAGAGCAAAACTTCCCTATTGAGAAAACTGATTAAGCATACATCTACTGAGTTACTGACAATAAAGCTCACAAAATCCACAACACAAAAAAAATGGTTAACCGAAATTCAATTATTTTGCAACTTCAAGAAGCAAGTTTTCAAGTTCTCTGCTTCTGTTAACATTTACCCCAAGCACGAAGGGTTGTGAATTCAAGGAATCAAATGGGGAGAATGCAAGGGCGACAAAAAACCCAAAGATTAAAATATAGACATCAAGAAAAGGTGAAGACCGACAGGTTTTCCCGACAAAAAACCATTAATCATGGATCTAAAATGAGGTTTTGGTTGACCATAAAATCCTGTTTCTGCAGCCAAATGGTTCCTTCATAATTAGTTACATAAAATTATACATTCTGCTCTTCTCGGCATTATAGCGGGAAATTTTGATATGTAGACAATACCTCTGTGTCTTCCTGGCATTAATACGGTCTTTCCCAAGTCCTGCAAGGATGCAACCGTAACTCTACAAGTCTACAGCTGGGTCCATAATCTGTAGCATCAAGCAAGAGCTGAGGGAAGCCGAATACCATAAAGTAACTCCACGACTTGAACAATCTTTGAGGTTTCCCACAGTTGTTAATTAGAGGTTTTCAAAACTTTCTTGTTAGAGGCAGCAGTTCATTAGGAAAGAGCAAGAGGAAAGAAAACCCTAGGGCAGAAGAAGAGGGGAGTGGAGAAGAGGTGATCGATGAGAGATGATTTGCGTGTGGGAATGGAGCAGAGGTGAGTGAACGATGACTGATGAGATGAAAAGAATCCAATGCGTAAAGTTTTGGAAAACGACGTCGTTTTTAAAAAGGGTTTTTTGCTTTGAAGCAGGCACGTGACCAAAGCGGGGGAACGTGCGCTGCTCGTCAAAGCTTGGGTGCTTATTTTTATTCATAGATAAGTGACAGATAAGTTAATGTTATTGTGTATGTTGATTAATGAAGTTGTTTGTTGATTGAATGTTTCTCTTGAAAAGATATTATTTTCAAAGTATGACTAGTTTAAATGATCTAGGGTTTATTTGCTGAGCAATTTCCTCATTTTTCTATATATATAATATTTTACAGATGAAGTTAATGGAGTAGATAAGGAAGAGACTGGGGTCTGAGAATGGTGACGGCTGAATGGATCACGTACTTAGTATAGGAATTTTTCAATAAAGTTATGGGTTGTAGACCCATGACTTTGTTATGGATATTTAGGATGGATATTTATTAATTATTATTTTGTAAGAATGATTGATTAAGTATTAGTTTTATTATTAATAAAGTATTAATTTATATTATTGAGAAGTGATAGTAAGAAGTGCCTTGTGATTTCAAAATTATGGGAACTAAATCTTGAGGTTACGGCGTGTTTCGATCCTCGAGAATCGGGCCGTTACACCAATGTGCTAGCTCGTGGCACAATCACAATGAATTAAGATAGATGAAACTGATTTTGGCTAGATAGGTATATCTTGAAATAAATTTCTTAATCACTTTAGACTTCTAAATACTAGCTTATGCTAAAGACACAAATTTGGATACCATAGTGGAATTCGTTATGCGCATGTTTATTTTTTGGAAACCCAACAAATGGCTCCACCTCCCAAAACAAAGATGCAACAATTCTTAGAAAAGTGATTATCTTTGTCCGTTATTGAACTGGCATCCGATTGAAAGATAACCGCTACTGTAAATGTTCTAGTCTTTTATTTGCTTTCATTACTTTAACAAAATCGTTTTTAGGATCAATACGAGTTAAGGTCAGTTTACAATTTAAATGATTTCATGTATCGATCTTAAACATTTAGTTGCTGCAAATTATTTTGTACTATTGATTAAAAAATCCGCGATTTTTCTCCTTGAGGGACTTCCACATAAAAAATGGTATCTCTATATATGTTCTGCTTTATGACTTAATTTATCCTCACTAAATCACGGCAATGAATCTGTCCTATTCCACTTTTGTGTACGACTCTATATGTCATTTTATAAAAAGACGACACGTATAAAATTATTTATCCCTTAGAGTTCAATCATCACTTGATTAGAGATTTAGTTTAATTTTAAAAATTAGATAATTAACTAAAAAGGACATGTGTTATCTTTCATAAGTGTCACGACAAACCCAAAGCCCTAAAAGGATACGGGATCTTCTGTCAAATATTTTGTCTGTCTTATTCTGTCTTAATTAAAACTACTTCGTAGGGTTCACTGATCTCTTGGTTAGCGTCTAATAATTGTAAAGTAATTTTAATGATATTTATGCATTTAGTCCTTACTTTTAATGAAACTACGTAGTTTTGAACGTTAGACAGAATAAGACACCATAAATATTGGACAGAGGATCTGGTCTCTAAATCACATACCAAATGTGTTCTAACAAATTGGAGAAACTTTTATTGTCTTTATGGTTGCGTTGAATTGATTCCAACCTTGTTTCACGATTAATTTTCATATCTCCAAATTTAGGTAACGACCTGAATATTCCATTAACTTGAGGTATGTATCATTTTAGTATTCAATTTTGAAAATGTTGTATTTTAATTTTTTAATTTTAATTTTGTAACATAAATGATACCCAACTTATTTTCTATTCTTTTAACAAGTAAAACTGTTTTTCATTCAAAACGATATTTTTTTGTCACATAACTAACTATGTTAATTATCAAATTTGATAAAAAATTAGTTAGTCAACATTTGTTTGAAAAATTTAAATATAAGGCAACAAAGAGGACAAGACAAAATGGTGAAGGAAAATCAGGCGTGGGGACACACCGAAGGAGCCGGCTGTTTTCCTCACCTCCACGGATGAAGAAGTGCTGATGGAACCTCTCAAACTCGCACTAATTGGCCACTTCAACAGGAAAAAACCGCAGCTTGAGAAGATTAGAGCTTTTTTCCTCAGAAATTTCCATTCTTCAGAAATCATGACAACTCCGATCTGGGTTGCAATGCCCACCTCTTCAACAATGAGTTCCTGTTCTCGGTGGCTCCCATCACTTTAGATAATGCCACAAGACTGCTATCCAGGCCTAATTGTGCAAGAATTTGTGTTGACTGCAAGCTGGATAATCCCCTTCCCAAAAGTGTTTGGATTAATAAATCGATGGGAGGTTTTTGGCAACAATTGATATATGAAAAGATTCCAAAATTTTTCTCCATCTTCTCTAAGTTGGGCCACATACATACTGAATGTAGATCCAGGACTCTAAAAGGGAGAACAATTCAGAGGCTGCTCATACTGCAGCTACCATAGTGGATGTGAATGATTCCCTAACTTTGGCAGTCGTTCCCGGCGGGAAGGATGACAAAACAAAAAAGACTTTGGTGGTGGTTCAGCCGGAACAAGGGATTGAAGTCCCAATCACAACAATATACCCAGAGATCCCAAATACGGTGTCAATTCCAAAAGAACCTCCAATGGTAAATAGCAGTTGCAAACTGTGGATAAGTGAAGATGTCCACCAAATGATCCAAAAATTAGGCACGTATAGAGACGTATCGTGTCCAATTTTCAGAAAAGATTGGTTCGGAAGGAAACCACAAATTCCTACAGAAATCGTAGTACAGAGTTCTGATGTAGCACAAACGGAAACTCTTGCTCAGGAAGAAGGTAAAACAGTGGTGAAAGAATGCAAAACAGTGGTGGTGCATTCTGATAACAAGGAAATTAAGAAAAGTAAAACAATTAATGATGATGATGAGTAGACAGTAGTGGTGAATCAAAGTTTTCAAAATCACCCGTTGATCATTCACCCAAAGTAAATATAATTAAAACAAAACGATTATTTTAAAAAATGCAATGTCAGATTTCTCACACAAATAATTCTACATGTATAATATAAAATATTACCATTTACCTGGAAATCTTGTCCTTGTTGTTTGTTCACCATTCATTCACCATTCTTTGAGATTGATAACAATGGAAGGAATGTGAGATATTTTATGAAAATCTTGTCCTTGTTCTTGTTCTTCACCATTAGTATTCACTCTCCGGACTCTGCTGTTGAATTCTTCTGGCATTTCTCGCAAAGTTAATTGTTGAAGGGTAGTTATTGATTTCAATCCATCAGGAATCATCTCTAACTTTTCACATCTTTTAATTTCTAAACTTGTGAGTTTAGGCATGGCTCCTTCGTCCACCTTCCACTTCTCTAAGTTGTGCAAACATTGAAGAGCAAGAACTCTTAATTGGGGAAAACCTGTTGAGTGGCAAATCATTTCTTCCCCCACATACGATAAATCCAAATCAAGTCTTCGGAGGTTGGGAAGCTTCTCAAGTGTTACCATTGGGTCTTCCTCTATTTGTGAATCGTACAAAATCAACCAACGGAGGCCTAGGCCTCCTGGACCTGAAGAGATGCTGCTGCTTGGTGGTGGTACTGGTGGTAACTTGTTTAATAAACGTCCTCTTATGTTCATTTTCTGAATATAAGCACACGAAAATAGCTGCTCAACAACATCTAATGAGTTCTTGAGAAAATCACACCACCTGATATCAAATGTACACATGCGTAAATGTTTCATGTTTGATGATATGTTGTTGAACAATTGTTCCAGCTCCTCAATATTGACCGCAACCACTGCTCTTAAAGCTCTGAGATTGGTTAATTGGACAAACTTTTACAATCACAAAACTTGTTGTGGAATCCATAAAGTGTTTCCAGTTTGCTCAAACCATCAAATCGCAACTTACACCATTGTTTAATAACGTGATTTTGATTAGGAAGATATAGATGTCTTAAATTTCCCATCTTCCGTAGCACATTATTGGGTATTCTAACCATTTTAGCACCACTTAAGTCGAGGGTCTCCAAATGCTGTAGATTGCTCAAGGAATATGGCAACTTAAAGAAATGAGAGTCTCTCAAACTCAAATATCTCAAATGGATAAGATTAGATATTGATCCCGGTAACATGCAGTTGAATTCACATGGAATAAATAAGCAACAACAGCACCTATCAGAGCTTCGTTGACCTTCAATCGCCAACACTCTCAGCCTCTTGAAATTCTTGATTTTTATTCTCGGTTGTTCACGCTTACAAAGATTACCAGCCTTTTCAAATACTCCTTCATACCTGAAAGATCGAAGGTGCCTCGTCTCTTCTTTTCCCGGAAGATGAACATGTTTGGAGTCATCTAATTTGCTCAATTGAATGGCAAGTCGATAATGCCTCTCCAATGAAGAACCTACATAATCATCACTTGTAGCTGTGGCTTCATGATCTCCTTCTCCAAACTCAATCACCTTAAATAAACCTTCATCTTTTGCCTTGATCAAGCATACATCTCTCATCAGATCATGAAGTCGGCATGATTTAAATTTTGTAATTGCAACCTCGTACTCCTTGTGCATTTGAACTTGAACCATGCACCTATTTGCTAATTCTTCCAAATAACGCTCAGCAACCTCCATCATTGTTTCTTGCCCCATTCTATCCCTTTGAAACACCATGCCTTCTGCTATCCACAGTTGATACAATCTTTTTGCTTCTATTTCAGAATCTTCTTTGAATTTTCCCAAGTAAACAAAGCAAGGCTTTAACTGATAAGGCAGTTCATAGTAACTCAAAGCTAAAATTTTTGGGACTTCCCCTTCTACTTGTCCGATGATTTCTCCTTTCTCTATTAAGGATCTAACATTTTCATGCACACTAATCCACTCATTCAGACCCTTTTTAGTGCTAAGCATTCCTGCAAGAACAACTACAGCCAGTGGAAGACCTCCACAATACTTCACCATTTTCTTGCCCAACTCTTCCAGTTGGCTGAAATCTTCACAATCTGTTTAGCCCATAAATAAATAGACATCAACGGTTAAGCGATTCCAATCTTTTGAATATATTCACATAAAAATTAAACTAGCTTTGGTGCTTAATTGTGTCTAATGGGATGAAATGCGCAAATCTTCTTTTCTTCTTTTTTTTTTGGTCATTAAAAAGGAAATTGCGGAGCTAAAATATATATACAAGTTTTCCACCTCTAATTAATGACACAAAATTGTCATATAAATCCAAAAGCAATTGCTGTGTCAGTAAAATTTGTCACACTATGAATCCTGATCTGGAAAGGATAGTTCTTATATCAGAATCAAACTTTTAGACAATAAAAATGTAAGGTTTGTGATTTCGTACACTTTTTTTAGAACCCAATATGTTAGACAAAGCAGATTTTACTAAGTATAAAATTGGCACTAGTAGTTTTGAAATAAAGTACATATTTATAAGTGTCACTGCTTGAAATTTTGAGAAATCAAAATTATATTTTTCCCAAAAATTTTTTAAAAAATATTCTTCTTTCTACATAAAATTCTACTCTTAAAATTTTATTTGGAGTCTAGCTACCTCTTAAATTTTTTGCTAAATGTTGTTATAACAATAATCTAATTATTTGGAAACTTTTATTGAGCCCAGAAGATAGTGTACGTACCTGTGTTTTCCCTCAATGATTTCTTTTGTAGTAACTTCCAACTTTCTTGCTCATTCAATAATCGTGGCTTATGGTGGTAACCATTCGGGCCAATATGCACTGCCACTCTCTCTATTCGAGTTGTGAGCAAGATTTTGCTTCCTTCCTCTGAAATGGGGATAGCATGTTTGATGCAATCCCAAGCTTCTCTTGTCCAAATGTCATCCAAAACAATCAAGCATTTTCTGTCCTGTAAGAGTTGACTAAGTTCTTTAGCTAGCAAATCTTCTGATCTGCTGCTAATTCTTTTGAGTTCTTCATCCCTTACAAATTTACTTAGAATTCCCAGCAAAACATCTTTTGCTTGCCATTGCTGTGACACACAGATCCACACAAAACCACTGAAGTAGTGTCTCAACTTGGGATGATGGTACACTTTTCGAGCAAGAGTAGTCTTGCCTAAACCCCCCATTCCAAATACTGAAACAACACTATGATGCTGACCATCTTCATTTTCATTCATCAAGTATTTCACTAGCAGATCCACATCGCCATCCAGTGCAATGAAATCCGGATCAGCAACGAAGGAATACATTCGCCTTAATTGCCTTTGTATAGAACTACTTGACCCTTCTTCCTGCATCATGGTTGCTGCTACATCGAATTCTCCGAAATTTTTTGTAAGATCAGAGATTCTACTTCTCAAACTTTGAATCTCTTTGCCCAATTTGTGACGCGAATAGCATCCGCAAGCATACCTTTTAAGGGTATGTACTGTGCAAACTTGTTTCCTTTGGGATGAAAATCTGAAAGCATAATCTTCAACCAAATCACTTGCTTCATAAGCAATGGCTCTGAATTCTTTGATCCATGGTTGGACACTCTCCCTTGCACTCTGCTTTGTATCTGCATATCTCAAGAACCTTTCTATGCGTCCCAGATCATCGTGAAGCAGCCTCACTTGCTCGCCCACCCCTTGTAGAAACTTTCCTTCTTCAATCAACAAATTCCCAATAGTTTCTACTGCAAAAGATAGGATTGCATCTGCCATTTTTGGATTAGATCGATATTTGTTACTGAGATATATGTTATGCGAGAGCCAACTAAGTTAATAACAGTTCAACAATCAATAAATAATTGATATCAAGCGGTACTCATAATTCATTCATGTCCTCAACAGTTTTGATCAGAAGCTAATTAAATTATTGCCCACTATGATCATTTGAATAATGTATATATGTTCATACTTTACAGCCATTCTCAATAGTTAAATGTGCCACTTTTGGTTGGTTGTCAGTGTACTTTTCTTGTTTAATAATATCTTTAAAGGTTCCATCCAGCACAACGGAGCAAATATTCCCAACTGAGTGTAAAGATGGAGATAATGCCGTCCTAAGGTGAACTTGGGCAACCCAAGTGGTTCAATTAGTAAAATAAACTAATTTATAGGAACTAATAAAATAAACAAATTTATTTTAAATTAAAAAGTCATTAATTCAACTATTTGATAGGCTCTAATAAAATAGATTAATTTTTTTAAAATTTAAATTTTTTTAAAAAAGGTAAAGTATTACAATTAAAATTATAAACAGCCAATGCATGAGAAAGTAACAGTTTAAAGGGGTTAATCTATTGTTTCCTAAAAAAATAATAACAAGCAACAAATGGTGATTATTTATACTAGGAATAATTTGACATATATACCTCCCTGAGTTTTATGACAATATGTAATAGAATTCTCCTCTCGTGTTTGAGAAATAAAACTTACCTTGCTCATTTTAGAGTTTCATTAACAAGTTTAATTAACAATTTATGTTACATTCAAAATTAATTTTTTTTCTAATCCTTATTATAATTTTAGGATTTAGGGTTTAGAATTTATGTTTAGGGTATCAACTTTTCTAAAATATATTATTCTAATTTTATTATTATATTATATTAATATACTACTTGAATTCTAATTAATAGTTCAATCATTCTTGATTTCTTTCAATACTTAATTTTATCCCTTCTATATCTTTCTTTTCATTTATATAATCCTTCATAATTCTATTTTTCTAAAAAATTTATATATTATTTCAATTTCAACTATTATTCTAATTATTTTATATGTCAACTTTTTAAATTTATATTATCCTAATTTTATTATATATTTTACTGATGATATACTATTTGATTGGATTCTCTCAGTACTCTTATTATTTTTATATATTTCTTTCTCACTTATCCAATACTTCATAATTCTATTATTCTAAAAACTTTCAATTTCAACTATTTTTACAAGGAGTGTAGCATTTATCAGGATCATCTTGATAAACCCTTTAACAGGTACCAATCATTGAATGACATGTAAGCCTTTTTTTAGTGTTTCACTATAATAATAATAATACACACCATTATATCATATAATTAACTAAAACCCTTGAAACACTAAATTTGTAGCAAAAAATTAGGGTAAAATACACTAAACCCCTTAATACTATCGCTCCGTTCCGCATCACCCCTTGTAGTTTTAATTACAACAATTAAAACCCTTGATTTTTTAATTTAAAATTAATTAATCTAATATATTAATTGCCATCAATGACTAAACGGAATTGAACATCCTATTTTAATGTAAGATAATAAAATGATAAAATTAACTTTAAAAAAATTATAAACTCAACATAAATAAATAACTCAAATGCCAATTTGGAAAGCAGTGTGAAAAAAAGTTATAGTTTACCGTCACACTAACGCATCCAATCTAACCAAATCTCAATAAAAGTTAAAAGTAAAACATCACAAATAATCTTTGAAATCATATTCTTAAATGCCTATCAACAATTGATATAATCAAGAAAGACAATCTTTTCAGGATTAAAAAATTATAAAAAAATAAAAACAAATACCAAGCGCGTTAGTTAAAAAAATTACAACAAAAGCAAAATTCAATTATTGAACTTCATCTAAGATTAAAAAATAAAAAAATTGCAAAATTAATGTCATGTAAATATTTATTCTTCAAAACTTAAAGTACCTTGATCTTTGCACTTGAAATAATATTTTGTATTTAAAAAATCAAAATCCTACGAAAGAAGAGACAATATATTTATACTTTTGTGAAAGAAGATATGATTATGGCAGAGATGTAGTATATATCTTGAAAAACTTCTTTCATTACTAGCCAATCAATTACATCCCTATTTTTTTGGGTTAATTGGATAGATATATATAATTCTATCCCACCTTTTTAAAGATTAATTGAGTATTATAGGTATTTAGCCACTCTAATATGGTTGAAATTATCTTTTCATTGACTCTTTTAATGTCATTATTAATTTTTTTAGTTTTAAAAAGTTAAGGAGGTTAACTGTTGTAATTAAAACTACAAGGGGTAAATGTGAGGTGAACCAATAATATAAGGGAGTTTAGTGTATTTTACCCAAAAAATTAAATGCACTAGATGATAAATCCTTCCATAACTCATCCATATTATTTGTTTAAGATTATCATAGCTTTATTTTGTCCCATGTTCAAATTACTAAAACCAAGAATTAAAAAAAATAACATATCACTAAAATTAAATCTATAATTATTAAGTCCTAACACAGATGTGTGATTAAACTCTACCATATTGTTTCGTTAAAATCATGGATTAAAATAATAAAATATCATTGAAATTAAATCTACAATTATTAAGCCTTAATCCAAATATGAGTGAACCATACGAAAGTAAAATTAGGAATTAAAAAATACAATATCAAAAAAATTAAATTTACAATTATTAAATCCTAACCCAAATGTGAGTGAACCTACGACTATGACGATGTTACGTGGGAGTAAAGAGATTTATTATTTTGTATTTAAAGAAGATATTGATTTCTTGAGGATTGAACAAAGATAAAAAAATGTTGACATGTATATCTTTATCTTTTTTCAAATTTAATTTAGTTTTAAAAGAGTTTTATAGCTAATTATATGGGGTAGATATAGTGTATTTTTATTAAGGGTAAAATACACTATAAAAATACACTAAACTCTCTTAAACTATTGCTCTGTTATACCTTTATTCCCTATAGTTTTAACTATAACAATTAACTCCCTTAAATTTTTAAGTTAAAGAAAATCAATAACAATCTTAAATATAATCAATGAAAAGATAATTTTAATTCGACTAAAACTCTTTAATACATACGAACAACCAATTAGTTTATGAAAAAAAATGAATAGAGCTAATGTAAATATAATTTTAACATTATTAGAATTGTTCAATACTTACAACACTAATTGTATTCCTATCAGAATTGTTCAATATTTAAAACACCCAATTAAACTTTAAAAAATATAAAATATAATAAACTGACATGAAACTAATCAGCAATAAAATAGAATTTACAAGATTTATCCTACAATATTTGTCATGATTTCTTCCTTAGAAAAACATAAAAGGATTCCTTCTTATTCTTTTGTTAAAATTTTAGATTTTCAGTTATTGATTACTTTTATTAAATAATTTTTTATTTTGAAGTTAATCTTGTCATTTTATTATCTTATAATAAAGTCATGTGATCAATTTTATTTAATTATTTAAGTACAATTAATATATTAGACTAATTATTGTAAAATTAGAAAATTAAGGGGGGTTAAATATTTCAATTAAAACTATAAGGAGTGATTGTGGAACGAGTAACAGTATAAAGGAATTTAGTATATTTTATCCTTTTATTAAAGTGAAACTTTAAAAAATAATTATATGGCAATAAATAATTGGTACCTGAGAAGAATTTTATCATGATACTCCAATATTTCTCTATTATACACATTAAAATGACATTATTTCAATAAAACTATGACTAAAACATAGGATTGATTCAAATCTCACATCGTTTTGACTATTAGACAAAATAAAATAGAGTAATTTTAAACATAGAATCTCAACTCCAACTTCATACTGGACTTGGAGGCTTCTACGAACACAAGAGCTTGTTTGATTTTTTATCCAGCATGCCTGGCAACATCATTGTTAGTTAAACTATATAAATACTCTAAGAATCCACACAATGCACTGTAACACGATTTAGCTATATAGTTGTACTATTAGTCCCTGATTCTATAATACCCTGAAAATGGATTAAAAGAAGATTGATATTAATGGTGAAGAAGAGCAACATCAGCAACCAAAATGGACCTTTCCACTTCTCTCAAAGTAGTCTCAGTCATCTCAAATGGATAAACTTATCCTTTAAATGGGTATATATTTCTCACATTTAAAATTACTATTATAATTTAACATTTCGAAATTCTCAATAAGATATTTTAATAATAAATGAAATGAATACAATAGAAAACAACTACACATTTATCTCACCAAGTGGATTAGGTACATGAATCACACTTCGATGATATGGTTGAACACAATACATAACTATTTTTTGTAGTTATCGTTTGCCTGATATTTTAGTTGATTTGTGAATTTGTAGGATTTTGGGATATGTATGATCTAAAGGGATACTCACTTAGTGTAATACCCATGACCAAGATTAGGGACCATTTAATAAATAAGAAAAATTATAGGGGTTGTTTTGCAAAATCGAAAATTTTGGTCTTAAACCCAACGTTTCAGATTTGGGTTGTCATTCCTTTTGTTCATCTTTTTCCCCAATTTCTCTCCACTTTAGGGCAGCTTGAGGAAAGGCTTGATTGAAGAAGAAAAAGCTCAATTTTCACTCTTATTTCACTCAACATAAGGTAAGGAAACTCTCTAGTTTATTTACCCATCCTAATCTCTTTATTTAGTGTTCTAGATTGTAAAAGTTTGGAAGTTTTGTTATGATAGGATATGGGTTTTAATCCTATAAATTCAAGAACACTTATCTAAGGATTTAAGCATGCATTTGATTAGGTACAGAACATATATTGATGGGTTTAAGTCAAATTGTGAGAATATGTTGTTGAAGAAAGTTTAAGAGAGTAATATGTAAGTGGGTTTATGGAAAAATGGGTTGTTCAACATATTTGACATGTAAGGAAATATCAAATGGATTTCAAGTGTAGAAAATTATATGAATGGGTTTTAGAACTGTAAGGAAATGAAGTGTTCTTATGTTAAGAAAGGTGTCTAAAAGTTATTAGGCTTTATTTAATTGTTCTTTTGGTCATATGTGTATGTTTTATAGGAAAGAGATTTGATTAAGTGGTGGAAATCTTGAAAATCAAGTGCGATATTGGAATATTGGCTTAAGGTAAGTGGTTATGGTATCCTTTATGTTTATAAACATTTGATGAAACATATTTTGAGAATTTGGTTATGTTCTTACATTGAAATGACTTGAGCATGAATAAGATTTCGACTTTGAGAACTATGAAATATATACAGTGGCTTTTGTGAATGTAAAGAATTTTGTGGAATGATTTGAATGAATTTGAATTGTTTTGAGCTCTTGAATGTTTAATGATCGATTGGTAGGAACATGTTTCAATTTCTGTTCTGGCCTACCTAGCGGGATAAACAGCTAGGAACCCCTCTGTTCTGGCCTACCTGACGGGATAAATAGTCAGGACTGGATCCAATTATGTTATCGAAAGTGATTTGAAATGTTCATGAGCTAAATGTTAACAAGTACTCAATGTATTTGTAATTGTTTGATATATGATGATGCCACTTGCTATATGTATATGTGTGTGTTGATTTGAAATGTTTTCCAATGTCGGTTTTTATGGGTTAAATGATGAATTTTAGAAAATATATTATATATATAACGTGCTCAATTCAATAGAGGAATACCCTAACTACTTACTGGGCATAGTTTTGCTCATACCACAATTGTATTATCTTTGCAGATTCTAAGGTTTCAATGTATAGGTTTTGGGGATGATTGAAAGTGAAGAATGCTAGTTTGTGGATTTTGTAGTTATGTAAAGATAATAGGACTTTGTAATAGATGTTTTGTGATGGAACGATGTTGATTCATTACATCTAGATTTTGATACATATATATAGTTTTAAGATGATTCGAAAGCAATTGTATAGTTGTGATTGTAAGTGAAGTCATTTAGTTATATGTTGTATATACGATGTTGGGTATTATAATATGAATGTGGAGTACTATACGTTATATATCGAGATGTAGGTTTGAATGGTATTTTTGTGGAAATGTGAATTTCAATATGTACATATTTATCATTGATGAAATGTGAGGTGTATAGATATATGTATAGACTTTGGGATAGTAAATATTATGTACAGGAGGCTTCACACTTTTGGATTCGGTTGCCATGCCGGATTCGGGGCGTGACATTTAGTGGTATCAGAGCGTAAGTTGAATACAATAGGTACATATGAGAGATGAAATACGTTTAAAACATTGAAAGTTCAAAAACTAGTCGTTAGGTTAGAAACCTGAGTTTCGGACGCCCTTTTGGACCTTAGGAGTCGTCCGAACCCATTCTACAGAGAGCATGACAAAATCGGTCGCGACATTTTTGGACGGCCAAAATTCTGAGGGGTCGTCCGATCCTATGTTTCGGACGTCTGAAACTCCCCTGCACCGTCCGAACCTATTTTTCAGAATTGATGCATTTTCACAAAACTTTCGGACGACATTTTCGGACGACCAGTTCACCAAAGGAGTCGTCCGAACCTAACTTTCGGACGTCCGAAAGTTTAGAGAGGTCGTCCGATCCTATCTGTTCTGAACTCATTTTTAATTTTCGTTTTCCAACTCAATTGTGCAATTGTATAACTGTGTTTCTTACATTATACTACTCCTTTTGAGCTTCATTTTAAGACTTTAGGTCTCACAAATATCGTACTTGCTAGAGACATCATTGTTTTTGTTTTTCTTTCCTTCTCTTTCTCTCTTCCAATGCTCATATGAAATGAATATTTGATTGATTTGTTATATTAGGATTATGGCATAAAATAGGGAAAGTAAAGAGAATCCCAACATTGTAATAGTGGAAAACCATGTGGATGGTAATAGTGAAGGGAGTAAATAAGGATGAATCTTTGATTACTCGTACTCCTCAGCCATAACTAATAAAAGGGTCACTATGGGTGAGTTTTGGATTTTGCAACTTAATTGATTTAATTTCTTGAAGAAAATGGATTTACTTTCTGGGGTTTTATTTAATTGGTAAATTAATGTTTAAGGCATATTTTCTTAGCTGATTTGTATTAGAATATGGATGTGTACAGGATTTAAAATTTGTGGTTGAATTACTATGGTGAACTTGATAATTCTCATAGAGTTCCCTTCATGTCTTGTTGGGAGTGAATCGATATATTGAAAAAGTTGTTAGTGATACGGGAAAAAGACAGTGAAGCAAGCATAAAGATAGGATTTTTTTTAAGGGATTTTAAGATTCTCATGATCATTATATACTAAAAACTAAGTCAATGCTAGTACTAAGAATCACTAGAGAATGATTATTTTTTTTTACTGTTCAATTGAAATACCAATGGGAATTGAGTGTAGAGAAACAATTGGGGTTACCTATCTTACATAAGGAAACTTATTTGGGAGTCAAGGTGAACATTGGGTGCTTAAGTTTGAAAAAAAAAATTGTTGAATGGCATTTTTCAATAGGAAATTATCGGTGTTTACATATAATGCACAAAAAGATTTATTTAGAATTAGTGTGTGCATGGGATACATAAGATTAAATATTAAGAACTGAATTAGAATTTTCTAATGGGAATATCAGTATGATATAGCTTATGATGGATGGATGATTAATTATTTTAAATTGAAGAATATAGTATTGATATACATGTTTAATAAGTCTTTGCTAGTATTATGATCTGAATGGTAAGAAGTCGTTATTATACCCTTATGAGAAATTCCCACCATGAGATATTGAATGCTATGTGAACTAGTCAATGTGCAACAATTTGATAGTGTAATAGATTTACATGTTTGGAAGATTTTTGAAGAATGAATGAGAGTTTAAAGGATAACAATGAAAGAGATGACTTTTGCACATTAAAGTATATGTTAAAGATGAATATAGAATTTGGAGGAAGAATATAGTGGCTTAGAGATATGATCAAATATGGCTCGAGGTATCTATATACATATTTTTTGTTAAAAAGTTGATGTTGAATGAAAATATATTATAGTTGGAAATGTTAAATATTCCAATTTTATTTTGGTTGAGATTTATAGTTGTTTGTGGATTAGAATCTTCTGTATGCCCACAACTTGTTTGAAAAATGGGTTATGGAATTGTGGTGATATGATTGATTTTTTGGGCTGCAGAATTTTGTTATGTTATGTGAGTTTTGATTCTCATGCCTTTAACCTGTTCGGTGTTATGTTTAAAGGAAGCGTGGACCGAAGTTTAAATTGTATTCATAATGGAAGTTTGTATAGGATGAAGACCGAAGGTGGTTACTTACAATTTTAAGGCAATCGACAGAGATAATTGTTTGAAATGATTTTCGCAACTGATGGATATAGAATGTGATGCTACTTAAGTTGGTTCTTATGATTCCAGGATGATTATGATACACCTTATTGGTGCCCCCAACCTTTTCGGTGTAATGCTTAAATGAAGTGTGACTTGAAATTTAAGGTTGTATTCATAGTGGAACTGCATACATGTATGATTTCAAACTGATTTTCGACTTAGTTACCTACATAATTTGGAACTGAGTAAAACATAAGAGTTTTAGTTTTACAAAGCTAGTTTTATATGGTCTTGATTTCGTGTTATTTGGATATGTAACCACAAACTTATAGCCGTTTCAAGGTACTTTCATATTAAAAATCAGCCTATGCATTTCAAGCCACTACAGCAATTTTGAATGGTTTTTACCCTATCTTGTGGATTGAATTTAAAATTTTATAGAACACAAAAGTTCTAGGATTTGACTTCAACTTTTATACAGTTTTGGATTCACATTATTTGGAGTTTTGATTACAAAGTTATGACTATTTGAAATCACCATGTCAAAGCTGAAATTTGTTAGTGAATTTCAGCCATTATAGCCACTTCAGAAAAATTTTACAACTCTTTGCAAATCGAATTGAGAATTTCCTACAACATTGACTTTCTAGAATTTTGATTCCATGTTTACACCATTTTGGATTCATATCATTTTGATATGTTGTTGCCAAGTTACATTGATTTGAACTAAACACGACATTTCTAAATTGTGATACAAGAATTTTAGACTATTCTTTTATACTAACTTTTGTACATGTTCTGTGTGAAACCTTATGTTCAAAGAATCATGAATGTTTTACTATTTGAAATCTAGGTCTATATAGTTTTGGTTTTACATTATTTTGATTCTTGGCTATAAATGTTTAGCCATTTGGAACTACGTTGGCAAAGTTGAAACTTAGTTACAACTTTTATGACCATGATCGGAGACTAATGTAAATGCTTTCATGACAAATTTTGAGGATGTATAAAACCTAATACATTGTGGGTTTTAAGTTTAGATTTGTTGGGTACCAAACCTAAATTTATCCGATTTGTTCCCATCACGTGCGAAATGGAAGAATGAGTTTCATTGGGAATCATGATGAATTGTGAAGGTTTTATTAAATTAAGGATTGACAAGATTCTTATGCATGAGTATGTAATAGTTTATGGTGTGGGTTGTCTTACTTATGTTTTAAAATGGAATTCATGGAATGGGCCTCCATTCATGTTTCTGTGGACAATTATTTTGTTCCCAAATTTCGTAGGTTGAATTCATGGGAATAAATATGGACTAGGCATGCGAGACTTGTGCATTGACAGTACATGACTGAAGCTTAACTCCCTTAAAATTGAAAGTTCTATATGGATCTTCAATGGATTCAATTGTTGCCCAATTATGTGGGAAGAGCGTATCGTGTGAGATATACCTGATGAATATGAATTGAGTTTTGGTGGCTTGACCACAAGTGAGTCTTGATGGAAATTTAGGGCAGAGTTGAGAATTCGAAAATGGGATGATTCGTTTGACTGTATTCACACCCCTCGCGAGACAACTTGGGAATTACAAGAGGAGGTAAAAGAAAATATCCACACTTGTTTGAGAAACAAGATACGTTAAGTTTTGAGGCCGAAACTTTTTATAAGAAGGGTAGAATGTAATACCCATGACCAAGATTAGGGACCATTTAATAAATAAGAAAAGTTAAAGGGGCTGTTTTGCAAAATCAAAAATTTTGGTCTTAGACCAAACGTTTCAGATTTGGGTTGTCATTCCTTTTGTTCATCTTTTTCTCCTATTTCTCTCCACTTTAGGGCAGCTTGAGGAAAGGCTTGATTGAAGAAGAAAAAGCTCAATTTTCACTCTTATTTCACTTAACATAAAGTAAGGAAACTCTCTAGTTTATTTACCCATCCTAATCTCTTTATTTAGTGTTCTAGATTAGTAAAAGTTTGGAAGTTTTGTTATGATATGATATGGGTTTTAATCCTATAAGTTCAAGAACACTTATCTAAGGATTTAAGCATGCATTTGATTAGGTGTAGAACATGTATTGATGGGTTTAAGTCAAATTGTGAGAATATGTTGTTGAAGAAAGTTTAAGAGAGTAATATGTAAGTGGGTTTATGGAAAAATGGGTTGTTCAACATATTTGACATGTAAGGAAATATCAAATGGATTTCAAGTGTAGAAAATTATATGAATGGGTTTTAGAACAGTAAGGAAATGAAGTGTTCTTAGGTTAAGAAAGGTGTCTAAAAGTTATTAGGCTTTATTTAATTGTTCTTTTGGTCATATGTTTATGTTTTATAGGAAAGAGATTTGATTAAGTGGTGGAAATCTTGAAAATCAAGTGCGATATTGGAATATTGGCTTAAGGTAAGTGGTTATGGTATCCTTTATGTTTATAAACATTTGATGAAACATATTTTGAGAATTTGGTTATGTTCTTACATTGAAATGACTTGAGCATGAATAAGATTTCGACTTTGAGAACTATGAAATATATGTAGTGACTTTTGTGAATGTAAAGCATTTTGTGGAATGATTTGAATGAATTTTAATTATTCTGAGCTCTTGAATGTTTAATGATCGATTGGTAGGAATATGTTCCAGTTTCTGTTTTGGCCTACCTAGCGGGATAAACAGCTAGGAACCCCTCTGTTCTGGCCTACCTGACGGGATAAATAGTCAGGACTGGATCCAGTTATGTTACCGAAAGTGATTTGAACTGTTCATGAGCTAAATGTTAACAAGTACTCAATGTATTTGTAATTGTTTGATATATGATGATGCCACTTGCTATATGTATATGTGTGTGTTGATTTGAAATGTTTTCCAATGTCGGTTTTCATGGGTTAAATGATGAATTTGAGAAAATATATTATATATATAACGTGCTCAATTCAATAGAGGAATACCCTAACTACTTACTGGGCATAGTTTTGCTCATACCACAATTGTGTTATCTTTGCAGATTCTAAGGTTTCAATGTACAGGTTTTGGGGATGATTGAAAGTGAAGAATGCTAGTTTGTGGATTTTGTAGTTATGTAAAGATAATAGGACTTTGTAATAGATGTTTTGTGATGGAATGATGTTGATGCATTACATCTGGATTTTGATACATATATATGGTTTTAAGATGATTCGAAAGCAATTGTATAGTTGTGATTGTAAGTGAAGTCATTTAGTTATATATTGTATATACGATGTTGGGTATTATAATATGAATGTGGAGTACTATACGTTATATATCGAGATGTAGGTTTGAATGGTATTTTTGTGGAAATGTGAATTTCAATATGTACATATTGATCATTGATGAAATGTGAGGTGTATAGATATATGTATAGACTTTGGGATAGTAAATATTATGTACAGGAGGCTTCGTACTTTTGGATTCGGTTTCCAAGGGTATGGCCGTGCCATGCCGAATTCGGGCCGTGACACTTAGGTTTTGTGATTACACAGTAGAATACAATCTCATTTGTTATCAAGAATAATGTTAGTGATTTTCTACAAAGAATGGATGTTGCACACAAGTATGCACTCGGGAAGATACTGGTAATTAAGGAGCCCCATTCAAGGTCAAGGAATTGTGGCTTTTTCATGGTAAAGAAATTCCAAAATTTGTGGACAAGGTAGATGACATGGAATTGTATGACTTAGAAGGAGATTGACATCAATGATGAATTTCAACAAGGTCCAATCAACCAATTGATTGAATATTGTAAGAGATTTAACTATTGACATAGAAAAACAACAAAGTATTTGTAAAAGATTTAATAGAGGGTGTAATGAGATTAAAAAAAAAAAATTCATAGCCGCAAAATGACCAGATAGTAGCTCAAAATTGGGATTATTTTTTCTTGAATTTAAATGTAATTTTTCTGATTTTAGGAATAATTCATCACAATTTACTAAACTGTTAATGCTAAAGATTATGTTGACATTGATGTTTTGGCAAATAAGGAAAGATTGCGATTGGCTGCAGAAATCAACTGAATCAATCTATGCAAGGAAAGTTGATTTTGGAGAT
The DNA here is from genome assembly GCA_016586305.1 of Ophiorrhiza pumila. Taxonomy (NCBI): domain Eukaryota; kingdom Viridiplantae; phylum Streptophyta; class Magnoliopsida; order Gentianales; family Rubiaceae; genus Ophiorrhiza; species Ophiorrhiza pumila. Next base: position 24,904,199 of record BLIW01000003.1, on the reverse strand, counting down.
TATGCTATCTTGATATATTTGGTGCTTATCTTGGTATTCTTGGTGATTATCTTTATAGATCTATCTTTGAAAAGATAAGCATGGGATGCACACGGTTTCCTTCTTTTTATGTGATTTATTTGGAAATAATCTTGGAGATAAACATAGAAAGATTTTATGTGCTCTATAAGGATCGTTCTCCTCTCAGTTTAAGGTGCGCGAGATGTGTTTTATTTCCTTCGGTCTTAGAAAGACTGTGAACATACTTTGTTTAAGTTGGAATTCATTGTTTAGTATGTTGGCTGATCGCATGTTGAAGGTGCAATCCTTGTGATTTATGTTGAAACTTAGTCTCGAAAGGAGGCTGCCAGTAACTCGGGAGAGTTCTGATCGTAGGCAAGGGGATCTTGCCATACACGGATTCCGAGAGGAGTCTTTATTGACAAGGGGATTTTGTCTCTTATAAATTCCGGGATGAGTCGCCATTGACAAGGGGATTTTGTCTCTTATAGATTTTGGGAAGAATCGATCAAGTCGAGGGGAGTTCGTAAAAACCGATTCACTTGGAAAGTTAGGAAGAGGCGGTGACAAAAAATAAAGAGGGAGTCTTACTTTGTGTTAGACCGGGTGTTTTGTAACTTTGTGAACTTAGTGAATTGTTTTTATATCTGGGCGTGGCCCCGCAGACGTAGGCAATTGCCGAACTGCGTTACCAACCTTTTGTCTCTTTATATTCCGCATTTTATTATTGTCTATTATTGCTTTTATTATCCGTGTCACGTCTTGTATTTCAACCCACTAGGACACCGCGTATCTAATCTTGATCTTTCACAAACATAACAATAAGATTTTGAGAAAACCATAAAAATAAGTTCTAGGGTAGCTAGAAAGAGGTAAGCTCTCAAAAATTATATAGATAAGATAATCACCTGTATGAATATTATAACTTCAATATTTTTTGAATATACTTTAACCATCAATTTTTATGTATACATATGGACGAGATTCAATGTTGTATGGATATTATAATTTTTATTAATTTTTAAATATACTTTAGATAAAAAATTATTTCTTAACTTGTGAAAAGCTTTATAAAAGTTTTGTAATTTGTTATTACTTTTTTCTTTCTGCCTCTTTCCTTTCTAATATTTGGAATGATGCCGCTAATATGCATGTAATTTAATACAAGCCTTCAACATTGATATTTTACATCCATTAGCCAAATTTCTTGGCATGTCAAGCAAAGATTTTAAACTCAATTTCTTGGTTATGTTAAGTTAAACTTGGTCAACTGAAATCGAAACCAAACCATCCTTGGGTGATTCGGAACCAAACTATCCTTGGGTGATTTGGTTACAGTAGAACAAATTTTGAACAATAATTGAAAGTGGCAGTTCATGTTTATAGTATTTCCTGACATAACTAGTTGTAACATTGTCATACCATTTGATACGAACCCAGAAAGCCTATTATTTGGGTGGTCAATAAGCAAGTGGTTCGTGATATTCATTCCATTAATTTGTGATGAATCATATAGTTGGAGGCCTGGAATAAAGTCGAAATCACAGTTCCTAAATGTTCCATGGAGGTTTGTTGCTTCACGGCATTTAAGGTGTTGCCACCATGGAAATTACATTGTTGAAGACTTATGCCACAGTTCGGTATTATTGACATATCTCTCTCATATGATCTTCGATTATGCTGATTCAAGAGGCTGTAGAAACATAAGAGAAAGATCTACAACTTTTATGTTTTACACTTTCGCAGATTCGAAGAGCATCATGGTGAAATTGGCACGTGAAGATGACGCTGTTTGCTGGACTGGCGGGAATTCCGTTTTTTTAGTTTTGTTTCCATTTGTTAAGTCTTAGGATTTATTTTTGAGTTGTAATAATTAAGTCCATTAAACATTTACTTATGGGCTTAAGTCTTTGTGTTTTTAATTATGGGCTAAGTAATTACTTGATCCAATTATCTTGTATGATAATGGCAAGTAAAACAAATCCTTTTTGGACAAGGATTTGGTAGTTAGTTGTAGTTTACTTTTCCAATTTGGAAAGTTGATTAGTTTACAACTTGGATTAGTTAGTTAGCTAGTTTGTTAAGAAGTCAAGTTGTACTTTGCAACTACTAGGGTTTATTTCCTTTTCCTTCTTGGCATGGCCGAAACTCATCCCCTATAAAAAGGAGATGCATGTAACGTTTTTAAATAATAACAGGTTGGTGAATAAAATTGAGTTTTTAGCTTTGCTAAAATTCGTGAATTAACTCCTTGAGTTGTTCAAAGCCTTGAAGAGTTATTTAACTGTTCATTGTAGTTAATCCCCTTTAGCGTGACCTATAGGAGATTACACCAATTGTTCTTTATTTAAAGAGCAGGCCTAATTAACTTGTTTAACTGATTGAATTTTCATAGGTTAAATTAAGTTCATTAGTAATAAAACGTGAAGTTTTGATTTACTCAATTCCTAGCGTTTTTCCTTTGATTCCGTTCCATCCAATTTTGTGTTCTTGTTGTGGATTATCTTGGTAAGAGCAACACGGTCCTATAGCTTGTGTGGGAGATTCGAATTTGGTCCAGGAGTTGGAGCCTCGGCCATACAACATTCGCATCATTTGGTATCAGAGCTCAAGGTTGTTTGTGATGTTGAACCAATGGAAGCTAGTCACATATTACTTGGTCGTCCATGGCAATTTGACCGAGATGTTACATATCATGCAAGGAAGAATTATTATTCTTTTGATTATCATGGCCGAAAGTACAATCTAAGGGCTTTGAGTCCGAGCCAAGCTTTTGAAGATCAAGCAAGCATTGCTACATCTTGTGCTCAAATGAGAGATGAAAAAGAGAAAGAGAAGAAAGTTCAAGAGAAGAGCAATGTAATAGCTAGTGCATCTTGTAATAGCCGAGATTTAAGTGTTATCAAATCTTGTAATTTTGCTTCTTCTAGTGAGTTTAAGAAAGCATTAGTAGCTAGGCAAACAATGTACTTACTTGATAATAGTGATCACCATTTGAATTGTTTGCTGCCTAGTTCTTTTGTTTTGCAGGTTTATGGAGTTCCTAGACAACTAATGGAGTTGCAAACAACTCATTATCAATTGGAAGGGATCCAATCTGCCTTAGCTTGTTTTCCACAAGGTAAGCAAGGTAAGTTAGGTAAGTTTTCACTTGATTTTGATCTTAAAAATGTTAAGAACTTTGTTATTATCAATTCGGTTGAGTTTCAAAGTTTTCAAACTGTTTTTAGTCAATTTCAAAAGCTTCCCTATACTTTAACACAAATAGTTTGGAATTTTGTTAAGTGTGTTTTAGAGTCTAACACCTTCTGTTTTGATAAGCAAATCGATTTACATAATTCTTCAATAGTTACATCAATATATTTTGAATTGAATGAATTTATGTATAGCATGATAGTGTGTTATATTGCTTATCTAATACATGAATTATATTTTGAGCTTAATGATTATATTTTCGAACTACATCAAAACCTTTGTACTGGCAATCATTCAAGTGTAACTATATTGACGTCTACTTGCTGGCATTATTGGTGTCTTTTTGATCTTCTTTAAAACGTGATTTTGGATCACATCCATCCAAGTTCAAGAAGTCCTTGGATAATGTCCGCACTTGATTGGTTAGGTTATCTAAGTTCCCAAATTTCTTTTGAATTCCGAGAGTAAAATTTTCTGTTTACATAGATTGTTTACATTCTAGTCTTTGGAATTATACTCTCATATTTGATAACTTTCGCATGTTTTTCAAGGTGATTAGTTCGGTCCATCGTGATTTCCAATTTTGTCAAGGTGCATTTAGGGATAGCTATTATGATACATTACATGCACTATCCACACTTGTGAATTATTTTTGACATTGATGCAACTTCCCTCTATATAAGAACATATATTCGTCCCATATCAATTTATGTTTATTATTCATGCAACTTTGTTCTTTGGACTAATAGATTTCTTTTGTTCTTTGGGGAAATAAAGCGTGATTGCTCGGCGAGGTGTTGCATTCCGAAACAACTTGATTCTTGTGAAGTTCGTGATTTTGGTGTTTGATCCAGGAACTCAACTTCTAGATTCGAGGACGAATCCTTTCGAGGAGGGAGGGAATGATGAGGAATGAGCCGTGTCCATGTTCGTGTGTTAAATCACTTGGTCATCCTGAAAGTTTCTGTCACGTTTTGGTATTCTGGACATAACTCTTTCGATATAATTGGATTGCAATGATTCAAGAAAGCTCTGGAACGATAAGAGATAGAGCTACAACTTTCATGTTTTATGTTTCCCAAGATTCTGACGTATCATCGTGGAATATGGCTGCCAAAATGAGTGACGGGAAATTCTGGCAGATTTCCATCTCGAATTTCATGGGACTATATTGAAGACCAAGATGGCGTGCTTGGGCCTTTGCCAATTTGGGATCACGCCCATTGTTTAATTTTAGGTTTATTTTAAGTTGTAATAATTAAGGTCCATTAATTATGGGGCTTAAGTCTTGGTGTTTTAATTATGGGCTAAGTAATTACTTGATCCAATTATCTTGCATGATAATGGCAAGTAAAGCAAATCCTTTTTGGACAAGGATTTGGTAGTTCAGTTGTAGTTTTCCTTTTACAACTTGAATTAGTTAGTTAGCTAGTTTGTTAAGAAGTCAAGTTGTACTTTAAGCAAGCCTACTAGGGTTTATTTCCTTTTCCTTCTTGGCATGGCCGAAAACTCATCCCCCTATAAAAAGGAGATGCATGTAAACGTTTTTAAACAATAAAGTTGGTGAATAAAATTGAGTTTTTAGCTTTGCCTAAAATTCGTGAATTAACTCCTTGAGTTGTTCAATAGCCTTGAAGAGTTATTTAACTGTTCATTGTAGTTAATCCCCTTTAGCGTGAGCCTATAGGAGATTACACCAATTGTTCTTTATTTAAGACAGGCCTAATTAACTTGTTTAACTGATTGAATTTTCATAGGTTAAATTAAGTTCATTAGTAATAAAACGTGAAGTTTTGATTTACTCAATTCCTAGCGTTTTTCCTTTGATTTCGTTCCATCCAATTTTGTGTTCTTGTTGTGGATTATCTTGGTAAGAGCAACACGGTCCTATAGCTTGTGTGGGAGATTCGAATTTGGTCCAGGAGTTGGAGCCTCGGCCCATAATATATGAGTTTTCTTTGCAATTTTTTTTTTGTGTCGTCAAGTTTCAATCTTTTGATTGTTCTTGATTCTTTGTGTCTTCTTAAATCATATTCTTGAGTCTAGTCAAATTTTTGTTCCAACAAACATATACCTCTATTCATCAATTATGGCTTTTCAAAGTAAAAGGTAATCAAAGGGAACTACGATCTATTGCGAAAGATCTAGAGGAGATTATGGTGATGTTTCAAGAAAAAATTCGAATTGAAGAACAGCCAGAAAAAGCCATTGAGGAAGCACATTGGTAAAACCAACTTCTTTACCTACTCCAAAGTTCGTGTTGTTAAATGCTTGAGGTGTTTAGGAGTTGGCATAGTGCAATCCAATGCCCTCATTGGTATGATGAGGCCGAAGGATGAACTTCTAGTGGATCTTCACCCATTAAACATGGGAGGAATGTGTGTGATGAGGTAAAGATTCATCTTTTCCTTTAAATGTCTTGGAGTAAGCACCTTTGGAGGTTGATATGGTTCAAATTGATAATGTCATAGGCGGATTTAATTCCAGAAGATGTGATAATTCCAATTATTCCAATTGAAGAAACTTCTCAAACATATTTGTTTTCTTTTGATGTATTGAATATTGTAAATATGTGTGAGAATATAATACCCAATGATGAACATATAAAAAGTGAGGTTGTTGTTGTAAGTGGAAAAAGCCTAGAAGTGAATCTTGATGAAAAAGGCAAAGAAGAGATATCAAATCCCGTTGGAGATATTGTTGTATTTGGTTCTTCTTGTTGTCTAACAGATCATGTAGGTTATGATTTACTTGGTGTCACAACAATCGTTCAAGATTCGAGGTCGAATCTTCTCCAAGAAAGGGAGTATGATACGAACCCAGAAAGCCTATTATTTGGGTGGTCAATAAGCAAGTGGTTCGTGATATTCATTCCATTAATTTGTGATGAATCATATAGTTGGAGGCCTGGAATAAAGTCGAAATCACAGTTCCTAAATGTTCCATGGAGGTTTGTTGCTTCACGGCATTTAAGGTGTTGCCACCATGGAAATTACATTGTTGAGGACTTATGCCACAGTTCGGTATTATTGACATATCTCTCTCATATGATCTTCGATTATGCTGATTCAAGAGGCTGTAGAAACATAAGAGAAAGATCTACAACTTTTATGTTTTACACTTTCGCAGATTCGAAGAGCATCATGGTGAAATTGGCACGTGAAGATGACGCTGTTTGCTGGACTGGCGGGAATTCCGTTTTTTTAGTTTTGTTTCCATTTGTTAAGTCTTAGGATTTATTTTTGAGTTGTAATAATTAAGTCCATTAAACATTTACTTATGGGCTTAAGTCTTTGTGTTTTTAATTATGGGCTAAGTAATTACTTGATCCAATTATCTTGTATGATAATGGCAAGTAAAACAAATCCTTTTTGGACAAGGATTTGGTAGTTAGTTGTAGTTTACTTTTCCAATTTGGAAAGTTGATTAGTTTACAACTTGGATTAGTTAGTTAGCTAGTTTGTTAAGAAGTCAAGTTGTACTTTGCAACTACTAGGGTTTATTTCCTTTTCCTTCTTGGCATGGCCGAAACTCATCCCCTATAAAAAGGAGATGCATGTAACGTTTTTAAATAATAACAGGTTGGTGAATAAAATTGAGTTTTTAGCTTTGCTAAAATTCGTGAATTAACTCCTTGAGTTGTTCAAAGCCTTGAAGAGTTATTTAACTGTTCATTGTAGTTAATCCCCTTTAGCGTGACCTATAGGAGATTACACCAATTGTTCTTTATTTAAAGAGCAGGCCTAATTAACTTGTTTAACTGATTGAATTTTCATAGGTTAAATTAAGTTCATTAGTAATAAAACGTGAAGTTTTGATTTACTCAATTCCTAGCGTTTTTCCTTTGATTCCGTTCCATCCAATTTTGTGTTCTTGTTGTGGATTATCTTGGTAAGAGCAACACGGTCCTATAGCTTGTGTGGGAGATTCGAATTTGGTCCAGGAGTTGGAGCCTCGGCCATACAACATTCGCATCACCATTTGTCTCTCTCTCTCTTATATATATATATATATATATTTCATAATATTTCTTTAATAAATCAAATTGCGCCTACTTATAGGTAATTGTCTATAAGTATCCATTCACTAATTTAGAAAAATGACGAGAATAGCGTCAGGTTAGTAATCAGTATAAAAATTTTTCACTCAAATGACGTGAATAATATTAGAAATCATATAAAGGTTAGGACACTCCCCACTTTATGGAATGCGTCACAAAAGGTCTGACTGTGACGTCTGAACAAGAACCACTGCATCTTTAAGAGGGTTTGAGTGTAGTGAAAAATGTGCAAGAGTACTCGTACATTAATAGGAGGGATTAGGAGTATACATGATGGGGTTTGAGTAGTTTTACATAAAAATTTTAACCGCACCATACCTTATAGTTTGTGAAAAATGTAAACCACAATCAACCATTAAAATTTAAAAATCATGAAATGCAGTATATGTTTTTTTAATATGGTGTGGTACAATTTAAGCAATTTGAACTTATGCAAAAATTAATATGAGAAATAATAATAAATTTGAACAAGAAAAAAAGGCATAATAATTCAAACAAATATTACATTACATAAAATATATGTAATGATTAATGCATATTTGAAAATAAGAGTATGCTTTCAAGATTATATTTAGAACTTATTATGGATTTTTTAAACTGCAATTAATCTAATATGTGATAATATTTTCAACATATTTATAATATGGTAATTGGTGGTCTTAGAAGCAATTTAAGAAGGGGGATTGAATTAGGTTTGACAATTACAATCTCTATAAAAAACCGATTTTCCTAAACTAATGTTTCTTTGAGGCATTTAATCAAACACTTGTGGTGTGTGTGAATATTGTGAATCCAATTAAACAAAGTTTATCCAAAGATCAATTCACATCGGTTCAACATACCAACTCAACTAATTTGTGCACACAATTATGATCACAATATCAATAAGAAACTTAATGAAGCATATACATCAAGAGAGCAATTTAAGCATGAAAATAGAATTAAAGCATAATAATGACAACAAGAGTGGTTCAAGTCTCCCCTTAGAGAACTCTATATCGATTAGCTAAGGTCTCAAGTTTAAGATTTCAATAATCCCCTAAAAAAGAATCTCTTCACCAAACGTGAGATCCAAATCTTTTACAAACCTTCAAGGATTAACCAATTCTATTAGCAACCAATGCTATAAGATGTGGTTTTACTCTCCATCTTGGAGAAACCTTTCTAACTTACCAATATGAAGATTACAACTCTTGAAACCCTCTCAAATAAGGTGGATAATTACAATTGAAGCTCTCACATAACTTTTCTCAAAGAATGGGTTTTACAAGAGAAAAGATTAGCTCACAAAGGATGAAGAATAATTTAAGCCTCAATGTTTTTCTCTTTTGAATAATAAACAAATCAAGAACCTTTTGATCTTTTGGAGAATGTTTTTACACTCATTTTTCTTGCTCAAAGATCAATCAAAATGGTTATGTATGTCCCAAATATTTTGAATGATGAACAAATCAAGAACCTTTTAATCTTTTGGAGAATATTTTAACACTCATTTTTCTTGCTCAAAGATCGCTATGTATATCCCAAATATTTATAGAAATCATTCAGAAAGGCAAATGGGACAAAATACTCAATTTTCAAAAAACTAGTGGTTACTCACATTTGAATCCTGTCAGATACATTCGGATGTCTGTAGCATATAAAGTATAAAAAATTAGTGTATAATTTATAAAAAATTAACTTATAAAATATATAAAATTAGTATATAAAGTATAAAAAAATTAGTATATAAAGTATCAAAGATTAGCATATAAAGTATAGAAAATTAGAGTATTAGCATATGAAGTATCAAATATTAACGTATAACGTATAAAAAATTAGCGTATTATCTTATAAAGTATAATTCACATATACGTCTCATATATGAGACGATTTCACAAGATCAGTTTTTGCGAAATCGAAAAGCTTTTTAATTTAAAAAGTGAACACAAAATTTATTAATAAACAATGACAGAATTAATAAGCAAAAAAGTAGATGCATGTGAATAAATACTGGAACATAAGCTTATAAAATAAGTCTTAAGAATAAAATTAAAACCTAAATTCGAAAAGCTACTTATTCTCTTTTCGTCTTCCTGGCTCCCTTTTATAGCAAAACCTTTGATCACCTTGATTCACCGTCAATTCCACGAATTACACCAAAATCTACTTTTGTTCGGAGTAAAATTTTTCTTTTCACAATTCCCTTTGTTTGCAAAAAATAAAAAAAATTTAATACTAATTAGACGCATTAAAAACACGAAATAAAACACCCTAAAAACATTATTTTGATTTTTATATATATTTAAGTATATTATATATATATACTTTTTTTATCATATTTAACTAGCTACTACATGCTCTACCAATATTGAGTTTCCAGTAATATTTATCTCATTTCTATTTCTATTCTTACTACACCAAAGTTTATACTACGTGGTGATGATGGTGTTTTAATGGTTTATTTTACAAATCTAATTAAACTCGTTTGTTTTATCCATTTTTTCTACAAAAAGTTTTAAGACAAAAAAAATGCTACAGTAGTTCTTTTTACTACGGTGAATTTTAATAATAAACAATTCTTTCTAGTACAATTTCTCACTAAAACAAACTTATAAAATATTAATTGTATTACTCAAACACTTAGTGTCTTAAATCTACTTGTTATTTTGGTGATTAACAAACAATTATGTATACTAATATTTTAACAACTTCTGGAAGTTATAGGTATGAAAATTGGCAAAAGTGAATTTTAAAGTCTTGAAAAAGTTGAAGAAATACAAACTAAATAAATTAGAGTAGATTCCCCAACCCCAACCCCAAACCATAGTTGTAAATTAGCTCATAAAATGTTTGAACTATTCAAAAGGTAAAGTAAAATGAATCAAAAAATAAAAGTTGAAAATGTAGTATTTTTTGAAAACAAAGATTTCATAAAAGTTGTTTTAAACTTTTACAAAATGACTCAAATATTGAAAAATTAGAAATTTGACCAAAAAATAGCAATTCGGATGACCCCATAGGAGTTGCGGACGTCCGAACCAATTTATCAAAGATTTGAAAAACTTTCTGAAAAGTACATTTGAATGACCTCTGGCTAATTTGAACGTCTGAACTTGCATTGACTAGTCAATTCAGAAGACCTTTCAGTCAATGGCTGGGTTATGTTATAAAAAGGGTAGTAGTTGATTAAACTGATACTTGTCAACTATCGAATAATTAAGGAAGGATTAGAATATGTCAGAGCTGATTCTCGGTATCCTATAACTAATTGGTTAATTTTGGAATTGTTATCTTTGCGTCAATGAACAACGAAAAATGATTAGTGTGGATTTGCTTATTTGCCAGACCTTTATTTAAGATAATTAATTCGGAATTTTTTTATATATATTAATTGCTTTTGTTATTAATTCGTTTTAGATTATATAGTTTCCTTAATATTACTTTTAATTTTAATTATTGTGACAAGATTGCAAATTAACGAATTAGAAGAATTTGTTGTTTCTCGTGAGAACGATCTCACTTCCCTATACTATTTAATAGTTTTAGGAGAGTATTAATTTTGGTACATAAACGACCCACCAAACGGTACGACAAAATTCAAAATAAACGTGTTTTTAGATTTTGACATTTTTGGCAAAAATACGTGTGATAAAGCCCATCAAAAATAGAAATTTGGTGACAAATCTAAATTTCACTTTTTTGACACATTTCACAATGATACATTTTCACAATTGAGGTGAGTAAAAAACAGTAAGGAAAAAGCAAAAATCAACACATTTTTTAACTTCGCCATTTTTTTACCAAAATACATATGTTTTCCATGAAAAATGTAGGTTTGGTAAAAATTTTAATTTTAAGTTTTTTGACAATATTTACTAGAATGCATGTTCACAGTTAGTGTGGATGAAAAAAATGGTACCAAAAAAAGTCAAAATCAACGTATTTTTGGATTTTGGCCATATTTCGCTAAAATAAATGTGTTATAGCCCATGAAAAATAGAAATTTAGTAAAAAAATTTAAAAAAATTGAAATATCTCACAATGATGCATTTTTACAATTGAGATTGGTGAAAAAACAGTAGTGAAAAAGCAAAAAATAACACTTTTTTTTTTTTTACCATTTTTTTACCAAAATACGTGTGTTTTAACCAATGAAAAATGTAGGTTTGGTGAAAATTTCAATTTTCAAATCTTTTGACAATATTCACTAAAATGCGTGTTCACAATCGTTGTGGGTTCAAAAACAAAACAAAAAAATCAAAATCAACGCATTTTTTAATTTTGTCATTTTTTTGCTAAAATAGGTGTATAACTCATGAAAAATACAAAAACAAATTGTGAAAAATCTAAATTTTACAATGATGCATTTTTACATTTGATGTGGTTGAAAAAATAGTAGGAAAAAAGTAAAAATAGCACGTTTATGTGATTTGTCATTTTTAATGGTGGAAGGAACTGTGAATACAATATTTTAGGCTGGTGCTAGTTCGAATTCTTGGAGGTAGCTGGCCAACTGCAATTTTGTTCCATGGCTAAAGAAAAAGAAAGGGAAAATAGGTATGATTTTAAAGTCAATTTTGCACCTAAAACATCAAATTGCGACGGTCTTTGGATGCGAATAACACAAGCTAATTAATCTTGCTAGCGTATGTGTGATTGTATTGTTAGCTTTAAAAAGTAGAGTGAAATTGTACAGTACAGTAACAACAATAATAACTATCCCAATATATGGTGTCGATTATACAATCATATTTCGCAATTTTATTCTATCTAACATATTTTTCTTTTATTTTTAACTATATCATATCTTTTGTTAATCTTTTTTTTTCAATTCTTTTTACATCTCTCCTTTCCCTTTTTAATTGGAGTTATATGAATTATTTTACAATCATATTTTATCTTCCCTTGTTTTTATTTATATTTATATATATATATTTACTACTTTTAATTTGTTTTAGATCTCCCACTTTTTTGAGTTAATATTTTCTCTATTTTTATAGTAAATTTTAAACCGTAAAATTCTAATTTTCATAAGAATTCTAATAAAAAAAATTCTAATTTTTCATAAAACATATAGAAATTGTATCAGTCGTTACATTTACTTCAGTTATTTTGTCAGCTTTTCTTATTGTCTTGGCATATGTTTCTTATTCAAACTCTGCAGTTGGTAATGGCTCGAAACAATTGTAGTATACTGAACCTTTTTCTTGTAACCTACCCAATTTTACTCAAAGATTTACATAAATTAAGGGAAAATCACACCATTCTTAGTTTTTTACTTTGCCCTTGTGTTCCAGTCCTTTTGCCATTAATACATATGAAAACCATGGCAGCATGTAAACCATCATTAGAATCATATTAGAAAGTGAGAAATGAAGCTTTGAGTAGATGAATACATGTGCAGCTTGCGATTGAAACCAAAATTTCAAGAAATGGCAAATCCTGAATGATGTGTTTCTCAGCTTTTGTCCTCCTTGGTCTTATATTATCTGTTTTGTTCTACCGTTTTGGCCTAAACCCTTTCCATTTCTCCTACAGTCCTCTACCAATTGGCTCTTGTAGCAAATGATTGAATGATATTTTGCATTTTGCATATACGTAAATTTTTTTAAAATTATACGCTAAAGTCAAATTCATACACAAGTTTCATATATAAGATAATGTATATGCACTAAAAAGTACTTGAACATACATATTTCTTGTCAATCAACCAAGAAAAATTTTCTTATATTGATCATAAACAGAAATATTGAGAATTAGATTTCTTTGTAGAACAGAGAATGTTAGTGGACACAAGATTTTGAATTACATCAAAATTACGAAAAAAAAAACTAACTGCAGATACAATTCCCATTATTTGAAAGAAAGAAAACTCACTAGCAATTTCTCAAATTTAGTCACATCCGTTAATGCTTAATTCCCTATTCTCCTTGCTATTATTTATGTTTCTCCATGAAGTAACACTTTCTTTAATATCTGTCAAAATAAAGTGAACCTTATTTCTCTATATCTTCGATACTTTATACGTTAATTTTTTTAAAATTTATACGCTAAAGTCAAATTCATATGCAAGTTTCATATAGTTAATTCTGTCATTGTTAATTCTATCATTGTTTATTAATAAATTCTGTCAATGTTTATTAATAAATAGTATATAAAGTATCAAAGATTAGCAAGGAGAATAGGGAATCAAACATTAACGGATGTGACTTTTTTGCTTATTAATTCTGTCATTGTTTATTAATAAATTTTGTTTTCACTTGTTAAATTAAAAAGCTTTTCGATTTCGCAAAAACTGATCTTGTGAAATCGTCTCATATATGAGACGCATATATGAATTATACTTTATAAGGTAATACACTAATTTTTTATACGTTATACGTTAATATTTGATACTTCATATGCTAATACGCTAATTTTCTATACTTTATATGCTCATCTTTGATACTTTATATATTATTTTTTTATACTTTATATGCTAATTTTTTATATTTTATAAGTTAATTTTTTATAAATTATACACTAATTTTTTATACTTTATATGCTAATCTTTGATACTTTATACGTTAATTTTTTAAAAATTATACGCTAAAGTCAAATTTATACGCAAGTTTCATAATTAGTGCAAAAATAAAAATTAATGTTCAAGTACTTAAAACAATTTATGGATGTGTATTTGGCATGTTAATTTTAAGCTCTCTTCTCAATTGAAAATTTGAATTAGTATTTTATTAGTTTATTTTGGTGGGAAGTATGTTAGGAAGAATTGTTTATTATTAAAATTTAAAATTTAAAATTCAAATTCAAATTTAATATTTTATTTATAAAAATTACTGTACCAAAAATAATTACTGTAGCATTGTTTTGTTTTTTTAAAAATTTTGATGAAAAAGTTGAACAAAACAAATACCTCATTTTGCAATTGTGAAATAAATCACAAATTTATAACCATCCAAACAGATCCTTGCATATTCATTTGAGATTAATAATGGGTCTTGATCAGGTAATTTTTCTAATCTGCGCGTCAGTAACAAGCTTAGACGTGCAAGTAGTAATGGGAATTGTATTGTTATGTGAAGGGAGGGATATGGATGGAGGGGACGTTGGTGGAAGGAAACAGTTATATAATTTCAAGATATGAAAAGAAAAAATTGTTAGGATAAGCTTGAATACCAGTTTTTGAAACAACTCATCTCCTCTAGAGCGGTCTCATACAGCAATAACTTAATCGCGATTTCAAAGCGCGATAAAAATACAAATAAATTGAAATTATGATTTTAACAATTAATTGTTTGTTTTATATATTCATCACGTTATATATGAATCAGTTTCATAAGAGATTTTGTGATTTTTTAATATTATTTTTATTTTTGTTTTATTTTGTTAAGTGGTAAAGCCTTGCTTATAATTTAACCTCTATTTTAGGGTATAACAACCTAACACATGACTAATGGTTGAATCGAGAACCTACCCCTAATATTGAAAACTATGTTCAGTTTGTTCGTACATATTTTAGTGTTTTATTTCATAAATCTAATTTGAATTGCCTGTTTTGTTATTTTTTTCTATTAAAAATTTTAGAGCAAAAAACAATATTACAATTACAAAAATTTATTTTGTTAAGTGGTAAAACCTTGTGATGAAGCCGGAAATTGAGCCTTACAGAAATCTAGTGTTTCTAGGATCCTTGACCGGCCCAGCTCCCAAGCCCACCGAGAGAAGATATATTCGCGAGGTCCAGAAAATACCCACCTCGAAATAGCTGGACCTGGAAAACAACACGAACCGTTAGTAAAAGTCCCCAGGTGGTCCTGGAGAGTTCCACTCCGACGCTCAAGTTAGAAAAGATCCTTACTGATAAATTAAGGAAACTTTTGAATATTTCGAGACCAACCTCGATTACTGTGCATTTGAGAGTTATTTATAGAAGGAATAGTACCTGGATGATGTCACCTTTAATCATTTCTTATTGGCTAAGATTTCGCGTGTTAATCTCAACCGTTAACGTGGAACATCCAATTTTGCACATCATCAATAGTCCCCCAGATCAGTTGGATGTAAACTTCCACCTGATCTGAGAAAAACATAATCCTTTTTCTTTTACCCAGCTCATCCTCGTTGGGGATGGGCTGGGCTATTAGATTGGGCTTATTACTCAGAGGCTCGAAGGTGAAGACCAAACGTCGCCCACATGGCGTGTGCTAATTCATCGCCTTTTGATATATCCCATCTCGAAATTGCAACCCCTTGCATTGCCTATATATATATCTGTGTGGATCCAAGGTTTCTCTACCTACACCTACTTTGGCCAAAGATTTCGACCTTCTCCAGTTAGGTTCATCCATAGTCTTTCAGCTCAGCACGGCTCGCTGTCTTCCTTACTCCCCACCAAGTAAGTATGTCTTCTCCAGTTCGTTCTTCTTCATTTGAGTTATATCAGGTTTATAGAAATAGTGATGAGTCTGATTCTGATACAAACGACCGTTCTGAGGCTAAGAAAAGATTAGGCCCTTATAAGAAAATAATTGAATCTGTAGTTCAATCTGAGATTTTGAATAAGTCTATCATTGATGTGACCCCTTTAAATCAGATGGAGCCTTCTGTTGAGCCCTCTGTAGAAAGTTCTCAAGAAATCCCGTCTTCTTCAAACCCTTTAGCGATAACATCCAAGGAGGTTACTTCAGTAGGAGCCATAATAAACAACCCTTCAGGACTCAAAGATTTAGAGAGGGGCCCTTCTGAGGATAATCTTTTAGAGGGTGCTAGTTCTAAAAACGATAGTTCTGGGAGTGACGCCTCTGGGGAGGAGGGATCCCAAAATAAAGAAATGATTTTGAATAAAGGGGAGGCTAATTCCTCCATTTCTGAGTCTTTAAGGTCATCCCTCACATCTAGAAAATTAAAAATAATAGCCCGTCAATTCTTTATCCCTTCCAGATATAAAATGATAGTTCCTTCTTCTGAACAAGTCGCTTCTCGTCCTCCTTTGGGTTTTACCACCGTTTATATGTGTCAACTTCAGTGTGGCCTCTGATTTCCCTTGACTTCTTTTTTGAAAGACATATTAGATTTTTATAAGTTGAATCTAGCCCAACTGACTCCTAATGCTATCAAGTCCCTGATAGCATTTGAAACCTTCTGCCAATATTCTAAAGTGAGGTGTACAGTCCCCCTTTTTAGATACTTCTATAGCCTTAAGACCTCAGGCAGGGACGTTGGGTGGTTTTACTTTACGCGTAGATCTAGTACCGAAACCTTCCTGCCTCCCCCGTCAGGTTCTCTTAAGAGATGGAAGAGCAAATTCTTCTTTGTTAAGTTAGAACCCCTGAGCCTGGTCTGGAGGAGCCCTGGTAACGTCGTCGACAAGGTCCCCACTTATGGGGTGGATAGAGAGTCCGTCTCAACCCTTCGCAAAAACCGCAAAGATTTTTCGAAACTTAAGCCCTGGAATGTGTCTCTTATGACCGAGGGATGTTTAGTGGCACTAGGGGTCAGTAAGGCCAACCTGGGCCTTTCTTCAGAAGAGCTCCATGAACATGGTACCACCCTTCCCATCTCTGTCTATGTTTAAGCTTTATTCTACTTGCCTTCATGAGTACCTATGTTTCCATCCCTTAACTCTTTCTCTTCTCTTCTCATCTCTCTCTCTCTTCTTTTTTTTTTTTTTTTTTTCAGTAATGGACTTTTTAGCCAAGATGAAGAACCGCAGGGCAGCTGAGAAAGGGGGGTCTTCCCAAGACCCGGAAGGAACTAAAGCCCTGGTTCTAGGTGGGCGTACTTCTCCACCTCCAACTGCTTCTGAGAACACTACCACCCTTGGGAAGGAGGTTCCTCCTTCTGGTACCTTCGGCACATTCTCTGCTCTAGTTGGTACTCCGCAACTGACCCTTCTAGATAAGGAAGAACCTGAAGAACCTTTGGTGACGACCTCAAACAAGAGGAAGCACCCTGGACGGAATGCCTTTATTGAGTCGAAGAAGGCAAAAATGGGTCGAGCTGCGAACATGTCTGCTGGTTTCTCTCTGCTCTCTGATCGTCCCGTCTCTCCAAGTGAGCCATCCAAGTCATATCAGACTATCCCCATGGCTCAGTTCAATCCCTGGTGGGATTTTCAAGTAAATGATCGTTTCAACATGGAGACTTTCAGGAGTTTACCTCATGCGTAGTTCCCCCTACGGAGAAGAAAGCTATGGCTACCCTCGAGGATCCTGACTTGGATTCTCGCATGCGTTTGGGGCTTGCTCAGGTGAGTTTTTCTTCATCTTCACCTTTCTCCTTTGGGTTCACGGTCTTTATTTATATTGTTAAGTATACTCAATTATATTTCATGGTTTTCTTCTGCAGGGTTTATTTTTGGCGACTGAGATGTCTTCCCGTTATGCTAAGGGCCAAGAGACCATCAGGGAACTCAACGCAGATCTGGCCATAGCTAAGCAAGGACAAGTTGACGCAGAAAGACGTCAACAAAATGCCGAAAAGCTCCAACAGGATGCGGTGCGTGACTTGTCTACATCCCTGGAAAAGATTCATAAGTTGAAGAAAAAGAACAAATCCTACTCGGAGAAGGTGTCAACCCAAAGAGCCCGCATCAAGGAACTGACTGCAGAAAAGAAAGCTCTGTAGGCTCGCAGCAAGTTCTTTACCGAGGAAGGGGCCCCACTGCTAGTGAGGAACCTCTTTGCTTCTCAGCAGTTTATGGATTTTATGGCGGACTTGTGCAACTCAGTAATAGGCCAAGGATCCACTGCTGCCTACTAGGAGGTTCGCAAGCTCCATCCAGGCATTGAGGTTGCCCATCTGCCGGGCTATGATGAGAACTCTGCGGGTAACCTAAACACTCTGATGACCAACCTGACCACAGGGCGGTTTAATCTCCCAATCAGGGATTTCATCCCCCCGTTCCCCAACGAAACTGCTATGGCTGCGCCGGAAGCTCAGGAGGGCGTCCCTTCTGATGCCAGGGAGGCTTCAACAACTCAGGGTGATAACCCGGATGGGAGTGGTCTTGCTAGGGACAAGGGTGATACCTTTACAGAACAACCTCAGGATGGAGTAGTCTGATTTTTCTAAGCTCGATAATATATGTAATAGTTTAGGTCTCACTTTTTTGATATCTATGTTTCTTTTATGGAAAGACATAACCCTCAGGTGGGTTTCTTTTGTGGAATGACTAATCGGTGATGCCTGGAATTTTTCCAGATGACTCCTTTTACTATTTTCACTTGCTATACATGGGTGCTATGCTTATAAGTATATATTGTTATATTTATATAGTTATATATATATTCAAGTCTGAGATTGACCCTTACTCAAATTTAACCTGCTCGGCCGGACCAACTCTGGCCTGGTTACTCTACTCGTATTTTGCCTGAATAGCTCAGGTCTTACTGTTTTTGGAGAATTCGTTTGAGAGTTTTTTGCCTGAATTGTCCAGGTCTTTGTTGATTCGTTATCGCTGCCTGACTATCTCAGGTCTCACCTTTTTTGGAGTTTCTTTGTATTCGAATTTCGCCTGGACTTCCCAGGTCTTTGCTATTTATTTTTGAGTTTAGCCTGAGTTTCTCAGGTCTTTGCTACTTGAGATAACGACTCTTTAGAAGAAGCCTTCGAATTTCGCCTGGACTTCCCAGGTCTTTGCTATTTACTTTTGAGTTTTGCCTGAGTTTCTCAGGTCTTTGCTACTTGAGATAACGACTCTTCAGAAGAAGCCAATATAAGCAAGTATATAAATAAGACCAGATCAGAGAATTCAAAAAACACCAAAAGATCATAAAGCGCAGTACGAAATTATATATAAATAGGACCAAAATAGAGAGTCTGGATTCCATAATCATAAGCTGTTGTTTACAAATAAAACTTTCGCAAGTTTACAATATTCCACCTCCTGGGAATGATTTTCCCGTCTAGAGTGGATAACTGATAATTTCCAGACCTTTCTGCCTCAGTGACTTGGTACGGTCCTTCCCACGTCTGGTCTAGCTTCTTTAAGCCCTCAACCCTACTAGCTTCATTTTTTCTCATCACTAGATCCCCGGGTTTAAACGAGGTGCTCTTGACCCTCCGATTGTAATATCTCGCCATGTCGGCCTTATATCTGCTTTCTCGAGCTGCCGCCAACTCTCTCCTTTCTTCAATCAGATCGAGATTTATCTTCAGCTCATTATCATTCTCGGCAGGGTCATAATTAAGCACTCGCAGGCTAGGCAGCCCAATCTCCACTGGTACCACAGCCTCTGTTCCGTACACCATGCTGTAGGGAGTTTCTGTCGTAGCTGATCTAGGGGTGGTCCTATAGGACCAGAGTACGTGGGACAATTGTTCAACCTAATCGCTTTTAGCCTTTTCTAGCCGAGTCTTCAACCCTTGTATGATAGTTCGGTTGGTAACTTCAGTTTGCCCATTTGCTTGGGGATGAGCTACCGAGGTGAAGTTCTGCTGGATGTTCATCTCCTCGCACCAGGACTTAAAGGGCTCTTCTGCAAATTGTTTTCCATTATCTGAGATAAGGATTTTTGGTACCCCAAACCGGCATATAACATTTTTCCAAAAGAATTTCATAACACTCTTTCCAGTGATAGAGGCCACGGCCTCCGTCTCTACCCATTTGGTAAAATAATCAATAGCAACAATCAGGAATCTGACCCGACCTGGAGCTTCAGGGAAGGGCCCTGCAATGTCAATACCCCACTGAACAAATGGCCATGCTGACTGTATTGACACCATCTCATTCTGAGGGACCATTGGGATGACTGCATGAGCTTGACATTTTTCGCATCGCCTAACCAAATTAAATGCATCTTCATGTAAGGTGGGCCAATAGTATCCCAAGTGAATTACCTTTCTTGCCAACATCCTGGAGCTTACATGGTTCCCACAAACCCCTAAGTGGACTTCTCTAAGAACATAGTCAGCCTGTTCGGGATCTGCACATCTAAGCCAAGGCATCGAGTACCCTTTTTTGTATAATACATTATCTTTCAGAGTATACCTGACAGCTCTCATTTTCAGTTTCCGGGCCTCTTTCTTGCAGCTGGGCAATATTCTTTCTTCTAAGTACTGGATGATAGGTGTCATCCACGTCCCTCACTCTTTATCCACAACATTAACTAGTGTCTCATCAAGGCTCCGCTTCGGGAGTATTTCCACCAGGACCTTCTTTGTGAGATGTGCATATGCAGATGAAGCTAACTTGCTGAGTGCATCTGCCCTCTTATTTTGAGATCGCGGCACCTGATCTATCAAGAATTCTTCAAATCTTGACTTTAGTTCCAGAGCTTTCTCCAAATACTTCCTCATGACTACTTCCCGAGCCTCGTATCGTCCAGTCACCTGGTTCACAATGAGTTGGGAGTCGCTAAATACTTGCAATTTTTTCACTTTCATTTCAATAGCAAGCTTCATCCCTGTTAGGAGGGCCTCATACTCTGCCTCGTTGTTTGTAGCCTTAAAGTCAAACCTCAGAACGTAAGTGAATTCCTGCCCTTCTGGGTTTTTCAGAATTAACCCTGCTCCGGACCCCTCCTCGCTGGAAGCCCCATCTACATACAAAGTCCAAAAGTCTCCTTGTACAACATTCTCCCCACCGTTGAAGTCTTCCAGGCCCGGTTGGGACGTGTTATTTTCAGTTGGGGTCTCAGCGATGAAATCTTCCAACACTTGTCCTTTCAAGGAGGTCCTCGGGTGAAAGGTCAGCTCATATTCTCCTAACTCAATAGCCCATTTCATTAACCTTCCAGAAGATTCAGACTTCTGTAATACTTGTTTTAAGGGCTTGTCGGTCAAGACTCGGATCGGGTGGACTTGGAAGTAGGTTCTCAACCTCCTAGCTGCATTCACTAAGGCCAAAACCACCTTTTCTATTACTGGGTATCTCTGTTCAGCTCCTAACAGAGCCCGACTGGTATAGTATACAGGCATCTGGACTTTTCCTTTATCTCTCACCAGAACAGCACTTATGGTTTTCTCACCTGCTGCCAAATACAGGCTTAAAATTTCTCCAGGTTCAGGGATGGATAAAGATGGTAAGGTTTTCAGATATTCCTTTAGTTCCTCAAAAGCCCGTTGGCACTCCTCATTCCATTCGAAATCTTTGGCCTTCCTGAGAATGTTGAAGAATGGCAAACCCTTCTCTGCAGATTTTGATAAAAATCGACTAAGCGCAGCTAATCTCCCTGTCAGTACTTGCACATCTTTTCCGTTCTTTGGTGGGCCCATATTCACGATGGCTTGTACTTTCTCTGGATTGGCTTCTATGCCTTTACTGGAGACCATGTGTCCCAGGAACTTTCCAGACCCTACTCAAAAAATGCACTTTTTGGGATTCAATTTCAGGCCAACCTTTCTCAACTGCCTCAATGTTTCTTCCACGTCTGCCAAAAAGGTTTCCACCCTCCTACTTTTGATTAGCATGTCATCCACGTAAACTTCCATATTGCGTCCTATCTGGGCTTCAAAAATGGTATTCATCATCCGTTGATAAGTTGCCCCCGCATTCTTAAACCCAAAGGGCATCTTTTTATAACAAATAACCCCATCTCCAGTGATGAACGCAGTCTTCTCAGCGTCCTCCTCGTCCATCAATATCTGGTGATAGCCTTTATAGGCATCAAGGAAGCAAAGGACCTCATATCCAGCTACAACATCAATTTTCCGGTCAATAATGGGCAAAGGATAACAATCCTTGGGACATACTTTGTTCAAGTCTGAATAATCGATACACATTCTCCATCCCGCTTCAGGTTTTGGGACCATAGCTGGATTAGAAAGCCAGGTCGGGTATTTAACTTCCTTAACTATATCAGCTTTCAACAACTCTTTCACTTCCTCCCTGATAATCGCATCCTTCTCAGGGGCCATTGGCCTTCTTTTCTGCTCCACTGGTATCCGAGAAGGATTTATATTTAGTTTATGCACTGCCAGCCCGGGGGATACACCTCCCATGTCTTTTGTACTCCAAGCAAACACATCTTGGTAAATCTTCAAAAGTTGGACCAAGTCGCATTTGGACTCTTCTGGGAGTGAGGCTCCTACTTGTACTATCTTCTCGGGCATGGCATCATTAATATTCACTTTCTCTACCTCATCTGTGAGTTTGGGTCGATCTGCTAGTTCTTCTTCAGTCAACCTCATATCCGAACTTACACAATCAATTTTTAGCCCACCATCTTTTTTCCCTTTGCCTTTTAATGCAATCATGTGACATTCCCGCGCCATAGCTTGATCCCCTCTCACCACAGCTATGCCTTTCTCAGTAGGGAATTTCATCACCAAATGATATGGTGACCAAATGGCTTTTAGCTGAACCATTGCGGGCCGCCCCAAAATCACATTATAGGGGGATGCTACATCTAGCACAGCGAAATCCACGTAGATAAGCTTATCCTTAGGGAATTCTCCAACTGTGACGGGCACTGACAAAATCTCAATAGGTTGTTGCACCTCCCCTGAAAACCCCACTAGGTGCGTTTTGCAAGGTTGGAGGTGTTCCTTTCCAATTCCCAGCTTTTCATAAGCATTTCGGTACATTATATCTACTGAGCTTCCATCATCAATATAAACTCGGTGTACCTCTTTGTTTGCTATTATGGCTTTGATCAACAAGGCATCCATGTGAGGGAAGCGGTTTGGGACAGCGTCTTCCTCGGAGAAAGTGATAGTTTCAGAAGGGTTTAAATCTCTTATGCACGGGCTCTTGTTCTGGAATCCTTCTGCACATAGCCCTCCTGGCCGAGTGAGAATCCCCTCCTGCTGGTCCTCCTACAATGGAATGAATAACGCCCGTAATTTTTCTATGATCCGCAGCTGCAGGTGGGTCATTCACATCTCTTTGTCTTTTTTCATTCTGATCAAATCGTCCGTACTTCTTTCCTGGCCCTCCTCGTTCCTGTGAGCGGCCCCTTCGGACACCCTGTTGATACGCCACCTTTACGAACTCCTTAAGATGCCCATTCTGAATAAGTGTCTCAAACTCCTTTTTTAAATCCTGGCAATCTTCGGTATCGTGCCCATGCTGTTCGTGGAAACGACAGTAAAGTTCCTTGTTCAGCCTTTCATGAGGAGTGATCATTTTCTGAGGTGGGCGGAGCACACCCTTGTTGGCTAGGACGGCCAATATTTCAGCTCTAGGTTTGTTCAGCTGGGTGAAGCCCTTGTGATCCCGTATCAAACCATATCTGCTTCCCCCGTTACTGCCCTGATGTCCCCCGCACCTGGGAGTGGGTGCATTCTTTTCCCCCATCCGAGCATATCCTCCGTCTCTCTTTCTAGTAAGGCTCTTATCATTATCCCTTTTTCGCCTGTCAGATTCTTCTCCTTTGGCACATTTTTCTGCTCGGTTCATCAAGGCTTGTATGTCAGGTGGAGGGTCTGTAACTAACTTTCGATAGAGCTTTCCCGACCTTAATCCATTGATAAAGGCCCCAATCACTACCTCCTCCGACGTGCATTAAACTTGAAGACTCTCATCGTTAAATCTATCAATATAACTTCGCAGTGACTCTCCTTCTCCCTGCTTCATGTTCAATAGCTCAGCTGTGGACTTCTCAAATTTCTTCCTCTGTAAGAAACGATTTTGGAAGAGCTCAGACAGGTGAGAGAATGATGATATTGTTCCGGGTCTTAACCCTTCAAACCAAGCTCGGGCTTTTCCTTATAGGGTCGTTGGAAAGGTTTGACATACAACCGGTTCTGGCGCAGCGGTTAAGATCATGCTATATTTGAACCGATGTAAGTGATCTCTGGGATCTGTATCCCCAGTATAGGTCTCCAATACAGGTGCTCTGAACCCCAGTGGAATAGGAAAGTTTTGTATTTCCTTCGCAAAGGGAGAATCTTCACAGACCATGGCCGTTCCACCTGCTCCCCAGTAAGGTCTGTCGTAAGGATTTCCCCACTGAGGTCTAGCAATGTCTTCATCCCAAGGGTTTCGACAAATTCCTCCCCTCTCGCTTCTCATTTCACCCCCTCTACCGGATCTAAGATGTGACAGATCTGGGTCGGGATATGAGCGTTCCTGAGTTCTATCATCTCTCCAATTCTGATATCCCTCCTCGAGAGGATATCTGCGTCCTCCTTCGTCACGTTGCCTTACACCTTCCCTTACTCTCAGAGGAGATCTCCCTCCATGCGGCCCTGCTTCTTCTCTTCCTCTCGAAGGAGATCTCACTTCCCTACTCAGAGGTCTTCCCCTCTCTTGCCTTGGGGGCGCAGAAGATATAGTGACGTCGTCTTCGCCCAAGTCCTTCTCCTTCTCTAGTAGGGCTTTAATTTCTTCGAGGTGTTCCCTCAGGAACGTCACCACCTCTGGGGCATCGACCTGCTGAGAATGCCGAGACATTTCATCCCTACCAGGTGAGGAATGAGACAGATGCCTTTCTTCCCGTTCTGTCATGGGCTGTTTGTCTCTCTGCTGCTCCAACAGCCTTTGAGATCGTGTGGTAGTCATAGCTTTTTGTTCGAGAAACTGTGTAGTAAACTACGTTTCCCACAGACGGCGCCACTGATGAAGCCTGAAATTGAGCCTTACAGAAATCTAGTGTTTCTAGGATCCTTGACCGGCCCAGCTCCCAAGCCCACCGAGAGAAGATATATTCACGAGGTCCAGAAAATACCCACCTCGAAATAGCTAGACCTGGAAAACAACACGAACCGTTAGTGAAAGTCCCCAGGTGGTCCTGGGGAGTTCCACTCCGACGCTCAAGTTAGAAAAGAGCCTTACTGATAAATTAAGGAAACTTTTGAATATTTCGAGACCAACCTCGATTACTGTGCATTTGAGAGTTATTTATAGAAGGAATAGTACCTGGATGATGTCACCTTTAATCATTTCTTATTGGCTAAGATTTCGCGTGTTAATCTCAACCGTTGACGTGGAACATCCAATTTTGCACATCATCACCTTGCTTATAGCTTAACCTCTATTTCAGGGTATAAGAACCTAACACATGAGGTAGACTCTAATGGTTGAATCGAGAACCTACCCCTAATATCGAAAACTATGTTAAGTTTGTTCGTACATATTTTAGTGTTTTATTTCATAAATCTAATTTGAATTGTTTGTTTTGTTATTTATTCTATTAAAAATTTTAGAACAAAAAATAATGTTACAATTACAATAATTATTATTGTTACAGTATTTTTTTATATTTTTTATAAATAAAATATTGAATTTATATTTATGTTTAAAATACAATTCGTCCGAACAAAATTTTTCACTAAAACAAATTTATAAAAATTAATTCAATTTTAAATTTTAAAATTTTATTAATAAAAAATTCTTCAATACTATTGAATACTATTTTTTTGAAGAGTTGATGTCCTATAAAGCATATTCACATGTATGCAACAAGAATTTAATCACAATTTCAATGCGGGATAAAAGTGACAATATGAAAGAAATGGACACAAAAAATTTAATGTAGTTCAGTCAATTCATCTACATCTGAAGTTTAGTAGGAGCAAGATTATTTTTTTAATGAGTAATGATACACATAGTGAAATTCTAAAGTGAAATCACATAGTGACTGACATGGCATGTATAAAAAGACAAAATTGGGTCTGCTGTACCACTTTACTTTATAAAAAATTGACACGTGTCATTTTAGTTAGTTATCTCATTTTTAAAAATTAAACTAATACCCTAACCAAATGATAAATGAACTTTAAGGGATAAATAATTGTGCACGTGTTAGTTTCTTATAAGGTGGTACATGATTTTGTCTTTTTATATATAATAGATGATTTTGTCTTTTTATACATGTCACGCCAGTCACTATGGAATTTTACACTAGAATTTCACTCTGAATATCATTACTCTTTTTAAATATGAATGTTGATGACATTTTGCTTATTTCTAATGATTTTGGTCTACTTCAAGAGACTAAGAAGTTTCTTTATAAGAACTTCGAAATGAAAGATGTAGGTGAGGCATCCTACGTGACTGGAATTAAAATATTATGTGATAGAACACAAGGATTGTTAAGGTTCTCTCAAAAAGCATATATTAATAAAGTTTTAGAGTGATTCAGAATGGAAAAATGCTCTGCAAATATTGTTCCAATTCAGAAAAAGGATAAATTCAGTCTTATGCAATATCCAAAGAATGAATTAGAACACAAATAAATGAAAAATATTTCTTATCCGTCCATTGTTGGAAGTTTAATGTATGCACATACTGTACCAGCAGGCCAAACATCAGTTTTGTTGTTTGTATGCTTGAAAGATATCAAAGTAATCTTGGATTGGATCACTAGAAAGGTGCAAAGAAAGTATTAAAATATATTCAAAGGACTAAAGATCATATGCTCACTTATAAGACATTTGATCATTTTGAATTGATAGGATACTCAGATTTAAATTATGGTGTATGCCTAAATACCAAGAAATCTATATTTGGCTATTTGTTCATGATGAATGGAGGAGCAATCTCTTGAAAAAGTTCAAAACAGTTTGTCATTGCTACTTGCACTATGAAAGTTGAATTTGTGGCATGCTTTGAGGCTACTATTCATGGATTGTGGTTGTGGAACATTATTTTTGAACTTGAAATTGTCGACAATATTGCCAAACTAGTGAAAATTTATTGTGATAATGTCACAGGAATTTTATTCTCTAAAAATGACAGGTATTCTAATAGTGCTAAATATATGGAATGGAAATACCTTGTCGTTAAAGAAGAAGTTAAAAAACGAAGAGTGTCAATTGAGCACATTAGCACAAATTTTATGATTGCAAATCCTTTAACAAAAGGATTAAATTTGAAAGTTTTTAATGAACATGCTGAAAGAATAGGTATTACAAGATACCATTATGAATAATATTTGAAGTTTTGGCTCTATTATATATTTAGCACTCTTAACTCAATTAAGTACTATTTTTGATTTCTTTTATATCATACTTAGTGGTATATACATGAATGATGATATAATTAATAATTGAATTTATTTCTGACATAGACCTTATTGTTGGATCGTAATTGTTTACTTTCCCATTATATGTCAGCATGTTAAATAAAACTTGTAGTGTAATACATAAAAGGGACTATGTCAAGAATATAATGTGGAACTGCTATGATCCATATTAGTTTTTTGCTTAATGATATTTTATGATATTAAACTATGCAATTAAAAAATTAGCATTGTTATACGCATTATATTTTATTAAACTATTAAGTAACTTATATCACATGGGTCAAGTGGGAGAATATTGGCATATTTAAGTGACATACGTGGTTTAATAAATAAAGACAAACCATGATAGGATTCTATATTATCAATTGTATTTGTATGTAAAAATTAATTGCCTACTTTGATGGAGAGTAGGATAAGGATTTTATAATAAATTGATCATCTCTCTACCCACTATAAATATCACTTGTAATTCCATCAATTGTGAGTCAATTTAATCTGGGTGAAGAGAGAGAAAACCAATTTATTATTTCTCTCAATATTCTTTATCCCTATTCTATATATTCTTTTTTTCTCATATTATTTTGCAAAATTATTAATTAAAAGCCAAACAAAATAGAAGAAAGCTGCTATGGATTAATGTATATCTATTTCAATTATTATGTTGTAGAAAACATACTATTCTATAATCTTTAATTTATGATTTATGCGAAATCAATCATTATATTATGTTAATTTCATTAAATTTAGCAACTCATTTATCAAAAGTGATAAATTAGTTAATCATTCCATCAAAATCAATCATTAGATTTGAAAAGTATGTCAGCCGAATAGTTTAGTAATTGTTAGGGTAATTTACCCAAAAGAAAATGATAATGACCAAATTTTTTATTAATTTAAAAGTAAATGTCATTTCAATTCTCAAATTTTTTTTGAAAATTTTTTATTTTAGTCCCCCAAATTAAATTTGTCATATAAATAATTGTCAATTCATTTCCCATCTATTAGATAGATAACCTCACTTCTAAAAAGAGTAAGAATCAATTTTTTTATGAGGATTTAAAAAAAAAAGATAAAAAGAAATAATTCGTTTTAGAGATTTACTATTAATTATTCCAAAAAAACTCCTATGAAACGGATTCGTATATGAAATGTGTTTCATATATGAAATGACCAACTAATTGTGCCTCTTTCGATTTAATACGAAGCAAAAAGATCGCGATAGATTTGTTTGTTTGTTAAATGTAAAACTAATTCTTTTTAACATTTACTTCTATTTTTTACTTTGTATCGGAGAGTGATACTTTTTAAAATGTAACATTGTAATACTTTTTAATATTATAGTGATACTTTTAACATTATTAGTGATACTTTAATATTATAAATAATACATTTTAATGTTATAGCGATGCCTTAATATTGTAATGATACTTTTAATATTATCAGTGATACTTTTAACATTATAGGATACTTTAATGTTATAAGCGATACTTTTTAATATTATTGTGATACATGTGATACTTTTTAATATTACAGTGATATGTTTAATATTATAGTGATACGCAGTAATACTATAGTGATACTTTTTAATGTTATGGTAATACTTTTAATGTTAAAAAAAATTATTTTTTAATTTAAAATAAATTGACCGATAGCTGTCAATATTGACTATAACTGGTCAACGGCCGTTGATAGGCGGAAGTCAACGACCGTTGTTAGTTAATGCTTGATCAGCTTTCCTTTTCTTAAAAAAAAATCTAAAATGTCAAAAATATCATAGCCAAATGTTATAGTGATACTTTTTAATGTTACAGTGATATCTTAACACTATAATGATACTTTTAATAGTATGAGTGATACTTTTAAAACTTTAATGTCATAAATGATATTTTTAAAATTTATAGTGATACTTATAGTACTTTTTACCTACTTTTGGGTAGATTACTTCAACCGTCTTTTAACTTAGGAGTTCATTTTATTTTTTTTCTTAATTTATAAAAGTTCTATTTTTATCCCTCATGTTATAATTTGATTTAAAATCGTCCTTTGTCCACTTTTTCTCAATTAAACTTCAACTTGAAAAAATATTTAAAAACATATATGACAAATAAAAGTGTATACAATTTGATAGAATTAGACATATGTATGTTAAATGGTCATTATAATTGAATTTTTCTAACATTAAAAGTAAACAAATAACTATAGAAAACTAAAAATGCAACATGAAGGATGAAAATGAAACTTTTTAAATATCAGGGACAAAAACAAAATGAGCCTCCATCTTGAAGAATAGTTGAAGTAATTTATCATACTTTTTAATGTTATAGTGATACTTTTAATGTTACATTGATACTTTTTAATATTATAGTGTTACTTTTTGATATTATATTGATACTTTAATGTTATAAGTGATATTTTTTAATGTCACAATGATATTTATTACTTTACATGCGATAGTGATACTTTTCAACATGTAACACTGATACTTTTTAAGTCGTGAGTGATACTTTTTAAGGTAATGTTAATAAGAAGTCATTCTATGGTAGTATTTCTCTAATATAATGCCACTTTTGTCGCGCGATTAAATCGGGAATACTATCCATCAAATATATAAATTCATTTCACAGTTTAATATTATAGTGTTACTTTTTGATACTTTTAATATTATATTGATACTTTAATATTATAAGTAATATTTTTTAATGTCACAATAATACTTATTACTTTACATGCGATAGTGATACTTTTCAACATGTAACACTGATACTTTTTAATTCGTGAGTGATACTTTTTAAGGTAATGTTAATAAGAAGTCATTCTATGGTAGTATTTAAATTCATCAAATATATAAATTCATTTCACAGGAGACCGATAAGCTCATAAATATTCAGTTTTGTTATCTTTGCTTTTATATGTTTTGTGTGGTGAAACATATATTTAATGGTATGAATATGTGCAGATTTGGAAGTTTGTAGAATTGGATCGTGTTGGAAGGAAATAGACAGATTTGGAGATTTTTAGAGCATTAAAGAAAGTGGAGACGAATCTGAAGAAAGATGGCAGAAGAAGGAGTCTAAACACTTACCAAATTGGTGTTTGAAGCAAATAGGAAGTTTACTTTCTATAGCCGCTTGTGGCTTAATGGATTTGGAAACAAGGAGATTTCTTTCTTTAGTTGGATTAGGAAGTTTTACTTTTCTCTCTTATATAAGGGAGCAGAATTATTAGGGTTAAAGAGACTTTTGGACGCGTGCAGCTTTCATCTTCGTAGCTGGGTCTGCAGAATAGTTGCAGCCCAGATTTCAGATTTCGTCGTATGGTCGAACGACGGGCGCCTGGTTTGCAATTTTCAATTTTATTTAATTTCCTTTTTAATTATTATTCTTGCTTTGTTTTTAATTATGTTTAGTGAGTAGTTCTTTATCTGGCTGTAGATAATGAAGCACTAATTGATGCATAAATTGTGAGACCTAATTGTTTTAATTTAACTTTCTCTTATTTAATTCCAAGAGTTTTCTGAGCCTAAGGATAATTATCTAATTTAGCTAAAGCTTGATCAACTTTAATTGAATTTAGATAGAGCCAATTAATCCCTTGTTAAGTCACTGGATTTAATAAGTAAGATTAATTAGTGGCAAAGCTACTGTCTCGGTTGATGGAAACAATTGGTTAACAAGTTGTTGCATGCTGATCATGATATAATTTGTTAGAGTTAGGTTCTTCACTTCTTAATGCTTTTATAACATTAAATCTGGTGTTCGGCTGATTCCGGCCGGGTTGTGTTATGAATAGGGAATTAATTGATTAAGTAGATACTTGTCAATTAACGAATAATTAAGGGAGAATTAGGTTATGTCAGAGCTGATTCTCACCTATAACTAACTGATTAAATAGAGATTGTTACCCTTGCGTCAATGAACAATAACAATTGATTAGGTGGATTTACTTATTGCCGGATCTTTCCTTTTGAATTAATTTATTCTTGAATTTTGTTATTTTGTTATGTACTTATTTCGTAGTTGATTTCTTTACTTTAATTGTTTTCATCATTATTTAAATTGTGGTTACTATTGGCAAATTAATTGAATTAGAAAATAGTGTTGTTCCTCGTGGGATCGACCTTACTCATACTATACTTGATTTATTGTTTGAGAGTACGTAAATTAATTTGGTACAAAATGACACACCAAATTTTGGCGCCGTTGCCGGGGAACGGCAATTATTTTCTTTTTAGTTAATTTGTATTTTATTATTATTATTATTATTATTATTTATTATTTTTTTACTTGGTGTAATTCTAGATTTTCTAACTCTAACCTGTTTATCTTTAGATATTGAAAAAAATCGCATAGGTGGAGGAAAGAATTGAAGGAAAGACACCAAGAAACAATTTCTGATTCTGGGCAGTCTCAGTTCGCCTAAATAGAACTCATATCAGATTCAGAATCAAAATTTTATACAGCCACAAAAATGCTAAATATGACTGATTTGACTTATGTCTAGAACCAGAACCAGCAGGAAGGACATACTTTAAGGGAGTTGACTTGTCCTTTGATCAATTTTAGTTATTCTTGCATAGTTTTGCCTAAACTCAAGGTTGATTTTGAATTAAAAGCATCATATTTGAATTTTTTGCCAAAGTTTCGTGGTTTAGATGGGGAAAACCCTTATAATTTTTTGCATGAATTTCTTAGAGTGTGTGAGACAATAAATAAAATAGGGGTATCACAAGAATACATTAAGCTAGCTAGTTTTTCTTGGTCTTTAACAAGAAACGCTAGTGTTTGGTTTAAAAGTCTTACTCCTAGATCTATTACAATATGGGATGACATGCAAAGAATATTTCTCATGAACTTTTTCCCCGCTTCTAAAATTGCATCAGTTCGAAGGGAATAGTAGGCATTAAACAAGATTATGATGAATCTTTGTCTGCATATTGGGGAAGGTTTAGAAACTTATGTGAAAATTATCCTCAACACCAAATACCCAATGATTTACTAATTCAATATTTTTATGAAGGGTTGCAACCTGAGGAGAAGAAGACACTTGATGCTGCAAGTGGAGGTGCATTCATGGACAATAATACAACTCAAGCCACGAATTTGATTGTCAAGACTTGTGAGTCTCGCCAACAGTATCAACCTATTTGTCGTGCAACAAAGCAAGTTGGTAAAATTTTTAGTTCCTCCATTGAAAACAAATTGGAAGCTTTGACAGCATGTGTGGAGATATTGGTTACAAGAAGGGGGTAATTCAGAAACGCAGAAATCAGCAGCACAGTCTGCCCAAACCAATTTGATAGAAGGCAAATATGTGTGTGAAATTGTGATCGTGGTTGCTACTTACCCCTACTAAAAAATAATGCAAAACAACCCCATGAAAGTGATAGCATAGCAAGTTCGTTCCCACGAGGAAAGGACTGTGTTGAAATTCTAAAGAAAACATTTTTGTGTTTTTGTAATTATCAAACTAAAGCTAAGAAAATAAATATCAAATAACTAAAACTATGATGGTGATTTAATTTAAAACGCAATTAAAGCAAGTGTACTCCCGAGATTATATTTTAGGGTTACATAAAAAGCACATACATACATCCTATCTATGGTCATGCAAAATAAGGGTAAATATTATAACTCACGCCCCCCTATTAGGCTAAAGGCAAGGAATGATTTAAGCACTTACCTACTTAGACATTAACTAATTCAATAAACCCTCCTATTAGGCTAAAGGTAAGGTTTACTTCCTTCATTAATCCGGAATCTAATGCAACTACCAACTCAACCAAACCCTCAAGTTCAACCGCTCCATTAGGCTAAGGCAACGCCCGAACCAGTTACGCTAATGCTAAACTAATCCCCATAACTCCTCCTATTAGGCTAAAGGTAGGAATTAAGGAAGAATTAATCTAACAAATTCACAACCGACCCACAATAGATCCCAAACAACCCACTCTAATCCTCCATTGTGGCGAGAGGTAAGATTAAAGTAAGTTATCTCTAAATAATTTACTGCACTTTAAAAGAAAATATTCATCATACATAATACTCGCACGACATATCATGCATAATTATGAAGAACACAGCAAAACTTATTCCACAAAGACCATAAGATAGAACTTAATATGTAAATTAAGCACACAAACCCATATTCATAATCGCGGGAGCACAATAGATTTAGCCAAGCATGGCTAAATCAAACATCATAAGATTGACAATGAAAAGCATTATTGAAACATAATCTTTAACAAGAAAGACAACACCTTGATTCGTGAATCCGTATATGAAATCTTTTACTCCAAAAGAATTGAATTCAATAATAATTGATGTTCCCAACTTTGTATATACGAAATTCTCCAAGTAATAAAAGAGGATAAAAACCCTAGCTATTACAAAGAGAAAGCTCTTGCTTAAAATCTCTCAAAAGTGTCATCCCCTAAAATATGTAAACCCCAACCTTATTTATAGTAATTCTATGAAGATATTTGCTAATAAGTTCTTCACGAAAGTCTTTTCGGAAAAGGAAACTCAAATTGGGCCAAAATCGCAAATTTCCAAATTTCAGTCGCGCAGCCGACGTTTTCCCGACGTCGCGATGTGCACCCACGTCGTGACGTGTGAGGGATCCCCACGTCGCGATGTAACTCTCTGCCAACTTCCAAACTTCTTCCAAAAAATCCAATTTAATTCTTTTTACCGACGTCGCGACGTGTAGGGTCTCACATCGCGACGTCCATCTTCTAGGCCATATTTCTCTATGATCCACGCCGAATTTGGAAAAACCCAAAACATGAAAGTTGTAGCTCTATTTCTTAACTTTCCAATGGCACTTGAATCACTTGATGTGGATATAAATAGAGATAGATATGATTAAAATACCAAAGCATGGCAGATTTCTTCAGCATTTGTTCTTCATCGCCTTTCCACGTGTTTTGCTATATTAACCCTTCTTGGAGTCTCGAGCCTTCATGGGATCAATTTGGAACTTATTTGCCACTCTATCCAATGTGTAAATATGTAGGATAGATCATAAACAATTGGAATTAACACCTTAAATATCCTGTGAAACACGGGACCAGCTTCTTGATCTTTCTCAATCTTTTCCTCTCATTTTGGACCTGATTCGACTTTCGTATGATTTTTCCCTTCGAAGTATACACCATGGTCGACAAACCTACACGTAAAACACTAAAACGAATCAAAAAGAACAAGAACGACAAAAGAATCAAGTATAAAACAATAGATAAAAGGTGAATAAATTCACCTCATCAAATTCCCCCACACTTAACCTTTGTTCGTCCCCGAACAAACTAAACTAAACATGACACCACTAAACCAAAAACCTAACACAAAAATTATTAACAAAATACTAACACATAACAACAAAATGCATCCAACTTCATCAATTTGATCTAAGAACAAATGCCATGTATGAACCTCATAATCTCAAGTAGTCAAATGTCAAGTACACATAATATACGACCCAAAAGTTATCAAAGTCCATTAACGTACTCATTTAGACACGTTGAGCCAACCATGTGTGTGTGTGCGATAGGTTCCACCTCAGTTCGTAACTCATCTACAATCACGCCATAAATCAGGGTTCCAACAACTAAGTCTTCGTCTCAACTTTTCCTCACTAACATATTAAAAATTCATTATTCAACTCATATTAATGAGGATTCGCTCGGCAAACCTTTAGGTTTATAAATAACACTCGTTCCCTCAGACTGTCACACTTAATTAGGATATTTCATTGGAATTCCCGTGACATCCACCTGGTGTACTGTCTCACCTTCGGGTTTTAGATCCATTCCCACTCATGCAAGTTCTCCATTAACTTTTCGTTTAAGAGCAGTCTCGCAGAGGTGTGGCAATATAAAGCCAGAGTCTTACGACTTCCATTCTCCTTTACCATCCATATGAGTTCTCTTAGGGTTATTATTAAAAGCAATCTCATAGAGGGATGATAGTATGAGCAAAACAAGCTTAAAAATGCAAAAGCATTAAGTGCAAACAATTATGCAAGCCCATTTATTAAAGAACACAATTTAAGCGGGTTATATAAGTTTCAACTAAACAAAGTGTTAAAAACACTCCAACCTACTTAATGATTACAAACTCGTCAATTCCCTCAGTAGTTCCCCTAAGTGCATAAAAATGATTGACTCAAAATGCTAAACTTTCCATCAAAGACCCGATTCCCTCTAGATAGCATATTATTTTCCTATCCCACATCGAATCTTTCGATAAAATCCAATCATTGGCAACATAATATTTATCACAACAAGATCAAAATTTCAAAAATTTGGATACTACACGAAAAATTCCTAAAACCATAGTGTAATTATGCATAGAGTTATCATTACCGACTTACTTGTTTACGAGCTAAGGTTAACTCAAGGAATACTAATACGAATGGGACATAATTAAAAATTTAAATTAAATCCTAATTCCATTAACATAATTGTCTTAATTTATGCAAAATAACAAGAAAAACATCAAAATAAAAACAACAAAAGAAAAGAAAAATAACATCCAAATAACAACTAAATAACAGAAACAGACAAATAGAAAAAAAAAACAAAATAACATAACTCCCCCCTACACTTAAAATCCACATTGTCCTCAATGTGGGCAAGGAGAAACACCACCTAATCCTGCTGCATGTCGTCGCGTGGAGGAGGCTGCGAACTAGTAGACGGACCATGTCAGAAATCTGCGACATCTGATGAGATAAGTTGGCATACGCTATTTCCATCTGATCGAACCGCTCATCAAAATGTGTAGTCTGTTGCGCCATCATAGCCTCCATATCATCCATGCGTGTATGGAGGCTTGCAATGTTCATGACACGGCGAGGTGGGGGTGGAGGAATAGGCTCCTCGTCCTGCTGCTGCTCCTGGCCCTGCTCTAGCGGTGGTGGTTGCTCTGGCTGCTGCTGTTGCTGCGGCGGTGGCACTGGAGGTTGTCCCAGCCTCTCATAGGAGCTAATCCTATATGCATTATACTGGGCAGTGGTGATGACATCACGCACTCCACACATCTCATCTGTGCCCAAAGCTGGCACCCCAGCAGCATAGCAAATGGCTGTGATCGCCGACGGATAATACAGTCCTGTCTGTACAAACCGACGCGCCTTCTGGATCTCAATGTCCATAATCTCCCCAATATCTATAGAGAGCCCCGTCTGAATAGCGTAATTCAGAAGAGCCTTGTCTTCATTGCAGGAGGCTTGATGGATGCTGGGGATGAGCTTGCCGATGATGAAATAATGCCAAGCTTTGGTGATCTTGGTCGTTTGAGCTAACTTGAGCTCAGAAATCCGGTGCGTCCATGCTACCTGAGCAAGTGGTTGAGCTGTGATAGTGGACAAGACCTGTTGACGAGAAAGTTCATGATTATACATGGTCCGGTAGGCACTGTTCTCGATGTCGCTCAATCCGTAGTACTCGTTGAACTTTGTGCGACTAACGGGCATATTTACTCCACGCATGCGCAAAATACCCTGCTGTGCATAAGGGTAGTTTGCGTAGAACTCCCGTACCAAGGTAGCATTGCCGCCTACCGGTTGGCGGCAAAGTTGTTGCCATCGACGGTTCCTGATCTGAGTCGCAACTGGTGCGGCGGTGACCTGTATGCCGCGCTCCTCTACCATAACCTTGTTTGCCAGATGCTCATCATGGAATTTCTCCGCCTCCAAGCACATAAACCGGAAGTTATCGAACCCCGCTAGGTTGGGCTGTGGCAGTGGTGGAGGAGGTGGCGGTGCACCCTCAGCTGTAGTGCGGCGTATCCTCTTAGGTGCCATATCTGTCAATACAAGTATATTAGATACAAACCATAAATTAATTGACAAGATAATGAGTAACAAAATTCGCACACTTAAACAACACCATTACTAAATGACATGTTCCCCCGACACTTACGCCAAAACACAACTTCAACACTAGGCATGAAATGAAAATATTATGACTACAAACATGCAAGAAAAAGGGCAACTAATCACAAAACACCAAATACAAAAATAACAACACATTAAACAAAAACAATTCATCTCCACAAAGTGTATAAGTTCGAAAGTACAATCTTTCATCTAGAAAGACAATGTACAGTTATTAAGGTACAAGGATACCATATATGCATTCTATCAAACACATTACATGCATGCTGTGTTCAAGAATATATATATATATGTGTCAAATTCAAAACTAAGTCATTGAAACATTCTGACAAACACCTAACATGCAGTAAACTTTTTATCCTATTAACACCATCAATCCAACACAATTTTCCAACAAAAATCACAACAATTTAGAGAGTATAATGACATAGTTAAAATGTATCATTCAAACATTATTACCCAGCAAACAAATCAGCATAATGTGTGCAAAAACGGGTCTAAAAAAAATTGGCCCAAAACTTCAACAAACCAATTCTTGCTTCAATTCATCACCGAAATTACCACAATACACAATCACATACTAATGTAACATGATTTCTATCATGAGTAAATTATGATTTCATAAGCCTAATCACAGAAATCACAAGTTTTCCAACAACCGTGTCTAAACAAAATTCCAAAACTTCAACAATTTAATCCCAGCATCCAATCATCATCACAATTCACTCAATAGTGTAAATAGAACATTATAGCACCTTTAAACACAAAATTGCAACAAAATTAAGAGAAAAATTTCGAAATTTACCTCTTGAAGAACAAAAATCAAAATGCAAAGTTTGTGTGTTTTGTGATAAAGTAGAGCCCTCTACACCTTCCCCACGTCTCCTAGAATGGATTGGAACCACCAAACTCTAACGAATTTCACTAGAAATTCGAATTTTTGAATTTGTAGGTTTTGAGAAAATTTTCAAAATTTTGAGAAATTTGGTGTTTTGATCGGTCAATTTGTGTGATTTTGATGTTAATGTGTTCCTAACTCAAGCTATAACAGTAATGTGGAGTGAATTTGTCGAAAAAACTAGAGAAGAGAAGATTGGTTAGAGAGAATTTTTGGGTGTTTGGATATTTCGGTGAAGAACAACTTCTGTTCTTCAGTTTAAAACCAAATTTTTGCCCGACATCGCGACGTGGAGCACTTGGACGTCGCGACGTGGGTGAATCCTAGGGTTTCTTAAAACGTACATGGACGTCGCGACGTGCGATCGTGCACGTCGCGACTTGGGAGACTTCTGCCAAATTTTCCAACATTTCTGGACGTCGCGACGTTGGCGATTTTCTCCACGTTTTTGCACATTTGAACCTCCAAATTTCCCTTAATCCTTTCTCCAACCTACAAAACAAAACATTTGCACAAAAAGATTATTAGTTAATGGAATTTTTTAGCCTAACTTCTAAATAAACTTAAATGAAACTTAAATATATAAAATATAAACTTGGGTTGCCTCCCAAGAAGCGCTTTATTTATCTTCGAAAGCTCGACGCCTGTTCCTTATTCTTCCCTCGGTGACTCTTCAAGAGTTACCTTTTCAACAATGCGGAAAACCTTTTTGCCTTGAGGAAAATACATCTTCAACCTATGCCCATTGACGATAAAAGAATTTCCCATCTTCTCATTTAGAAGCTCCACTGTGCCATAAGGAAAAACTTTTTTCACCCTATATGGACCGTACCATCTTGGCTTAAACTTTCCTGGGAGAAGTCTCAACTTAGAATTATAAAGGAGAACCAACTGCCCGGGCTCGAACTTGTTATGTACGATGCGTTTATCATGCCATTTCTTAATTCTCTTTTTATAGAGAGATGCATTTTGGTAAGCATCACATCGAAACTCATCCAAATCATTAACATCTAACGACCTTTCTCAGCCGCCTTCCCATAATCCATTATCAGCCCCTTTACGATGGGATCCTCGTTCTCTTCTTCCACTATTGAATTTGGGTTTTGCCATGGTTCATCCTCCTCCTGATTATTGTGGCCTTCTTCTTCAACCCTGTTTGAACTACAAGAATGCACCAAAAGCTTTGCATTCATGGTCTCAATGGAATCATTAGTAATTTCAGAGATGGATGAATCAATGAAAACATATTCAACCATATTTTGCAACTCTAATGCTATGTTCTCATCAATTTTATGCAACTCAGAATTAGATATTTGCATTAAAGAGTCATTAGCATTAGTACGACATATGTTCATGGGATTGCATGTGATAACTGGAGTTTCAACCACATTCATGAAAAAACAAGTATTACTCTCCATCGAATGCTTCATAGCGTAATTAACGTTAAATGTTACCTCTTCGCTATTGACACGAAAAGTGATTGTCTTACTGCGTACGCCAATTAAAGCATCTCCAGTTGCCAAGAATGGTCTTCCAAATATGAGAGGAACCTCTTCATCCTCCTTCATGTCCAAGATAATAAAGTCCACCGGAATTGTGAACTTATCAACTGCTACCAAAACATCTTCAATGATGCCCATAGGAGTGATGATGGATCTATCAGCTAACTGAAGAGTTATAGCCACCGGTTTGATTTGCTCACCCATTTCCACACTGACAGCAATGAAATAAGGCATCAAGTTAATACCAGCCCCCAAATCACATAATGCCTTAGCAAAATATCTTGAGCCAATTCTACATGGAATTGTGCAACTTCCTGGATCCTTAAGCTTAGGGGGAAGATTTTTCTTCATTAAGCACTGCCCAACCTCATTCAATCGAATTACCTCCTCACATTGCAAAATCTGCTCCTTATTTGAAATTAGATTTTTCAAGAATTTTGTATAAGTAGGCACTGTCTTCACCAAATCCAACAAAGGTATTTACACATTGAGCTACTTAATCATCTCAGCAAATTTGCTGAACAAGATCTTCTTTTTTGATGGTTGAATCCTTTGAGGGAAAGGTGGTGGTGGAGCATATTCTGGAAAATTAAAAGCACTTGGAGGATTTTTCTTTCTCCCTTTACTGGCACTACATTCCTTTTGTTCGGCTTGCTTTGGAGCATCTTTCGTCTCAATTTGGTTCTTAACAGCATTTTGATCATCCATTAGAGAGCCTTTTTCATTAATAATTGGAGATTGCAGTTCCTTACCACTCCTAAGTGTAACAGCATTGCATTGCTCTGTTCCCTTTGGATTGGGGAGAGTGTCACTCGGCAAAGTTCCTGCTGGTCTATTATGCACTTCATTGGCGAGTTGGCCTATTTGAGTCTCCATATTCTTCAAGAGAGCTTTATGCTCTCTGAACATTCCATCATATACCTCCATTCTTTTCTCCACATTGGCTTGTTTCTGTTGACACTCTCCAAAAAGCTTTTCCATATTGGCCCCCAATACAGTTATAATATCATCAATAGTTGCTTGTGAATTACCACCTTGTGTGTGTTGTTGATTTCCATAGCCAGGCGGATAAGTTGGTCTTGATAAATTATACTGTGGGCGATTCTGTCCTCCTTGAGACCACTGATTTCCACCGGATGGTTTCTATTGATTTGAATTAGTATTCCAGTTGTAATTGACATACTGGACTGGCTCATTAGTGACTTGAAGGCATTCAACCATATGATGCGCTCATTGGCATAATCCACAAGATGGCGTGACTTTGTTTGTCAAGGATGCATGAATACTAGCAAGTTGGCCCTGTATGGCTGTCATTTGTGCTTCCAAGTTGGCTGTTTTATTCAACTCTAACATTCCAATTTGCCGTCTTCCATGGTTACTTCTTGCATTGGGTAACATTAGCTCATTACTCACTATATGCTCGAAAATCTCTTCAACTTCTTCTGGTGATTTATCACGCAAATTTCCTCCAGCTGAAAGACTTACCAAATGCATAGTATCAAAATTGAGTCCATTGCAAAAGAAATTTAGCTCTCTTTCCTGCTCCAACCCACTGTTTGGGCATTTATTAAAAAGCTCCCGAAATCTATCCCATGCTTCAGTGAATGACTCATTTTCTCCTTGACGAAACTGCATGAAATCCATCTGGATCTTGTCCATTCGGGATGGAGGAAAGTATTTAGTCATGAACCTCTTTGCAACCTCATCAAAAGTTTCAATTCGTGCCCCATTAATAGAGTCATACCATCTCTCAACTGCTCCTTGAAGAGAAAAAGGAAACAACATTCTCTTCAAAACATCATGTGGGATATGTGGAAGATTGCTCGTGTTACACACTTTAAGGAATGTCCTTAAATGTGCATGTGGATCTTCAGTACTCAATCCATGGAAAACCTGACCATTTTGAATCATGTTTATGAAAGCCGGCGGGATTTGAAAGTGCTCCCCAGTGTCAATAAAAGGTGAATTCAAGTTATCCATTCGAGGCTCATAATGATCACCATACCGACGCCGTGGTACCACTGGTTGTGCTTGTGGAAATCTGGGAGGGTCCCCCACTGGAGGATCTGCAACACCCCCTGGAGGTACATCCACATTGTGTTGATTACCCTGTATAGCCATTGCTTCAATTCCAATTTCTTCTTAACACGCAAAGTCCGTGCAAGTTCCAGGTCGTATGGAAATTCCGCTAGACCAAGAGATCTTGTCCTGGGCATGCAAAGTAAAGAATAGCAACAGTACTAAAAAGATGTAAGAAAATTAAGACTAAAACTTAACACAATAAAGTAAAATAAAATTTTAACACGACCGCTCTCCCCGGCAACGGCGCCAAAATTTGATAGGAGGCAAATATGTGTGTGAAATTGTGATCGTGGTTGCTATTTACCCCTACTCAAAAATAATGCTAAACAACCCCGTGAAGGTGATAGTATAGCAAGTTCGTTCCCACGAGGAAAGGACTGTGTTGAAATTCTAAAGAAAATATTTTTGTGTTTTTGTAATTATCAAACTAAAGCTAAGAAAATAAATATCAAATAACTAAAACTATGATGGTGATTTAATTTAAAACGCAATTAAAGCAAGTGTACTCCCGAGATTATATTTTAGGGTTACATAAAAAGCACATACATACATCCTATCTATGGTCATGCAAAATAAGGGTAAATACTATAACTCACGCCCCCCTATTAGGCTAAAGGCAAGGAATGATTTAAGCACTTACCTACTTAGACATTAACTAATTCAATAAACCCTCATATTAGGCTAAAGGTAAAGTTTACTTCCTTCATTAATCCGGAATCTAATGCAACTACCAACTCAACCAAACACTCAAGTTCAACCGCTCCATTAGGCTAAGGCAACGCCCGAACCAGTCACGCTAATGCTAAACTAATCCCCATAACTCCTCCTATTAGGCTAAAAGTAGGAATTAAGGAAGAATTAATCTAACAAATTCACAACCAACCCACAATAGATCCCAAACAACCCACTCTAATCCTCCATTGTGGCGAGAGGTAAGATTAAAGCAAGTTATCTCTAAATAATTTACTGCACTTTAAAAGCAAATATTCATCATACATAATACTCGCGCGACATATCATGCATAATTATGAAGAACACAGCAAAACTTATTCCACAAAGACCATATGATAGAACTTAATATGTAAATTAAGTACACAAACCCATATTCATAATCCCGGGAGCACAATAGATTTAGCCAAGCATGGCTAAATCAAACATCATGAGATTGACAATGAAAAGCATTATTGAAAACTTAATCTTTAACAAGAAAGACAACACCTTGATTCGTGAATTCGTAGATGAAATCTTTTACTCCAAAAGAATTGAATTCAATAATAATTGATGTTCCCAACTTCGTATATACGAAATTCTCCAAGTAATAAAAGAGGATAAAAACCCTAGCTATTACAAAGAGAAAGCTCTTGCTTAAAATCTCTCAAAAGTGTCACCCCCTAAAATATGTAAACCCTAGCCTTATTTATAGTAATTCTATGAAGATATTTGCTAATAAGTCCTTCACGAAAGTCTTGTCGGAAAAGGAAACTCAAATTGGGCTAAAATCGCAAATTTCCAAATTTCAGTCGCGCAGCCGACGTTTTCCCTACGTCGCGATGTGCACCCACGTCGCGACGTGGGAGGGATCCCCACGTCGCGACGTAACTCTCTGCCAATTTCCAAAATTCTTCCAAAAAATCCAATTTAATTCTTTTTACCGACGTCGCGACGTGGAGGGTCACACGTCGCGACGTCCATCTTCTAGGCCATATTTCTCTATGATCCACGCTGAATTTGGAAAAACCCAAAACATGAAAGTTGTAGCTCTATTTCTTAGCTTTCCAATGGAACTTGAATCACTCGATTTGGATATAAATAGAGAGAGATATGATTAAAATACCAAATCCTGGCAGATTTCTTCAGAATTTATTCTTCATCGCCTTTCCACCTGTTTTTCTATATTAACCCTTCTTGGAGTCTCGAGCCTCCATGGGATCAACTTGGAACTTATTTGCCACTCTATCCAAGGCGTAAATATGTAGGATAGATCATAAACAATTGGAATTAACACCTTAAATATCCTGTGAAACACGGGTCCAGCTTCTTGATCTTTCTCAATCTTTTCCTCTCATTTTGGACCTGATTCGACTTTCGTATGATTTTTCCCTTCGAAGTATACACCATGGTCGACAAACCTACACGTGAAACACTAAAACGAATCAAAAAGAACAAGAACGACAAAAGAATCAAGTATAAAACAATAGATAAAAGGTGAATAAATTCACCTCATCACAATTCCAATTTCATAGCCACCACGAAATCAGGAGTACCTTTTGAACATTTGATAATGAATTTGGCAACTTCTGTGACATGATGCAACATGGACAAACTCAGAATCAAGAGGACTTTCAAAAATTCCAACAAGAGACTAAGGGAGCCATTGATGATTTGAGCACTCAAGTCACTCACTTAACAAGATCTATCAATGCATTGAAAGGATATCAAGGAAGATTACCCTTAAAGGTGGAGGTAAACCACATGGAATATGTCAACCAAATCACAATGATAAATGGACAAAAGGTTGAAGAACCAGAGGCAAAGTTCGAAATTCAACAACCCATCAGTCCAGACGTGGAGTTGTCGTTTTCCCAGACGGCGCAGGCACAGAAATCAGAGGTAACATCTAAATTGAATTTGCCTACTTCAGAATTTAAAATACCTCCTCCTTTTCCTGGCAGGTTGAAAAGGAACGCTAAGGCTGAGGATTTGGATGATATCTTAACCATCTTCAACAAGGTGGAGATTACCGACACTTTTCTTGAAGCAATTAGAAAAATGCCAAAGTGTGCAAAATTTTAAAAAGATTTTCTGGCAAAGAAAAGTCAACATCCAAAAGAGGAGATGAGGATGAAATGTGAGGATATGCAAATTGTCCTTGAGAATACATTACTCCATGAATGTGTAGAACCAGATTCTGACATTAACGAATTGAAGGATGAGGAATTAATGGATGAGACTCAATCAATGCATTCGATACAAGTGTTTTCAAGCAAAGCCAAAAAGTTCCCGTTTGCCCGAACGAGCTTCTGCTGATACATTTTTTCTTTATCTTTTGCAAGTTCCAGTGCTGCAGCTGAGATCCTTGAATAAACATCTGAAATCTATTTTTTTGAGTAAGAAAAAGATGCTGCTCACTATCACCAACAAGAATCTTACTCAAAGTTCATTGATCAAATTGATTTGGAACCAAAGAAGCTACAAGGAAGCTGTAGGGCAAACTTTGACTTGCATACAAGATGTCCCT
This sequence comes from Ophiorrhiza pumila, assembly GCA_016586305.1. NCBI lineage: Eukaryota > Viridiplantae > Streptophyta > Magnoliopsida > Gentianales > Rubiaceae > Ophiorrhiza > Ophiorrhiza pumila. The sequence goes on along the minus strand of BLIW01000003.1, from coordinate 24,859,438 downwards.
TCTCCAAGACCACCTCCGGAGCCTCCTCCAATGGTTTACTGAGTTCTACACATACTTGGTCTAGCCAAGGACATTAAAACAATGGCGCTTGTGGGAGGCAACCCACCTTTATATTCGTTTTGCGTATTTATTTAATTTATTAGTTTTATTTTATTATTGTTTTTACTACTTAATAAGTTGTCTTCTTGTTCCAGATATTGTTTGAATTTGTGGCTTAAAGACTGGAGTGAGTTTTGCAGACATGGAGTTTATGGACCATGTATTGAGGAGTGGAGACAATGCCTTTCCCAAAAGGATTCGGGCCCAGTACAAACACTCCTTTAATTTTTAGTACAAAGGCCCATCATTTTTATTATCCAATCCAAGTGGTCCCAACACACCCCTCACTTGTATTTTCCCTAAGGCCCTAATTGTCACCATCTTTGTAGTGTCCTCAAGCATACTGCCGTAGGAAGCTCAGTCTTCGCCCACTCTTCTTCGCCGCCTACCGCTGCACCACTATGGTTAATATGACGGTCGCATTTCCACCTCCTCCGGATCACTCTTCCTCGCCGACGATTTCTCTACTGATTTCTCACTCGCCGACCGCCCAATCGCCGCCTCCCAAGGTTCGCATGGTCAACTCTGAATCCGGCGCCGACGAGTCCACCACTTTCCGGCGTCATTCTCATCGACTCATTGCTCCGAGCACTGCCGACGAATGAGCCCACACCTTACCCGCAGCAGTGACGACAATCCAAGAAAAAACAGGCTGTCCTTTTCCTTTTCACTTTTTTGTGTTTTTGTTTTTATTTCGTATTCTTTTCTGTTTTAGTTGTTGATTCCTTCTCACATGAGGACATGTCAGTGTTTAAGTGTGGGGAGAGTTTTATGTGTTGTGTGACTTGTTATGTTTTATTTTTATTTTACAACAACAAAAACACCAAAAAAAAGAAAGAAAATCAAAAAATCTTTGAAAAACATTCAGTTTTCAGTTTTAAAATTTCTAGAGTGTTTTAGGATATGTTAGTTGTGTTGAATTTATTTTCACTTTATAAGCATTCCTTAGCCAAATAGTTTTTGAATAAGAAAGGTTAGTTATGGTTTAATTTATGGTAATGATTTGTGAAGAGTTGAGCATGATTCCAAGTATGATGACTACTGATTCTGAGCATTTTTGCCCACCTTTAAGCGAGGATTTTGAGCCAAGCATAGAATGACCACTTTGTTCATGCTTATATGAATCATTCTTTGAATTGAGTGCAAATCGCGCATAGTTGATTTCTTGAACTTGCTTTGTTGTGCATAAATGTCATGTGTTGGAATTGAATTTGAAAATGATAAAGGCATTTAGGATTTCGCCCTTTTTTACTTTAATTTTCTTAACTACCCGTACATTTACCCTTAGTCAACCCTTTTGAGCCTTAACCTTTTTCTTTGTGATGAAACCACTAAACATTCTTGCTTTAGACCACTTTTAGCTTTCTTTTTGCCAATGAGGTGTAAGTAACTTCAGTGTGATTTGTTTCCCCTGGGTTTGACAAGAAGAGAAGTGCATAAGTCTCTATGATAGAAATGTTCCAGTATGCTTTGTTGACTAGAATTTTTTGAAGCTCATTGTTTGCCCATACGACACTGGACAGAAAAGGCAAAGAAAGGAAAAATTTTGCAGAATTTGATTAGTGTTGTTTGCTTGAGAATATATAAAAAAAAGAGAACAGCAACAAAGAAAGAAAAAGAAAAAAATGAAGAATGATCTTTAAAAGAAAAAAGAGAAGAAAATATGAGAAGAGCACAAGAAATAGAATGACCAATGTGCTAAAATTACTTTGAAGTGTTTTCAGAATCAAAAGATGAGACTTGGTGCAGTTCAAGTGTGGGGATGTTCTTACAAGTGTTGCTTACACCTTTGTTCACTTTATTTTAAGCCTTTTAGACTATCTTAAAGCATACCTTGTGAACCTTAGCCCCATTACAACCTTTTAAAGACCTTTTGATTCTTGTTTAATTTTAATACTATGATTGTCTTGTGACATAATTGCAAGTTTGTTGAAGTTTTCCATGTGCGATTTTCTTGAGTGATTGAACCTAATCTTGAGTATCTTGTGAGTGCTTGGAGTGAGCTTTGAGAGTTACTTAGAATTTTGTAGTTGGAATTGGAGGACTTGATGATGCATGAGTTGTTATTTCAATTAGACCTAACTGTTTGGAAGGATATTTGTTTTGGCTAGATTGATGCTTATTTAGTGAAATTGGTTTATTGTTTGTTTGCTTAGTTTGTTTCAATTTTTGTTTGAATGCTTAAGGACAGCATTGTTCAAGTGTGGGGATCTTGATAAGCTCATAAATATTCAGTTTATTATCTTTGCTTTTATATGTTTTGTGTGGTGAAACATATACTTAATGGTATGAATATGTGCAGATTTGGAAGTTTGTAGAATTGGATCGTGTTGGAAGGAAAGAGACAGATTTGGAGATTTTTAGAGCATTAAAGGAAGTGGAGACGAATCTGAAGAAAGATGGCAGAAGAAGGAGTCTAAACACTTACAAAATTGGTGTTTGAAGCAAATAGGAAGTTTACTTTCTATAGCCGCTTGTGGCTAAATGGATTTGGAAACAAGGAGATTTCTTTCTTTAGTTGGATTAGGAAGTGTTACTTTTCTCTCCTATATAAGGGAGCAGAATTATTAAGGTTAAAGAGACTTTTGGACGCGTGCAGCTTTCATCTTCGTAGCTGGGTCTGTAGAATAGCTGCAGCCCAGATTTCAGAGTCCGTCGTATGGTCGAACGACGGTCGCTTGGTTTGCAATTTTCAGTTTTATTTAATTTCCTTTTTAATTATTATTCTTGCTTTGTTTTTAATTATGTTTAGTGAGTAGTTCTTTATCTGGCTGTAGATAATGAAGCACTAATCGATGCATGAATTGTGAGACCTAATTGTTTTAATTTAACTTTCTCTTATTTAATTCCAAGAGTTTTCTGAGCCTAAGGATAATTATCTAATTTAGCTAAAGCTTGATCACCTTTAATTGAATTAGATAGAGCCAATTAATCCCTTGTTAAGTCACTGGATTTAATAAGTAAGATTAATTAGTGGCAAAGCTACTATCTCGGTAGATGGAAACAATTGGTTAACAAGTTGTTGCATGCTGATCATGATATAATTTGTTAGAGTTAGATTCTTCACTTCTTAATGCTTTTATAGCATTAAATCTGGTGTTCGGCTAATTCTGACCGGGTTGTGTTATGAATAGGGAATTAATTGATTAAGCAGATACTTGTCAATTAACGAATAATTAAGGAAGAATTGGGTTATGTCAGAATTGATTCTCCGTAACCTATAACTAACTGATTAATTAGAGATTATTACCCTTGCGTCAATGAACAATAACAATTGATTAGTGTGGATTTACTTATTGCCGGATCTTTCCTTTTGAATTAATTTATTCTTGAATTTTGTTATTTTGTTATGTACTTATTTCGTAGTTGATTTCTTTACTTTAATTGTTTTTATCATTAATTAAATTGTGGTTACTATTGGCAAATTAATTGAATTAGAAAATAGTGTTGTTCCTCGTGGGATCGACCTTAATCATACCATACTTGATTTATTGTTTGAGAGTAAGTAAATTAATTTGGTACAAAACGACACACCAGAGACCAACCCTAATTATTCTAACCATATATTGGTTTGATAATTTTTATTGAAGAAACTTTGTAAATCTTGTGAAAAGTAATTGTGCTCTTTGGATTTTTTTATTCCTAGTTGTTCTCAATAATCTAAGTTGGATATTGATAAATAAGCATATGGAATTTTATATGTAGTCTTAGGCTCTATTTGATAACTCTATTTAAATATGAAAATTAATTAATCCAGATCTGAATCAATTAAATTTGTTTGATAATCACACATTGCATGTTTTAATAGACTAAATGGGGTATGAATGTATAGGAAAAATAATGATAGAATTTTAACCGATAAAATATGGCTTAATTTGTTTAATTTTAGAGTATGGGCAAATATTGAGTTGTAAAATATTTTTAATATGACATAATTAATATAAATTTTTTTCTTTTCACACATAATTATATATAGTACACACATTTTCACACATTATACATATTTACACCTATTACACACATTTTCACACATAATATTTAAATGTTGGCCTTATATGCAACGTAAGAAGGGGAGGGGGTTGAATTAGGTTGTGTAATTAAAAAATTTATCAATCACGATTTATCCTAACAAATATTTATTGAGGAAATTCAACAAACAATTATTGTGTATGTGTGTGAATGCTATGAAATCTATGAAATCATTCAAACTAATTCGCAACAACCCAAAACAATAATTCAACTTAAAATGTGCACCAATTAATGATCACAATATCAACGAAAATCAATATAAAGCATATAAATCAAGAAAATAAAATTAAAACATAATAATGAAAGAGATAAAAGGGAGAAAGACAGAGTATTATGAAAATATTTAATTTTGTAATATACTCTCTCAATTCTTTAATAAGTATGGTTTTGACCAAGAGCACACTAATTAAGAAAATGAATAAATTATTTTATTTACCCCTACTTCTTTATTGGAAGATGAACAAGTGCCATTAATGTCATATTATGTTAGATAAATTGAATGAAGAATAAAATTAGAAGCTTTTACACTTTTTGTATTGAAATGTGTAAAGTAACACTTATTTGAGAACAAAAAATGTTGGTTAAAACGACACTTATTAGATAATAGAGAGAGTATATCAGACAAGGATGTTAAGAACAACGAATTAAGATCATAGTTTCATTAATTGTATAAAGATGTTTAAATCAGGGAAACCTGAATCCATGAGATAAAAAAGTTGGAATTGGAAAAACTTCTTTTGCTCAAGGCAAGGTACAAGGTATGGTACTTCCATGATCAATATCTAAGCTACACAGTTCTTGTGTAAAGTGATGAATAACTTAGCAATATGTATGGAGACGTAGTCATCACAGACTATATAAGGTATATTTCATACCCGAGTAAGACCATACTAGAACAAATAAACAAGCAAACTTTCTGAATTGTGGGAATATTCACTAATCCGTTGAATAGCACAATATATTACGTTCTCCCAAAAAGTGGTGCAATAATAATTAATAAAATGCTCAAGTACTTGAACGATTGACGGATGTCTTTGGCATGTTAGTTTAAGGCCTCTTCAATATGGAAAAGAATACAATATTTTGCTCATATTAATAGAATATGAGAAGATGGTAAGTTGGATTGGTTTAGTTATCCCAAAAACTACAAGATGACAAACTTCTTTGAAATTTTTAGCAAGTTGTCTCTTTTATCGTGGTGGTTTATCATATTTTGATAAGTCAAAATTAAATTATTTTTCAACAAATTGATAGTGTGAATTTTGATGAATTGCTTAATGCTATTATACATGAAATGAGGACTGCTGTAGCTTCATGGAGAGGAGTTCTATCAAAAGGGAATTGAAAATTTGCTTTAATTAAAATGGAATTTGAGTTTTCAAAATTCAATCAATTTTATTTTGTAGTAGACGTATTCATATAGACATTGTTTCTATCTAAAACTTGTGCAAAGTCATGATTTTCAATATCAATATAATATTTTCTGTCTCTTTTTACGTAAAAAAAGGGCTCTTCTCAATTGGTTCTGTATCCAATCAAAATTATTGATGTAATTTTTAAAAATTGGAAGAGCTAAAAAATTTGAGAAGAAAGAGCGAGTATTTGGTCATCAATGGAGAAATTATTATGAAAATACGTTCTACTTTATACTAGTTATGAATTTGGCATATGTTATTTTATCTATAGAAGGAAAACTGTCAAAATAGTCATTGATATTATAAAAAAAAATTATTTTGTTACTTACATTAAAAATAATGCATTTTAATTATTGACATTTAAAAAATGTACCAAATTAGTCACTAATCAAACTCTGTTAGATTTTTTAATAAAGAAAAAAATACGTTCACATCATCTACTACTTAATAAATGAGTAAAAGAAAAAATCGATTTATTTTTCAAACAAAATTCTTCATGATTGATTCATACTTCGTCCCTAATGGAAAAACAGTCCACCGATAAACAAATCATTGTATTGAAGGATTTTGTATGAAAAATAAATTGATTTTCTAGTTTTCTTTTTTCATTAAGTCGCCCATGATATGAATTTATGTTTTATATGTTAAAAAAAATTAACAGAATTTTGTTGAAAGACTAATTTGATGCATTTTTCAAATATCAGTGATTAAAATGTATTATTTTTAATGTGGATGACAAAGTAATATTTTTGTGTAATATTAGTGTCTATTTTGACAATTTTTCCCTTAATACTAACTTATATATTTATTATTGAAGTGGCTAGATCAATAAGAGGTTATGATTAAATAATTTCAACTGCAAGTATCCATTTGAATTTCTATTTAGAAGATTACATATGATTACTTTTCTTTCCATGTGCATGTCAGTAATGAAACTTGTGCAGATATGCATATCTTGAAAAAGTTATAAAAATTGTAGGATCACATGAGAGATGGATCATGATAAATTGGTCGAAGGAATTAAGCAGCTAAAATATTAAGTAATTACTAGATTTGATTACACTAAACCTATAATAGTTAAGAATGAGTTACACTAAACTCTCATGTAAAGATTTTAAAAAAAATCAAATGATAATTTAAAAAAAAATCAATTTTTTTTTTCAGTTTTCCACCTTATTTTTGTGATAGCTGGAAGTAATAAAATATTTTACTTGGGGAATTAAAACTAGTTTTGGATTAATTTCTTCAACTTTGTTTTTTTGCTAACTCCGCCACCTCCAATTTTATTAAAAAACAAGGAACCTTCTTGAAATATACACACAGACAATCAATGGAAATAAAATAAATTCCCTTTACAATTTTTTAATGCGCAAAGTTGGCCTTGACATCTTATTCAGGTTTAATCCCTCCAAACTCTAAAAGGTAAATCCTGAAAACAGAAACAAACTTGGCATTATCGACTATCACATCCCACATTCACTAACATGTATGCAGGTACATTACCCTCACGGTAAATATGTTGAAAATAAGAAGAGCATGTGGAATAAAAAACTAAGTAATGATAGCGGGAGTGAAAAATTAGAGTGAAAACTTAAATTGACTCACTTGCCAGTTATAAAAAGACAAACTAATACCCTAACCAAATGATAAGTGAACTCTAGTGGATAATGGATAATTTTGTCTTTTTATAACTGCCAAGTCCATCACTTTACATTTTCACTTTAATTTTTCATTCCGTATATCATTATCGTAAAAAAATTATTTGAACTACATTTTTAAGCGCCCATGGCGGTTTCCATTTTCCTTGTAACATTCTAACCACAAACAGTGAATCAAATTCCACAATGACTCTGAAACCATGCTGATGGCACAACTTCAAACCTTCCAAAACAGCCCAAACCTCAGCCTTTACTGAATTAGCCACATGAAATCCAAACGATGCCGCCGTCACCAATTTCCCTTGACAATCTCGAATGATAATTCCCCCTCTAGAAAGCCCAGGATTTCCTCTAGCACATCCATCAATATTCATTTTAAAACTCAAAGCTGCAGGGCTCTCCAAATATACCACACATGCTCTTGAAGGTCTTTGTCAATTACAAGCCAAAGAAATCAACCGAACGTATAATAGAAATAGAAAATTTCTAACCCGCAAAAATAAGAATGTCATTAAGAATGCGATCTGAACAATCTCAACTCACAGAAATCTATCCTCGGAAAAGGCTAAATTTCTCCTCTTCCAAATATGCCAACAAATAACCAAATGTACCAACCTGCAAATATATCGATAAAAACAGGATCCCTTTCTTTCCCAATTCCCACCAACCAAGCCACCACCAACGTCAACCAACTTCAATACACCTAATACCAAAATCCATCGCAAAATGAGACTACACATAGCGACCAAATGGCCCATCCCTAAAAAGGTCATCCACTGATTCCATGGCCGAATAATCACAACATCGACAAGGAAATGGGCATGCAATCCTAATCTTTTGAAGCCATTCGCCCATTAGTAAGTCCAAAAATTAGCCAAATTAAGGATAAATTGCTTACATTATTCCTTAATTTGTGGGTTCATTTCACTTTGTCCCTAATTTTAAAAAGTTCTATTTTAATTCCTCATGTTGTACCTTTAGTTTTTAATGGATTTTTGTTCATCTTTCATGCAAAAAAAATCAATTCCCATAACCATTTGGGGCATATGTTCCATTGTATCAATTTTTTATAATTTTTTATTTGTCAAATGTGTTTTAAATTGCCGTTTAAACTGAATTTTAGGTGAAAAAAATGAGCGATAATTTGAAACTCAATCATAACATGAAGGTCAAAAATAAAACTTTTAAAAAATGGATACAAAAGTTAAATGAACTTTTAAATTAAAATTGAAATAGTTTATCCAAAAATTGAAAACCACACTGTATAAGATTCATTACTACTAATCCTAGTGAATTCTTTAGTTCTCTGCATGTATCACTACATGTTATATGTTTTATAAATAAAAGAAAACCACTAGTGAAATTAGTTTTACTTTTTAATAAAAAGACAAGTAGTGCGTTAATAAAGCATGTAACATGTAATGATACAACTACTACTGAAACAGAAGATCCGCTGAGACTACTGATTTTTCAATTTTGTAAAGAGAACAATCATATATATATCTATATCTACATATATGGCTTCGGGCCAAAGAAATTATTCTCACTTTTCTCGAATATATATATATATATATATATATATATATATGTCTTCGGGCCAAAGAAATTATTCTCACTTTTCTCGAATTTCCATGTCCCAAGCAACTGTTCTTTTTCTTCATTTATAACTTTCAAAAAAAGCCGACCGTTTGGTTTCTGCTCAAGTTCTATCCAAATTCTCCCTGATTATATATTTACGTCAAGCGGTGTGCTCGTTTTGGGTTCAAAATGGATAGACATTCTTGCCTATTTAATTGTTCATCTAATCAAAGAAAAATCAATTTCAATTTTAATACATCAACCCTATCATTTTAAAAAATTTCAAATTGCATAAAGAACAGGAATTAAAAGTTAGAGTGTTAGATAGTCAGATCTAATCAGAATAGAATATGAAATGAAAACATATTATAAAATATGATAGTACCATATTATAAGTTCATAAATTAAGAGTCTTACACATATGACTATTAATCGTTATTTCCTGCCAAGGTTTCTAAACAAAGGTTCCTTGCTAAGGTTTCCTAGCTCTGGTGAGAAAGAAACGACAGAAAAGAATAAGAGAGAAGGAGAAAACTCAACAGAGATTTTCCAAGAGAGAGAGAGAGAGAGTCTAAAAAACTAGGTACTTTCCTTCTATCGGAAGGGGATATTTATAATCATTTGGGTTTTTTTTAAGTATTTGCTTACACTATTTCCTAATACTATTGCATCCACAAGTCTTCATCCAGTACGGTATTAGAGTGAATATCCCATAACAGTAGTCTTTATTTTGGTCAAAGTTAGTGATTTGATTATCTTCATCCAGAGTAGTGGATGGTCCTGCTTGTTTTGAGCTAGTACATGGTGTATTAGGTTCTCCTTGTGTGCTGGTTTGAGTTTGTTTAAACTGTTTTAATAAGTTTTTGAGATGCTTGACGTAATCATCTTTGTTTGAAATTGCCGCTAGTTGCGAAGCTGTAAGGGCCTTCTGCTGGAGAGATAGGCACACTCTGTCGGGGCAAGTATTGTGAGTTCTTTTGGAACTATGTTTGGATAAGTTGTGGTTGGACACAATCGGTCTTGAAGGTCTTCCACCATTTGGTGTATTCTTGTCTGATTAGCTGGGGAGGAAGCCATTGGGGCTAGCCCAGTGGTTAGGGAGTTAGCTTCCCGACTTACAGGTCTAGAGTTCGATTCTTGTAAGATGCATGTGAGTGTGTGTGTGTTTAAAAAAAAAAATAGCTGGGGAGGAAACTTGTCTTCCTGTTTGTATAATTCAAATTTTCAGGCATAAATCCATGCTAAGAAAAATATGGAGTAAAATTGTAACAGTTTAGGGATATGTTCGTCTGGGATGTAATTTTTTTAGAAAAAATTTGCAATCCTACTTGTACTTCAGTTGGTAAGATTTGTGGATTTGGTCCCAAAAATTTCCACCATTGAACGAACCAAATTGGGAAGATGTATTTAGTTCCTCTTTTAAAGTAGAAAAACCAGATTGTTTGTTGATTTGGTTCTGTGTAGAGAATATATTGAACCAAGCCTGTTTATAATCCCAGTAAGTAAATCCTGGGGGAGAAAATGGTTGAGAAACGTTTTGAGGTGTGTTTAAGTTTTTTCCCCAGTTATGAGGTCTGAGGATTTGGGCCGTTGAATGGATTACCAAATCTTTATCTGTATAGTTTTTGAGGGAAATAGAGCCAGTATATACAAGTATGAACTCATAGAATTTTTGAGTTTTGTTTAAGGCATGTTGAATAAAATTTGATGTAGTAGGTAGTATTATTTTAGCTACCTAGATTGGGTTGTTGATGAAAAAACCTGGCTCTGCTTGACATACCAATACAAAAGATTGGTTTTTGAAATATTCCTGGTTTGAAGATGCTTTTTGAAAAATATTTGTTTGAGCTGTAATTTATTTTGAAATTGTGGGGTTAGAAACCGCCACTTTTGTTTGGATAGTAGGTTTTGGAACCATCACGTTTGAATAATTAATAGGGCTTGCAGCCGGTACTGGTGTTTGTGGGGATTTCAGCTTGATGAAGCCCATTGTTGAATAGATTCAAAATGGAATTTTTGTATCAAGTCCTTTTTATCTTCTTCAATGATGTCGACCTAAAATTTTGGACTTATGATTGAAATGAGTTGGTTTGAGGCATCAGCCTTTAAAACTTCAAATTGGTAAGGACTCAAAGCATAGTCCTTAGGTTGTTTTTCAGCAGACTGTTTGCTTGAAGATGATGCTTCAATTAATTGGCTTTCCACTTGTACGATGCGTTTTTGGCATCGGAGGTAGTTTTTCTTTTTTTTCCTGGGCATCATCTACCCTGCAAAAATTCATTTAGAAGCAAGGTTTTCCACATCTTTTTGCAAAACATCTTTTGCAGACTTGCAATCTACTCTAACAAGAAATTTCTAGTTAAGTAAGTCAGATTGAAATTTTGAAATATACAAAACAATTGCCAAAATTCCTTTTTCAATTGTGGAATAGTTTGTTAAGTACTATTCCAGTGTCTAGAAGTGAAGGCAACAATTCTTTCTTTGTTTTCTTGCACTTGCTTAAGTATTCCACCATAACCCAAGTCAGACATGTCTTTTTCCACAATTTTTGGGAGACTTAGATTTGGCAGAATTAGACAAGGCAGAGCCTTGACTTGGGCTTTAATTTGCTTTATTGCCTCGGTATGGACATCTATCCATAGTGGAGGAGATTTCTTCAACTTGTCATTCAAAGATTTGATAACATGAGCTAATTCAGGGATAAAATCAGCTATGTAATTTAAACATCATAGAAACCTCTGCAATTGTTGATTTTCTAAGATTTGATCAGGGGAATCTATCAGTAAACTGGATAGATCATTCTATCGGGACTATTGTACCTTAATGAACGTAATGACCAAGGAACCTAATTTTAGTTTGGAATATACTGACATTCTTCCTAGACACAACTAGACAATTAGTCTTAGCCACATACAAGAAGATGTTTAGATGTTTGAAGTGTTGATCAATGTTATTAGAAAAAATTAAAGCATCATCAATGTAAACTATTGCAAAGTTTAAGTATGGATTGAAGATGTCGTTCATAATTTTTTGGAACTCTGATAGAGCGTTCTTGAGCCCAAAAGGCATTACGTTCCATTCATAATACGTTCCATTCATAATGTCCAAATGAAACTGTAAATGCTGTATATATATATTTCAGATGGATGAACCTGAATCTGCCAGAATCCAAATTTCATGTCACATTTAGAGAAAACCTTTGCTGCATGAAGCCTTCGCAAAAGATCTCTTTTGTTTGGAATTGGGTATCAGATCTATTGAAGCACCTTGTTCAGTGCCTTGTAGTTTATTAGTAGCCTGGGCACTCCTTTTTCTTTAAAATTTTTGTTGACATAGAATGCCGGGCAACTCCAAGGAAACTGGCTTGGTCTAATAATCTGTTTTTCCAGAAGATCGCTGATCTCCTTCTTGCAGTGTTCCAAAAGTTCTTGATTTATCTAGATTAGTCTGGCCTTAGTAGGAATATCTTTTTCCTCAAAGTCTTTTTCATAAGGAAGATAGATAGTATGTTGCTTCCTTCCAGAAACCCGTTGAAATTTCAGTACAAACTTGCTGCCCGATTTTTTGTTGTAGTTGTTTGATTCTATTCTGAACTACCGGCTATTTTAGTTGTGCCTCAATTCTTTTGTATTCAACTTCTTCCTTCAAGAAATTGATTTGCTTAATTTTGTTGGACAATAGATTAAACTCCTTGTATACTGGAGGTCTGGTAAAAGGAAGAAGGATATCCTTCCCAAATTTTTTGTGGCAATATTCCCTCGAATGTTGTCATATAAGGCACCATCTGTATAATAAAATCTGTACCCAAAATAACTAGATGAGTAAGATTTTTAGCTAACAGAAAGGACACCTTTACCGTGGCAGAAGAGAATTTGACGTCAACATCGGTGAGCTTGTATGAAATAATGAGCTTGGAACCATTTGTGAACGAAGTCCTTCTTTGATTTTCTCAAAGAATTTTGATGGGATAATTCCTTCATCAATACAACTGAGGTCAGCACCTGTGTCCCATAATGTAGTAGTTTCAAGTAAAAAATTGTTTTGTACAACTAGTTTGATCCGAACATCATGTCTCCGGAATGTAATAGCTGACAGGATTTTTGGAATTTCATCATTTGAAAAGTTTAAGGGCTCTAAGAACTGTTCAACTTCTTCTTCATTAAGTATGCCCTTATCCTTCGTTTACACCAGTTGATCAGTCAGATTTTGCAGAACTAAGTGGTCAAGCTCTTGCTTAGCTTTGATTTCTCTAACTTCCATTTTGAGTTTTGCAATCTCAGCTACTAGATCTTATATGGTTATTTATTTGGGAGATTTTTGGGAAAATCTGTTTAGGATGTTTGTGAGGTTATAAGTGTTTAGAACTTTTGGATAATTTGTAGGATGGTCACTTCTATATATAGAAGTAGATGGTTGGTTACTGGTTGTTTTTTTAATTGACTGAGATAATGTCTTTTTTGGTATGGATCTTCCAGATTATCTATCATTTCAAGAAGTAAATCTTGTTTTTTAGTTTAGACATTGATACCTGGTTCCTGCAAGTGCAAGTCATGACTAGATGTAGAACTGACAATATCATCATCTTCCATTTGATTGATATGATTGTCCTTATCCAAATTCATCTTCTTCTATTTCAGCAAGGAGGTTTGATAGCTGATTTATAATGTTACTATCTATTTCTAAAGCCTGGATTTTTCGTTTGATCCTACAATATTTTGCTATATGCCCAGGTTTATGATATTTATAGCAAATGATATTTGGTAGGGCTGGTTTTCAAGTTTGGTAAGTTTTGGATTGTGAATTGGATGGTGGCGGCAATGGTTTTGGCGGTCTGTATGTGATCTTTCGGTTAGAGGAATATTTCGTATATTTATGTTTGCATTTCTATTTGTGTTATTCCCTTCTGTGGGTTTGGCTGTAACTTGGGAGTTCGAACTGTTCACAGAATGAACCAATGTCTTTTCTCCTTTAAGATCGGTCTTTTGCTAATTGTCTGAGCATTTTGTATTTTCTGCCAATCTTCAGAGCAACCTATTGGATTTGCGTTGTCAATTGGCTATATGTAATTTGCTCATATGGTACTACTCTATTGTACTTGTGTCAAAGTTCTTCTTGAACCATGTCTCTTAGTGATTTTGGAAGTCCATCAAGAAACGTTTCCTTCCAATACGCTTGATTACCATCAAGTCTTGCATATATTCTGGTAAAAAATGTATCTTTGTACCATCGGAAGTTTGATAAGTTTTTACATTTCAGGTTGTTGAGCAGTTCTGACGACCGATCTCCGAAAATACCTGGATCGCCAATGAAAGTTTTAGCAATAGTGAAGATGAAGGTTGATTCCGCGTCAGGAATAGTACCACCATCTTGAAGAATTGGTTCTCCTTGGTCGTCTATTTTGACCGAGTGCATAATACTCTGGCTTTCTCCCTCAGTGAACAAGCTTATACGTGCAAGTAATATACTCTCTCAATTCTTTCCACAAGTTTTTCATTCCTGTACTAAGACTAGCCATACTTGCTTGGCATACTTTAACTACATTAATAAAAATTTCTCAAATAATGAAAGAGATTAAAGGGGTTTTTGTTGTTTTTATTAGGGAGAGTGAAAAGATTTTAATTGTTTATTAGAGAAGAAAAAGAATTTTTTTTTTCTTTTTATAAAAACTCATAAAAATCTGGCTTTTAATAGACACGTAAAATACACATGACAATTTTTGTTAGGTACACAACAAAATCTGTCAATTGTCCTAAATTAATCAAAATTAGAATATTGGGGTACTTACGAAACATTGGGAATAAAAAGTGTCACATGTCTAAACATTTTCTCTAAAATTAATAAATTCATCCAGCCATATTTCAATGATATCAACTCCTTGCAAATGCACAAATTAGACAAGCAACTTCGTTTGTTTATGCAAGCATAAAAAATGCAATCTCAAACAACAACACACATATGATGCCATTAAGCATGGACACATAACACAAATAATGAGTATGCGGATACGGCGGGCACCGCATTCGCAGCTATCAAATCTGTTATCTAGCTACCTGTCAAATCTTTTAATCACAACACACTTTGAAGCATTTTATAAGGCAATGGATTTCCTGTTCTAATTTTGTATGTCAAATCTATGTGGCACTTTATAAAAAGATGACACATCTACAATAACTTATCACTTGATTAAGAATTTAGTTTAATTTTTAAAATTAGATAACTAAATAAAAAGGACACGTGTCATCTTTTTATAGAGTGTCACACACAACGACACACCAAAGTGAGATGGTGTCTTATCATATCAAACATTAAAACTAGGTCGTAAAGTTCACTTATATTTTGATTAGGGTCTAATAATTGTAAAGTGATTTCAATTCTTACTCCTTATTTTTAGTGAAACTATGTCATTTTGAACACTTGACAGAATAAGACAAGGTTAAGTTGTACAGAAAATTCGGTCTCCACAAAAGTGGCACACCAAACCCAAAGTCATTTTATACTCACAAAACTTTCACTAGTTAAGTTTGTTCCTTCGTTCTTTCTTCGCAATATCGATATCATATCCTCTAATCAATATTTATCTATTCTATTCTATCAAACGCATCCTGTTTCACTAAAATCATAACTGAAATAACGTCGTAGAGAATTGACTCTCGTCTGAGTTTAAATCTTAATAAATGTAAATTTGATTTTGATGATATTTATCTTTTTAATCATGATTTTACTAAAATGATGTCATTTTAAATATTAGATAAATTAGAATAGAATAATTTTAGACAGAAAATCTATTTGTCCCAAGATCAATTTCAATGAGATCAATTATGAGTATTCATTTGGATAATACAACTAAAATCACTTACTTAAATCTTTTGTTATATATGCTAACTACATCATTAAAGTAGTGTATGAGTAAGTTAATAATCATTTATTTTATATAGAGTGATGATAGATACAGAAAAATCCCATAGTGACTCATGTGTCATGTATAAAAATATAAAATTGGGTATTGTGTATCACTTTCATATAGCACTTTATAAAACATTGACATGTGTTATTTTAGTTAGTTATCTCATTTTTAAAAATTAAACTAATACCCTAACCAAATGCTAAATAAACCCTAAGGGATAAGTGATTGTACACATATTAGTTTTTTTTAAGGTGGTACATGATTTTGTCTTTTTATACATAATGGATGATTTTGTCTTTTTATACATGCAACGTCAGTGAAAGGCGTGTCGCGTACTTTTCAATTTAACCCTAGAAACTACTGTAGTAGTGGCGGTAGGGATCGTATCCACAGGGAAGGAATTGGTTACTAAAAATGTTAAGGTTTTGTTCCAAGTATGTCACAAAGTTTAGTTTTCAAGAATTAATGGATAATAGTAACACACAACAGAAGACTAAAAAATGATCTAAAAGATAGAACAGAGAGACAGAACAAGACTTAATCTCACAAAAGTAACAACAAGGAACACTACAATTCCAAACTAAAAGAAAATACAGAAATGAGATATCAAACGTTTAGTAAACTGTTCTAGGATTTCTTCTCCGGATGATCATGTAAATCGACTACTCTAATGCAATGCAATTGACACTCTTTGGAAACTAAGAGGAGCACAAATGGCCTAAGAACCTAGACTATGATAAGCATGGCGACCACATCATATTCTACGCTCTCTGACTTCACTCTTTCCCATGGCGAGGCCTAGAATGAAGATTGTAACCCGCAGAGTCTCAACTTCTCAGAATTTACTACTATAACATGTAAAATCTAAGGTTTTCCCTTGGCGAGGCCTAACCTAGGTTCCACGACATGTCATGGAGTATTTCTCCTCATCCTCCTTTCAACCACGATGTGTCGTCGGCCAATTCTTCCCTTCACCACGACACGTCGTCGGCTCTTTCTTTGTGTTTAGTGTGCAAATAGAGAATCTTGCATGTAATCAAGATGAGTGTTTGAGAACAAGGGCGAATGTGTGAGCATTGTAGTGTGGTGAGGTGAATGTGCACAAAGTGTGCATGAGTGTGGCCCGAAATTGTGCACATGTGGTGCAAGAGCCATGCATGAATTGTGCTAGAGTGTGCATGTAGTGTGCGTGCCTTTGTGCAAATGTGTGCACGGTGACATGCATATATTGTGCAACATGTGGGCGTGCATTTAGAATCAACTTGTGTATTGTTAGCACAGAATGAGTACAACAAATTCAGCTCAAAGGAAAAGCATAAACCAAGATTGGATTTCTTAACTCTGTTCTGAAAACTTACAAACCATCACCTTGCAACCGAATTTTGGCCCTGATGCGCTGTGAATTTGGAAATCCTTAAAACATCAAAGTTGTGAAGCCAAGTCTTAGCGTTCCATAGCCTTTTGAATCACCCAATTCGGAGTTTGGACGAGAAAGTTACGACCAAAACACGAAGCTGAGGCAAGAAGGAATTAAGCCTGCGACAACCCTAATTGGGTTGTTTCACCATTCCACCATGATTCCCCAGTTTTCCTTTCTGAATTGGATTTTGCTTTGAACAGTAAAGATATAGCTTCCTCTCTTGGCTTTCCATAGGATCAAGAATCATCAAAATTTGATATCTGTAGCTCAAGATATTTTTAATCTACCAAACTGTGGCAAGAAGATCAAACCCTAAAAAACCCTAATCCAAGCACAACAAAGAAGCCTCCGTTTCTCATGATTACGCACAGAATTTGGAGAAAGTTAAAACATCACAATTGACGTACACACAAAGAGCTTTCCATAGCCTCCAAGATCTCCTCATTTGGATCAACATTGAGAAAGATACACTCAAATGAAGTCCAACACTCAAGCTGCCAAACCTAAGGCACACTAAAGCATTTTTCAAACCTTTTTCATTTCTTCCACACTTATTCACCCGAATTCAAAATTGATTCTTTTAACCTCATTTTTGATCTTTTCCATTCATTTTAGCACACCTTATTACCAATCACATAAAACACCAAATATCACATAACACATCACAATTTCATGGAAAACAAGCCAAAAGTTAAGTGAATTAAGCTATTTAAGTTGGTATAAAACCAACTTATCAAATTCCCCCACGCTTGAACCTTTGCCTGCCCTCAAGCAAAAATCGCACTCTAGACTTTCACCATAATGCAATGATCACCTCACCCCCCATCCACTATGATCTTTTCTAAGTTCATCAAAGTATTTTCCACACAAAAACTTATGCATCGTTTCCTGACACCTAGTTCTCAGATTTCAGTACACATTACTAACTAAGGCACAATGAATAAAGACCAAAATGTCATGCGTGCTAGTGTGTGCTGAGGAACATGCACTTCATCTATTCCCTTTTCTATACACCATCTAGTTGTCTCACTTGCCATCCAGTACATATCAATCTCATTGACTACTCCTATGAACATGTAACTGCACAAGATCAATGGTAACCTATGCGTACATTGGTGCTCTATGGGACATTGCCCTTATTTGCATATTGGTGCTTATTTGTTGCACCCATTGGTGCCTTTGCCTGGGTTTTGTGGCTGTTTTTTCCCTTTTACTGCTTGCCGGGTTCTTATGGCTTTTTCCTTCCCAGTTGCCAAAGGCTTTTTCTCCATATCCCTTCTTATGCATACACATGTTCATAAGAGTCTCAAAATGACTAAACATGTACAAACGCTGGAAACACCAGACAAATGCATAGCAAAAAGAACAAATTCCATACACATTACCTCCTATATCATTTGAATTTTTGGCATGGCATATCTATGTTACCTTAACATCGTGCCTTAACCAGCAAAATGTACAAATTTCTTCAAACTCAGTGTCAGAAAACAAAAAATTTTCACATACAACATCAAAAAGAGTAAAGTGATGAACTTGAAATATGCCATAGTGAACTAGGAACAAAGCTTCAAATACATGATGATATTAGCTTTCTAGTCCACTCACTCAAACATTTGACACCTTTTACACAACAACACAAACCAACACAAAATCTCATTGAAACACATCACACCCAAACCATTCATGACAGACAACAATTATTCCCAAAACTTTGCCAGATTTTTCAAAAAAGTTAAAAATTTGTCCAAAAACTGAAAACTCAATATAAGCAGGGTATAACATTAAAAAACTCAAAATAACACAACAAAAATAAAAAGTAGCATGCCCTACATCACATAGCACAGAAAAAGTTTCATTCACGAAAGAAAGTAAGCAAAAAAAACTCAAAATAACACAACAAAAATGAAAAGTAGCATGCCCTGCATCACATAGCACATAAAAAGCTTCATTCAAGAAAGAAAGTAAGCATATAAAGTCCAAGAGACACAAACCATAGCAAATATTCACTCCCCCACACTTAAAACTTACATTATCCTCAATGTAAAGTGAAGATAGGTTTAAGAGTTCCCTGTTATTGATATATCATGAATTCCAATGTTTGCTTGGTAGAGTGTCCTTGCGCTTAGTTCCATCTTCTATGAAAAATTTGCTGCACATGGTGAAACAGGGCTTAATAGAAACCACTTACTCAAGCACACCACATGTTGGTGCAATGTAAACAAGACATGGAAGTAGCATGCAAGCAAAGTGTCGTACCATGACTAGGGGTCATGGTGGTGTAAAAATATGCAACTAACAACACTAAGTGGCACATGCACTATTTATGCTTGAAATGTAAAACACAGTGATTGTGTGCATTGTGGGAGTGGTCCATGGCACCACTCCCCCACACTTAGCCTCATGTGTGCATGTCTTATTTCCCTTGCAACTTCATTCATGTGCAAGTCCCTACAACATGAGTGCTCTTAGTGAGCATAAGGAAAATGCAAAACAACATAACGAACTAGTTTAATCAAAATGATGTATCAAAGGTAATATGAAAAAGAAGTAGTTCTGTGTTTCATTAGTCTCCAGCTAGACTTTATTGTGTAAGATTTCTTTTTCAAGATTCGGAATATCCATCTCTATACCAGAGAAATGCTCTTTCATAAGCACTTTCTTTCCTCCCATAAGGCTCTTGAGGAATATTTTCAATGAGGTGTTTAAGCTCTTGTACATGGGGAGCCACCTTTACAAATTCCACTTTATACCACAGAGGCTCCCCCATCGTAGGCACCCATTTGCTTCATCCACCACATTAGGCTCCCCTATAGGAGGTAATTCATTTACTCCTTCGATCATAAGAGGCTCTTCAGCCCTGCAAGGCTCAACCAAGGGTTTAGGCTCCCCCATATGAGGCACCTCGTTTACTTCCTCCACCAGAATAGACTCTTTTACTTCTGCCACCATACTAGGCTCTGTAACCCTGCAAGGCTCAACCAAGGCTTGTACATCCATGGTCTCAACTAATTCATCAGTAAGTTCAAGACCACCAGTAAGTTCAAAAATTGATTCATCTACAAAGCAATTTTCTACCATGTTAGCAATCTCATTAGAAATTTTCACATTTTCTCATCTAGACTAACATCAGTAAGCTCAAAAATAGATGTATCAATGAAGCAATTTTTCACTATGTTAGCAATGCCATTCAAAATTGGCATATCTTCATCATCTAAACTAACATAGGGAAATTCTTGAGTCTTTTCTTTGTCAACAACAAAAAAAGCATTATCATCAATTAACAAGAGGATCTTATTTTGCACTTCTTACGAGTCACCATATAGACATTTAGATTCAATCACCATTTCAAGAGTTGGTGCCTCAACAAGAGTTTCATACAATGTGTTGACATTCTTATTAGCCATTACAATATTATCTTCATTCAAGATATCATAATGATCATCAAGAAGTGTCTCTGTATAATTCACAAAGCTATCAAAAGGAGAAGACTCTAATGACTAGCTGTCAACATCATCTGACTCATGGAATTCCATAAAATTAATGCAAGACTCAGAATTTGACACATTTCCCATCTTTTCACTAAGAAAGCATATGGCCCTAAATGCATCAATATCAAACTCATCATCAGAGACCTCATTCTCACTAGAAAAACTAAAATTTGACTCATGCCAGAAAGGTTTTTCAACAATGCATTTTTGTGAGACAACCTCAACATTTGTAGATTCCACCTCCCAAGGATAATTTTCGCCACGTTCCACATTAGCTTGCATTTCAAAATGATATTCCTCAGGAGTTGGTATTCTAGAAATTAGAGGTGTACCTTGTGGATAACATGGTTCATATTGACTTGGTAGCTCACTTTGTTCTCCCACATTGCTCCATAATGCATCTAGTTGAGTACTCCTCTGTTGTCCTCTTGAAAACTCTTCTTGAGAAAATCTCAATTCTTCCTTTTGTGAGTTTCTATCAAGTCTTTCCAAAAATTGAGAAAGCATGTCATACAACTTATTGCTTTGTGCTTGATTATGCCATTGCTCCTCATATGGTGGTGGAGATAAGTTCCCAAATGTTCAGGTGTTAGTATTGTGTCATCCATCCAATCTGGTGGGTAATCATAACGAGGCTCTACAAAGTCCCCATACCAACTAGACATCTTGGGTACTTATGGTGTGCAATATTCTTTTTCAATTGAGTTCAAGTATCCTGCACTGGCCATAAATACACCACAGTAGACAGAACAAAACAAAAAAACAAAAACAACAATGAAACATAACAAAACTACTAAGCTACACAAAGGAAAAGAAAACAAAACAGAGTAAGTCCAAATTCAAGAAACTGTGCCTTCCCCGGCAATTTTGAAAGACGTATCGCGTACTTTTCAATTTAACCCTAGAAACTACTGTAGTAGTAGCAGTAGAGATCGTATCCATAGGGAAGGAATTGGTTACTAAAAATGTTAAGGTTTTGTTCCAAGTATGTCACAAAGTTTAGTTTTCAAGAATTAATGGACAATAGTAACACACAAGAGAAGACTAAAAAATGATCTAAAAGATAAAACAGAGAGACAGAACAAGACTTAATCTCACAAAAGTAACAATAAGGAACACTACAATTCCAAACTAAAAGAAAATACAGAAATGAGATATCAAACTTTTAGTAAACTGTCCTAGGATTTCTTCTCCGGATGATCATGTAAATCGACTAGTCTAATGCAATGCAATTGACACCCTTTGAAAACAAAAAGGAGCACAAATTGCCTAAGAACCTAGACTATGCTCAGCATGGCGACCACATCATATTCTACGCTCTCTGACTTCACTCTTTCCCATGGCGAGGCCTAGAATGAAGATTGTAACCCGCAGTCTCAACTTCTCAGAATTCACTACTATAGCATGTAAAATCTAAGGTTTTCCCTTGGCGAGGCCTAACCTAGGTTCGTCTGTCTTCGAAAAGCTCGAGAAATCTCTTCTCACTCAATTCTTAGGTTTCAATGAACTTCCATCGGCATGACGACCGCATCTCGGTTCATGATCAAACAATACGAGTGAAAAGACTCATTTACCATACTGTGTGTTCTCATTTCAAGCATTATTACTCCTATTGATGAATTAAACCCCAACCTAGCATGGAGACCACAATCGAAGCATGATTCAATCAACAAAAGCTCAAATGAGTTAGACTTAACAAGTTTTAAGCAATATTTCCCAGTATGAGTTCATTCTTAATGATTTATGTCATTTGCAAGGCATTACATAGTCTAATTATACTTCATCCGAATCAAACCCTAGAACATAGTAAATCTAGCCACAAAGTTCCATTTCCAGTTCACGATCGTCAATAAGCAACACTGAGCAAATCATATTCATTATTTGGGAAGAATTTACCAAATGTTATGCTTCAATTGCTTCCAATTCACGACAAAATCATGAATTCCTCCTTAATTGAGTAGAAAATTACAATGTTTGGAACAAATTCTCGATCGGAATTGAGAGCGGAGCTTAAATGCTAGAGAGAGGAAGTAGAGAGAGAAAGTAAATCTAGAGAGAAAATTGAGAGAGAAATTTCCCGCTTACAGAATCAAAAGTCTGGTAGAACTCCCAAACTCGAATCCCCCCAAATCCTCTATGTATTTATAGAGGAATACAAAATGTAATTAATACGCAAAAACGTACAATAGCTAAAATATTACAAGAATGCCCTCAAACGGAATGTCTAACATCAGCAATAGTTTAGAAACCAAAGTAGCAAACTTCCAACCAGCTCCAGAGCCTTCGAGACAGCAGGATTGCACCTTCAGTTAAACTCCAGCGCCTTTGTGCCTCACCCGATCACGCAACCAATTCTCCTGCACGCCTCCAAGCCAACTCCAACCACGCCTTCGTGCACCTGTGCATCACAAGATCAACGCATAGAAATATTTTTTACAAAAAACTCAGCTTTACCTCACGACATGTCGCCGGCCTTCTTGCTTCT
Source organism: Ophiorrhiza pumila (assembly GCA_016586305.1). Taxonomy (NCBI): domain Eukaryota; kingdom Viridiplantae; phylum Streptophyta; class Magnoliopsida; order Gentianales; family Rubiaceae; genus Ophiorrhiza; species Ophiorrhiza pumila. The sequence goes on along the minus strand of BLIW01000003.1, from coordinate 24,836,362 downwards.
CTTCCACGACATGTTGCCGAGTGCCTTTTGCCTCTTTTCAACGACATGTCGTGGAGTATTTCTCCTCATCCTCCTTTCGACAACGATGTGTCGTTGGCCAATTCTTCCCTTCACCACGACACATCGTCGGCTCTTTCTTTGTGTTTAGTGTGCAAATGGAGAATCTTGCATGTGATCAAGATGAGTGTTTGAGAACAAGGGTGAATGTGTGAGCATTGTAGTGTGGTGAGGTGAATGTGCACAAAGTGTGCGTGAGTGTGGCCCGAAATTGTGCACATGTGGTGCAGGAGCCATGCATGAATTGTGCTAGAGTGTGCATGTGGTGTGCGTGCCTTTGTGCAAATATGTGCACGGTGACATGCATATATTGTGCAACATGTGGGCGTGCATTTATCATCAACTTGTGTATTGTTAGCACAGAATGAGTACAACAAATTCAGCTCAAAGGAAAAGCATAAACCAAGATTGGATTTCTTAGCTCTTAAGTTCTGAAAACTTACAAACTGTCACCTTTCAACCAAATTCTGGCACCAATGTGTTGTGAATTTGGAAATCCTTAAAACATTAAAGTTGTAACTCCGAGTCTTAGCTTTCCATAGCCTTTTTAATCACCCAATTCGAAGCTCAGACGAGAAAGTTACGACCAAAACACTGAGCTGAGGCAAGAAGGAATTAAGCCTGCGACGCATCGCAGGCTTAAAACCCTAATTGGGTTTTTTCACCATTCCACCGGGATTCGCCAGTTTTTCTTTCAGAATTGGATTTTTCTTTGAACACCAAAGTTATAGCTTCCTCTCTTAGCTTTCCATAGGATCAAGAATCTTCAAAATTGGAGATCTGTAGCTCAAGATATTGTCAATCTACCAAACTGTGGCAAGAAAATCAAACCCTAAAAAACCCTAATCCAAGTACAACAAAGAAGCCTCCGTTTCTCATGATTGAACACAGAATTTGGAGATAGTTAAAACATGACAATTGAATTACACACAAATAGCTTTCCATAGCCTCCAAGATCTCCTCATTTGGATCAACATTGAGAAAGATACACTCAAATGAAGTCCAACGCTCAAGCTGCCAAACCTAAGGCACACTAAAGCATTTTCAAACCTTTTTCATTTCTTCCACACTTACTCACCCGAATTCAAAATTGATTCTTTTAACCTCAATTTTGATCTTTTCCATTCATTTTAGCACACCTCATTACCAATCACATAAAAACACCAAATATCACATAACGCATCACAATTTCATGGAAAACAAGCCAAAAGTTAATTGAATTAAGCTATTTAAGTTGGTATAAAACCAACTTATCAGTCAGTCACTATAGAATTTCACTGTCTATCATTACTTTTTTATATAATAACTATCGATTATTCAGACGATGCAAAAAAGAATAGGAAGTCATTGACTTAGCCATATATACATACATATATATATATATGAGCATGTTTTGGTTTGGTAATTTTTATTGAAGAAACTTTGTAAATCTTTTGTGAAATGGTGGTGCTTTTAGGCAATTTTTAATTCCTAGTTTCTCTTGAGAAGCTAGGCTCCATTTGGATGAGACCGTTTTTAGCTTTATGATGAAATCTTTTTTAATGAGATTTGTTATATAACAAAGAAATATTTTAAAATTGTTTGAATTGATAAATTTATTTTATTGGAATTTTGTCATGATTGGGCCTTAGCAATTCAATTTGCTATCAGAATGTTATATTTAGATTGGACTGAAACATTAAATGGATTGGGTTTTTGAGTGTTAGGCCTAAATGATATGATATAGAAGTCCAGTAAGTCATTTTGGTTGTTAGACAGATGTATAAATAACGTGACATGTAAAAGGGTCGGTTATCGATTTGGATAATTGTCTAAACTCATCTTTCCCACTAATTCATTCTCCTCCTCTCAATTTCCCTTCTTTCTTGATTCTTTCTATCAGATAATAGTAAAATTGGACCTTATTTGTTACAAATTGGTATCAAATCAAGCAATTTCTTGGACAAGAATTCACAATCGTGGAGGGTACAAGATCTAGAGCTACAGAAGAACAGATTAAGAGGCAAGAAGCTAAATTCCAAGTGGCCGAAAACTGCCAGCCGGCCTGATTTTAACCAAGTGGCCGAAAACTACAGGCCATCGGTCAATGGCCGTTGATCGGCGGTGATCAAAGATCAACATTTTAATATTACTATTCATAAAATAAAAAATCAAAAGTTAAAGTCTAAAATGCCTTTATTTTGTGTTACGATGAGAACATTGAAAAATTTTGTTTTCATAATGAGGTGTAAATAAAAAAGTGATTTTGAAATGAAATGGAAAATGACCAAATTTCCCCTATCCAAACAGTTTCTAAATGGGGTCGACTATATAGATCACACTTCTCCACTGTATTCGGTCTAACTTTATTTCTCATTTATATTTAAATATAACGTATTTTTTTATTATTTCTTTTTCAATTCTTTTTTGGTGTACCTCTTTCCATTTTAATTTGAATTAATAATTCTTTATTTTCTAATTGCCTCACTAAAGTATCTAAATATCTTTTATGTACATGTTCAAACAATCCTAAACGTATTTTTTCTCATTTTCTCACATATTAGAGTTATCCCTACTTTCATTTTATTAAACTCATTAACTTATTCTATCTAATCTAGTGTGTCTACACATCCATCTCAATAATTTCATTTCTACTACCCTAATTTTTTTGTTTATATTCATATTTAGTTACCCAATACTCTGAATCGTTAAGTATAGCTGGCATTATGACTATTTTATAAAAAGTTTCCTTCAATTTCATTTGTATTTTACGATCATAGAGTATAGATGAGACATTTCTCCATTTGTTCCAACCTACTTGAATCTTATTTGTAACATCTTTTTCAATTCCCCTATTTTCTTCTATTATAGATTCTAAATATTCAAAACAAATTTGATGCATTTAATTATGCCAGCTACTTTTCACATTTATCCTATTACTACTTCTACGATTATTAAAGTGACACTCTATATATTCAGTTTTTCCCTTACTTATGGTGAAATCTTTTGATTCTAACAAGAGTATGGTTTTCCAAAATCAGCTTTAGGAAAGAGAATAAATTGAGAAAAGGCCCCCCAAAAAAAGCATGGCAAGTACGAGATCGGATTTTCTATTTAAAATTATCTTGTCTTATCCTATCTAATATTCAAAACGATGTCATTTTACTAAAACCATGAACTAAAAGCATAAACATCACCAAAATCAAATTTACAATTATTAAACCATAACTTAGATGTGAGTGAACCCTATGATGTAATTTTAATCCTGATTTTAGTGAAACGACGTTATTTTGAGTATTGAACAGAATAAGATAAGATAATTTTAAACAGAGAATTCCATCTCGACGAGTACACATCCATGACTTGTTTCTATACTTGAACAAATTTAATTTATTATTGTTGCACTTATATACTTGACACTGCAAAAAAAATGGTCACATGCAATCGGAAAAAAAAGTCATTGAAGCATTGAAATTAGTCTCTAAATATAAGAGATAGTGAAATTTTGTCACTAAAATGTTTTCATATACAAGTTTAGCATCACAAAGAGTATGGCGATAAACTAAAAATTAATTGATTGTAATGATAGAATTGAACAATCAGTGAATGCCACACCCCGTGATTATTCATATACAAGTTTAGAATGCCACACCCCGTAAATATTCGATTGATTGGTATGAGGATATTGATAAAAAAAGATTTGTCTAACCCACTTCGTTTCTTTTTGTCTAAGTTACTTCTTTTTTTTTTCCAAGTTGCTTTTCTTTTTTGTCTAACTTACTTCCTTTTTTCCGTGTGAGTTGCGAGAATATCCCCATTCATAGGTTCGAGATCTACATCTATGAATTGAAAGGTCCGAATGATCAACTCTGCAATCAGTTGTTAGAATCAATAGATCTTCAAACTGTTCATTTGAAAAAATAGAAACCCTTCTTATTGGATGATCATGATACTTCCCAAAAATCTAAATTTTTTACCAATAGAGGAACAATATCACCATTTTTGTTCAATAAGATACCAAAGGGGATGAGTGACTCATTCCATACTAGAAAGAATCGCAGGAAATCCTTTGATAACACAGGTTCCTATTTCTCAATGATATTCCACGATCAAGACAATTGGCTAAATCCCGTGAAACCATTTCATAGAAGTTCATTGATATATTCTTTTTATAAAGTAAATCGTTAGTTACTGAAAAGTTAAATATTCATTGTCAAAACTATTATTAGTGAGAATATGATTTTGCGTTAAAGGCTAAAAGAGTTTAAATTTTTTTATGTAACAACAAGGAGAGAATGCATTCATTTTGTTAAAGATTTTAAGCAAAATTTCATGGATTCTTGTTCCAATATCATTTTCTTAAACTTTTAAACAAGTAATTAAAATAGAAATCATTAATTAAATTGATAATTGAATATAGGTGTCTCATTTATTTTTTTTAACTGGTATCCAATTGTTTTAATTAGGCAATACAAAATTAATAGAATATCGCACGACCTTTTGCATTCATATAGTAACAGACCTTATAATCCATTCTCATAAAATTAAAGATCTTCTACGATTTGATTCAATATATTATTGCAAATTAAAAATCGTTTTGTTCTCCAAATCTTTAATAAAAATAAAGTAATTTAAATATATCATGCTGGTGTCATCATATCATGCCAGTAGTGCACTTATGCACTGGATTTCATAATATTTTTTTTCCTATTTTGGTTTTGATGCATTAATTATTTGAAAACTTGAAGTTGATTGAATATAATAGTTGACGAAAAGAATTTCGGTTTTGATGCATTATTGGCAGACTTGACTGCGATCGAGTATAATAGTTGACTTTAAGCTTAATTGATCGTATAATACCGTGTCTTGTTCTTGGGATTATATATCGAAGACAAAAAACAAAGTTTCATGTTGCTAATTGATCAAATATTTTGGCTGCAATTTAGAACAAGTAGAAAAAGTTCAAGTTTGGAAACTAATTATAAAAAAAAAACCTAAATTGACATTGCCAATATTGATATTTGACGATTGAATGTGTGGAATAAATTATAATGTAACAATTGTACATTTGTATGTTAGGCTCAAGTTATTATTTGTATGTGATGAGGGTTGAATTTTACCAAGATTATAATACCTCAGAAATGGACTCTTAATACTATTGTTCAGCTCATAGGAGTCCAACTCATTTTCAGCAATTATTTCTATTACTCATGTATGCTAAGAGTTACAATTCTATTACAACTCTTACACTACAACAAACCCTTCGTCAAGGTATGTTATTAGAGTTTTACTTCAACTCTAATTCAGGTATGTATTCTATAAATACCTCTCCTCCATCACTTTGGAGGGGGATTCGATTGAAGTATTCTCAATTGCTTATCGATATTTGCTTAAGGCTCGTTACTGACTTAGGCATCGGAGTTTACTCCCTGGGACCAATCCCGGGGATTTTGTGCAGGTCTTCGGAACGTACGGAGTGTTCAGACGACCAGACGATCCTGAAGACGACGTGAGTAATCTGAGACTCATCAATTGGCGCCCACCGTGGGGCAGAAAGCAATATGCCTACTACTCGTTTGCAGTCATCCAGACGTGACCAGCAACCAGGTGAAAATCCTCCAGATCCTACTCATCAGGAGACGAACAATCCTCCTCTAGGGGAAGTGCCCGTGAATTCACCTACCAGGACTCCTCATCAGGACGGACGAGGTTCTGGTCTTCAGAATCAAGAGGGAAGTTCGATCCCCATTGTTAATTTGGATTCGCCAGATGTGCTCAAGTTCTGCTCGATAATGGACAATGAATTCAAGCTATGATAGCAGGACGTGCTCCAGGTCATAATTCAGCTGAACAAGAAGCTCGTGATGCAAGAGAGCGAGATCGGTAACAAGCAATTCGTGAAAGTTACTTAAATCGTGAACGAAATCTTTGACAAGAGCTACAGAAAGAACATGAGCTCAGATTGAGAGCTGAAGAGCGTGTTAACAGGAATAGCCGAGATCAAAATCGAGATCAAAATCGAGATCAGAATCGGGATCATATTTCAGTTTCGTCTCGTCGAAGAGATTCACGATCACCGAATAGGAATGAAAGACGTACGCATTATCGCCAGTGTACAAGAGCAGAAGATCATGTAGGTGATAATATATACGTAAGGTAATACGTACAAGAGCAAAGGAATCAGGATTTGCGATTCGGAGACATAGGTCCATCCGACCTACCGCGTAACCAGCAACAGCGAAACGATGATGATTTGGACATTAAATCTCCCTTTGTGAATGATGTGGAGAATTATCCTCTTCCACAAAAATTTAAGATGCCCACTCTGTTATATTATACTGGTGAAGGAGATCCAGCAGAACACGTACATCATTACGTACAGAGCATGAGAATATACTATTATCCAGATCAGGTCCTTTGCAAATGTTTTGGCATCACTATGATGGGAACTGCCAGATTGTGGTATGACAATCTCCAAGCCCAGGAGGTTTCATAAATTTAGTGAGATCAAAACGGCTTTTAAAAACAGATTTGTGCAGAGACAAAAATTTGTGAAAACAAGTGTTGAATTACTCAACGTGAAACAAGGAGATTCTGAATCATTGACTCAGTATGTTGACAGATTCATAAATGAAAGTTTAGAAATCGGGCACAGGTCGGAAGAAGTAGTCATTGGAGCCTTTACCAATGGTTTACGACCTGGGAGATTATACAAAGATTTTGTCATAGATCCTCCAGCTAATACTAAAGAAATAATGAAACGAGCTCGTAAATTCGTAAAAGGTGAAGATGCGGATAAGAAAAAACGAGACAATGATAGAGGACCTGAAAAGAAGAAAGAAGACAGAAACAAGGCATCTGGCAATGGAAATCGCAAACAAAAGTTTGATAAATTTGACAAAGTGCACAACAACTCGACCACAGTTGGTGAGGATAGAAATTACACTTTGTTGAATAAAAGGCAAACCGATGTGCTCGCAATTTTGGAAAATGGAGGAAGTGTGAGATATCCGCAAAAAATGACAGCTCCCGATAACAAAAGAAGTAAGAAATTCTTTTGTAAGTTTCATAATCAGCACGGTCATGACACAGAACATTGTAAAGACCTGAGAAAGTATATAGAAGAGCTAATTCAGAACGGTCATTTAAAGGAGCTTATCTTAAGAAACCCTTCAAACCGACTAGAAGACAAGAAAGATCCAGATATTTCGGATGAAAAAATAAGAAGAGACAACGGTGACGATAGAAATCCTGGAGTGAATAAGAATGTCACAGAAGTAATTCACACCATTATTGGGGGACCATATGATGGTGACTCTATGACCTCCAAGAAATCGAAGAACAGAGGAGTTCCAGAACAGGAACCAGTTCATAAACGGTTCAAATCGACAGACACCATTACCTTTTCAGAAGAGGATGCTGTGCCGACCAAATTTCCACATGCCGACGCATTGTTAATTAAAGCAGTCATCGCCAATAAGGAAGTTAACAGAATATATGTAGATGACGGCAGTTCGACTGACATTCTCTATTACGAAACTTGCCAAAAGATGGGTATTGGCAAGAAACAGTTAAAACCTTGTCATTCACACCTCATCGGCTTTTCAGGAGAAACGTCAATGCCTATTGGCACGATAAACCTGCCAGTGACATTAGGAGAATATCCCAAGGAAAGACTCATATACATTGAGTTCACTGTCCTTAACGTCACATCTCCATATAATGTTATTCTTGGACGACCTGCCATGGTGCAACTAAAGGCAATCTGGTCTCCATACCATCTCGTCATGAAATTTCCTACTGAAGCAGGAATTGCTACGAACCGAGGTGATCAAAAGTTAGCAAGAGAATGTCGCATGATTGTTTTGAAGGAAAGTAAAAAACAGCAGGTTGAAAATGTGAATTTCGTAAAAACAGAAAGCCGATCAGAAACAGTGATGTTAACAGAAGAGGTAGAAACTGTGTGTTTAGGTGAATTTTAGGCAGATAAAACTGTTCTCATCGGATCATCGTTACCCACAGAAACAAAAAAATCACTGGTAAATCTCTTGTCAGATTTCAAAGATGTCTTTGCTTGGAGCACAGATGACATGAAAGGAGTCTCACGCGACCTGATGGTTCATAAGTTGAATATTGATAGATCAGCTCGAGTGATAAAACAGAAGAAAAGAAGGTATGCGCCAGATCGGAATAAAGCCATATCTGAAGAAATCGACAAATTGTTGAAGGCAAAGATAATAAGGAGGTATTTTATCTGACCTGGCTTGCTAATCCTGTCATGGTTCCGAAACCAGACGCTTCACTTCGAATGTGTATAGATTATACCGATCTGAACAAGGCTTGCCTAAAGGATTGTTATCCTTTGCCTATAATTGATCAGAAAGTGGATGCGACCTCCGGATTTGAGGTCTTATGTTTTCTGGACGCCTACAAAGGATATCATCAAATTCAGATGGACGAAGACGACGCAGAGAAAACAGCTTTCATAACTGAAAAGGGAACGTATTATTACACAAAGATGCCTTTTGGTTTGAAAAATGATGGTGCTACATACTAGCGATTAGTAGACAAGATTTTCTCTGATCAGATCGGACGGAACATGGAAATCTATGTTTGAATGTATGCTGATTAAAGAGCAAAAGAAATAACAAACCTTTCTTGGATGATGTGAAAGAAACTTTAACAAAACTGCCGAGCAACAGTGGTTGAAGTTAAAATTTAGAAGAAAGTGGCACATTTGGTGCTTGGTCTAAAACTCAGAGAAAATTTTCTTGGTCATATGGTTTCAAACCAGGGATTGGCAGCAAACCCAGAAGAAGAATCAAAGGGCAATTCTAGATATGAAACCTCCCACAAAGTTTGAATGATTCAGAGGTCAGGACTTACTGGTCGTCTAGCTGCGTTGAAATACGATTCTTATCTACGAGTCGGCGGACCGTAGTTTGGTCCTTTCTTTTAATAGCTTTCGCAGAAAAGCAAAAACACTTTGAGTGGGATGCGAACATGCTACATAGCGCGCTTTTGAAAGATCTGAAAGCATAATATGTGCAAACCGTACATGTGTTATCCAACCCAGTTCACGGCAGAAGTTCTGTACCTCTATTAAGCAGCAAGTGATGCAGCAATCAGTGCGGTTTTGGTCAGGGACGATCAGGAAACACAGAAACCAGTGTATTATACGAGCAGAGCTTTGCAAGGAGCAGAACAACGATATCCGACTATGGAAAAATTTGCATTAGCACTCATTAATGCTTCAAGAAGGCTGAAACCGTACTTCCAAACACATGAAATTCATGTTTTATCCGATAAACCGCTAAGAAAGGTCTTGCAAAAGCCCGATTCTTCAGGACGGCTCATGAAGTGGGCAATCGAGTTGGGGGAATACGCCATCACATTTTCACCTCAGACAGCAGTAAAGCGTCATGTGCTCGCAGATTTCATAGCAGAAGTTTCTATATCAGAAGAAGATCTTGTGAAAGAAGATGACCTATGGAATCCTTGGAAGAAAATGGAAGGCTTTTGGGTTTTATATGTGGACGATGGATCAAGTGAAGATGGTTCAGTGCTGGGCTAATATTAACCAACCCAAAGGGACAAGAATTCACGTATGCTTTGCGTTTTGAATTCAAAGCTACAAATAACGAGGCAGAATATGAAGCATTAATAACTGGGATGAAGTTAGCTTCTCAGATGGGAGTTAAAATGTTACAGGTTTACAGTGATTCGCAGCTCATCGTAAACCAAGTAACTGGGGGGTACGAGGCCCGAGATCCGAATATGAAAAAATATTTGGATAAAACTGAAGACTTGAAGAAAAATTTTCAGGAATTCTTAATAGAGCGAGTGTCTCGAGCTCAGAACAAACGAGCAGACGCGCTCAGTAAGTTGGCATCTTCAGCATATGTTCATCTCACCAAAAAGGTTCTGGTGGAGGTATTGCCAACTATAAGTATTGAAGAGTTGCAAGTTCTGACAGTGGAAGAACAGGGAGATACTTGGATGACTCCAATTATCAACTTCTTGACAAATGGAGAGTTACCACAAGATAAAATTTCAGCTCGGAAATTGACCATTCGATCAGCCAGGTACGTTATTTAAAAAAGGTTATTTAATGCCTTGGTTACGTTGTATTAGACCTGAGCAGGTGTTGTACGTCCTGAAAGAAATCCATTTTGGATCGTGCGGGAGCCATGTCGGAGCACGTACATTGGCAAAGAAGGCAATGCGACTGGGATATTACTGGCCTACGATGAGTTCGGATGCACATGACTTGGTGCAAAAATGCCCCAAGTGTCAAATCCATGCCGTCGTCAAATATATCCCACAAACTGAGATGGTCACAATTCTAAGTCTATGGCCATTCGCCCAATGGGGAATTGACATCGCTGGACCTTTTCTTGAAGCTCCTGGACGACTTAAGCACTTGGTAGTGGCTATTGATTACTTCACAAAGTGGGTAGAAGCCGAACCACTTGTGCAAATTTCTGGGAGAAGTATGGTTAAGTTCGTTTGGAGACAAATTGTATGCCGATTTGGATTCCCGAACACGATTGTATCAGACAATGGTACCCAATTTGCTCATCATCCGTTCAAAAGCTGGTGCAAAGAGCTGAATATTAAACAACATTTCACCTCGGTAGCACATCCACAAGCAAATGGACAGACGGAGGTCACCAACCGAATAATTGTTCAAGGGTTAAAGACAAGATTGGGAAAAGCTAAGGGTGATTGGGTTGAGGAACTGCAAAATGTTCTATGGGTGTACAGAACTACCCCGAGGACAGCGACTCGAGAAACTCCTTTCAGCTTACTTTACGGTTCAGAAGCAGTAATACCTGCGAAAATCGGACTCCCAATCCCCAGAACAATTCAATACGTCTCAGAAGCAAATTCAGATGAATTGAAATTGAGTTTGGATTTGTTAGAAGAAAGACGTGAAAGGGCACATCTTGAAGAAGCTAAGTATAAATCTGATATGGCCTGGTACTACGATCGGGGAGTCAGAAAAACTCAACTGCAGCCCGGAGATTTGGTCCTGCGGAAAAATGATTCAAGCCGAGTTGAAGGTCTTAAGAAGCTTGATTCGAACTGGGAAGGACCTTACAAGGTAGCCCAGGTCGGAGGTGCTGGAAGTTACAAGTTGGAAACTTTGGATGGAAGAACTATCCCGAGGATGTGGAACATCACCAACTTACGAAGATATTACCAGTAGATCGAAGTTTTTCAGTTCTTTTATTATCAAAACAAGCACACTGATGCTTATGTAATCCGGTTTATAAGCTACACAGTAATAAAACAACTCTTTACGAGTTCATTCTTATTACTTGAGTTTGTTAGTTTGGATACTTTATGTTGTATTTACAAACTCCGACCTTAATTGGGTTTTACGATATCATCTCATGTATTTTCTGACAAAAAGGACAATATCCAGACCAAATGCAAATCAAAAGTTTGATTCAGTTAAAATTAACGAATTTCCGCCAAAAAGGAAACAATTCAAGTTTGATTCAGTTCAAATTAACAAACTTCAGGTCGTATTATTACTTTCCGCCAAAAACGAAAACACGAGTTCAATTCAGTTTGAGTTAGCTGATTGTGTAAATTATTGAATTTTCCGCAAGAAGGAAAAAAATATATGATAAACATATTGGTTCATGTCGGGCTAGTTAGTGCCAAGATCATATCAGCAATTACGTCGATTCAGATTAATTGTTTTTGCTTCACACAGGGTTTAGTCCAGCCGACTAAAATCCTAACTAGCGAAAACAAATATTTTAATTAAGTTTGATTCAATTCATACTGATTATCGTTCAAATTCAAGTAGAAGTGTCTGCTCATTCTAAAATCTGAAAAGAAAGAAATTTTCAATGAGGATCAGAAAATATAAATTTTACTCAGAAAAGAGACCTGAAATTGGTCAAAACTGCTGTTTAGGACATATACAAAAACCCTATAGCACTATTACAAGTAATTTGAGCTCGCAGGCTCAGCTCTTCTCCTTTTCATCATCTTTCCGAGGCACTTCAGGTACATATTGCCGTCCATCAACTTTTATTAACTTTAGATCGGCAAAAGCTTGATTTAACGCCTCATCAGCCTTAGCGTTATACCCTTTTTCGGAAGAAATCACCAGTTCTGGGCATTTTGGAGCAATCGCGACTAAGTTTAGGACATATACAAAAACCCTACAGCACTATTACAAGTAATTTGAGCTCGCAGGCTCAGCTCTTCTCTTCATCATCTTCCCGAGGCACTTCAGGTACGTATTGCAGCCCATCAACTTTTACTAACTTTAGATCGGCAAAAGCTTGATTTAACGCCTCATCAGCCTTAGCGTTATACCCTTTTTCGGAAGTAATCACCAGTTCTGGGCATTTTGGAGCAATCGCGACTAAGGCCCTGTGATATCCCAAGTTGTGGACAGGTGCGCACAACCGAATTAGCAAGTCTCGCTCCTCGTCGGAAGAAAGAAAGTTGGAGATAAGCCGAGAAGAACCCTCTCTTTTCAAAAAGGCTACTTCTGCTTCCAATTTCTTTTTAGAAGAGCTGGCAACGTCCAGATCACTTCTAAGCTGAGCAATTTCCTTTAATTGCTTCTCAAATTTCTTCTCTTCATGTTTGAGCAAAGATGATAAAGTTGAAAGCTCAAGCTGGTCAGCATCTTTTTGCGCTGCCTTCTCGTCAATTTTGTCTAGGGTGACATCATTACGAGCGATGACCTCAGAAGCTAAGCCCATGACCTAAAAAAAAGGTTAATAAAAGAGAATGACAATTTAAATAAAAAGAGACATATGATAGGTACCTGCGTGACACCAACAGCAAGAATTTGGTGAAGAGAGGAGATATCCATTTTTCTCATCAGCTTTATATCCCGACGTGGGATCGTGTTGTAGATAAACTCAGGAGCTGTGTCAATTATTACCCTGTCATTGATGCCCATCTTCGGGTCAGGACGGAATGACGCCAAAGAATAAGAAGCTTCGCCTTTTGGGATAGTTGAGAAAGGGATGAACAGCCTTTCGAGAAGAGACGGACTGATAAGGTTCTCGTTGATTTGATCCACCTTTGGGCGGATTAGACAACCTTATTGATCCACAGGACAGGTCTAGCTTGGAAAATTCCACAGACAAGTTCGCCAAACCAAGAAATTAATCAAAGCACAAGAAGATTAAGAGTTAGAACAAAGATAAAGAAAGAACAAAAGAAAACAAAAAGATATTGAGCGCGATTCAATGGAAACTTGTCTAAAGCCCCAACGCTATTACAAAACCAACTTGACTCAGGCGGCACCTAAATCAAATCAGATTTGGCTGTTCTCAAACTTAGAACAAAAGCAAGACTATTGGCTTAATCTTACTTTGGGTTTAGAAATCAAAAGCTCAAACTTAGCTTAAGGTCTCTAAGGGAGTCTAGACGTCGCGACGTGCAGAAAAACTTTGATGTGAATCTCAACTCTCAGAGAAACACGTCGCGACTTGGAGGTCAGTGGACGTCGCGACGTCGGTGCACGTCGCGACGTGAAGCTGTGGACGTCGCGACGTGGATTTCTGGACTTCCAACACTTGTCCAATCTTGCTCTCCATCGAAGTGTCTTCATGTAATATCAAAATCACGAAGTTCCAAGGCCTAAAATCAGTCTTCTCTTCATCAAAGTCTTGTTCCAACAACTTATATGCATCGTCCATCACTTCCATGATCAGACCATTAAGAGACATCTTGAACTGTTTGGTTTTAGCTCGAGTCATTGGTCCACCAATTCCACGTAACGGGTCAACGGAATGCTGTTCACCATTAAGTGCGTCTGGATTCCTATCATTCCCCCCTCGTGAAAAGGATTCATCCTCGAATCTCCTGCATCAAACAAAGAGAGATCAGAAACATTAAAAGTAGCACTAACGTCTCCATACTCACCGGGTAAATCAATGCGGTATGCATTGTCATTAATGCGCTCGAGAACTTGGAATGGTCCATCGCCTCTTGGATGAAGATTTGATTTCCGCCGCTCAGGAAATCTTTCTTTACGCAAGTGTACCCAAACCCAATCACCCGGGTGGAACACCATGCGGCGTCTACCTTTATTGGCTTGTTTGGCATACTGCTCATTTCTCCTCTCAATATTGTCACGAACCTTAGCATGAAGGTCCTTAACAAAATTAGCTTTGCTTGCGCCATCAACATTAACAAACTCGTTAATAGGAATAGGCAAAATATCCAAAGGAGTCAAAGGATTAAAGCCATATACAATTTCAAATGGAGAAAAAGAAGTAGAACTGTGAATAGTACGATTGTAAGCAAACTCAATGTGTGGTAAACAATCTTCCCACTTCTTCAGATTCTTTTGTATGATAGCACGCAATAAAACAGATAGAGTTCTATTAACTACCTCATTTTGCCCATCTGTTTGGGGATGTGCAACAGTAGAAAATAGCAATTTAGTTCCCAATTTACTCCAAAGAGTACGCCAAAAATGACTAAGGAACTTGACATCTCTATCACTCACAATAGACTGAGGAATACCGTGCAATCTCACAATTTCTTTAAAGAAAATGTCTGTTACGTGCGTAGCATCATTGGTAAGTGAATATGCAATGAAATGTGTCATTTTACTGAACATATCAACTACCACAAAGATACTATCCTTACCACTTGGTGACCTAGGCAACCCTAAAACAAAATCCGTTGAAATATCTAACCAAGGATGCAAAGGTATGGGAAGTGGTGTGTATAGACCATGAGGCATTATTTTTTACTTTGCCTGTTTACAAACAATACATCTTTGACAAACAGATTGAACACTTTTTCTCATATGAGGCCAATGAAAATGTTCTTGCAAAATATGCAATGTCTTGTTAACACCAAAGTGACCCATCAATCCTCCCCCATGCGTCTCATTAGCCAATAAATCACGAATAGAGCAATTAGACACACACAATTTATCCTTTTTAAACAAGAAACCATCATGCAAATAATACTCTCATTCGGATTTATGCAAACAATTCTCATATACAAGTTTAAAATCAGCATCTTCAGCATACAATCCTTTCATGACATCAAATCCAAGCAGTTTAGTATGCAAGAAAGTAAGTAAATTATACCTTCTCGACAATATATTAGCAACCACATTTTCCTTTCCAGCTTTGTATTTAACAACATAAGGAAAAGTCTCAATAAACTCCAACCACTTAGCATGCCTTTTATTCAACTTACCTTGGGTCTTGAGGAACTTAAGACTCTCATGATCTGAATGAATGATGAATTCCTTCGGCCAAAGGTAGTGCTGCCAAATTTTTAGAGATCTCACTAATGCATACAACTCCTTGTCGTATGTGGGGTAATTCAGTGTTGCTCCATTAAGCTTCTCACTAAAGTATGCCA
The DNA here is from genome assembly GCA_016586305.1 of Ophiorrhiza pumila. NCBI lineage: Eukaryota > Viridiplantae > Streptophyta > Magnoliopsida > Gentianales > Rubiaceae > Ophiorrhiza > Ophiorrhiza pumila. The sequence continues at coordinate 24,820,951 of BLIW01000003.1, read as the reverse complement.
CGGGCTTGCCTTCCTGCATCAAAACAGAACCAATACCTTTCCCGGAGGCATCACATTGTATTTCAAAAGCTTTCTCAAAATTAGGTAACATAAAAACAGGAGCATTGGTTAATTTCTGCTTCAAAGTATTAAAAGCATTTTCTTGAGCATCAGTTCAAACAAAAGTCACATTCTTTTTAACTAGATCATTTAAGGGGGCTGCAATTGTACTAAAGTCCTACACAAACCTCCTATAAAATCCAGCTAAACCATGAAAACTCCTAACATCATTAGCTGACTTAGGTGTTGGCCAATCTCTAATTATTTTCACTTTATTTTCATCAACAGAAATTCCATCAGCACTTACAAAAAATCCTAAAAAGATAACAGACGAAGTACAGAATTCACACTTTTTAAAATTTGCATAAAGCTGATTCTCACGAAGTACAACAAACACTCTTTTTAAATGTAACACATGCTCATCAAGTGTTTTGCTGTAAACAAGTATATCATCAAAATAAACTACTAAAAATTTCCCTATGAAAGATCAAAGTACATGGTTCATTAAACGCATAAATGTGCTTGGTGCATTAGTCAATCCAAAAGGCATAACTAACCACTCATAAAGACCATACTTAGTTTTAAAGCCAGTTTCCATTCATCACCTTCTTTTATGCGAATTTGATAATAGCCACTTTTCAAATCAATCTTTGTGAAGATTTTAGAACCATATAACTCATCTAGCATGTCATCTAACCTAGGGATAGGGTGACGATATTTAATGGTTATCTTGTTAATGGCTCTACAGTCAACACACATTCTCCATGTTTCATCTTTCTTAGGAACAAGAATAACAGGCACAGAACATGGACTAAGGCTTTCACGAACAATACCTTTTTCTAGAAGACCATCCACTTGCATTTGAATTTCCTTTGTTTCCTCAGGACTTGCTCTATATGCTGGTCTGTTGGGAATTGAAGCACTAGGAATGAAATCAATTTGATGTTCTATACCTCGAATTGGAGGTAAACCATTTGGCAACTCCTCGGGGAATAAATCTTCAAATTCCTGTATAAGAGAAATCACAGCACTAGGCAAAGTAGAAAGGTGATCACTAGACAGCAAATACAAGTCTTTGTAAATAAGTACAAACATCTCATGCCTATTTAGTATTGCTCTTTTGACTTCACTTTTTTGTGCAAAGACTGTTAATCTCTTTTCCTTTTCCTCTTGATTCATCTTTTGGCCTTCCAATCTCTTGGTATTTATGCTAAAAGGGGTAGAGGTGTTTCCCACTTCTTGTTTCATTTGCTCGGCTTGCACAAATTACCTACATTCCTTAGAGATCTTGGCTTGATCTTCATATACTTCCCATGGTTTCAAAGAAGCCAAAATGTACTTCTTACCATCCTTCTCCACGGTGTAGTGATTCTTCCGTCCATCATGCATGACATGTCTATCAAATTACCATGGACGTCCAAGTAACACATGCGCTGCCTCCATTGGAACAACATCACAAAGAATATCATCAGTGTACCTTCCAATAGACAAAGATAAGCGCACCTGTTTGTTTACCTTAACCTCCCCACTTTGATTCAACCATTGAATCTTGTATGGTTTGGGTGTTTTGAACAAGTAAGATTCAACTTGGATACCAACAATGTACTCGCCACATTAGTGCAACTCCCACCATCAATAATCAAACTGCACTGTTTTTTCGGAATAATGCACTTGGTGTGGAAAATATTCTCACGTTGCACTGTTTCACCATCCAACTGTGGTTGTGTACTCAAGGTCTTCATGGTGACAAGAGACTCAGCAACTTCCAACTTTTCTGGAGTATCTTCATCATATTCTTCACCATAAGTTTTTTCTTCAAGCTCAGGCATCTCATCATCACTTGAATGAATACTAGCAACATCCCCATTGTCAAGGAAGTAAATAGCCTTTTTGCTGGGACAATTTGATTGCATATGACCATATCCTTGACATTTATAACATTTAACCTTACTAGATCTTTGGGGTGTGTTTTGGGCTGACTTCTGAACAAATGGTGGTGTTCTTTCTACCGGCTTGGGTGTAGCATTACCTCCAAAAGGCTTGTTCTTCATAACTGGATTAGATGGAGCCTGTCGGTTGTTCTTTTGCCAAGGAGGTTGACGAGGTGTAAGTCATCCCTTTTGCTTCATGTGACGCTCTATTTGAATAGCATTATGCAACATCTCTGTCAAATCATAGGATTTCTAAAAACCCATATTGTAGGCCAATGCGGGAGTCATTCCTGCCAAGAACCTAGCCATTGTTGTTTCGGGTTCTTCCACAATATTTGCCTTTATCTTGAGCAACTGCATTTCCTTAAAATAATCATCAACTGATCGATTTCCTTGGGTAAGAGTTTGAACTTGCATCCGCAATTCATTTGCGAAATAAGATGGCACAAATCGCCTCCTCATAATTGATTGCATCTCTCTCCAAGTTCGGATTGGACGCTCCCCATTGAGCTGTCTATCCTTTACCAATTGAGTCCACCAATGAGCTGCATAATCCTTAAAGTGTATTGTCACCATTCGCATCTTCTTATCTTCAGAATAAGAATTTCCAGCAAAAATTTGCTCCACTGTATAAATCCAATCCAAGAATGTGTTGGGGTCTGAAGTGCCATGAAATTTTGGAAAATCCAATTTAACTGAAGCCACATCAAATTCAGACTTGCCCCGGCTCTTGGACTGTTTAAATTCTATGAACTCCTCTTCATAAAAATCAGCTTCATCAAATTCTTCCTCAAGCTTCTTTGAGGGCTTTTTCCTAGAAGCATATTGTTGAGCTTCTTCAAGATTTTGTAATTGAATACTCATCTTTTGCACCATGTTTAAAAGTGAATTAATCTGAAATTGTTGTTCAGATTGAGTCTTTGAAATTTGTTGTTCAGATTGATTCTTTGAAGTTTCCTCCGCCATTTTTGATATACCTGCAAGTTAGATAAAACAACACAAGAAACAATAATAATAATTAAGGCTTCTCACGGGTTCTCACATTAGGTATGGTCGGTTCACTTCACTCCTTTAGTATGGTTATTCTCGTGTATAATTGCTCTCCCTAATCTACTCTCCAAATGTGGGGTCACTCGTAGTTTGCTTTGCAAGTACTAAGTTCTTAAACCGCTTATCAATAATTCAACTCAAATACCACACAAATCAAGTAAGGAATTGAAGAAAGAATTATGAAGAATTGCAATTTAGAACACGATAAGGCACAATTTTGGACAAATTAGCAAGAAAAGAAATAGAAACACCAAGAATAAATATCGAATATCAAGAATAGATTTCAACAGTGATTGTATAACCAGAATTTCGTTTTTTCAGATTTGTTGCTGCAATATATATATATATAAAATTTTTTTTTTCACGTATTTTTTTTTTCACGTGATTCCTTTTTTTTCACGAATTTCTCTTATTTTTTTTTGAATATCAGCAAGAAAATTCAATCACTCAATATTTAGCAGCACGAAATTCAATCCAATTTCACGAGATTCAATCACAAATTGAAAAGTTTATGAGATGGAAAATTTAACCTAAAATTTTCAAGCACCGTGTTTCTCTGATACCAATTGATAAGGTTCTCGTTGATTTGATCCACCTTTGGGCGGATTAGGCAACCTTATTGATCCACAGGACAGGTCTAGCTTGGAAAATTCCACACACAAGTTCGCCAAACCAAGAAATTAATCAAAGCACAAGAAGATTAAGAGTTAGAAAAAAGATAAAGAAAGAACAAAAGAAAACCAGAAGATATTGAGCGCGATTCAATGGAAACTTGTCCAAAGCCCCAACGCTATTACAAAACCAACTTGACTCAGGCGGCACCTAAATCAAATCAGATTTGGCTGTTCTCAAACTTAGAACAAAAAGCAAGACTATTGGCTTAATCTCACTTAGGGTTTAGAAATCAAAAGCTCAAACTTAGCTTAAGGTCTCTAAGGGTTTTGGGATCAAATTTTGCTCTGCAAAATTATGACTTCTTAATTCAAAATTCAACTAATAAAATTCGTGGGTTTACAAGCCTTTAAATAGGCACAAAGACTTGCCAACAAAGTAAACCCTACTTTCCTAAAAGATAGTTTCCTAACTGGAATAAACTTCCTTAAAATGTAATTAACACATGCTTTAATCATGCAAGATCTTTAGCCATTTGAAAACATCATATAGAACATATCAATGTTCATGCAAGAACATTAGATCACGTTCCTTATTGAAAAGATCAAACAAAAACGATTAAAAATCAAAACCAAAAAAAAACTGTAAAAATTCCCAACGTCGCGATGTGGGAGTCTGGACGTCGCGACGTCGGTGTACGTCACGACGTGCAGAAAAACTTTGACGTGAATCTCATCTCTCAGAGAAACACGTCGCGACGTGGAGGTCGGTGGACGTCGCGACGTCGGTGCACGTCGCGACGTTAAGCTTTGGACGTCGCGACGTGGATTTCTGGACTTCCAACACTTGTCCAATCTTGCTCTCCATCGAAGTGTCTTCATGTAATATCAAAATCACGAAGTTCCAAGGCCTAAAATCAGTCTTCTCTTAATCAAAGCCTTGTTCCAACAACTTATATGCATCGTCCATCACTTCCATGATCAGACAATTAAGAGCCATCTTGAACTGTTTGGTTTTAGCTCGAGTCATTGGTCCACCAATTCCACGTAACGGGTCAACGGAATGCTGTTCACCATTATGTGCGTCTGGATTCCTATCACGGACCTGATACTTCTACCTCATCGACCTCAACATCCACCATTCGAGGTCTCTTTTGAGCTTCATCATCTGAGCTCTCTGATTTCCTCTTGTTGAGAACCTCATTCACGATTTTGAGGCTTTTTCCTTTGCCGTGGGAGATCTTTTTCCCTTTCCCTTTGACCGACGAGGAAGTTGGTCTATCTGTTTTCTTTTCCGACTTGACCTCGTCGGTAGGGGCCTCATCGGTAAGAACCCTGTCTTCAGGAATCGAAGTGTCGATGGGAGCGTCGTCTATAATTATGGGTTCGGGAACGTCTCCCATGAGATCGCCAATATTCATCACTGGAATCAACAGAAGAGGAAAAAATTTAATATTACTATCAGAATGGTACGGGGATACATTATGCGAAAAGGTACGGAGGAAAAGAAGTTATATCCTTTTTGAACTCATCCCGGCTGACACTAATATCCTTTCTGGAAAGTGGCTGGTATTAAGAACTCGATTCTCTCTTTCTAACTTCTCAGCGAGTTCCTTGGGAAGTTTTCTTATTGGAATGGGATCAGAAATGCGACCTGCGCCTTTCCAATACCATTTCAGGACTATAGAAATGAGGTTGAGATAAATAAATTTGTCTTTCCATTCATGAATGGAACTGGGTTTTCCACACATGAGTTGTTATTTTTTAGATCGGCTGGTAAAATAATAACTGCCAGGGTCTTTTCCAGAAGATTTTAGGCAGAAAAAATGCCTAAAATAGGGAACTGAAATCTTGTGATCGATAAATTTAAAAAATAGCTCGAATCTGACCAGAATTCTGATCGCATTCGGAGTTAGTTGGGTTAAGCTGATCATATAATCAGCAAGGATGTCCTTAACAAACTGAGATAAAGGAAATCTCAGTCCGGCCCTAAGTTGTTCTACGAAAATACTTATAAAGCCTTCTGGAGGTCAGCTAGCCACATCTCCATCTCCAGGAGCTCTAATTTCTATTTGGGGGCTAATATAGAAATCCTTAATAAATTTATCTAATAAGGAAGAAGTTGTGGTTGAGGTTAGTGTTTCTAACTTTCTTACAACAGGGTTTTTGGTTGGAATAGAAGGTTGGGATTGTCGTTACCAGGATGGCTAAATGAAGGCTCGTCTTCCGAAAATTCTATCGCTAAAGGGATGGGTTCAGAAAAGAATTGATCAGTGTTGATCCCTAAATCCTGACTACCAGAGGCACCTAAATTTTTTGGTTCAGAGTTTTCCATATCTAGTCGATCTGAATTAAACTTAGGCGTTTTTAAAGTTTTGGCTAGGTTATCTTGATTATGAGTACTAGAAGAATCAGAATAACCGCTAGAAGAAGTGGAAATGTGTGCAGATGACTCTTGATCTAGATTATCTTCAGATCGAATTTCAGAAGAAGAATTGGAATGTTCTGAATGGACATTTACTTACTTGATAATAAGGAAGGAGCTGAACTGGAAGATAGGGAAGCTGGAAAAAGGCGCTCTTGAAAATCTGAAAGTCCGAACTGAGGAATGAAAGCTCTGAATGATTGAAGTAGCAAATAAATTTTGAAACGCCTATTTATACTAACAGGTGTGGGAATGTGAAAGAACGCGACAGCTGTAATGGGAGAATGTGCCGCTCAAAGTGTTTGTCAGGGAAGTCATGGATAAAAACGTGTAAACGTGGAAACACATATCTTGTGAAGCGGTGAACGTGTACAAGTCAAATCAGTATTATACCAGAATAATTATTCAGTTCGAATTTGTAAATACACAATCCGACCTGAGGGGCTATTGACGAGGGTTGAATTTTACCAAGATTATAATACCTTAGAAATGGACTCCTAATACTAATGTTCAGCTCATAGGAGTGCAACTACTTTTCAGCAATTATTTCTATTACTCATGTATGCTAAGACTTACAATTCTATTACAACTCTTACACTACAACAAACCCTTCTTCAAGGTATGTTATTAGAGTTTTACTTCAACTCTAATTCAGGTATGTATTCTATAAATACCTCTCCTCCATCACTTTGGAGGGGGATTCGATTGAAGTATTCTCAATTGCTTATCGATATTTTCTTAAGGCTCGTTACTGACTTAGGCATCGGAGTTTACTCCTTGGGACCAATCCCGGGGATTTTGTGCAGGTCTTCGGAACGTACGGAGTGTTCAGACGACCAGACGATCCCGAAGACGACGTGAGTTATCTGAGACTCATCAGTATGATTAAACCATATTAGTTTGTTAAATCTAACTAAAAGTGTCCTGCATGTTTATTGACTTTAATTTAATAGCACTTTATAGGATCGAAATAATCAAACATGACAAATCAACGCTAGCCCAAAAAGTAATAAACCGTAATGCTTAGTAAAATAACCAAGAACAAACAATTTTCTTTGCAACCAAGCCGTATGGCTTTTGTTGGAAAATAGGGAAAACACAATGGGTCCGAAAATTGTGGCAACTGAATTTTATTTAAGCCGTATGAGTCATACGGAATAACAAGATAACAATCAAGCAGTATGACTTTTAGTCTTTTTGTAGTTTGTGTACAAAGAAACTTATTTGTCCTACACTTCTATTTGTAGTGTACAAAATTTCCTAATAACTACCTATAAGCAATAAAGAAACAAGTCCTATTAGGAAATAATTAATAGAAAATCAACCAAAACTTAGGATATGTTTGATATCTCTACTTAAATGTGAAAAATAATGGATGCAGATGTGAACGGATTTGTAAGGAGATTAATTAATAAAACACGTAACGCAATGGAAAATACAATAATTATATTATAATTAATTTTTATATATACAAAACATACATCGAGATATGTTAACAAAATCGTAGAGTGAAGTTTAACCGATAAATAAGCAGCATAAGTGTTTGGTGTCTAAGGTATCCACACGAAGTACTTTTCGGGATTCTCGTAGGATTGATTTAATGGTCAAGTTAATAAGTTATATCTCTCTAAACAACCATCTAGAAATCTAATAAGAAAAACTAATTTTCTTATATATAGGATTTCTTATTGTAAGAGTTGTGTGTTTTGACCTAACATTAACCATCTATTAATAATATTTCGATCTTCAAAAAATGTTGTCTTTTCTAACAAGAAATCGAATTATTACCAAACTCCATTCACTTTCCAAAAGAGAATACAAGAGTATAATAGATGTTATAATCATCATATAATTATGTAAATTAGGTTAACCCAAGAATTAATTCTTTTGTATTTGACCATTTAGGTTCTTAATCACTTGACAATGAGTATAAATAATAATATTAGAATTAAATTGACTTTAGTACAAAACCGACAAATTCTCACGTGGAATAAAGACAATTTACTCATGGGGCTTCTAAGATGAGATAAATTAAACAACTGTAATTTATCAATAATTTAATAATTAATTTATTTATATTTATAAATCAAGATTTGCCTCTAGTCAAGGCATTATGACCACCAAAGAGTTAGGAAAAATCAATTGATCGACTTCACCTATCCATGAACTAGGTACTATGTAATTGACACCCTTTCACCATCCTATCTCCATATTAGTACAAGAGTAAAGTATAACTGTCAACTCTTTATTGTACTAAGAGTAAACTATAAAAAAATGTTATTATATTTTCTAAAAATGTCACTGTAAGTCACTTTTTTTTTTGCAAACAAGGTCACTATACTATTAAAAGTGTATCATTGAAGATCATTGTGTTAATTTCAAACGTTAAACCTAAGGAGTTATACACTGTGTGACATGTAAATGGCAATCTCAGGGGCTTTTTTGTCTAAACGTTTTTTACAATCTCAGATTGTAAACTCTTCGAACACATCTTCAGACACATCATCACACCTCAAATATTAACATCATTCTCAATAATAAACACATCATCACACCTCTCAAGTGAATGAGTTATCATACTGAACCTATATTTTATTTGTTGTGTATTGTGAGCTTTATGTTCTACTGTGTCATCATAAAGTACAAGCTCTACTTCCATCTCATTTTCATTACTAAATTATGGTTTAAGAACTTTATCAAGTTCTATATGCTTCCACTAGCAACTAGTAATCTAAAGAATACTATAATGTTCAGGATCTTTCTCTACAGAAAACTTTAAAGCAATAATCAAGTCCATAGATATGATATTTTTGCAACTACCGTTATCAATAATAAGTTCGAAATACGATTAGAAATTGTGCATTTAGTTTGGAACAATCTGCCTCATCATAAAGTACAAGCTCTACTTCCATCTCTTTTTCATTACTAAAAACTAGCATGACGTGTATAATAACGGAAATGGAGATTACGGTTTTAAACAACACTTTAACACATAAAATGGAATTCAGTGCATGCAGAATTGGCCAAAACGTAAAAGACAAAAGTTGTAGCCCTGAACCTTACCTAAACACAACAAATTTAATCACCAAATTTAGAGTTCAAATGACCAAATTATGGTCAAAATACTACCCTATGACAAAGCTGGGAAGAATGTGCAAAATAGCAATGTTGAAATTTCAGCTTTAACTAGCACTTGACACCCAAAATGGAGCTCAGTACATGCAAAATCTGACAAAACGCATAAAACAACAATTGTAGCCCCAAGGCTTAGTTAAAAGCAGCAATTTGAATCACCAAATGTAAAGTTCAAATGACGAAGTTATGCCCAAAATACCAAACTATGGCAAAACTAGTATAATGTGTATAATAACGAAAATGGAGATTACCGCTTTAAACAACATTTTAACACATAAAATGGAATTTAGTGCATGCAGAATTGGCCAAAACTTAAAAGACAAAAGTTGTAGCCTCGAACCTTAGCTAAACACAGAAATTTTAATCACCAAAGTTAGAGTTCAAATGACCAAATTATGGTCAAAATACTACACTATGACAAAGCTGGGCAGAATGTGCAAAATAGCTATGTTGAAATTTCAGCTTTAACTAGCACTTGACACCTAAAATGGAGCTCAGTACATGAAAAATCTGACACAACGCATAAAACAACAATTGTAGCCCCGAGGCTTATTTAAGAACTTCATCAAGTTCTATATGCTCCCACTAGCCACTAGTAATCTAAAGAATACTATAATGTTTAGGATCTTTCTCTACAGAAAACTTTAAAGCAATAATCAAGTCCCTAGATATGATATTTTTGCAACTACCGCTATCAATAATACTCTACAGAAAACTTTAAAGCAAAAATGAAGTCCCTAGATATGATATTTTTGCAACTACCGCTATCAATAATAAGTTCGAAATACGATTAGAAATTGTGCATTTAGTTTGGAACAATTTGTTTTTTTGTGTATCATTATGTTTAGGGTTTACCAACACTTTTCTAACAACAAAAGTCTATACCTCATCCTCTTAGCCATCTGGTGTGCAAACCACTTCATCGTCATTAGCAAATTTCTCAAGTTCCTCATCATGATCAACCAAATTAACTTGGCAATACTGAGATCAAGTATTAAATTTATGCTCTAACTATCCACACCCACAATACTTATCTCTTGCCAGCTTCACATAAGTATTACTCAGTAGTTTCTTATTATGCTCTTTTTTTCACAACGTCCTTCTTTCCATAATTAGAATTGAATTTGGTATTGGTTTTTGGAGTTGATCTGGATGTTTTCTAAAGTTTCTACTTACACCTCCAGTCCCAAAATATCCTTTGTTCCCATAAATTCTACTTTTTGCGCTATGTTCTGAGTGTCACTCAGCATCAAAATGATTTGATAACCAATTTTATCACGGATTGTTGGTTTAAACCCATTAATATATCTCGCCACTTGTTGTCCTTCAGTCTCTATCAAATAGTTTTGTGATGCCAAATGAAAGAAATCTGCAGTATATTTTGCTACACATTTTCGGCCATGCACGAAAGTATTAGCCCTATATGCAACCTAAGAATGGGGGTTGAATTATGTTGGACAATTAAAAATTGATAAGCACAAAATATTCAGTTTAATATATATGATTTTATGTTCTTTGTAGGGTAAAATCTGTGCTTAATGTATTAATATTTGCAGAATTTGGAAGTTTCCAGAATTGGAGCATGCCGAGAAGGAAAATGACGGATTTGGAGAATTCTAGAAGATTAAAGGCTGGAGATAAAGATGAAGGAATTTTGGCAAGAAAAAGGATTCTAGGCAGTTACCAAATGGGTGGATGAATTAGATTAGGAAACTTATAGCCGCATGTGGTTTATTTGAATTTGGAAACAAGAAGATTTGTTCTTTAATTGGATTATGAAGTTTTACTTTTCTCTCTTATATAAGGGAGCAGAATTATTCGGGTTAAAAACAACTTTTCTGGCGCAGCTTTTCTTTTTCGCAGCTTTACTGCAGTTTTTCCCGTTTTAAGCTTAGACAGCAGTTCCGTCGTTTGCCCAAACAACGGACAACCTAGTTTGATATTTCTAGTTTAATTTAATTTCTTTTCATTATTATTATTGTGATTGTCTTTAATTATGAGTTGTGAGTATTTTCCTTTTTTGGCGATAAGTAGTGAAGCACTAATCGATGTATTAATTGTGAGACCTAATTGTTCTAATTAAACTTTTTCATAATTGATTCCAAGAGTTTTCTGAATCAAAAGTTAATTATCTGAATTAATTAAAGCTTGATCAGCTTTAATGAATTTAGATAGAGCCAATTAATCCCTTGTTAAGTCAGTAGATTTAATAGCTAAGATTAATTAGTGGAGAAGCTACTGTCTCGGTAGATGGAAATAATTGGTTAACAAACTGTTGCATGCTGATCATGATATGATTTGTTAGAGTTAGGTTCTTCTAATACTTAATGCTTTTATAACATTAAATCTGGTGTTCGGCTGATTCCGGCTAGGCTATGTTATGAATAGGGGAATAATTGATTAAGCAGATACTTATCAGTTATCGAACAATTAAGGAAGAATTGGGCTATGACAGAGCTGATTCTCGGTAGCCTACAACTAACTAGTTAATGTGAAAATGTTATCTTTGCGTAAATGAACAATTAAGAATTGAATAGTGTGGAATTACTTATTTCCAGATCTTTCTTTTTAATTAATTAATTTCTGAATTTTGTTATTTATTAATTTCGTGACTAGTTTCCTTTGATTTAATTGTTTTCATCATTAATTAAATTGTTGTTACTATTGGCAAATTAACGAATTTAGGAAATAGTGTTGTTCCTCTTGGGATCGACCTTACTCGCACATACACACACCAAAAATCTCTACAAAAAATGTTTTTCCTAAACCAATGTCTCTTTAAGAAAATTCAACAAATACTTGGTGTGTGTATGTGTGAGTGTTGTGAGGTCTATGAAATTTATCAAATCTATCAAACCACTTTACAATACATCAACACAATAGTTCAACTGAATATATGCACCAAGTAGTGATCACAATTTCACTATAAATATCAATAAAACATATGCATCTAAGAAATGAAGTCAAAGCATTAAAATAAAGAAAAGAGATTTATAGTGGTTCAAGTCTTCCATTGGAACACTTTACATCCACTATCTAACCCCTCAAACTTAGGATTTCAACAATCCATTAAAAATAATCTATTCACCAAATGTGAGATCCAAACCTTTACAAACCTTTAAGGTGAACCAATCTTACTGGCAATCAATGCTATAAGATTTGGTTTTACTCTCCCTTTTGGAGAACCCTTTTAAACATACCAATGTATGGAGATAAAAATTCTTGAAACCCTCTTAATAGGGTGGATACAATCAATTTAAACTCTCACAACCAATCCTCTCAAAGATTATTTTACAAGAGGAAAATATTAGTTCACAAAGGATGAATAACGATTTAAACCTAAATGTTTTTCTCTTTCGAATGATGAACAAATCAAAAGCCTTTTGATCTTTTGGAGAATGTCTTTATACTTTTTTTCTTGCTCAAAGATAAATTAAAATGGTTATGTATGTCTCAAGTATTTATAGAAATCATTTGGAAAGAAAAATGGGACAAAATTTTTGTTTTTCAAAAAACTAGCCGTTACTCACAATTGAATCCTGTATTTGAATCCTGTCAAATACATTCGGACGTCCAAATTGGCTAAGAGGTAGTCCAAATTGACCAATCCGAATGTACTTTTCATAAAGGTTTTCAAATCTTTCAAAAATAGGTTCGGACATCCGAAACTCCTATAGGGTCGTCCAAATTAATACTTTTTGTCAAATTTCTGATTTTTCAATCTTTGAATCATTTTGTAAAAGTTTAAAACAACTTTTATGAAATTTTTGGTTTCAAAAAACACTACAATTTCAAATTTTATTTTTTGATTCATTTTACTTCAGCTTCTGAATAGTTCAAACAATTTATGAGATAATTTATAACTAGGGTTTGGGGTTAGGGAATCTACCCTAATTTACCTAGTTTTTATTTATTCAACTTCTTCAATCTTCCATTTCTACTATGCACATCTACAATTTCAAGAAATCTAATTGAAACATTACTTTGCATAATTGTTTGTTAATCATCAGAACACAAAGCAGATTTAAGACACTAGGTCTTTCACAAATTCAGATACTAGTTAAAAAGGAACTGATCATAATTTGGTGAAAAGAATCTAGCCATCAATATCTTTTTTATCTCCAACACCAATCTGATAGGTTTTTACCCAAACGTTGCCACTGGGTTTGAATCTATCTCCACCATGATGAAATTTTTTCTTTCAACCTATATGCTACCAATTTTACCTACTTCTCCTCTAGGATTCTCGCAAATTCATAAAATCTTTTAACTTCTTTAACTTAATCATGGAAATCTTTGATATTCAGGCTTCCATTGAATGAAGGAATATCAACTTTTAATCGAAATTCCTCATATCCATATTATTGGGCTGCCCTAGGATTAGGATCCTGAAGCATAAATCACATAATCTCCTTATTGGACGAACCCTCTTTGTTGGCTAAATTCTGACGAGGTTGTAGGGGTTATATCGAATTAGTGTAAAGTATTTGAACGAATCTCTTGACACTATTTTTACCACCTATATTGTTCTAATTACCCTGCAGTATTCACAATCTCGTTTATATCCGATCTACACGAACATAAAGGGTTTGAATCTCTCTGATCATGTCTGAAAGAGTTACGTCTTCTTCGATTTGGCTAGCCATTATAAACAACAGAAAGTTTTGGTCTTTGATACCACTTAACACGAGATAGATTAATGAAAGATAAATCTTCTCAAAGAATACAAATTTCACAAAATTTTAAAGAGATATTGGATGATAATAAAGTCGTAACAATGAAAATAAAGACCTATAAGCATTTATATAGTTTTACAAAACCCTACTAAATATAAAAAATAAAAAATAACTAGAAAAATTAAAAGTGCCCCAAAAATAGGTTAAAATAAAGGAATTTGGGCCAAAAATAGCTTGTGTCATATGGTGAAGTTAGATGAGTCTTATAAATCTCTTTGTTCCCTTTAAAGCGCTATATTATAATAACAATTTTGAAACCGTACGAAAAAGCTACGTCCATTTAAAGGTAATGATGCAATTTAGTTTTTTTTCCCTTTTTGGATTGGCGCTACGCAACCGAATATGTTCTTAACCTATTACACGTTAGTAGTTCCCAATTGCGGAACCAAGGGGCGAGAAAATGCGGCCGCCTAATCTTTGTTTTGGGGAGTAGTGTAATATTATTGCTCCTTCGCCATCTCCGTCCCCTATCCACCCCCTATCTGCCACTCTACCGTGATGCCACCAAGCAGAATTAGAGAAAATTGTAGAGCACTTTCTCATCCCAGCATTCAAGTCTTATGAAGAAAACGACGTTAGTTGTCTATTTTTTTAATTTGTTTTTTTTTACTCTTAATTAAAACAATGTCTTTTTAGTTAAGAGTAAAATAAAAAAATTACTCTATAAGGAGAACGACATCGTTTTACTATAGGGTAAAATAAAAAAACTGTAAGTATAACGACAGTTAAAAAAATCATGATATTCCAATTTAATAAAATCTCTCACCACCCTAATTTTTAAAGGTGAATTTCCGCCTACTCCTCAACTTTATCTCTCTCGATTCCTCCCTAGAGTTAAATCAATTTAGTTCAGTGCCTCTAATGCCGTCTCTTGACATGGATTTTTTTCTAATTTATTAATGTTTAAAATTTGTTGTGTATTTTTTTGTAATTGATTATTGTGATTAAATGTGTTTTAATAGATTATTTGTGAATTGTGATTGTAATTAATTAATTTTAAATTTAGAAATTGTAATTATTTAATCTTCGATACTTTAGTAGTTGCATATATTTTTTATTTGAATTTTTTTCTTGTATAATTGAGTCGGACTCAAAAAGATTTTCTCGTTCACCCATTGCTAGTTCTCAAATATTCTCATCAAAACACATTGTATATTTAATAGGGAAAACTGCCAAAATAGTCACATTACAAAAGAAAAAATTATTTTGTCATCTACATTTAAAATGATGCATTTTAGTCACTAACATTTAAAAAACTCACCAAAATAGTCACTCAATCAAACTATGTTAGCTTTTTTGACCGAAAAAATGCATGTTCACATCACGAGCGACTTAATAAAAGGATAAAAGTGCAAAATTGAATTATTTTTCACACAAAATCCTTCACTACAATCGAATTATTGATCATTTGCTGCTTTTTACCAGTGAATTTTTTCACTATTAACGGTGGAGTATAAATAAGAAAAATAAATCATTTTTACCCATTTGAGTCTGAATAAGGTTCTTGTTAATGATCACAGGAAGTGTTTCTCCAGTACCTAAAAAATACATATTTGAAATTATCAGGTAAGGGTTTTAACTCAAGAACATGAGCTTTTAAAATAGAAGGAAGAATTTTATCATTTGCCTCCTGTTTGGGCAGACAGTGAGTGTCAAATCTGTTCTTCTGTTCCTCAAGAGAGTGGAGAGATATGACGGCATCTGTAATCTCGCCATTAGTCTTATGGTTAACCTCTAATTCAGTCCAGCTTTTTGTAATGGCCAACTCAAGCTTATCCTGCACAAATTCGGTCTCAAGATGTTCTTGGACTAGAGAATCTATTATATCAAGTGAATAAACATTTTTAAAATATTAAAAGTGTAATATTCTCCATTGAATTCACAAGTTAATATCCCCTTATCCACATCAATTTTTGACTTAGCGGTTTTCAAGAATGGTCTACCTAACAACAAAACCGCAGAACTCGTGTCATGAGGGCTGCCCGAATTTAGAACATAAAAATCAGTAGGGTATATAAAGTTATTAACCTTTACTAAAACATTTTCAAGCACCCCTAATGGATAAACTAATGACCTATCAGCAAGTTGTATAACTACTATTGTTTCAGATAAAGAGCCAATGTTCAAACCTTGGTATGTAGAAAGAGGCATGACATTAATAGAAGCACCTAAATCTAGCATGCATCTTTCGATTTTCTTTTCTCCAATAATACATGGGATAGAAAACATACCTGGGTCCTCGCATTTTGGAGGTAGCTTATGTTGTATAACAGCTGAGACATTCTCTCCGACCACCACTTTATCCTTTGCTAGATACGGATTCTTCCTTGCAAGAAAATCCTTCAAGAATTTGGCATCTTCCGAATAGCATCAAGGAATGGAATGTTGATTTCAATCTTGCTAAAGATGGTTAAGATGACATCCAGATCCTCATCCTTGGCATTTTTTTTCAACCTGTTTGGAAAAGGTGAAGGTATTTTAATTTCAGAAGCGGAAAGACTCAATTTTGGACTTACTTATGAATTTTTTCCCTTCGTCGTTTGGTCGAACGACGCGGACGAAATTTTCTGTTCTTCACCCTTGAACTTGGCAGTTGGTTCTTCAAGTTGTTTCCCACTCCTCAATGTGATTTGACTTACATTTTCTCGTGGGTTAATTTGCACTTGAGAGGGTAATTTCCCTTGAGGAACTTGTGTTTTATTAAAGTGTTTTTCTATTTGGATCATTTGAGTACTCAATCCACTTATCGCTGCTCTTGTTTCTTGCTAAAACTTTTGAAATTCTCCTTGATTCTGGACTTGAGTATTCTGCATTAAAGTCACAGATGTAGCTAAATTGACAATCATATCTTCGAGAGGAACTCCTAACCTTGTGGTAGCTATAAAATTGGGGTTCGTTTGGGCAGAAGGTGCTGGCGGTCTCAACTGGCTCTGTTGTTGAGCTTGCTGCTATGCTGGCTGTTGCTGAGAATTTTGTTGAGGGACTTTTGTAGCTTAGGTTGGGATGGTCTTGCCAACCGAGATTGAAAGTATTGGAATAAGGGTCGTAGCGCCTTTGTGGATACCCTCCCACAGCATTAACTTGGGCGTCAAGCTCTTCTTGAGTCATTTGACATTGATCAGTTGTATGTGTAGGATTTTTACATATTGCACAAACTTTTTCGATTTAAGCTGTACTTATCCCATTCAGCAATTTCTCCACACTTGCTGTCAAAGCTTCCAGTTTGTTCTCAAGTGTAGAACTGGAGATCTCACTCACTTGCTTCATTGAACGATGCAAAGGCTGGTACTGTTGGCGTGACTCACAAGTTTTAGCAATTAAGCTTGTGGCTTGAGTTGTGCTATTATCCATGAACGCTCCACCACTAGCTGCATCAAGTGTTAGTGATGAGGTGAATTTATTCACCGATTATGTAGGGTTTTTACTTAATTCTTTGGTCGTTCTTGTTCGTTTTTATTCGTTTTTGTGTTTTAATTGTAGGTTTGTTGACCATGGTGTATGCTTCGAAGGGAAAAATCATACGGAAGTCGAATCAGGTCCAAAATGAGAGGAAAAGATTGAGAAAGATCAAGAAGCTGGTCCCGTGTTTCACAGGATATTTAAGGTGTTAATTCCAATTGTTTATGATCTATCATACATATTTACACCTTGGATAGAGTGGCAAATAAGTTCCAAGTTGATCCCATGGAGGCTCGAGACTACAAGAAGGGTTAATATAGCAAAACACGTGGAAAGGCGATGAAGAACAAATGCTAAAGAAATCTGCCAGGCTTTGGTAGTTTAATCATATCTCTCTCTATTTATATTCAAATCGAGTGATTCAAGTGCCATTGGAAAGCTAAGAAATAGAGCTACAACTTTCATGTTTTGGGGTTTTGCAAATTGGGCGTGGATCATAAAGAAATATGGCCTAGACGATGGACGTCGCGACGTGAGACCCTCCACGTCGCGACGTCGGTAAAAAGAATTAAATTGGATTTTTTGGAAGAATTTTGGAAATTGGCAGAGAGTTACGTCGCGACGTGGGGATCCCTCCCACGTCGCGACGTGGGTGCACATCGCGACGTCGGGAAAACGTCGGGAAACGTCGGCTGCGCGACTGAAATTTGGAAATTTGCGATTTTGGCCCAATTTGAGTTTCCTTTTCCGACAAGACTTTCGTGAAGGACTTATTAGCAAATATCTTCATAAAATTACTATAAATAAGGCTAGGGTTTACATATTTTAGGGTGTGACACTTTTGAGAAATTTTAAGCAAGAGATTTCTCCTTTGTAATAGCTAGGGTTTTCTACTTCGGTTATTGCTTGGAGAATTGCAGCTGTACGGATTGGGAACATCTTCTACTATTGAACTCATTCTTTTACGAGTAAAGATTACATTCAAGGATTTATTATTCAAGGTGTTTTCTTTCCTTTTAATTGATGTTTTCAATATTGTGCTTAAACATTAATATCATGATAATGTTTGATTTAGCCATGCTCGGCTAAATTAATTGTGCTCCCGGGATTATGAATAAGGGTTTGTGTGTTTAATTTACATGCTAAGTTCTATCTTATGGTCTTCGTTGAATATGTTTTGCTGTGTTCTTCATAATTATGCATGATTTGGCCGAATTATGTATGATGAATATTTGTTTAAAGTGCAATAAATTATTTAGAGATAACTTGCTTTAATCTTACATCTCACCACAAAGGAGGATTTGAGTGGGTTGTTTAGAATCTTTTGTAGGTTGGTTGTGAATTTGTTAGATTGATTTTACCTTAGCTCTTGCCTCTCGTCACAAAGGAGGAGTTAGGGGGATTAGTTTAGCATTAGCTTGACTGGTTCGGGCGTTGCCTCCGCCATAAAGGAGCGGTTGAACTTGAGGGTTTGGTTAAGTTGGTAATTGCATTATATTCCGGATTAATTAAGGAAGTAAACCTTGCCTCTCGCCACAAAGGAGGGTTTAATGAATTAGTTAATATCTAAATAGGTAAAGTGCCTAAATCATTCCTTGCCTCTCGCCACAAAGGAGGGCGTGAGTTATGTTATTTACCCTTAATTTGCATGACCATAGATAGGATGTATGCATGTGCTTTTTAAAATAACCCTAAACTATAATCTCGGGAGTACACTTGCTTAATTTGAGTTTTTAAATCAAATCACCTCCTTTATTTTAGTTATTTGTTCTCTGCTTACTTATTATTTACTTTGATAAACAGAAAAATCAAAAAATATTTTCTTCAGAATTTCAACACAGTCATTTCCTCGTGGGAACGAACTTGCTATACTAACACCTTTTAGGGGTTTTTTAGCTTGATTTTTGATTAGGGGTGAATAGCAACCACGATCGCAATTTTATACATATATTTGCCTCACATCAAATTTTGGCGCCGTTGCCGGGGAAAGCAGTCGTGTTGAAATTTTAGCTTTTTTGTGAATATTAGTTGTAAATATTTTATTCATTTTTTTTTATTTATTTTTATTTTTAATTTTGCCCAAATATGTCTAGGAGGTTTGGGGAATCCTTCGAAATTAATTTTGGCCCACCACATAGAGTGGATGATAAACAACCAAACTCTAGAGTATTTGGAGATTTTCACCATTTAGGATACGGGAAGACCAATGAATGGGGATATAGTGAACCTTCATGTTATTTATCTTTACCTTGTTTTGAAGATCCATTGAAAAATTTGAACTTGTATGATAATGAACAAGCTACTTTGAGAATGAATGTTGTTTCTTGTAGGTTGTGCCAAGGGGTTCATCCCACTTATCAATGCCCCTATCAAATTGGGAATGCATGCAATTATCAAGGTGATTATGAACAATATTTGAGGGAGCAAGGATCTTGCACGTGGGTAAATAACTATGATTTTGGCCAACACTCTTTTTCTCATTCTCAAAGAGAGTTTGGATATTATCCGGGCTATGATAAGGAGTGGTCGATTCATGAACAAAACAACAAAATGCATCTCAAGAATGAAATGGAAGCGCCACTAGATTATATGCTCAATAAACTCATGGAGAAAATAGATAAATGTGGTCTTTGTTGAATATGTTTTGCTGTGTTCTTCATAATTATGCATGATTCGGCAGGATTATGTATGATGAATATTTGTTTAAAGTGGAGTAAATTATTTAGAGATAACTTGCTTTAATCTTACCTCTCACCACAAAGGAGGATTTGAGTGGGTTGTTTGGAATCTTTTGTGGTTTGGTTGTGAATTTGTTAGATTGATTTTACCTTAGCTCTTACCTCTCGTCACAAAGGAGGAGTTAGGGGGATTAGTTTAGCATTAGCGTGACTGGTTCGGGCGTTGCCTCCGCCACAAAGGAGCGGTTCAACTTGAGGGTTTGGTTAAGTTGGTAGTTGCATTCGATTCCGGATTAATTAAGGAAGTAAACCTTACCTCTCGCCACAAAGGAGGGCGTGAGTTATGTTATTTACCCTTAATTTGCATGACCATAGATAGGATGTATGCATGTGCTTTTTAAAATAACCCTAAACTATAATCTCGGGAGTACACTTGCTTAATTTGAGTTTTTAAATCAAATCACCTCTATTTTAGTTATTTGTTCTCTGCTTACTTATTATTTACTTTGATAAACAGAAAAATGAAAAAATATTTTCTTTAGAATTTCAACACAGTCCTTTCCTCGTGGGAACGAACTTGCTATACTAACACCTTTTAGGGGTTGTTTAGCTTGATTTTTGATTAGGGGTGAATAGCAACCACGATCGCAATTTTCACATACAATTTGCTCCCATCAGTTAGTTTTTCCTCGGGTTGCAAACCTTCATAAAAATATTGGATTAAAAGTTTGCCAGAGATTTGATGTTGAGGACAACTATCACACAAATGTTTAAATCTATTCCAATATGCAGTTAATGATTCATCATATTTTTGTTTAATGCCAACTATTGCTTTTCGACCAGATGCAATCTTAGAAGCAGGAAAAAAATTCATGAGAAATATTCTTTGCATGTCATCCCATGTTGTAATAGATCTAGGAGTAAGACTCTTAAACCATACACTAGCATTTCCAGTTAAAGACCATGAAAAACTAGCTAGCTTAATGTATTCCTGTGAAACTCCTCGGTTATTCACAGTTTCGCAAACCTTAAGAAAATCATGCAAAAAATTATGAGGATCTTCCCCAACATCTTCATTAAATCTAGGCAATAAATTAAGATATGATGCCTTCAGCTCATAATCAGTTGCAAGTGGAGGCAAAACAATGCAAGAAGGCCTGTAATTGATAATTGGGTTAGTTGACTCCCTGAATGGTCGATCGTGCAATGGGACTTGACGTGGTAATGGATTGATCACAGGAGCTTATGGTTGCTGTTCGCGTTCTGGGTGTGGAAAGGTAGAAGTTCAGCTATGGAAATTTCGTCAGGCAGAATGGTTTGTTCAACTGGGTCTTTGATTCTGCTGGTCGCTGTGGGGGCAAACAACGTATCGACTGCTGAACCAGAATTAGTTCTTTGGCACTGTTCCTTCTTCTCTTTCTTCAATCTTCGCGCTGTCTTCCTTAATTATTCGTTAATTGACAAGTATCAACTTAATCAATTAATTTCCTACTCATAACATAACCCGGCCGGAATCAGCCGAACAGATTTAATATTATGAGAGCATTAAGTACTGAAGAACCTAACTCTAACAAATCATATCATGATCAACATGCAACAATTTGTTAACCAATTATTTCCATCTACCGAGACAGTAGCTTTGCCACTAATTCATCTTACCTATTAAATCTAGTGACTTAATAAGGGATTAATTAGCTCTACCTAAATTTATTAAAGTTGATAAGGCTTTAATTACTTTAGATAATTATCGCTATACTCAAAAAACTCTTGAAATCGAATAAGAGAAAGTTTAGTTCAAGCAATTAGGTTTCACAATTTACGCATGATTAGTGTTTCATTACTTACAGCCAGATAAGGAACTACTCACTAAACATAATTAAAAAAATTATAATAATAATAATTAAAAGAAATAAAACTAAATATATTAATCAAACCAGGTTGTTCGTCGTTGCGTGGGCAAACGACGAACTGCTGTAAAACTGGGCAGCTCTGCAAAACTGCAAAACTGCAAAACTGCAAAACCTCCTACTGAAAACTGCAAACATAAAAGTAGAGACGTCCTAACCCTAATTATCCTACTCCTTTATATAGGAGAGAAATTAAAACATCCTAATCCAACTCAAAGAATGAATCTTCATTGTTTTCCAAAATGAATTAAGCCACATACGGCTGTGAAAAGTTAGCTTCCTAATATACTTCAACCATCCATTTGGTAATTGCCTAAACTCTTTTTCCTTCCAAATGTCTTCAACTCTATCTTCAGCCCCAATCTTCTAGAAATCTCCAAATTCTTCATTCTTCCTCTCGGCATTCCCCAGTTTTACAAACTTCCAAATTCTGCAAAGATAAACAATATTAAGCACAAATTTTATCCCAATGAACACATAAAAGCATAGATAATAATCTGAATATTTTGTGCTTATCAAAACCAGAAAAGGTTTTGGCTCAAAAGAGTTCACTAGTGGTTAATTTAAAAATGTATGAATTTTTAGAAAGTTAAAAAGGGTTTAGTCCGATGTGCCTTAATCATTTTTATGCACAAATCACAAATAATTTCAACATGTACCGCAAGCAAATTCTAGAATGCCTATTTAATTATGATATACCCTCAAAAAGATTCATTAAGCACCAAAAAAGCGGTTCTTGTGTACTTAAGTTCAAAACTCACATTAATAATTTAAGAAAAATTAATTCTTGAAATTCATCATTCCGGAATACATACAAGGTATTTGAATTATTCCAAAATAGATATTACAATCAAACTTCCCAAACCATGCTCAAATCCAATCATATGTTATTCACAAAGTTTCAAGGGATCATTTAAACTATTTTTTTTAAACACTAAAAGATTATGACAGTATCGTTACGTCACTAAAATTAAAACCTACAATTTACTAATATAGCAATGGAGTAAGATCGTATCCCAAGGGAACGGTTGTAACTTTTCTTCGAACTTGTCACCAAAAGGGATTAGAAACAATTAAATAAAATAGATTATTAGAGAATTTAACCAACAAGAAAGAAAATCTGGTTAAAACATTGAATCCATTAATAACTTGATCATTGATGCAAATATTAAATTTGTTTGACAAATAAATCAGTTATAGTTATCGAGAACGCCACTGACATAACCTAATTTTTTCTTAATTGTTGGTAATTAAAAGGACGCCTTATTAATTACTCTCTAATTAATAACAACCTAAGAGGACACCTCATTAGATTTAATTCACTAATAGCATTAAGATAAAAGAAATCTTATACCAATATGCCCACATGGATGCCATATGCCCATACTAGCCCCTATGCTCACTGCCGATGAATGACAACCTTACCACTTATTAAAACTAAATGGACAATTACGGATCCACCATTTTAATTGGCATTAGAACTTCATGCAATTAATTAAACATTGTACACTATTTAACAATTATAGAAAATTCATAAACTATTTATCTTAGAATATAAAAGGTACTTGTCTAACAAATTTATTTAATTTCAAATTAGATCTCACAAGAATTTTAATTAATGCTTCATCAATTTCTTAATCGGAGAAAATAATTTAGCTAGAATACGTAATTAAATAAAATAAATAGGAATTAAGAAAAGTAGAATTCATATTCAAGTTCCAAGATTAACTTTACTGGCTATTTAAAGACTCGATACAATTATGAAACCACTAAAAATTGATGTCTAATTTGGAGACAAAGACTTGACGTAATTAATGAGTAAACAACTATGTAAATCAAATTAGAATACTAGATTAAATAGAAAACAATATAGACTAAAATCAAAACAATTTAATTTCAAATAGTGAACAAATTACTGAAACAGAAACTTGAAACTAAAACTTTACTCAATAATTTATCAACTTGTCTTATAAATACGACTTGGAATCAAATCTTGAAAACACGAATTCAAATAAAATCCGAATTTTAATTACTTGAAATCAAAACTCAAAGGAATTTTTTAAAACAAAGAAAAGGTTTAGGCTCAAAAGAGTTCACTAGGGGTCAATTTAAAAAGGTAGGAATTTTTAGAAAGTTAAAAGGGTTTAATCCTTGGTGCCTTAATCATTTTTATGCACAAATCAAAAATAATTTCAACATGAACCTCAAAGCAAATTCTAGAATGCCTATTTAATTATGATATACTCTCAAAATGATTCATTAAGCACCAAAAAATTGGTTCTTGAGTACTTAAGTTCAAAAATCACATTAATAATTTAAGAAAAATTAATTCTTGAAATTCATCATTCCGGAATATATACAAAGTATTTAAATTATTCCAAAATAGTGATTACAATCAAACTTCCCAAACCATGCTCAAATCCAATCGTATGTTATTCACAAAATTCCCAAACCATGCTTTGGCATCTATTAAGCACTATGTTGTGCATCAAATGGATGTAAAGATAGCTTTCCTAAATAGAGATCTAACTGAGGAGATCTACATGAACCAACCTGAAGGGTTTGTCATGAAAGGTTTCGAGAACAAAGTTTGTAAGTTAAACAAATCTTTGTATGGTCTCAACTAAGCACCTAAATTGTGGCATCAAAAGTTTGACAAGGTAGTAATGAGTTTAGGATTTCGATCCAGTTATTCAGATAAATGTCTTTTCTGTAGGCATGCTGAGTCGTTTCACTAGTAATCCCGGCCATGAACATTGGCAAGCCCTCACGCGACTTATGCGATATTTGAACGTTACCTCTAACCATGCACTATTTTATAGTGGTCGTCATCCTATCTTGGAAGCATTTTCTGATGCTTCGTGATGCTCATCCTTAGGGGATAGTAAGTCAACCAGTGGTTATATTTTCACACTAGATGGTGCAGCTATTGCTTAGAAATCTAAAAGGCAGACTTGCATTGCTTTGTCGTCTATGGAATCGGAACTTTCTGCTCTAGCTTCTACAGGAGGTGAAGCAGAGTGGATAAGAGAACTGATCCTGGATATTCCACTAACCCGCTTAAAGATTACGTCTTTAAGTATGTTCTGTGATAATCAGGCTACAGTTTCAGTAGTAAAAAACTTACTCTTTAATGGTAAGAGAAGACATGTTCGAATGAGACATGCCATGCTGGCGTATCTCATAGAACATGGTATTATTACTTTGGTCGATGTGAGATCGAAGGATAATCTGGCTGATACTCTCACAAAGGGACTGAACAAAACTCGAATCTTCAAAATTGTGGGGGATATAGGGTTAAAGATTATATAGATATGTCTTAACTTACATTCATGTTAATTTTGAATTTTTCGCATCTCCCTTTGCTAGCTAAGATAAGCACTTGATAATGTTTCGATGATGATTAAGATTGTCAATATATCATTCCACATCTGATGATATATCCTATTTGGATGCGTTGACTCATTCCACTGTTTTAACTTGTTATTAGGTAGTTGAAAACTCTCCATCTTGAAAAGATTTCTAAATCCAATTTTAGCTATAAATCAAGCGAATATTTGATGTGAATTTTGATATTTATATCATTCAAAATATGACTTTAGATCCAGCAAATATTTGACGTGGATTTTGATTTTTGTATCATTCAAAATATAACTCTAAATCATTTTGTCCAATTGGGTATTTGTAATGCATTGAGTTTATAAGTTTAATCAACTTAACTCATTGCATTTTTTTTATATTGAATGAAATTATTGGTTTTGACAAAAAAATGTGGTATTTTCTATTTGGAAAGTGTAGAATATTGCTATGTATTAGTGGAATCATCAATTGGATGCCAATTACAGTCCTATTCATTTCCCTTGTACAACTACTTTTATTTAATCGGAGTTGGTGTTGATTTTTTTTTCTTGAAATGGTATTTAAATTAGGATTAAATTTAACATACTTATCATTATAATTAATCAAATAAACAAACGTACTCGTGCTGTTGTGACCATGTCATGTCAGCACACGATGGAATCATGCAATGGATATAGTTGCAAGTATGCATTAATTTAATATTAAATGTCAATTCTACTTTATATGCAAGAAATTATAATTAATAGTTTAAAAGTTAATTTAGTGAATCGATGACATTTGCAAAAATCTAAAATTTGTGAGCTCTCTTACAAGTAAGCAACCACTCCAATGCCAATCATGTACAGTTTGTGTTAAAAATTATTGCTAAGAAGAAAAAGACAAGTGCCAATAAAGCTGCTTGATGAACACATGAGCAGATATAAAACTCAGTTTACTTTCTATACAATTTATGTGAACAAAAAATTGAAAATTAATTTAGACTCGTTAGTGAGGAGAGAAAAGTAGGAACAAAGACAGAATTTGAATGACTAACCAAATTAAGAATGTAAATCCTTTTGGTTAATGGAGTTAAAAGTTAAGGGTCCGCTTGGATCATGTGTTTTTTGGTTTTATTTATGAAATGATTTTATCGAGATTCCTTATTAGAAAAGAATATTTATAAAATGATTAGATGTGTTTGGAAAGATAAATTTGGTTAATTTATTGAAGATTGTGTATTGAAAAAATTATTATTGTATATATAATGATTATTTTATATATTGTTATATAATTAATTTTTAAAAGATGTGGGACCCACTCATTGGCACATGCAGCAACAATGAAGAAAATAACGGTAAAAAAAAATACTAGCCGTCAAAAAAATGAAGCTGGAAAATCGTGTGTTGTTGTCCCACGTGATTCCTTTTTCCATCATTTGATGTGACCTTTCTTATTCACAATGTATTGCACATCCAGCTTCTTCATGCACTGAGCAGAGAATCTATCTCTGTAGTCGTCTGGACAATTCTTCTTCTCCGATCAACCGAGGACAGTTCTTCTTTTCCGATTAAGAAGCATTTCCTTTTACGGGTGGCAGTAGCAACAGTTAGTTACAATTACTACTATCACTTACATCTTTTCATTCTATTTGATTGTTGTATTTTTTAATATTATATGAAAATGACAATAAAGTTTTTTTACAATATCGCAATTGAAATAATTTCTTTCCTGATATTGCCAATAATTATATGAATTTTTGAATATGAAATATATTTTCGAATATAAATTTTTTTCGATTTGGATGCAGTGTAGTAGACCAAATTTTTGCATGTGTTAATATTTAAATTTATTCATTATGAATGAGATATATGACATTGTACCAACCCCTATTTTATGAGTTCACACACATTTCTTAAAGATTGCTTTACATTTTTTTTCATAAGAATTGCAGAAGGAGAAGATGAGAAAAGAAGAGAAAAGGAGAAAAGAAAGAAAAGAAAATGAGAAAAGAAAGAAAAGAATAGGCTGCAAAGTTGTCCGTTTGCTATTCAGCACTGTGCACTATTCATCAATCGTGACATAATACTATTTATTATTTTAATAATATGCTATGACAAATTTTGCTGTACACATCTTTCACAATCCTAATTGCAAACAAATGAAAAATGCAGTGCCAAACACAACTTGTTTTGGTTTTATAAATAGATAGAAAATTTTGGCTATCCAAACGGAGCCTAATTTTCCTTTGGATGTATAGCATGAGTTCTAATACTAATGTCAACTAGAAAGTAGCTTTAATATCAATTTAATAACACAATAGAATTGATATTTATTTATCTCACGAATATATTTGAGATAAGATGAATACAATCATAATATCACGTGTAAAGCACAATGGCCACACAGATCCGCAGGATTTCTCTAAACCACCCTATGGCTTCTCACACCTATTTGAGGTATTATTCTACCTACATCATAAAAACTTCTAACACCCTTTATTTATAAGGAATAATTACAATTCTAAAAATTTAAAAAATATGAAGAATGTATCTCTCACAAAATCGGATTCCTAAAGAAAAATAATCTAATAAACAAAATCCTATTAAAAATAAAATTCCCAACTAATTAAGCTTAGTTTAATATTCCATCAACAATGCCAATTGATTACTCAAACCAAACTTTAACACCACTTTTTTTTTCCTTTTTTTTTTAACTCAATCACAACAAAATATAGTGACTGCATGCCTGTGATTATATAATTTAAATCAAGTGAATGATTGTGAGAAATGAAGGACTGATTTTCAGGGGAGTAAGGACCCAATGTTGGCCATCGATTTTGACCTGGAGATTCTTAATTCGGGCGAACATGTCGACAGCCCTTCGGACACCTTTATTGTCAGCGGGGGTTAAGTAATCATGCCCAAAAAGGATCCCACCTGGCCTTAGAATCTTGTATGCTCGATTAATATCAGCCCAGGCGGAATGGAAGTCGTGATCGGCATCAACCTCAATCAAGTCACCATACACACCCCATTCGCACAGCTTCTCAAGTGCTGATCCCGTTGAGAAGGGCATGAACATCACCGAATCCGTTGCATTTGCATTGACAACATTTTGCATGAATTGATGCATGAGGATCACGTCGTCGTTTACCATCCCTATGGCTTTGAGCCCCTTATTCTTTTGAAATCCTGGCCAGGCTCGAAAATCATCCACGCGTATTATCAGAGTGTCCAGGAGGTCCAGTTGTCGAGTCAACTCCACCATGTGAAGCGCTGACGCACCAAGAAAGGTTCCCAATTCGATTATGATCATGGGTTTGACTTTTTTGATAAGGTTATGGAAGACGGAACCCCTGGACCAGCCCTTCATCCTAGTTCGCCCGAGGATGCTGGCGACATGTGAGGGTGGGAAATTGTTCCAAGGGGAGATGCCATTGAAAACGCTGTCAATAATCGTTTGTCAGACAAGTTTAGAATTAGGGACAGCTGCAAAATCAGCAGCACAAACAGTCCCGAAATGGTAATGGTTTTCAAATTTAGTACCATCATGTTCTTGGACATCATCATAAACTTGCCAGTGCTCGTGCTCGTGCTCATGCACATGCTCAACGATGTTGTTGTTATCGCTTTGGAGTACTGCAGAACGAAGGATGGTTGGAATTGTTAGAGTTTCTACGTCAACCAATTGAATATGCAATTGCTTGAAGCATTACACCCCAGGTATCTAATTAGAAATACCCAGGTGCTGCCTCCAACTAGCATATATATAGAAGTACACTAGGGTTAAACTCAGTTAATGGACTCTTGCCTATTCAGGCCCATTACAAAGGTTCATTATTTATTGGGCTTATATTAGAACATATTATTGGATTATATTAAATATCCAACAATCTCCTCCTATGTTTTACATATAGCACAATCCAATAGATATATAATGTAATGTTCAAAACAGATGATTGAATCATTCATAGCACAAAAGATTCATTACTCAGAATTATGAATTCTTTAAACACAGTTATGAGTTTAGAAAACAATCTAAACTTAACCAAACACAAACAAAAGTGTTATTAAGATCAAAGTTTTAGAAATCTCTAAATTTCGCACACAAGAGGTTTAAAAATATTCTAAACTCAAACTAAATAGGCAAAGCGTATGTAGGTGGATCAGTTATTCAAATAATAGTCCCCCACAGTCCATAGCTCTAGAGGAATTATCCATCAAATAGATCATCCTCTTCAGAATTCCAGTTGGAATCAGCTCCTCCATTTCCATCATTTCCTATAAGTTACCAAATATGAACTTAATCATTTGTGTAACAAAATAAAGTGTCTAGTTCAAGCAGAAGAACTTAACACAATATCTCAATGATTGAAAGTAAATATATATCAATGTCAAAATGAATCAATACCATATTCCAACAAGCATCAATGTCCAGTTTCTTTATAGGAACAAGACCTAAACAGTTTCTTTTCCAAAAGAACCATTTCATATTTCTATATGAAATGTTACAGCTGTCAAGTCCAAATTTAGTTAAGCAGCATCATCAAATATGGAGTGATACTACCGCTTTAAACAGAATATCCAGAGTGAGTATAATTACCTAATCATATGTGGAATGAGTCAACGCATCCAAATAGGATATATCATCAGATGTGGAATGATATATTGACAACCTTAAATATCGTCGAAACATTATCAAGTGCTTATCTTAGCTAGCAAAGGGAGATGCAAATAATTAAAAATTAACATGAATGTAAGTTAAGACATATCTATATAGTCTTTAACCCTATATCCCCCACAATTTTGAAGATTCGGGCTTTGTTCAGTCCCTTTGTGAGAGTATCAGCCAGATTATCCTTCGATCTCACATCGACCAAAGTAATAATACCATGTTCTATGAGATACGCCAGCATGGCATGTCTCAGTCGAACATGTCTCCTCATAACATTAAAGAGTAAGTTTTTTACTACTGAAACTGTAGCCTGATTATCACAGAACATACTTAAAGACGCAATCTTTAAGCGGGTTAGTGTAATATCTAGTATCAGTTCTCTTATCCACTCTGCTTCTCCTCCTGCAGAAGCTAGAGGAGAAAGTTCCGATTCCATAGACGACAAAGCAATGCAAGTTTGCCTTTTGAATTTCCACGCAATAGCTGTACCGTCCAGTGTGAAAATATAACCACTGGTTGACTTACTATCCTCTAAGGATGAGCACCACGAAGCATCAGAAAATGCTTCCAAGATAGGATGACGACCACTATAACATAGTGCATGGTTAGAGGTACCCTTCAAATAGGCATGCTAATGTTTATGGCCGAGATTACTAGTGAAACGACTCAGCATGCCTGCAGAAAAGACATTTATCTGAATAACTGGATCGACATCCTAAACTCATTACTACCTTGTCAAACTTTTGATGCCACAATTTATGTGCTTAGTTGAGACCATACAAAGATTTGTTTAACTTACAAACTTTGTTCGCGAAACCTTTCATGACAAACACTTCAGGTTGGTTCATGTAGATCTCCTCAGTTAGATAAAAGCTATCTTTACATCAATTTGATGCACAACATAGTGCTCAATAGATGTCCAAGCCTGGTTTGGGAAGTTTATGAATAACATTCGATTGGATTTGAGCATGGTTTGGGAAGTTTGATTGTAATCTCTATTTTGGAATAATTTAAATACCTTGTATATATTCCGGAATGATGAATTTAAAGAATTAATTTTTCTTAAATTATTAATGTGAGTTTTGAACTTAACACAAGAACCAATTTTTTGGTGCTTAATGAATCTTTTTGAGAGTATATCATAATTAAATAGACATTCTAGAATTTGCTTTGAGGTACATGTTGTAATTATTTGTGATTTGTGCATAAAAATGATTAAGGCACCAAGGATTAAACCCTTTTAACTTTCTAAAAATTCCTACCTTTTTAAATTGACCCCTAGTAAACTCTTTTGAGCCTAAACATTTTCTTTGTTTTAAAACATTTCTTTGAGTTTTGATTTCAAGTAATTAAAGTTAGGATTTTATTTGAATTCGTGTTTTCAAGATTTGATTCCAAATCGTATTTATAAGACAAGTTGATAAATTATTGAGTAATGTTTTAGTTTTATGTTTCTGTTTTAGTAATTTGTTCACTATTTGTAATTAAATTGTTTTGATTTTAGTCTATATTGTTTTCTATTTAATCTAGTATTCTAATTTGATTTACATAGTTGTTTACTCATTAATTACGTCAAGTCTTTGTCTCCTAATTAGACATCAATTTTTAGTGGTTTCATATTTGTATCGAGTATTTAAATAGCCAGTAAAGTTAATCTTTGTCCTTGAATATGAATTCTACTTTTCTTAATTCCTATTTATTTTATTTAATTATGTATTCTAGCTAAATTATTTTCTCCAGTTAAGATATTGATGAAGCATTAATTAAAATTCTTGTGAGATCTAATTTGAAATTAAATAAATTTGTTAGACAAGTACCTTTTATATTCTAAGATAAATAGTTTATGAATTTTCTATAATTGTTAAATAGTGTACAATGTTTAATTAATTGCATGAAGTTCTAATGCCAATTGAAACGGTGGATCCGTAATTGTCTATTTAGTTTTAATAAGTAGCAAGGTTGTCATTCATCGGCAGTGAGCATAGAGGCTAGTATGGGCATATGGCGTCCATATGGGCATATTGGTATAAGATTTCTTTTATCTTAATGCTATTAGTGAATTAAATCTAATGAGGCGTCCTCTTAGGTTGTTTATTAATTAGAGAGTAATTAATAAGGCGTTCTTTTAATTACCAACAATTAAGAAGAAATTAGGTTATGTCAGTAGCGTTTCCGGTAACTATAACTGATTTATTTGTCAAAAAAATTTAATATTTGCATCAATGATCAAGTTATTAATTAATGTGGATTCAATGTTTTAACCAGATTTTCTTTCTTGTTGGTTAAATTCTCTAATAATCTATTTTGTTTAATTGTTTCTAATCCCTTTTGGTGACAAGTTCGAAGAAAAGTTATAACTGTTCCCTTGGGATACGACCTTACTCCATTGCTATACTAGTGAATAGTAGGTTTTAATTTTGGTGGCGTAACGATACTATCATTTTTTTTAGTGTTTAAAAAAATAGTTTAAATGATCCCTTGAAACTTTGTGAATAACATACAATTGGATTTGAGAATGGTTTGGAAAGTTTGATTGTAATCTCTATTTTGGAATAATTCAAATACCTTGTATGTATTCCGGAATGATGAATTTCAATAATTAATTTTTCTTAAATTATTAATGTGAGTTTTGAACTTAAGTACACAAGAACCGCTTTCTTGGTGCTTAATGAATCTTTTTGAGGGTATATCATAATTAAATAGGCATTCTAGAATTTGCTTTGCGATACATGTTGAAATTATTTGTGATTTGTGCATAAAAATGATTAAGGCACCTAGGATTAAACCCTTTTTAACTTTCTAAAAATTCCTACCTTTTTAAATTGACCCCTAGTGAACTCTTTTGAGCCTAAACCTTTTCTTTGTTTTAAAAAATTCCTTTGAGTTTTGATTTCAAGTAAATAAAGTTAGGATTTTGATAAGCACAAAATATTCAGATTATTATCTATGCTTTTATGTGTTTATTGGGATAAAATTTGTGCTTAATATTGTTTATCTTTGCAGAATTTGGAAGTTTGTAGAACTGGGGAATGCCGAGAGGAAGAATGAAGAATTTGGAGATTTCTAGAAGATTGGGGGTGAAGATAGAGTTGAAGACATTTGGAAGGAAAAAAAGTTTAGGCAATTACCAGATGGATGGCTGAAGTATATTAGGAAGCTTACTTTTTACAGCCGCATGTGGCTTAATTCGTTTTGGAAAACAATGAAGATTCATTCTTTGAGTTGGATTAGGAAGTTTTAATTTCTCTCCTATATAAAGGAGTAGGATAATTAGGGTTAGGACGTCTTGACTTTTACGTTTGCAGTTTTCAGTAGGAGGTTCTGCAGTTTTGCAGAGCTGCCCAGTTTTACAGCAGTTCGTCGTTTGCCCACGCAACGACGAACAATCTGGTTTAACTAATATATTTAGTTTTATTTATTTTAATTATTATTATTGTAATTATTTTTAATTATGTTTAGTGAGTAGTTCCTTATCTTGCTGTAAGTAATGAAGCACTAATCATGCGTAAATTGTGAGACCTAATTGCTTGAACTAAACTTTCTCTTATTTGATTCCAAGAGTTTTTTAAGTATAGTGATAATTATCTAAAATAATTAAAGCCTTATCAACTTTAATAAATTTAGGTAGAGCCAATTAATCCCTTATTAAGTCACTGAATTTAATAAGTAAGATTAATTAGTGGCAAAGCTATTGTCTCGGTAGATGGAAATAATTGGTTAACAAATTGTTGCATGGTGATCAAGATATGATTTGTTAGAGTTAGGTTCTTCACTACTTAATACTCTCATAATATTAAATCTGGTGTTCGGCTGATTCCGGCCGGGTTATGTTATGAGTAGGGAATTAATTGATTAAGCTGATACTTGTCAATTAACGAATAATTAAGGAAGACAGTGCAAAGATTGAAGAAAGAGACGAAGGAACAGCGCCAAAGAACTAATTCTGGTTCAGCAGTCGACACTTTGCCTCTACAGCGACTAGCAGAATCAAAGACCCAGCTGAACAAACCTTTCTGCCAGACGAAATTTCCATGGCTGAACTTCCACCTGTGATTCCACACCCAGAACGCGAACAGCAACCACAAGCTCCTGTGATCAATCCATTACCACGTCAAGTCCCATTGCACGATCGACCATTGAGGGAGTCAACTAACCCAATTATCAATTACAGGCCTTCTAGCATTGTTTTGCCTCCACTTGCAACTGATTATGAACTGAAGGCATCATATCTTAATTTATTGCCTAGATTTAATGAAGATGTTGGGGAAGATCCTCATAATTTTTTGCATGATTTTCTTAAGGTTTGCGAAATTGTGAATAACAGAGGAGTTTCACATGAATAAATTAAGCTAGCTAGTTTTTCATGGTCTTTAACTGGAAATGCTAGTGTATAGTTTAAGAGTCTTACTCCTAGATCTATTACAACATGGGATGATATGCAAAGAATATTTCTCATGAATTTTTTCCCTGCTTCTAAGATTGCATCTGGTCGAAAGGAAATAGTTGGCATTAAACAAAAATATGATGAATCATTAACTGCATATTGGAATAGATTTAAACGTTTGTGTGAGAGTTGTCCTCAACATCAAATCTCTGGCGAACTTTTAATTCAATATTTTTATGAAGGTTTGCAAACCAAAAAAAAAGAACACTTGATGCAGGTAGTGGTGGAGCTTTCATGGATAATAGCACAACTCAAGCCACAAGCTTAATTGCTAAAACTTGTGAGTCACGCCAACAGTACCAGCCTTTGCATCATTCAACGATGCAAGTGAGTGAGATCTCCAGTTCTACACTTGAGAACAAACTGGGAGCTTTGACAACAAGTGTGGAGAAATTGCTGAATGGGATGAGTACAACTTAAATCGAAAAAGTTTGTGCAATATGTAAAAATCCTACACATACAACTGATCAATGTAAGGTGACTCAAGAAGAGCTTGATGCCCAAGTTAATGTTGTGGGAGGGTATCCACAAAGGCGCTATGACCCTTATTCCAATACTTTCAATCCCGGTTGGCAAGACCATCCCAACCTAAGCTACAAAAGTCGTGCTCCTCAACAAAATTCTCAGCAACAGCCAGCACAGCAGCAAGCTCAACAATAGACCCAGTTGAGACCGCCAGCACCTTCTGCCCAAATGACCAGTTTTATAACTACTACGAGGTTAGGAGTTCCTCTCGAAGATATGATTATCAATTTAGCTACATCTGTGACTTTAATGTAGAACACTCAAGTTCAGAATCAATGAGAATTTCAGAAGTTTCACCACGAAACAAAAGCAGCGATAAGTGGGTTGAGTACTCAAATGATCCAAATGGCAAAACACTTTAATAAAACACAAGGTCCTCAAGGGAAATTACACTCTCAAGTGCAAATTAACCCACGCGAAAACGTAAGTCAAATCACATTGAGGAGTGGGAAACAACTTGAAAAACCAACTGCCAAGTTTAAGAGTGAAGAACAGAAAACATCGTCCGCGTCGTTCGACCAAACGACGAAGGGGCAAAAATCAGAGGTAAGTCCAAAATTGAGAATTTCCACTTCTGAAATTAAAATACCTTCACCTTTTCCAAACAGGTTGAAAAAGAACACCAAGGATGAGGACCTGGATGGCATCTTAACCATCTTTAGCAAGACTGAAATCAACATTCCATTCCTTGATGCTATTCGGAAGATACCAAAATGTGCCAAATTCTTGAAAGATTTTCTTGCAAGGAAGAATCCGTATCTAGTAAAGGATAAAGTGGTGGTAGGAGAGAATGTCTCAGCTGTTATACAACATAAGCTACCTCCAAAATGCGAGGACCCAGGTATGTTTTCTATCATGTATTATTGGAGAAAAGAAAAAAAAAGATGCATGTTGGATTTAGGTGCTTCTATTAATGTCATGCCTCTTTCTACATACCAAGGTTTGAACGTTGGCCCTTTAGCTGAAACAAGAGTAGTTATATAACTTGCTGATAGGTCATTAGTTTATCCATTAGGGGTGATTGAAAATGTTTTAGTAAAGGTCAATAACTTTATATACCCTGCTGATTTTTATGTTCTAAATTTGGGCAGCCCTCATGACACGAGTTCTGCGGTTTTGTTGTTAGGTAGACCATTATTGAAAACCGCTAAGTAAAAAATTGATGTGGATAAGGGAACGTTAACTTGTGAATTCAATGAAGAATATTACACTTTTAATATTTTCGAAGGTATGGATTATCCCAGTGATATGACAAATGTTTAATCACTTGATATAATAGATTCTCTAGTCCAAGAACATCTTGAGACCGAATTTGTGCAGGATAAGCTTGAGTTGGCCATTACAAAAAGCTGGGCTGAATTAGATGTTAATCATCAGACTAATGGCGAGATTACAGATGCCGTCATATCCCTCCACTCTCTTGAAGAACAGAAGAACAGATTTGACACTCACTGTCTGCCCAAACAGGAGTCAAATGATAAAATTCTTCCTTCTATTTTAAAAGCTCATATTCTTGAGTTAAAACCCTTAACTGATAATTTGAAATATGTATTTTTTAGGTACTGGAGAAACACTTCTTGTGATCATTAACAAGTACCTTATACAGGCTCAAGAGGAGAAATTGTTGCAAATTCTCAGGGAATGCAAGGAAGCAATTGGCTGGACTCTTGCAGATATAAAGGGAATAAGCCCAACAGACTGTATGCATCAGATTTTACTTGAATCCGACTCCAAACCAGTGCATGATCCACAAAGAAAGCTAAATCCAAATATGAAAGAAGTGGTCCTCAAGGAAATACTCAAGTTATTGGAACTTGGTATTATCTTTTCTATTTCAGATAGTCAGTGGGTAAGTTCGGTTCACGTAGTTCCAAAGAAATCAGGATTCCATATGGTGAAGAATGAAAGGAATGAGTTAGTACCAATGCGTCTTCGAACAGGTTGGCGTATGTGTATTGATTTTCATAAATTAAATGCAGCCACTAGGAAAGATCATTTTCCATTACCTTTTATTGATCAAATATTAGAAAGGTTAGCCGGAAAAATGTTTTTCTGTTTTCTTGATGGTTATAGTGGTTACTTTCAAATATTTGTTTCTCAAGAAGATCAAGAAAAAACCACTTTTACATGCCCGTTTGGTACATTTGCTTATAGATGCATGCCCTTTGGTTTACGCAATGCTCCCGGTACTTTTTAAAGATGCATGATGAGTATTTTTTCAGACATGATTGAAACTTGTATAGAAATATTTATAGATGATTTTACTGTCTATGGTAATTCATTTGATGATTGTCTCCATAATCTCGATAGTATTACTTAGATGCATTGAAAAGAATTTGGTCTTGAATTATGAAAAGTGTCATTTCATGGTTAGGGAAGGCATTATTTTAGGCTATATTATTTCTGAGAAAGGCATTCAAGTAGATAAGGCAAAGGTAGATTTGATTTCACAGTTACCTTATCCTACTAATGTGCGTGAAGTGCGTGATTTCTTAGGACATACAGGATTTTATCGCAGATTCATCCACGACTTCGCCAAAATCGCACAACCATTGACAAAACCGCTGCAGCAAGATGTTCCATTTGCCCTTGCAGCAGAATGCAAGGAAGATTTTGACAAGCTTAAAAACATATTGATCTCAGCTCTCATAGTTCAACCACCCCAGTAGGATCTTCCATTCGAATTGATGTGTGATGCTAACGATTACGCAGTGGGAGCAGTGCTTGGTCAAAATTTTGGAAAAGAGAGCCATGTCATATATTATGCTTCGAATACATTAAACAATTTCCAGTGCAATTACACAACTACTGAAAAAGAACTCTTAGCAATTGTTTTTACCTTTGAAAAATTTTGATCTCATTTGTTAGGCTCTAGAGTAGTTGTTTACACTGACCATGCTGCTCTAAAGTACCTATTTTCTAAGAAGGAATCTAAGCCGCGTCTCATTCGTTGGATTCTTCTTTTGCATGAATTTGAATGGGATATTGAGGATAAGAAAGGTGTTGAGAACCATGTAGCTGATCATTTAAGCAAATTGGTTCTAGAAGACGATCGTATGCCCATACAGGAGACCTTTCCTGATGAAGAACTTTACACTTTAACAGGCAACTCAGGTAAGGACCCTTAATTTGCGGACCTGGTTAACTTTTTAGTGAGTAAGGAATTACCTAAGGGTATCACACATGCTCAAAAATTGAAAATTCAGAGTGATGCAAAATATTATTTATGGGATGACCCCTATTTGTGGAACATTGAAACTGATCAAATTTTAAGGAGATGCATTCCAGAAAATGAAGTTAATGATATTTTGCAGCACTGTTATTCATTTGCATGTGGAGGTCACTTTGGTCCTAAATGCACAGCTAGAAAATTTCTTGATAATGGATTTTATTGGAAGTCACTTTTTCTTGATGCATATTTATTCTGTAAAAGCTGTCAGCGTTGTCAATAGTTAGGAAATATTACTCAACGTGATAAAATGCCTCAATTACCTATAATTGTTTGTGAGATATTTGATGTTTGGGGTATGTATTTCATGGGACCTTTTCCTAGTTCGTTCTCAAATTTATATATCCTTTTAACTGTTGATTATGTGTCGAAATGGGTGGAAGCAAGGGCCACCCGTACCAATGATTCAAAAGTAGTTGCAGGTTTCTTAAAATCGACTATTTTCAGTCGTTATGGAATTCCTTGCGCACTATAATCAGTGATAACGGCACTCACTTTTGCAACCGTACTATCGAAGCTCTTATGAAGAAATATGGTGTGCATCATCGCCTCACCACCCCTTATCATCCTCAATCTAATGGACAGGAAGAGGTTTCGAATCATGAAATTAAACAGATTCTGGAAAAGACAGTGAACACCTCTCGGAAGGATTGGAGTCTTCGTCTCGATGATGATGCCTTATGGGCATATAGAACTGCATTTAAAACTCCAATTGGCATGTCCCCATATCGCCTTATTTTTTGGGAAACTCTGTCGTCTTCCAGTGCAAGTTGAACACAAGGCATATTGGGCTATCAAGCAGGTTAATATGGATGATAGCAAGTGTGGGGAGGAAAGGAAATTTCAGCTAAAGGAATTAGAAGAAATTTGTTTAGATGCTTATGATAATGCTATGTGGTACAATGATCGCAAGAAACTTCAACACGATCGTCTTTTGAGAAAGAAAAAATTCCATGTTAGTCACAAAGTTCTTTTGTTCAAGTCCAAGCTTTGACTCATGGGTGGCAAATTGAAATCCAAGTGGATTGTTCCGTTTGAGGTGATATCTGTTTGCCCAAACAGCACGGTGAAAATAAAAGGACTTGACACTAGGAAAGTGTTTAAGGTTAATGGACAGAGAATTAAACCCTTTTATGAAGCCGAACCAGTGGAAGTGGTGGAAGAGTTGCAACTTTTTCCCATCAGTCATTGAGTTGTCAGATTTTATCTAGTCTAAGATGTTAAATAATGGCGCTCATTGGGTGGCAACCCAATTTTAAATTGTTTTTCACTTTTTATTTTGTTTTTTTTTTCTTTAGTTATTTTTCCTGCCAGATAATAAGTTATCTTCTTGTTCCAGATTTTTAGGCACTCATGGTTAAAATATAGA
Organism: Ophiorrhiza pumila; assembly: GCA_016586305.1. Classification (NCBI taxonomy): domain Eukaryota; kingdom Viridiplantae; phylum Streptophyta; class Magnoliopsida; order Gentianales; family Rubiaceae; genus Ophiorrhiza; species Ophiorrhiza pumila. Next base: position 24,781,460 of record BLIW01000003.1, on the reverse strand, counting down.
GCTCATTTGGTTGCAGACATGGAGTTAGTGGACTAAATTATAGGGACGTGGGGACATGCCCTTTTCCATCGGATTCGGGCCTAGTACATAATTTCCCTTATATTATCGCAAAGGCCCACTCCATACCTTTGGAAGGGCATAAGTCTAGTGGTCCACATATATTCTCCAACATTATCCACTTGTCTGTTCCCCAAAACCCTAGCCGTCCCCATCCTTGTTCCCCAATCACGTACACGGCCAGCCATCATTCACGCACTGCAATGGTTCAAATGAAGTTCACTGCCTCGGCTCGCCCGGAATCCTCCTCTTCGCCTGACGCTTCTTCACCTACCACGCAATCTACACCGACCGAGGACACACCACCAACTCAGCCGCCTGCTAAATGTCGACTGCAGGCAGTGGTCAAGCATGCCATGCCACCCGTCAGCGATTCACTCTCTGGGAGTTCTACAGACCATGAATCCAAAACTGGCGCCGACGAGTCCACTGAGTCTGATTCACCGGCACATATCTCCATCTCGGATACAGAGTGCACACTAATTCAGGTGCCCTTCACGCCGATCACAACTGGCCGGCGTCAGTCTCGTCATTTGGCAGCTCAACAAACCAGTGGTTCGATCCCACTACAAGCTGCCCCTTCTGCTCCCCGGCGAGCCACGGCGGCTTAAAAGGGCAAAGCCCCTGCTTCTTCCTCAACACATGCAGCCCCGGCAGACGGCAGTGCAATTTACCCTGATTTCTTGCCCTTTTCTAAAGCTTCTATGCGCCGACGCTATGAGGTAATCCAGACTCACTCGGTCATTCCTTATTAAAATTTTGATTTCTCAAGTTTGTCTGCTTTAAATGTCGAACCATAGATTCGTCTTTATTTCGATAACATTTGATGGTCCTGGTTATTGCAATTGCCTGTGTATAAGATGCTAGTTAGATTTTTAAGGGAATTTTATGCTTCATTTTTTGCATAGCTCATTGCTTCTACTGCTTCGAGTCGTGCTCCTGGTATCACGTTTCGTTTGGTCAATGCTTCTTATCATTTGTCTTTGCATGAATTAGCTGTCCAGTTAGGCATTATAGACGAAGACTGTAACGCCCCGCCATAATTTACATTTAAAACTATATAATGTAATATACATATTAATGTAATATCCCAAAATTCATACATAAAAAAAATATACAATACACAAATTGCCTCATTACCATAATTATTATCCGAATCAAGATAATTAAAAATCCTGAACTTCTATTTACCCATTTCTCCCTTTAAGTATGTAGACCAAAATCATGTCCACCGCCTAATCTATCTTGAATCACTCAAAAGTATAATTTAAAAAAGGGTGAGCTTAAAATAGCTCAGTGGGTGGGGATAGTGACTTCATTATTGAAAAATTAATTTTCAACGAAATACTGTTCCAAAAATGAATTGCAATGCACAAACCATGTATCAACAAATTCACCATAGATGCCAATTAAACATTGGGCATATATTTGGTACTTGAACCAATATACCATTTTAATACATATAATCATGTATCGCAAAACTTTAACATGGATGTCATGTCAAACATTAAACATATAATCGGTACAGGTCACGATCGGCCACGCCGACCTTTACCAACCATATTTTCCCTAACAATTTGTTGTTGCGTGCACGACTTGAGAAGGTACTTTATCCTTCCTCGTGGTTAGTGACCACTACAGCCCCGCAGGCCAAACGTGGCATCCGGATTTGCCACTCCGACTCCCATCAACAGAATTAAAAACTCTTTAATCCTGTGAAGGGCTCACCAGTGTGGTCTTGGCGTAATCGTCGGCCCGATACCATTGCGATTACTCTACAAGCCAACACATACTAGGGCCCAAACAATCAATTACGATACATGTATCACATACAGTCAATGCAAGTTGGTAAATAATTAAGGAAATTCATCCACTTGTGCCAAACTTAAACGATTCACAATGTCAAAGTGCTCGAGTCAACAAGCTCATGTGGATTCTATAGGTGGCTCTTACGGATTCTAGAGGTGGCTCATGCCTTTAAATTGACATAGTACTTAGTTCCACACAGCACTTAGTTCCACAGTATATAAATTCAATATCCAAATTATACCACAGGTATTCGATACCATCAATTCAAAATCAAATTGGCACAAAATTAGGAAATTCAATCATCACATGGCATTCTCCCTTGCGACTTGCAAGTTTGGATTGAATACAATCCAGGCAGTCATCCCAATAACACCAACATAAGCATATTACCATATTTCGTAATTCAGAAACATTCATATTTTACAAAGTTTCAAATTCAATATGAAACTCATAAAGAGACAATCCGTTAGTAAAACTAAACAAGAGCATCCCAAGCAGCAATTTCAGTTTTGGCACCATTCCTTAAAACCCTTATATCTTATTTTCTATAAGATAGAAAAATACATCACTTCTACCATATGAATACGTTGAAATACAAAACCTTTTATCTTTTGCAAATCCCCGAATTCTTTCCATAAAATCGTATATAAACTATTCAAAGTAGTTACAACGGCTGAAAATACCTTTGCCAACTTTCAGTCCTGTTAAGGTGGAGTCAATTGATGATAACTTCATTCCTAATTATCCAAGTAATGTGAAACTGAACTGTATAAAACTAGATTCAAAATGCTACAACTTCCGTGTTGTGCAACGTGCCGAATTCAAATTACAAACTAGTGTAATAACAGTTCAAAGTTTCTTTAATTATTGAAAACTCTATGACCAGATTTTTCGGTTCTGCCATAGTAGCTTTAAATGGGTATAACTTTACGACTACATGTGCAAATAACACAAAACCAAAATTCCATAACACTAGACTTGAAATACATAAATTCTTGTGTTACACGATTTTGCAATTCCTCCCATAAATAGAAAAACAAACAGTCCAAAATTGCATAAGGTCTTTGCATCCCGTAACTAAATTCTGACCTATCAGGGCTGATTGAAATGGCCATAACTTGGCAACCAAAAGTCCAAAAAAGGTAAAATCAAAACCATTCAAAACTAAACTCGTATTACTACAATTATTGTTTCCCATGAATTCCCAAATTCTTTGTGCCAATATGTCAAAAATTGACATCAACTTTCAGCATTCAGAAATCCCACACAAAACAATTCTTTAGCACAATAGATCATTTAGTGTCCAGAACCAATTTCAAACAATTAAAGTAGGAAGTTAGCCCTTTTGTATGAAGGCTGGAGTACTTCGAAAGCTCATAGTTTAAAGCTAGCAAATTTGAAGAAATGTTTAGAATTGCTAGATTGTCAAAATGACTTGTCATAGAATGTATAAAATGCCAAACCAGGCACGGCTGCCCCATTACAAACAACCAGGGCAATAAAGGGGAAAACCAACCACATATGTGCTAATGAATATCTTTAAGAGAACCAAATAAGTACAAGTCAATGAGCTATTGAATAAAGAATGCCACATGCACCAACAAACCAAAGAACAATCACATTAATGCCACAAGTATCGTTCAGGGGAAAAAACCTATGAATGCAAATTCACATGCACGCATTACCAAACCCAACAAGCCAAAGCAATGCCTTTTCAGAAATTGAATGCCTATCAATGCAATTACATGAGTGTCAATAACAGAGCTATTTTATGCACAAGTACATACAGAACAAACTAGCATCGTGGCAAAGCAAAAGTATTTCAAAAGGGAAAAATCCTGATTAATATTATAGATTATGTGTGACGCCTAGGAGTGTAATCGAGCCGAGCCGATCTCGAGTACACCCCTAATCGAGCTACTCGAGTTCGTTTGGGGTGGTACTCAAACTCAAGCTCGAGCTCGATCGAGCACCCTTTTTGAGCTCGAGCTCGAGCTCGGCTTCGAGTACCGAGTATCGAGTTCGATTTTTTTAATTTTTTTAATTTTTTTAATTCTTTTAAAATTTTTTTAAACTTTTTTATAAAAAAATTATTGGATGTATTTGTAATTTTTCAAAATTAGTATGGTAAAATAATAATTTACTATAAAATTAAGGACCAAAATATAAATATAAGTTAGTTAAATTATAATTTATTAAATATTAGGGACTAAAATATAAATATAAGAATAAAAATTAAAAAAAATAGCTACTCGATTAGCTCGACTCGAGCTCGGGCCCATATAATCTGAGCTCGAGCTCGACTGGAATTCGAACTCGAGCTCGGTCAAACTGAGCTCGAGTCGAGTAGTTGACCGAGCTACTCGCGAGTAGCTTGACCGATTACCACCCCTAGTGACGCCCCTGTTATTCCATGATTGAAGCAAGGATTTCAAGAGTTTCCTGAAACTCAATACAATAATTCGAAGAAATTAATCCGTGTAAAAATTTCAAATAACGTATCAAGCACTTTTATACCAAATCAACTCTATATCAAGATCATGCTCAAATACAGTTTTACCGACAAAATAGCAACACACGTAAGACAAAAGACTCCCACAGAATTTCAGAACCAGCCCAGTAAAATTGATAGGTGGGCATCAACTCGTAAGACAAATACAACACAAAATTTGAAATAAGAATACTTTCTTTCACAGCAGCTTAATTTATAAATCATAATTCAAAACAAAATTCATCCACAAAGAAAACACACACACACACACATGTATATATATTTGAAAATTAGTTTACCCACCTGTTAAAAGCTTTAAAATCTTCAATGGATTGATTAAGTTGCTGCCCCTTTTCTTTTCCTCTTCTTTCCTTTTCCCTTCTTGTTTTATCACCCTTCGTTCACTTCTCTTACCTTTAGCCGCTTTTTTGCTTCTTTTTTTTTCCAAATCTTTGCCTAAAATTTTTGCTCTTGTTCTTGGTATTTCCCGTGAAAGGCTTATAGAAGCCTTCTCAATTTTTTTAACTAGGGGTGGCGGCTTGTAAGCCTTAAGGGCTTTATAAGTTTGCCACCTTCTTCTTCTTTTTTTTTTTTTTATTTTTCTTATTTGAAACTTGGCCCTTGCATTTTGTAAGAACCAACAAGGACCAAAATTCATTTAAACTATACAATTAAATCTCTTACAATCTTATAAAATTTATAATTAAGATTCTAAAATTATCAATTAACTAAAATTCTTAGTCGTGTGATTTTAATTTTTGCACAACGCTTACCGAAGATGCGTTATTTTAATATTAAAATTAAAATGATTTTCATATATTTAATATTAATAATATTATTAATATGTTAAAATTTTGGGGTCTCACACTCTTCCCTCCTTAAAAGAATTGTGTCCTCACAATCTAAAATCACTATCCGATGATATTACCTTAAATGACTATATAAACAAGTATTTCACTTTCGCGCCCCTGACGGTATTTGTATTTGAATTTATCTAAAGACAAGTTTAGGTCATGATCTCTACATTTACAAACACACATATATCTTTCTATTTTCACAAATTTTGCAACACATTTTGACTCACTCCAGGTTGTGTCCTAAGAGATCTATAAATGTGTTCAAGAAATTTAAGCAAGTGACACCAACAACAATTCAAGTGACCATTTAGATGAGCCAAAATCTGCTAATCAAACCAAGAATACAATGCGATAAAAAAATTAGAACTATTATTGCATGCTTAAGTTGCACAACTCATATAATAAAATAAAATAAAATAAATCATGAATCAATTATCCGATTATGAAAATAATTTATTCACTCATTTGCAAGATTTTTTATTTTTTAAATAATCTAAGATACACAAAATATCAATCACAGATGGCACAAAATATTGTCACAGTTTCATGTCTTTATAATTTAGTCTAACGTAAATCTTAAAATCTCACTTCAAAGAATTTTCTCACATAATTTCAGGTTATTCAATCATGTATTTTAAATGTTTTACGCCCAGAGTTTTGATTTTTTTTTTGTGTGGTCTATGTCACAAATTGGCATACATCATGAAATTGTTACTCCTGAACTTTTCTTACCAAATTGAAATACTTTATGAAAAAAAAATAATAATAATAAGGGTTACAGTAGCATGTCTTTATTTTTGTATGAAATATTAGTTCACATGCTTGTGACTTCACCCCATGTACACTTGCTAACTTCTTGATCTCCTAATAGTTAATTCAAATTCTAAATCATTATTAACTTGAACCAATTGCAGGCCATAGGAAAAAAAAGTTCTGTTTCACACTTAATTTGCTCATAACTAAAAATGAAAAGAAGAGAAAACTTCATATGTAATATACCAGTTTAGACAATTCTTCTTTTTTCTTTTTTTTTGAACGAGTAAATGGTATGACATACAAATTAATTTACGAATACGATCAACAAGTTGCCACTAACAACAAGAAGTCAACTAATAAAATTGGGAGTTGCACTGAAATCTGGTTAAATAAGCTTTCTAACTTTCTTTGGTAGCCTCACCTTCATTTAAATCATTAAATGGGAAGAGAAACAAGCAATGAAGTACCTTAAATGAAAATAGGGATAGTTTAAAAAAAATTTAGCTTTGCAACTCATTCCAATTTATAATTCTACTTAATTTGTCTGATGATCCATTTTAAGGTTAACTTATACATGATTCTATCATGGACATTTCATACATGTAAAGCTTATGTCTTACAATGTGAGTTCTATATTCACGTATGCATTCCCACATATATGGATATACTTTAAATGTTATTTTGAGCACTCAATACGACAAGGCCTAGGTTGATGCACTTCTAAATCTCTTATTTTTCCTTAACATTTTATCTGCCACCAAATCATATGCATATTCAACATGTAGGATTCAAAAAATTTTCATTTTATCATTGAGAGCAATTTTGTAATCAAAATTTTAAAGTCTTCTTAGAAGAGAGTTTTCTAACACACGTGCATGTTAATAAGTCAAGCATTTGAAACTGCTCACACAATATTCTTCCTTTTTATCAAAACCACAAAATGGATTATCATACAAAATTTGAAATAGAAAACAACACCCCAAAATAGTGTCTGAAGTCGTAACCGTAATCCCACAAATTCTAAAACTTATCTTTAGATGATGTACTCACAAAGAACACATGCACATATCTCATAGAATGTTTACAATCTGAAAACCGTTTCACCCATTTTCACTTCCTTTGATTTGGCATCTAATTCTTAAAAGGCTTCACCTGATTTCAGTAGAGATCGGTTTAAGATAATATACAAAAGAATTAATTTATGGAAAAATAAGCCAAATTCATCTTCTTTTCCAAGAACTTGAATAAAGTTGTAAAACCCAAACTCCCTCACATTTCTTCTTCACAAATTTAACGCATGTCGATAAACTTTCACAAAATTTCAAATACAACTTAAGTAGAATTCATGCGTGGGTATCAACTAGTAAGGAAAATACAAAGCAGAACATCACATTTGTTTTTAATTATATATTTTTTAATTGAAGCGAATTTCAGAATCTAGTTTTACACAGAGCAATTAAGCTATAAGTATTCAATAGTGTCCCACATAATCTGTAAATTTATACACGCTATCATCAAGTCATGTTACACAACTACTCAACTGAAACCCAAACAAATATGTTCTTAAATCAATATTTTGAAAAAAACAAATTTCACTATAGAAGTCTCAAATCAATGTAGATTATATAATCTCAAACAAGAACATCACATAGCATAGTCACAGTTTCATACAAGAAATCATCACACTTTTTTCTTATACCTTCTACTTTCCACCTTTCACCGTTCGCATATTCTTTTAAAATTTTCTTATAACCATAGCTTGAGAGACAGAATTAAAAAGATCCTAATATTAGGTTGATCAGTCCTAAGAGGATCAATCTAATCCTACAGTCAAACTTATAGCTTTAGAATTGTGTTTTCCCGTAAAGATTTTCATTTCCAATAATTGAGTCTATAATTTCTAAAACACTATGTTGAACTTTTCAAAATGACTATGAATTTAATTAAAGCATAGTGGACACTATAACACAATCCAAGAATTATATCCTGACTTTTAACTATATATGGACTATCGCACCCAAGTCCAAGAATCCAATCCTGGCTTATCAGCATATATGCTCTGATACATATTAATGTAATATCACAAAATTCATACATAAAAAAAATATACAATACACAAATTGCGTCATTACCATAATTATAATCCAAATCAAGATAATTAAAAATCCTAAACTTCTATTTACCCATTTCTTCCTTTAAGTATGTAGACCAAAATCCTGTCCACCGCCTAATCCATCTTGAATCACTCAAAAGTATAATTTACAAAAGGGTGAATTTAAAATAGCTCAGTGGGTGGGGATAGTGGCTTCATTATTGAAAAATTAATTTTCAACGAAATACTGTTCCAAAAACGAATTGCAATGCACAAACCAAGTATCAACAAATTCACCATGGATGCCAATTAAACATTGGGCATATATTTGGTACTTGTACCAATATACCATTTTAATACATATAATCATGTATCGCAAAACTTTAACATGGATGTCATGTCAAACATTAAACATATAATCGGTACCTGACACGATCGGCCACGCCGACCTTTACCAACCTTATTTCCCCTAACAATTTGTTATTGCGTGCACGACTTGAGAAGCTACCTTATCCTTTCTCGTGCCCGCAGGCCTAACGTGGCATCCGAATTTGCCACTCCGACTCCTATCAACATAATTAAAAACTCCTTAATCCTGTGACGGGGCTCGCCGGTGTGGTCTTGGCGTAATCGTCGGTTCGATGCCGTCTCGATTACTCTCCAAGCCAACACCTACTAGGGCCCAAACAATCAATTACAATACATGTATCACATACAATCAATGCAAGTTGGCCAAAGAATTAGGGAAATTCATCCACTTGTGCCAAACTTAAACGATTCACAATGTCAAAGTGCTCGAGTCAACAAGCTCAAGTGGATTCTAGAGGTAGCTCTTACGGATTCTAGAGGTGGCTCATGCTCATGACTTAGTTCCACACAGCACTTAGTTCCATAGTACATAAATCCAATATCCAAATTATACCACAGGTATTCGATACCATCAATTCAAAATCAAATTGGCACAAAATTAGGAAATTCAATCATCACATAGCATTCTCCCTTGCAACTTGCAAGTTTGGATTGAATACAATCCAGGCAGTCATCCCAATAACACCAACATAAGCATATTACCATATTTTATAATTCATAAACATTCATGATTTACAGAGTTTCAAATTCAATATGAAACTCATAAAGAGACAATCCATTAGTAAAACTAAACAAGAGCATCCCAAGTAGCAATTTCAGTTTTGGCACCATTCCTTAAAACCCTTGTATCTTATTTTCTATAAGATAGAAAAATACATTACTTCTACCATATGAATACGTTAAAATACAAAACCTTTTATGTTTTGCAAGTCCCCGAATTCTTTCCATAAAATCGTATATAAACTATTCAAAGTAGTTACAACGGCTGAAAATACCTTACCCAACTTTCTATCCTGTCAACGTGGAGTCAATTGATGATAACTTCATTCCTAATTATCCAAATAATGTGAAATTGAACCGTATAAAACTAGATTCAAAATGCTACAACTTCCGTGTTGTGCAACGCACCGAATTCAAATTACAAACTAGTGTAAAAACAGTTCAAAGTTTCTTTAATTATTGAAAACTCTATGACCAGATTTTTTGGTTCTGCCATAGTAGCTTTAAATAGGTATAACATTACGACTACATGTCCAAATAACACAAAACAAAAATTCCATAATACTAGACTTGAAATAAATAAATTCTTGTGTTACACGGTTTTGCAATTCCTCCCATAAATAGAAAAACAAACAGTTCAAAATTGCATAAGGTCTTAGCATCCCGTAACTAAATTCTGACCTGTCAGGGCTGATTGAAATGGCCATAACTTGGTAACCAAAAGTCCAAAAAAAGTAAAATCAAAACCATTCAAAACTAGACTCAAAGTACTACAATTATTGTTTCCCATGAATTCCCAAATTCTTTGTGCCAATATGTCAAAAATTGACATCAACTCAGCATTCAGAAATCCCACACAAAACAATTCTTTAGCACAATAGATCATTTAGTGTCCAGAACCAATTTCAAACAATTAAAGTAGGAAGTTAGCCCTTTTGTATGAAGGCTGGAGTACTTCGAAAGTTCATAGTTTAAAGCTAGCAAATTTGAAGAAATGTTTAGAATTGCTAGATTGTCAAAATAACTTGTCATAGAATGAATAAAATGCCAAACCAGGCACGGCTGCCTCATTACAAACAACCAGGGCAATAAAGGGGAAAACCAACCACATATGTGCCAATGAATATCTTTAAGAGAACCAAATAAGTACAAGTCAATGAGCTATTGAATAAAGAATGCCACATGCACCAACAAACCAAAGAACAATCACATTAATGCCACAAGTATCGTTCAGGGGAAAAAAACCTATGAATGCAAATTCACATGCACGCATTACCAAACCCAACAAGCCAAAGCAATGCCTTTTCAGAAATTGAATGTCTATCAATGCAATTACATGAGTGTCAATAATAGAGCTATTTTATGCACAATTACATACAGAACAAACTAGCACCGTGGCAAAGCAGAAGTATTTCAAAAGGGAAAAATCCTGATTAATATTATAGATTATGTGTGACGCCCCTGTTATTCCACGATTGAAGCAAGGATTTCAAGAATTTCCTGAAACTCAATACAATAATTCAAAGAAATTAATCCATATAAAAATTTCAAATAACGTATCAAGCACTTTTATACCAAATCAACTCTATATCAAGATCATGCTCAAATACAGTTTTATCGACAAAATAGCAACACACATAAGACAAAAGACTCCCAAAAAATTTTAGAACCAGCCTAGTAAAATTGATAGGTGGGCATCAACTCGTAAGACAAATACAACACAAAATTTGAAATAAGAACACTTTCTTTCACAGCAGCTTAATTTATAAATCCGAATTCAAAACAAAATTCACCCACAAAGAAAACACACACACACATGTATATATATTTGAAAATCAGCTTACCTACGTGTTAAAAGCTTTAAAATCTTCAATGGATTGATTAAGTTGCTGCCCCTTTTCTTTTCCTCTTCTTTCCTTTTCTCTTCTTGCTCTATCACCCGTCGTTCTCTTCTCTTACCTTTAGCCGTTTTGTTGCTTCTTTTTTTTCCAAATCTTTGCCTAAAATTTTTGCTCTTGTTCTTGGTATTTCCCATGAAAGGCTTATAGAAGCCTTCTCAATGTTTTTAACTAGGGGTGGCGGCTTGTAAGCCTTAAGGGCTTTACAAGTTTGCCACCTTCTTTTTTTTTAATTTTATTTTTCTTATTTGCAACTTGGCCCTTGCATTTTTTAAGAACCAACAATGACCAAAATTCATTTAAATTATACAATTAAATCTCTTACAATCTTATAAAATTTATAATTAAGATTCTAAAATTATCAATTAACTAAAATTCTTAGTCGTATGATTTTAATTTTTGCACAATACTTGCCAAAGATGCGTTATTTTAATATTAAAATTAAAATGATTTGCATATATTTAATATTAATAATATTATTAATATGTTAAAATTTTATGCTTCATTTTTTGCTAAGCTCACTACTTCTCCTACTTCGAGTCGTGCTCCTGGTATCACGTTTCGTTTGGTCAATACTTCTTATCATTTGTCTTTGCATGAATTGGCTGCCCAGTTAGGCATTATAGACGAAAACAATGAGCTAAATGATGATGACTTGATTAATCAAACTGGTCTGCCCAAAGATGTTCCTGTAAATGACTTTTAGAAAGAAATAGCTCCTTCTGACCCAAAGCCCTATGTTCCTTCATGTTCAAAAGGTTATTCGATCCATGACTCAGCATTGTTATTGTGTCATCGATTCATTGCTTCCACCATTTTTGGTCGCAATGATCATGCTACAGTAGTCTCTTCTTTGGAATTGACAATTTTATGGGCCATAAAGAATGCTATTAAATTGAATTTACCATATTGGCTTGCATATGTTTGGAAGAGAGTAGCTAAGGTTGAAAAGAAAAATCTTGCTTTGGGCCATGTTGTCGCTATTTTATTAGCACGTGATCTTTTATATATGAGTTTGAGTGCTACATGGCCTAATGACTGTTCCTTCTCTTTGATTGACATACCTTTCTTACGCAATGTTGGGTTAGTAGTAGATGATAGCCAAGGTAATCTGCGTTTCAGTGAGCCGAATGATCCTCCTTCGAGCAACTTACCTTTTGCAGGTTTGACCGCACTTAGACAGGATGTGCAGGATTTGACGATGTTGATTTCAGCTATCGCTTCGGGCCATGCTGACACTGATGAGCGCATTCATACATTGACGGCAGCTGTAACGGAAATCCGCAACACCGAAGCTGCAATTCTCCAACTTTTGCAAGTTCGTTTGCCCCTACAGCAACCCCCCCAATGATCAAGCTGTCCCTCTTCTTTTACTTTTTCTATTTTTTTGTTTTTCATGTCGTTTTCTTGTGTCTTTGTTGTTTTACCTTCTCACATGAGGACATGTAAATGTTTAAGTGTGGGGAGCGTTTTAGTTGTTATGTCTAGTTGTTAAATTAAAAATAAAAAAAAAACAAAAATTAGAAAATCATAAAATCTTTGCAAAAATCAGTTATCAGTTTTGTGTTTTCAGTGTGTGTTTTTAGGATGTTTTAGTTATTGTTGAATTCTTTTACTTTATAAACATTTTCTGGCCAAAATGTTTTGAGTTAAAAGGTTTAGTTATGATTTAGTTTGTGGTAATGGTTTGATGCATCCTCTGGAATGACTCCAAGTATGACAAATACTGATTCTGAGTATTTTGCCCACCTTAATGTGAGGATTTTGAGCCAAGCATTGAATGACCACTTTGTTCATACTTATATGAATTATTCTTTGAATGAGTGCAAATCGCGCATGGTTGACTTCTTAAACTTGATTTGTTGTGCATGGATGTCATGTGTTGAAATTAAACTGGAATATGATAAAGGCATTTACGACTAAACCATTTCAACTTTAATTTTCAGTCCTACCTTAATTTGACCCTTAGTTAATCCCGTTGAGCCTTAACCTTTTCTTTGTGATTAAACTGTTCCAAATTTTACCCAAGAGCCTTTTAGCTTTCTTTTGTCTACCGAGGTGTAAGTAACTTGAGTATGGTCTGTTCCTCTTTGGTTGAAAAAGAAAGAAATTGATGAAGAAGTCTTTATTATGGAAGTAATTCAGTATGCCCTTTTGGATTGGAATTTTGAAGTTCACTGTTTGCCCGGAACAGCACATGGACAGGACAAAAAAAAAAGAAAATTGCAATAATTTGTATGTGTTGTTTGCCTAAACTGTGGCAAAAAAGAGAAAGAGCAGCAGCAAAAATAAATAAATAAAAGTGTGATCTGCTGATTGAAACAAAAGAAAAAAAAAAGGGGTGATGTGAAAAAGCAGAAAATGAAAGAAAAGTGTGTGTTGGGCTGAATTTACTTTGAGAATTTAGTGTTTTTGAGACTTGGTACAGTTTAAGTGTGGGGATGTTCTTAAGAGAGTTGCTTATACCTTGGTTTTATTTTTAAAGCTTTTAGACCATCTTAAATCTCACCTTGTTTAACCCTAGCCCTGTTACAACCATTTGAAAGACCTTTTGATTCTTGTTTAGTTTTGATATCATAATTATCTTGTGACATATTTGCAAGCTTGCTGTAAGTTTTCCATGTGCGATTTTATTGAGTGGCTGAACCTAATTCTATATATGCTACTAGTGGTTGGAGTGATCTTGGAGAGTCACTCAGAATTTTGTATTCTGACTTGGAGGACTTGATAGTGCATCAACTTATTACTTGAATTAAACATAACTGTTTTAATGTTTGTTTGTTTATTTTGTTCTTATGTGATTGCTGAGGGACCAACATAGTTTAAGTGTGGGATCTTGATAAGCACAAAATATTCAAATTATTATCCATGCTTTTATGTGTTTATTGGGATAAAATTTGTGCTTAATATTGTTTATCTTTGCAGAATTTGGAAGTTTGTAGAATTGGGGAATGCCGAGAGGAAGAATGAAGGGCTCGTTTGGTTGGCAGGAAAGTAATGTTTAATGGGAATGTGATTCTTGGGATTTTAATTTTAAGGAAAATGAATATTTTTCCTGGTCATCTAATTACTGGGAATTTAATTGTGAGGAATCTAAATACTTACCCTGTGTTTGGATAGATTTTTAAAAAAGTTGGTATGATTCTTATTTCATTATTTGATTTAAATTATTGAACCAAATAATGTTATTTGAATTCCATTTGTATGTTATACTTATAAATATCCATTTATATAGTTTTATTTTAAATCATATCATGAAACTTAATTATATATTTTTACCTTATAATAAATGTTTTAATATTATGTTTTATATTTTCATCATTGTAAAAATTATCATTTTTAATTTAATTAAATAATTAAGCTATTAACTAAAACTTATAAAAAAGTGTTAAAATAAAAAATTTCTTTGTTAATATTATTAGAAAAAAGAATAGCTGATTAAATAAATGAAAAATAAATTTACAAACTAATAATAATAAAAATAGCTCAAATTTATTAAAAAATAAGTATTGAAAATTAATTAAGTGAAAATATGATAGAAAAAGTCTAAAGCAACATAAATACAATTTTGAGTTTTTAGAAAAAATATATAAAACCCCCATAATGCATCCATTTATTTAACTCTTTTTACATTGAATTACCTTTTTAAAGTCAATATAAAGACATTTAAAACTACTAAAATTTTTATTTAAGTTAAGTAGTAAAGTCAATAAAAAAATATCAAACTAAAAATAAAATAAAATTATTTGACCAAATGAATTAGACTTTAGCATAAGAAGCATATGAAACTCAAAATATAAATAATAAACATAAACAAATAGCAACATGGTCAAAATCCTCAAGAGAGGAATCAAAATACCAACTTTTAAAGAGGATTCATAATCCTGGAATCTTGCAGTTATTTTCCTTGGTTCAGGATTCTTTTTACTTTCCCTGGATGAAACAAATGCAGGAATTTAATAATTAGGAAAATGATTACTTTCCCAATTTGAAACAAACACAGGAATGTGGAAATTAGGAAAAAGATTACTTTCCCAACCCAGATTCCCTGCCAACCAAACGAGCCTGAAGAATTTGGAGATTTCCAGAAGATTGGGGCTGAAGATAGAGTTGAAGACATTTGGAAAGAAAAAGAGTTTAGGCAATTACCAATTGGGTGGTTGAAGTAGATTAGGAAGCTTACTTTTTACAGCCGCATGTGGCTTAATTAATTTTGGAAAACAATGAAAATTCATTCTTTGAGTTGGATTAGGAAATTTTAATTTCTCTCCTATATAAAGGAGTAGAATAATTAGGGTTAGGACGTCTTGACTTTTTCATTTGCAGTTTTCAGTAGGAGGTTCTGCAGTTTTGCAGAGCTGCCCAGTTTTACAGCAGTTCGTCGTTTGCCCCCGCAACGACGAACAACCTGGTTTGATTAATATATTTAGTTTTATTTCTTTTAATTATTATTATTGTAATTGTTTTTAATTATGTTTAGTGAGTAGTTCCTTATCTGGCTGTAAGTAATGAAGCACTAATCATGCGTAAATTATGAGACCTAATTGCTTGAACTAAACTTTCTCTTATTCGATTCAAAGAGTTTCTGAGTATAGCGATAATTATCTAAAGTAATTAAAGCCTTATCAACTTTAATAAATTTAGGTAGAGCAAATTAATCCCTTATTAAGTCACTGGATTTAATAGGTAAGATTAATTAGTGGCAAAGCTACTGTCTCGGTAGATCGAAATAATTGGTTAACAAATTGTTGCATGCTGATCATGATATGATTTGTTAGAGTTAGGTTCTTCACTACTTAATGCTCTCATAATATTAAATCTGGTGTTCGGCTGATTCTTGCCGGGTTATTCTATGAGTAGGGAATTAATTGATTAAGCTAATACTTGTCAATTAACGAATAATTAAGGAAGAATTGGGTTATGTCAGAGCCGATTCTCGGTAAACTATAACTAATTGGTTAATGAGAGATTGTTATCTTTGAGTCAATGAATAGTTAAGAA
This sequence comes from Ophiorrhiza pumila, assembly GCA_016586305.1. Lineage (NCBI taxonomy): Eukaryota > Viridiplantae > Streptophyta > Magnoliopsida > Gentianales > Rubiaceae > Ophiorrhiza > Ophiorrhiza pumila. The sequence goes on along the minus strand of BLIW01000003.1, from coordinate 24,765,410 downwards.
TTGATTAGTGTGGAATTGCTTATTGCCGGATATTTTCTTTTGATTAATTAATTTCTGAATTTTATTATTTTGTTATTTAATTTGTAATTGATTTCTTACTTTAATTGTTTTAATCATTAATTAAATTGTTGTTACTATTGGCAAATTAATTGAATTAGAAAATAGTGTTGTTCCTCGTGGGATCGACCTTATTTGCACTTTACTTAATTTATCTTTAGAGAGTAAGTAAATTAATTTGGTACAAAACGACACACCAGATTTTATTAGAATTCGTGTTTTCAAGATTTGATTCCAAATCGTATTTTTAAGACAAGTTGATATATTATTGAGTAAAGTTTTAGTTTCAAGTTTCTGTTTCAGTAATTTGTTCACTATTCGTAATTAAATTGTTTTGATTTTAGTCTATATTGTTTTCTATTTAATCTAGTATTCTAATTTGATTTACATAGTTGTTTACTCATTAATTACGTCAAGTCTTTGTCTCCAAATTAGACATCAATTTTTAGTAGTTTCATATTTGTATCGAGTCTTTAAATAGCGCAGTAAAGTTAATCTTTGTCCTTGAATATGAATTCTACTTTTCTTAATTCCAATTTATTTTATTTAATTATGTATTCTAACTAAATTATTTTTTCCGATTAAGATATTGATGAAGCATTAATTAAAATTCTTGTGAGATCTAATTTGAAATTAAATAAATTTGTTAGACAAGTACCTTTTATGTTCTAAGATAAATAGTTTATGAATTTTCTATAATTTTTAAATAGTGTACAATGTTTAATTAATTTCATGAAATTCTAATGCCAATTAAAACAGTGGATCCATAATTATCCATTTAGTTTTAATAAGTGGTAAGGCTGTCACTCATCAGCAGTGGACATATGGGCTGGTATGGGCATATGGCTTCCATATGGGCATATTGGTATCAGATTTCTTTTATATCAATGCTATAGTGAATTAAATCTATTGAGGTGTCAGTTGTTTATTAATTAGAGAGTAATTAATAAGGCGTCCTTTTAATTACCAACAATTAAGAAAAAATTAAGTTATGTCAATGGCGTTCCTAGTAAATATAACTAATTTATTTGTCAAACAGATTTAATATTTGTATCAAGGATCAAGTTATTAATTATTGTGGATTCAATGTTTTAATCAGATTTTCTTTCTTATTGGTTAAATTCTCTAATAATCTCTTTTGTTTAATTGTTTCTAATCTCTTTTGGTGACAAGTTTGAAAAAAAGTTACAACCGTTCCCTGGGGAGACGACCTTACTTTATTGCTATACTAGTAAAGAGTAGGTTTTAATTTTGGTGGCATAACGACACTATCAAATTTTTTTTAGTGTTTAAAAAAATTAGTTTAAATGATGCCTTGAAACTTTGTGAATAACATACGATTGGATTTGAGCATGGTTTGGGAAGTTTGATTGTAATCTATATTTTCGAATAATTCAAATACCTTGTATGTATTCCGGAATGATGAATTTCAAGAATTAATTTTTCTTAAATTATTAATGTGAGTTTTGAACTTAAGTACACAAGAACCACTTTCTTGGTGCTTAATGAATCTTTTTGAGAGTATATCATATTTAAATAGGCATTCTAGAATTTGCTTTGAGGTACACGTTGAAATTATTTGTGATTTGTGCATAAAAATGATTAAGGCACCTAGGATTAAACCCTTTTAACTTTCTAAAAATTCCTACCTTTTTAAATTGACCCCAGTGAACTCTTTTAGGCCTAAACCTTTCCTTTGTTTAAAAAAAACCACAAAATTCAGCCATAAACCTTATTATTTAACTTTCGTTTTCAGCCCATTTTGTCAAAGAATATGTTGGCTAAGTCTTGAATTTATTTAATACTCCTTGGGTATATGTGTTCCAAGTTATGAAATCCTTGTTGTAGAAATTGAAAAAAGAAAATGAGAAAAGAAGAAAGAAAATGGAAGAAATCTCCTTAAAAAAAAAACAACGATGCAGCATAATGGGAATAATTGTTGTTGGTTGAAAAGTTGATTGAGAAGCAGCCATGGTTGTTTAAAAAAATTGTGAAAAATCTCAAGGAGTAATTTTTGAAATTTGTGAAGATTTTGACTTGGTTACTTATTCTTTGATAAATTCTAGCCAATTAATATCCTTTTATTCTTCTCTAAACCTTAGCCCCGTTTCAATCTTATAAAGACCTTATTGATTTATGCATAACATCATTTTCTTATATAGTGGAGATATGACTTCATTGCAAACTTATGGTAATGTCGTTTGATTGTGATGTGTGAAGTTTCCTATTCATATATGTGATATTATGAGTGAAATTATGAGAATGTTAATTCTTGTTTATTTTAATTGGAATGAAGGGGTGTTTGAATTATTTTGAAATAGAGAAGGGTTTGTTGGTAAGATGGAAGTGCTCAAGTCCAAGTTGTTATTCATTTTAGTTAAATGTATTGTTTAAATCTCTGTTTTCTTTTAAGAGTCTTGTTAGTCGTTGTATGAAAATGTATTTTACTGTTTTTAGTTAACCATACTTGGGGGCAAGCATGATCTAAGTGTGGAGGAGTTGATAATACCAATATTTTGATATTTATCTATATTTGTTTTGAATAATATTGACATTATTAATTGAAAAAAATGTTGATAATTGTAGGTTTATCTGAAGGAAGTTGTTGGCTACTAAAAGTGCAAGTACGGTAGAAATTGTAAAGATTTAGAGACACATCCTTAAAGGGAAGTTTAAGGAAGTTAAGTGGAAGAACACAATCCAAGGATAGAGGAAAATTCTCTTGAGGAGAGAATTCTGTGAAGACGTTCAAGTTTGTGTAAAGATACTTTTAGTTCAATTATCTCTTGTTAAGAGATAACTTAAGATTTTTATAGATAATTTTGGTTGATAGGGATAATTCTCATTTTTTGGGAAATTTGATTAGTATTGGGAAAAGGTTCAGTAGCTCTATAAATAAAGCACTACGCTATAGAGTCAGGGAGGAGTTTTTTCTGTTTCTATTAGTTATGTCTTAGCTTTAAAAATTCCTTTGAGTTTTGATTTCAAGTAATTAAAGTTAGGATTTTATTAGAATTCGTGTTTTCAAGATTTGATTCCAAATCGTATTTATAAGACAAGTTGATAAATTATTGAGTAAAGTTTTAGTTTCAACTTTCAGTTTCAGTAATTTGTTCACTATTCGTAATTAAATTGTTTTGATTTTAGTCTATATTGTTTTCTATTTATAATCTAGTATTCTAATTTGATTTACATAGTTGTTTACTCATTAATTACATCAAGTCTTTGTCTCCAAATTAGACATCAATTTTTAGTGGTTTCATATTTGTAGCGAGTCTTTAAATAGCCAGTAAAGTTAATCTTTGTCCTTGAATATGAATTCTACTTTTCTTAATTCCTATTTATTTTATTTAATTATGTATTCTAGCTAAATTATTTTCTCCGGTTAAGATATTGATAAAGTATTAATTAAAATTCTTGTGATATCTAATTTGAATTTAAATAAATTTGTTAGACAAGTACCTTTTATTCTCTGTGATAAATAGTTTATGAATTTTCTGTAATTGTTAAATAGTGTAAAATGTTTAATTAATTTCATGAAGTTCTAATGCCAATTAAAACGGTGGATCCGTAATTGTCCATTTAGTTTTAATAAGTGGTAAGGCTGTCACTTATCAGCAATGGGCATAGGGGCTGGTATAGGCATATAGTGTCCATGTGGGCATATTGGTATCAGGTTTCTTCTGTCTTAATGCTATTAGTGAATTAAATCTATTGAGGCATCCTCTTAGGTTGTTTATTAATTAGAGAGTAATTAATAAGGTGTCCTTTTAATTACCAAGAAGAAATTAGGTTATGTCAGTGGCGTTCCCGATAACTATAACTGATTTATTTGTCAAACAGATTTAATATTTGCGTCAATTAATTAATGTGGATTCAATGTTTTAACCGGATTTTCTTTCTTATTGTTTAAATTCTCTAATAATCTATTTTGTTTAATTGTTTCTAGTCCCTTTTTGTGACAAATTTGAAGAAAAGTTACAACCGTTCCCTTGGGAGATGACATTACTCCATTGCTATACTAGTGAATAGTAGGTTTTAATTTTGGTGGCGTAATGATACTACCATAGAACCACCAACACTTTGGTTGGTTTTGTAGATTTAGACTACACCGGTGACCTTGAAAAGCGTAGGTCTCTTATAGGTTATGTATTTTGCATTGAAAGTTGTGCAATTAGCTAAAAGGCTACTCGACAATGTGTAGTCACTACTACAAAATAGCCTTTTTAAACATCCCTTTTTAGAGCGGTTAAAAATAAACCGGTGTAATTTATAAAAACGCGGTGGCATTATCGTAATATTAAACAAGAAGTAGAACTTTTTACACCGGTTAAAACAATAACCGGTGTAATAGATAAACAAATTACACCGATTTTAAGAAACCCGATGTAAATAGTTTATCTATTACACCGGTTATCTTATAACCGGTGTAAAAGTTTATCTATTACACTGGTTATAAGAAAATCGGTGTAAATAGTTTATCTATTACACCGGTTATCTTATAACCGGTGTAAAAAGTTTATCTATTACACCGGTTATAAGAAAACCGGTGTAAATAGTTTACTATTATACCGGTGTTTTTGTTAACCGGTGTAAATAACAAGTGTAAAAATAACCATACAAAAGTCATAGAGATGTGAGGGACCATTTTTTAGTTTTTATCTCTTTTTTTTTTTGTAAATTATAATATTAAAAATTAAGTTATTTATATTCATTTTTGTAACTATGATTTTATCTTTTTCATTATAGTATATTGGTACGAATATAGAAGGGTAAAAAAATACAAAAAAGTTAACAATTTGAATGATATCAAATTGAAAAAATAAAACCGGTGTATCAAATTTAGTAATGTTTTTTAACTTATAAATTTATTATTATTTATTTATTTTGTTATGAAGTGAAACTTTGATTAAATATAAGTTAAAATGGAAAATTAGTAGAACAAGACTAGGTATTGAATTTGATGTACATTTTTTACACCGGTTATTATTTTAACCGGTGTAAGAATTTTTTTTACCCCGGTTTAAATAATAACCGGTGTAAGAAGTTGTTTTTTCTTACACCGGTTAAAATAATAACCAGTGTAAGAAGTTGTTTTTACACCGGTTATTAGTTTAACCGGTGTAAGAGGTAAGAAGTTGTTTTTACACCGGTTATTAGTTTAACCGGTGTAAGAAGTAAGTTCCAATTTTAACAAAAAGTCCTGGCTAGTACGTCTCCTACCAAACTCTTTCTCTCTAGCGCATAGCATATTGTTAAAATCATCTCCGCCTCATCATTGCCGCCACCTCCATCGGCTGCGCCGTCTCCATCATTACCATCTCTATCGTCGCCGCCTCCATCATTACTCTTGACTACTCGTTACTCGTATCGTACCACCGCCGAAACACACCGCCTGCCAACGCCATACGTGTATAGTGATATTCCATTATTATTATTATTTTAAATACTGCCAACGAACGCCATACGTTGTCAGTGAATCGTTTAGATTTGGAATGATGCTAATGGTTTCTAACTTGAAATTTTTATTCATAGAGATAAGAGGGTTTCCCAAAGACAACAACTAATTTTGCTCTGCTCTTATTCCGATCTCAAATTGTAGCCGCCACTCAACAGATGATGGAGGAGGAGGAGCCACAAGCGTGTGAAAATTCCCAGAATTCAGCTATAATTTCGATTGTTCTCGACCACGACCATGATATTTCAAATCATGGGTACGAATTAATTATTATTTTCTTGCACTTCAATGTAAAAGTAGGCTGTTTTGAGCTAATCTCGTTCATATAACTGATCCGGGAATTTTGGATTTCTAATTCATTGATTGTTGTCATCATGGTTTCCTCATAGAAATGGCATCTACTGCCTTTACTTGTTTCTTTTACTCTTTTTTTTTTATTTTTTATTCTTTCAATGTAAAAGTTCTAATTTATGTTGGATATTTTCATGTTTTCTGAGATCTAATGGCATCGAGCCCCAGCATGATTTTTCAGAAGAAGAAATCAGAGGCTTACTGGAAATAACTGCTGCAACAGGTAAGTTTTGGTACGACTTTCTGTAAATACTTTCCCTTGGGGGTTTATTAAGCAGAAAGAAAAGTAACAAAGCTCCTTTTTTTTTCTTTCTTTTTTTTCTCCTCCTTAAATTCCCGGTTTTATCGTTGGTAAACAAAGCTTTTTTGGCATTGGGTATGTTGAAGGTTTTTTGGTATTGGATATCAGGATATGTTGAAGTTGGAGAAGATTCTTTCTCATGTTGTATGTGATATTGGGGGAAACTTTTGTTTTGGGAATCTGATTCTTTACACCGGGTTTACAAATAACCGGTGTAAAAAATGTAAACTAAACCTTTTTACACCGGTTATTTAACCGGTGTAAATTAAACTATTTACACCGGGTTTATAAATAACCGGTGTAAAAAGACTTTTTATAAAATCGGTGTAAAAAGTATGCACAATTTACCCCGCCTATATATACACCGGTTCATTTTTTAAATAACCGGTGTAAATAATCATATTAAACCGGTGTAACAGGCTATTTTTGTACTAGTGAGTGGCTTTATTTACTATTGAAGCAGAATATATGGCAATCACTGAGGCTATCAAAGATGCTTTATGGTTGACAGCTCCATTCGGTGATTGACTCTACAAAAAGGATTTACTACCATTTACTGTGATAATCAACTTGCAATTCATTTGACTAAATACCAGGTGTATCATGAGTGGATGAGGCATATTGATACTAAGTATCATTTTATTCAAGATACCATTGCCGAGAAGAAGGTCGTCTTTCAAAAGATCAATACCAAGTACAATCCTACCGATATGTTTACAAAAGCTCTTCCAGTATACAAGTTCAAGCAGTGCCTAAACCTGATTGGTATTCATTGTTTGTGATTCAACCTATTGTTTGTGATTCATTGTTTGTGATTCATTGTTTGTGATTCAACCTATTGGAATTAACCGGTGGTTTGAAAAATAATGCACGTTTTACCGGTAAAACGTGCATTATTTTTACACCGGTTAATCAGACCGGTTTAAAAAATCTATTTTTACACCGGTTATTTATCAACCGGTGTAAATTTTTTATTTTTACACCGGTTTTACTAACGGTGTAAATTTTTTAATTTTACTTCGGTTTTATTAACCGGTGTAATATGTATTGATTTGTTACAGGTAGGAATTTTTTTCTTACATCGGTTATTTGTCAACCGGTGTAAAAAGATATTTTACACCGGTTTTATTATTCGGTGTAAAAACAAATCATTAGATATTTTACACCGGTTTTATTAACCGGTGTAATATGTATGGACATCTTTTTTACACCGGTTATTTGTCAACCGGTGTTAAAAAAAGGATTTAATTTTTTAAATTGATTGATTGTTTTATAGTTACATCGGTTTTAGAATAATTACCATCCCAAAATATATTTTTAATGCCAAAAATACTAATTAATTTTAAATCATGCATTCAAAAAAACAAATCAAAAACAGCCCAACATACATAGAGTTTACAAACATACCAATCCAAAATTACATTACATTCACAATGCAATACAAAATTGCCATTACAAGTAACAAGAATTTTGTACTTATATTTCCAAATATTTATGTCTACATTTCATAAGTATTGCCTATACATATATTTACATCTACATATCTATATAATGTCCCAAGAAAATAATGAATCAACTGTATATGTCAGTTATTACCCGTCAACGCTACGATCTCATTATTCATTACATACTTGGCCCATGCTTGTCGAACACCTTTCAAATCTGATTTTGTTAATGCCTTCTCATCTTTTTTGAAGAACTGAGACATTCAAAAAAATATCATTACGTTGATTAATAATTGATATGCAAAACAAAACCCGGAATTGAGTATCAAAATATTATGAAAATGAAATTACAAAACAAAACCCAATAACCTTCTTGATATCCTTATGCTCTATGGCTCCTCGGAGTATGATCTCTCGCATGTACCACATTACATAATAACCACATTCCCAATTTGAGCCTTGCTTCTTGTGCTACAATTAAATAATAATGTCATATAAAAATAACATCCTGTACATTTATTAGAACCTTCTTCCGAACAATTGGAGCACTCTTACCTTTATCTCTATCCATTTAATTGGTTTATGCGTCGACACACGATACCCTTCAATTTCTTTCTGATACATCGTCGCTACACTGTACAAGACAACATGTAAAAGCTTATAAATAAGAATTACCTAATAAACATGTGTTAATATCAAACTAGGATATTCGAAAAATTATGAATAAATATAAATACGTGTTCATCAAATTCGTAGCATCGTCTCGTGGGCCTGAATGCACTGGATCAAACCAGTACACATTCATGTCCTGTGGTCTTATCGCCATTAGCATCCAGTGTGCACTGAAAAATTATATGGAGATAAAATATTCCAACATATCAATGAATAAACCTATTGAAAATGCGGTTAAAAAAGCAAAGCTATTGAAATTTAATTACTTTAGAAAATACGGCGCTAGGTATATGCTCTTGTATCCAGTCTTCAGGGTAGACACAATGTACTCGACTCTATCTGACATGATATTACCGTACGGTTGTATATGATGTGGTGATAGGAACCCTATCCCACTTTGACTCCGTTCTATACATAATGCATACATTGTCCTACAACATAAAATTGACAAATATAAGGACACGCGTGATTAGTTAAACTATACTGTCCACAAGAACCAATAAAAAAATACAGTTGAAACTTTAATAACATATACGAGCTTACTTTATGAACACGTGCATGCAATCACCCGTCACTTGTTCACACAAGAAGAAGTCACTGAGGCTCTCATTACTAAGCAATATTGGAAACTCAGTGCCCCTATTCCATCCGGCATATTGATTGTGTAGAGAGCGTCACTCGAATGTTTGCTCACCAGCTTGCACAATAACCGTAGTGATCCCTCGAGTTGTGATGATAATGGATCATCCGTTTCTCGCGGTTGGGGCACCACTTTTGTTTTCTTATGTTGAGGAGAGTTCGTTACCTCTTTCGAACCTTTCGGGTCCGGTACCTTCACAACATTAAATAAGTAATTAGAGATGTTCATTAATAAAGATATACAAAGAAACTCATTGAATGATATATAATTACACCTCCAAATCCGCATCGATGCAAATCGCAACCAATTCTCTCGGCCACTCTAAAAACAATCCAGATCCTTCCCTAACTGTCGTGGCCTCCTCGTCCGGAAATGGCAACAGCGCATCATCTTCGAAAGAGGTAGTGATATTTACCTTCACTCTGTTCTGCATTATCTCTTTCCCGTGATGCATGGATAATTTATACAGCGTCTCTTTAGCCACAAGCCGCCTCCCTTTAGTGTGATCAATCACAAAAAGGCGACATTGTGCTCCCTCCTGTGAATAATAAACAATTATAGTATATATTTACAAATGAGTAAATTTAAATAATTTGAATAGGAAATAATTCATATTTGGTACCTCGAACTCTCCCAATGAATCTGGGGGTCCATCACCGAGCATACCGGTTTCTGCTTTATCCCCACCTCAATGCTTATATTCTCCTGTTGTTTCATTGATACTTCCGTGCTAGGAAATTGTAAGACATCTGGTGTAGGAAAAACAGGAACTGGTCTGCCCAAATCGCTGAACAGTTTTTGCATTTGCTCAGACCAGAACTTCATCTCCGCTCTGCATTGAGCGTGAATGTCTACATTACTAGTTCCACTGGAAGATGAGGCACCAAATACTTCAGACTTCCTCATCCGACCCCCAACACCCCGTAATCGACCAAGGTGATCTTTCTTTCCCGTAGCCATCACAAGAATGTCTGTGCTTCCCTCGCCAAGGGTCTCTCCTTGACTTGAGCGATTTGTCAAATCATCATGATAAATATTTTAATGTACTTATCTGAGTATAATTCACATTACAAATTAATATTATTATACACTTTATTTAATTCTATAAATTATACTTACAATTCTGGCACTAACGTCTCTGGCCGCTTCGCTTGAAAATTCACCGATCTTGTTCTTGTCCCCTTCCTTGAAGAGAATATGACACGGGGAATCGGTGACGGCGGAGAGGTTGTTGCACGGGCCTCCTCTTCCGTCTTACCGGAGTGAATCTGAGTTTGTATTTTTGCCTCAAATTTTTCACGCATCAGCTTCTTTTTCAACTTCTTATATCCACCACGAGACATTGTGTGGTGGAGTTTGTTTTTGTTCGAACTCTCTTGGCTTGCAAGCCGCTTTGGCTATTTCTCCGAACACAAGGAAACACTTATCATTCAAATTCTAACGTCACATTAAATGAATAAACATTGGAGACAATAAAATAATACCTGCCAGTCTTCGCTTAATCGAAATTTTCGGAACATATCCCATGTATCCCTAGTAAGATAAGGATATTTAGCACATGGGTCGACATGCGTTAGGCTTCCAAATATGAACCTGTTGAAGCTTGTCTTCCACCCCCGCCAACGTTCCCCAGCGTGGACTAACCACTTCTTCTTGAGCTTCGGTGTGGACTCAAAGTCAAAGGTACTCTAAAGAAAACACAAAATAACGTTACTGAACGGAAATTTAATATATATGGAAAGAAAATATGTGAAAACACATTAAGAAGGACAAGTAATATGTTGCACATACCATTACTTCAGCCCAAATCATTTCCTTGATGTTGGCATCGACCTCACGCCACGACTTAAATTGCACAACATTAACTCTACTGCGCGTCATCAACGCAATAAAATTAACCCATTCATTATGTGATTTGTCAGTCGTACGCTCACCGTCATCATCGAAAGAAATAGCCATCTTTTCTCCTCGTGCCCTCCTTTCCAATAGATCGCGACATTTGGTTCCTTTTCTTCCATACTGTGCAAGTGTTTCATCAGCCCCATCCCCGGTGTTTGATCGTGGGTTATTATCTATGAGAAAGCTTTTGTAGTATACAAAATTTAATGTCAGGAAAGGATATTTAACATGTAAAATATCACCAGAAACAGTAATGAAATTCCTTGTAGTTATTTGCATGATTTTGATCATAATGTGTGAAATATTCATTACTAGACATACTAATTCAAGCACTACAGCAAAATTATTGTTCATGAGAGCATAAATCGTAATGTCCAGATTCCAAAATTAATATAACATTCCTTGTGCATAACGAGGGGTAACCAGGAATCTCAAAAGAACGTATATTGCAGTATACTTCACTATTATCATCGAAATTCCAGATATGTATTAACAATCGAAATTGGAAAACCCGTTTGCATGCAAGCCGTATACTACACTATTACCATATCCAATTTGTCAAAGAACCCACCAACATTAACACAGCAAGATGAACCGAAAAATTTTTTTACTATTAAATTTGCATTTATTTCGTTCGGCATACTAATATTACATCAACTCCCCCAATCAATATCAACATACTCTCTTTCCAAACTGTCATGAAGGAAAAACAATTGAAAAGCAGCATACATTATGACCATTTCATTCTGCTACATGATGAATGCACAATACCTGGAAGAGCGTGAAATAATCGGATATGGAGATTAATAAAAATTGAACTGCAGTCGGAGGCGGTGTCGACGGAGGTGACGGAGACGTCGATGTTGGAGATTGTTATGCAAGAGATATCGCCTCTGGAGGTGTATAAGATTTGTTTTCAAAATGATGGAGGTGAAATTGGAGGTGAAAATGGCGGTGTATTTGGAGCCTAAAAACACGAGGGCGCGCCGACTGAATATGGATATACTTTGGAGAAGGCGCCAGGGCTGATTAAAAAAATACTTACTACACCGGTTAAACGAAAAACCGATGTAGAAAGTCTGTTTTAACACCGGTTCTTACATAACCGGTGTAACAAATGATTTTTAAAACTTTTTTCAAATTGCTATTACACTGTATTACAGTACAATTGTAAATCCACAATAAATAAATCCACAATAAATAAATAACATAACAGTTTTTATTGTATATCTTTCCATTTAAAAATTCGTACCAATATGGTTACGTGTAAACCATAATAAATAAGATAAAAAATTTAAACTTGTTAATTTATGTGGTAACTGTGATGTTTTAGACATGAATTGATAATTTCTTTAAACTTGTAAAATGCATATATAATGCAACTTGTAAACTATATATAAGTTAAAGTTATAATGAACTATATTTAATGAAACTTGTAAACTTGTAATTTAAAATATATGTGCCCTATGTATAAAAAATCATAATTAAACACTACTATAATCGTAGTTATAAGATTAATGAATAGTTACACAATATGAATGTAAATAAGTTAATCATCCAAAAATAATTGTAATGTACCAAAACAAATTTTTAAATACCAAAAAATATGTAAGTGAAACGTTTTTTTTAAACCGGTTACTACATAACCGGTGTATTACTAACATTGTTTACACCGGTTAGTAAATAACCGGTGTAATAAGTCAGTTTTTACACTGGTTATTTAGTAACCGGTGTAAACAACCGGTGTGTACATTGATATCAACTATTTTAATGTACTATTGCAAAATGCATATAATTATATGTCAATTCCACGTTTTGAAATTGTTTTCAACTATTTTAATGTACTATTGTAAAATGCATATAATTGTAGTTCCAATTCGACTTCAAATACAAAATCATAAGGATTTCCACTATTTTAATGTACTATATTCGTACCAATTTGCTGAAGCGTGACCGGTAATGCATAAGAACATAAATTAAACTTGTTAACTTATGGGTTAATTAAATATGATGTTATACATTTTTAGATATTGATATATTCTTTACGTTAACCTTGTACAATGACTACATATAATGCAACTTGTTATCTATATATAAGTTAAACGCATAATTAAATATATATAATTTCAACTTGTAAACTTGTAATTTCAACTATGTGTGCCCTATGTATGCTATATTCATAGTTACACACTAATAAAATCGTTGTAATAAGATAAAAGCATATTTACATAATATTAATGTAAATAAGTTAATCATACAAAAATAATTCTAATTTATCAAAACAAATTTTAAATTACCAAAAATTTATTAAACCGGTAACTACAGACCACGAATGCAAACCAGCACTAATAAAATTACCAATATGCTAAAGTGTGAATTTTAATGCATAACAACACTAATGAAATCATAGTTAAACACTAATAAAATCAAAGTTACAACCTACACAATAATTTGCTCAAAGTTTTGCCATGTTTAATAATCATTGCTTGTAATTAAGTGCGGCCTTATTACAAAATTTCCCTTAATATTACACCATACGAAGATAAAAAATCTGCATGGTCTCCCCTGTAACTCGTGCATAACCCCCTGTAAAAAAAATTTAATTGTATTCAACTGTTGGTGCAGCATACAACTATTCAAGTCAAGTAATAAACAAAATACTAAGTACAATTCAAATCTATTTACAAAATACGTGAATAATAACTTACACACTACATCTCACGCCAAGGTCTTTCTTTTATTTGACAGAGGATCATCAACCCATATGCCTCCCACGTGATCAGTTCGGAGAATGAATGCATCCATATTCCGGTCCTCTTCAATTGTGCTCAGTACGGGGAAACCTGATGAGAATGGGGGGACATCATGATTATTATCATTATCAATTTCATCACCGACCTGATTTTTCTTCCCGTGTAGGACAATGGACCATTTTTTGTCAATAGGATCTGAGACGTAAAATACTTGTTTTGCCTGGGAAGCAAGTACGAAAGGTTCCCCTTTGAAACCTTCCCTTTTCAAATCCACAAGTGTAAATCCCGATTCTTCAATTCGAACGCCATTCTTGTTGTCCACCCATTTGCATTTGAAAATTGGGACTTTAAATTTCACGTAGTCAAGCTCCCATATCTCCTGAATCGTCCCATAATAAGACATATTGGCGTACACTGGATTTCTATCTCTCGAACTAGACTCGTGTAAAGCCTCAGACACTAATGTAACCCCACTATTTTGCATTGTGCTACTGTCATCTGCAGCCTTCGTAGCAAATGAAAATCCATTAATGTCATAGCCCGAATACGATAGCACAACGTGACTGGGCTTATACGCTAACCAACTTAATGTCTTATGAACAGTTTGGTCACGAACAGCAGTACTGAACCAATTCACAAATGTTCGATTGTGTTCATTGAGTACATACCTGTCAGTCCAGCTACGATGACTTTCCTTTATTTCAAAAATATGAGCATTCACATAAGGCTGAACCAGTTCAGAATTTCGCAATACATATAGATGCGCATTGTCCAACTCATCATTAGAAGGGGTAAACAATTTACCTACCGATGTCCCTTTTCCTGTGATCCGTTCGTCATGGCCAAGCTTTGGTAGTCCAATTGCATTGGTATCATGCAAGTATCCAGTGCAAAACTCAATAACCTCTTCAGCTATATACCTTTCAACAATGTTTGCATCAGGACGATAGCGATTTTTCACATAACCCTTGAAGACTTTCATATATCGCTCAAATGGATACATCCAGTGCAAATATACAGGCCCACAAATCTTTATCTCCCTAACCAAATGAACCACCAAGTGCACCATAATGTAAAAAAAAGCTGGTGGAAAATACATCTCAAGTTGGCATAAAACTACGACAATTTCATCTTGTAGCTTATCAAGCCTGTCACGATCAACTACCTTGCTACATATCGCATTAAAAATGTAACAAAGTCTAGTTATGCTTCCCCTGACATGTTTAGGCAAGATAGATCGAAGTGAAATAGGTAGGAACTGCTGCATCAACACATGACAGTCATGTGATTTCAATCCAACCAATTTCAAATCTCCCATAGAAACAAGGCGGCTTACATTTGAAGAATATCCTGATGGGACCTTGATGCTCTTGAGACTCTCACAGAAGCTCTGTTTCTCTTTTCGTGACAATGTATAACAAGCGGGGGCCAAGTATATGCGCTGTCCTTGAATCACAGGTGCTAAATTCGCCCTAATACCCATATCAACCAAATCAAGTCTCGCTTTATAACCATCTTTTGTTTTTCCAAGTATATTCAAAATAGTACCCAACAAACTTTCACATATATTTTTTTCAATATGCATCACATCGATACAGTGTCTAACATCAAGTGTCTCCCAATATGGAAGATCAAAAAATATAGATTTTTTCTTCCAACAACTTTTATTATGATTATTGCAAGACTTTGTATGTTTTCCAAATTCCACATTGATATCCTTCACACGATTATGAACTGCCTTCCCACTCAAGGCAATTGGAGCACGTCTGAACTCCTGTTTCCCATTGAAAACTCTTTTCATTCGACGATACGCATGGGCCTCAGGAAGAAATCTACGATGTCCAAGATAGACTGTCTTGCGCCCATGAACAAGCTGACATGATTCTGTATTCTCATCACATATAGGACATGCTTGGTGTCCTTTAACAGAAAATCCAGATAAGTTATGCAGGAAAGTCATTTATAGTACAGAATATCATGGCACGCAATGTGAATGACTCCTGACGATGTGCATCAAACATCAACGCCCCTTCATCCCACAACTTCTTCAAGTCTTCAATTAGCGGGGCTAAGTAAACATCTATGTCATTTCCAGGTTGGCGTGGACCTGAAATCAGTAATGACATCAAAATGTATTTGCGCTTCATACACAAGTAAGGAGGTAGAGTGTAAATAACCAACATTACTGGCCAAGAGCTATGTGTACTGCTTAGACAACCGTAAGGATTTATCCCATCCGTACACAATCCTAGTCTCAGATTTCTTGCATCTCTACCAAATGAGGGGTAAACCGAATCAATCTTTTTCCACTGATCAGAATCAGCAAGATGCATTATCATCTCGTCGTCTGTGGAAATATTGCGATGTGCATACCACGTCAAATTTTTAGCATCTCCAGAATTGGCAAACAATCGTCTGAGTCTCGGTATTATATGGAGATACCATAACACTTTCACCGGTGATGATTTCTTCTTCGCATTTATATTGTCTTCAAAGCCATCACGAAGTTGCTTCTTTTTGAAACGAGAAACCTGACATTTAGGACAGTACAATGAATCTTCGTATTCATTCTTATATAGTATGCAATCGTTGGGGCAGGCATCTATTTTCTTATACTCCATACCCATAGGACACAAGATTTTTTTAGCCTCATAAATGCGATTCGGAAGTTCATTACCTTCTGGCAGTACATCCTTCAGTAAATTCAACAGTGCTGTAAAACTAGAATCAGTCCACCCATGTGCATCTTTCAAATTATACAGCTTTAAAGTAACGGATAATCGGGTGTAATTAATACACCCAGGATATAGAGGCTTTTCGCTATCATTCAACAACGAAGCAAGAATATCTGGTTTATCGGCAAAACTACCGACCATATCCTCAACCATATCATCTAATCGATCATTTTTCATCGCAACATCATCTTCTACCGCATATTCTCCTTGTTTAGATGCATATTCACTCTTGCCGTGCCAGATCTATATTTTATAAGCAGGATCAAAACCCCTCCGATACAAATGGTCTCTTATAGTGTCAGGGTCGTCGAACAAAGTAAAATTCTTGCAATCCTTACATGGACAGTAGATGTACTTGGCATTCTTATAAGCAGATTTAATAAATTTCTCAACCTCTTCTTCATACGCAGATGTTGTCCGATCACCAAATATAATATCATTACGATCCATGAATATCGCACCCTTTGAATCATTCCAAATATAATTATAATAAGTTAACCAACAAAATGAGTGCATTAATTGATGCTTTCGTAATATTACATCGTATGAATGAAGCAACAAAATAAGAAGAAAAACTAATAAATATTTGTTATGCAACTGTACCAATAAAGCTGAAAAGTATACACATGAACGCCTAAATAAAAAAACAAAACAAAAATTTAACTAAATTTATTACCAATATGAAGCAAATATATATTGAAATCTACAATTGTACAAAGGCTTTTTAAAAATGAAATGCAGAGCTAGAAATATATGTCAAAGATCCAACGAATGAGAATTAAAATTATATAAAAGTTATCAGTTTATATGTAACTACCTAACCTCAGATGGTTGCGTTGAAAGAAGAAGAGTGATATTGTAGCTTCTGATCTGTTCTTTTACCGGTTTTCAGGCGCAGCTGTTGGAAAAAATTCGTAGTTCTTACGATTGAGATAATGCTGACTTAAGCTATTGGAAAAAGTTATATTTGTTATTTACACCGGTCGTAAGAAAACTGGTGTAAATTGTTAACTTTTTACACCGGTTGTAACAAAACCGGTGTAAATAGACAACTATTTACACCGATTATAGAAATACCGGTGTAAATAGTTAATATATTTAAACCGTTTCTAGAAAAACCTGTGTAAATAGTTAACTATTTTACACCGTTTTTCATACAACCGGTGTAATAAGTATAAAATATTGTTTAATATTACAATAATGCCACCGCGTTTTTCTATTACACCGGATTATGTGTAACCGCTCTAAAAAGGGAGGTTTTATAGTTTTTTAGATGACTGTCGGAAATTATACAACAAAGCATTATAATAACTTAACCAACAGAATAAATGCATTGATGCGTTCATAATAATATTACAACATATAAATTAATAAACAACATTAGTTTCTAATTTTAATTAAAATAGACATTGCGATAAAAGATGAGAAGATCACATAGTCTAAATTTTTTTAAACGCAAATAGAACATACTTTCATCTGCCCATCAAAAGCCAGCAACTAACACTTCTACATGATTACACCAATTTCTGATTAGAAAAATTTTGGAAACATAATCTTCAGCATAGTTATAATTTCTTTTTGCATCTCTGGGTCGGCATGTAGCTCTCCCGCAGCAAAGTGTATTTTATTCGAATCAAGTTCATCATCAATATAGAGATTGATGTTTTCCGGTTGGTCATTCGCTTCTATTGATTCTGAAACAAACGAATCAATTCCATCATGAATATGGAGATTGATGTTTTCCGGTTGGTCAGTTGCTTCGATTGATTCTGAAACAAACGAATCAAGTCCATCATCAATATGGAGATTGATGTTTTCTGGTTGGTCGTTTGCTTCTATTGATTCAGAGACAAACGAATCAAGTTCCTCCGAAGTTTGAGTGTCGTCCATCGGCAATTGCTGTTGAAGTTGTTTTCATGGTGGAGTAGAATATAAAAAGAAGAAAAACTAAATAATTACCAAACAGATGGTAGTTAACTTAAATTATAAAAAACCTAATTAATTACGATCCCTTTAAATTATGGTTAAAAATAATTATAATATGTTAACCAAAAAATAATTGCATTAATTGATGTGTTCATAATATTACATCATATAAATTAAAAAACAAAATCAGTTTCTGATTTTAATTAAAACAGATCTATATATATATATATATATATATGTCAATGCTATGACGAATGAGAAGAGAAATTATATAAAAGTTATCAGTTTATATATACATGTCACTAACCTCAAATGGTTGAGTTGAATTAACGAAAGTTAATTTGTAGCTTCTGATGATGGATTCAAAAAGATTTCGTGCGCACCTTTTGGAAAAAATTCGTAGTTCTTACGATAGAGATAATACTGATTTAAGTTGGAGGAGAAGGAAAAATATGTGGTTATGGTACGACGTTGTTAAAGTAGTGTATACAGACCACTTTTGACACCGGTTATAAGAAACCGGTGTAAAAGGAACACTTTGTACACCGATTATAAGGAAACCGGTGTCAAAAGCACACGTTTTACACCGGTTGTTTGATAACCGGTGTAAAACGTGTGCATTTTAATTGCAATGCTTGATGTTTTTTTTCGGTCATTTGCGTCTATTCATTGAGGCTCAAAAGTGCACTTCAATAGATTGTGTGCGTTTGCAAATTATTTTCAACATTCATTACAATTTCAGAGAGCATGATCATTTTGCCTTGACGACTTCTATACTCTTCTATGCACTTCCTTGAATGCAAAGAAAATCGCCATTAGCTAAGAGTTTAAAAAACAGCTCGAAAACGACCACAGATAAGAAGATTTTGAAGTTTACCTTTTTAACCAAATATACTTGTTCTATAACCCTTAAACAATGGCCTTTTTTAAAAATTATAACTTTAAACTTATAATTTTAACTCCATTCATTGTATAAATGAGTCTTCAAATAACCTTTATTTTGAAGAAATGTCCATCAAAGTCATTGTGTATAATCATCATCGCTCTTGCATGTAAAATTACTTTAATATAAAATATCTCATAGTAAAGAAAACTGAGGAAAGAAAATTAATATGCATATCAAATTACTTAAATATAATATCATTACAAATAAAATAATTATAATTGTCCATAAAAACAGATTTTAGTATGCTTAATTTTTTGTTTTTTTCAATGGATGACTCTCTTCCAGCTTCTCTTCTTCCTCATTTATGTCAACTCTCGTGCGCTTCATGACTTGCATCTGACCTCCTAGACGCTGTATCTCCCATTCTAATGCATGCTTTGCATCAATATAATGTTCCAGTTCAATAGATTGCTTGCGAAATTCCTCTTTCTCGATCTGCAAAGTTATAACTCCCAGTTGATTTTATTGAAGTAAAACTGTCATAGGTTGCTTACTTTAAAAGCATATAGAAACAGTACCTTATGCCTTTCATCCAACTGCATAACCCTTTCAACTGCCTTCTTCAGTTCCGATGTTGCTCTTGCATTCTGAAATAACAAAAAATTGCTGCCTATGCCAAATAAATAGCATTCACAAAAGTTGACAACTAAAATATTCAATTTTGACACAAGATTGACATAGCAACCTCAGAGAATTACCTTTTGCTTCTCAAGTTAAAGCAATTGCATCAAAGTCAAAGTCATTGTGTGTAATCATCATCGCTCTTGCATATAAAATTACTTTAATATAAAATATCTCATAGTAAAGAAAACTGAGGAAAGAAAATTAATATGCATATCAAATTACTTAAATATAATATCATTACAAATAAAATAATTATAATTGTCCATAAAAACAGATTTTAGTATGCTTAATTTTTGGTTTTTTTCAGTGGATGACTCTCTTCCAACTTCTCTTCTTCCTCATTTATGTCAACTCTCGTGCGCTTCATGACTTGCATCTGACCTCCTAGACGCTGTATCTCCCATTCTAATGCATGCTTTGCGTCAATATAATGTTCCAGTTCAATAGATTGCTTGCGAAATTCCTCTTTCTCGATCTGCAAAGTTATAACTCCCAGTTGATTTTATTGAAGTAAAACTGTCATAGGTTGCTTACTTTAAAAGCATATAGAAACAGTACCTTATGCCTTTCATCCAACTGCATAACCCTTTCAACTGCCTTCTTCAGTTCCAATGTTGCTCTTGCATTCTGAAATAACAAGAAATTGCTGACTATGCCAAATAAACAGCATTCACAAAAGTTAACAACTAAAATATTCCATTTTGACACAAGATTGACATAGCAACCTCAAAGAATTACCTTTTGCTTCTCAAGTTCAAGCAATTGCATCGCCTTTTCATCGAGAGGATGTTGTTTCGCCGACTCAGCCTCACGAGCTATAAGCTTGTTTTGCTGTTCTTGTAGCATTTTTGCGAGTCCCTCTATCTTCAGCAACTCTGATAAACACATGCAAAAAGTCAGAACAAGTAAGCAATGGGGTTGTGTCTCTTCTCTGCAATAAGCAAACCCACAAACCAATAGTTCAAAGAAACAATTTTGATTGAATTCAACAAATATCCAGTGTATGTAATCAACTTTAATTGGACAACAAAAGGGAAAAAAAACACAGAAAATATGAAATTGTCAGCTATTTTCTATCCGAAGCAATAAAATTCATAAAATACATCACAAACTCAACAATATGGAAAAATGAAAAAATCCCATACCAGTGCCCTAAAAGATTCTGATCTATACAATAAAAAAACCCCTAAATTTGAGATTTATTTAACACGTAAATTAGCAAAACCCACAGAAGTATCATGACTATTTATGGGAATGAAGGATCATGACTTATGGGAATCAAGGATCGTGACTTATCTGCATTGAATTTGTCAACTAGGATACTGTGAAACCCTTCAGTTTTCTTCATCCCCTTCAGTTTTCTTCTGCCCCTCCAGTTTTCTTGAGCCCCTTAAATTTTATTATGCCCCTTCAGTTTTCTTCTGCCGACGTATCCACTACCACCTAAGAAAAACCCTTCAGTTTTATATAAGTTAAACTTTTAATGTACATTAGATTTGAAATATTCGTATTTACTCAAGGTCTATAGTCTCGGAGTTCAAATCAAAGAAACAAAGAAATTTTTTTGGTCGATATAAAGATAAAGAAGAAGAACTTAAAAAATTAAAAATCAAACTTCTTACACCGGTTATGCTTATAACCGGTGCAAAAAAAAACTTTCAAAAACTTTCTACATCGGTTATTATT
Organism: Ophiorrhiza pumila; assembly: GCA_016586305.1. Taxonomy (NCBI): domain Eukaryota; kingdom Viridiplantae; phylum Streptophyta; class Magnoliopsida; order Gentianales; family Rubiaceae; genus Ophiorrhiza; species Ophiorrhiza pumila. The sequence goes on along the minus strand of BLIW01000003.1, from coordinate 24,743,917 downwards.
AAAACCGGTGCAACAAAAACCTTTCAAAAAAATTCTACACCGGTTATTCGTATAACCGGTGTTAAAAAAATTTTTCAAAAACTTTCTACACCGGTTATTCTTATAACCGGTGTTTTAAAAAAACTTTCATTAACTTTCTACACCGGTTATTATTATAACAGGTGTAAATAGTCTAAATTATTGTTTAATATTACAATAATGCCACCGCATTTTTATAAATTACACCGGAAACTGTTTAACCGCTTTAAAAATGGCGGTTTAGCAAGGCTATTTTGTAGTAGTGTTAATATTCCTAAAATATCCAATTTCTAAATTGTAAACAATCACCTCTATGAAGTACCGATGATTTTTGGTTATCAAGATTTCGCCTCTCTCAGTGCTACCAAAAACTTCAAAGGATAAACTATTGTTACCCGGCAGGATTATTTCATATTTTTTATAAAGCTTTTTGTCAACGTCGATCAATTTCCACAAGTCAAACTCGAACATAGAGTTCCCTCTCTTGCAAAGCAAAGCCAATGTTCCTCCAACTTGAGTCAATTGGATAATATTTTTGGCACCTTCAGGCAGAAAAAGTTCTCCAAACTTCTCTTCTTTAAGATCAAAATATCGGACAATCATCCTATTCAACCAATATATACGTCCATTAATGCAAATTGTCTTTGTCTTTGAGATAAATCCAATTGATGATGGGCAACTTACGTTCCTCCATGATTTGGTTCCCAGAGTAAGAATCGTGCACATCAATATAATTTTTTTGCATGGTTTAAATAATACCTTTCTGTAATATGTCCAAATTCATTATTTAAAGGTGCATTTTTCAAAAGAAAGAAGAGAAGTTTATACTCCTTGGCGACAGGATCGAACCCCATGGTAAATTATGTCGAATCATACAGAGAAAATTTGCCACTTCTGATTGGCGGTAGAGGGATCCTTTCCCCTGTAGTGATATTGAGCAGTTCAAGTTTTCGATCTACCATATTGAACAAGCAGGTTAGGCCATGGATAACACTGGTGCAATGCACATATCTCTGGAACTTAGGGAAATAAATTTCAGAGGAAAATAATGCTTCAAGATTCATTGGGATCAAAGCTTGAATCTGACAAAAATGGTGCATTCTCATGTGAAAAATAATATAGTATGCATCTGGCCTAGAGCGAGAACGAGCATGCACTACAAGAAAAAAGGGCTTTAATGACTAAAATCTTAGTGACCACAAAAATTCGGTCAACAAAGAGCACCTTTGTTGACCAGAATAAATTTAGTCACTAAATTGTAGTCAAAGTTAAAAATTATTAACCAAAATAAAAAGTAGTCACTAAGTGGTCAATAAATACCATGGCGGGAAACATTCCCACCAATAAGATACCCTTTGGTGACCACATTTGGTGACTAAAAAATTTTTTGTCAACAAAAATGTGTACTAATCATTTGGTGACCAGAAAAGTAGTCAATAAATTGCAAAAGTTTAATGATCGTAATATTTGGTCAACAAATGTCGTACGGGCAGCTTTGGTGTAATGTTGTTCTAAATTTAGTATAATTATACTATGACACCCTAATATTCGCAAATTAATCCATACTCTGTTAATTTAGATGTTAGACCAATAATAAGAGTGCAATAAATTATTAATTCAACGTGGAATGTTAGTAATTCAACGAATTCAGTAGTATATTAATTAATTACTTATATAACATAAAATGCATTTTTTTTTACTATATGTGTAATGTTCTTCTAAGTGTAGTATAATTATACTATGACACTCTAATATTCGCAAATTAACCCATACTCTGTTAATTTGGATGTTAGACAAATAATAAGAGTACGACAAATTATTAATTCAACTTGGAATGTTAGTAATTGGACGAATTCAGTAGTATATTAATTAATTACTTATATAACATGAAATTAATTTTTTTTACTATATGTGTAATATTGTTCTAAGTTTAGTATAATTACACTATGACACCCTAATATTCACAAATTAACCCATACTCTATTAATTTGGATGTTAGACCAATAATAAGAGTGCAAAAAATTATTAATTCAACTCGGAATGTTAGTAATTGGACGAATTCAGTAGTATATTAATTAATTACTTATATAACATGAAATGATTTTTTTTTTACTATATGTGTAATGTTGTTCTAAGTTTAGTATAATTACACTATGTCACCCTAATATTCGCAAATTAACCCATACTCTGTTACAAGATAATAATGTTGTTAGCTGACATAATATATCTCATTAAACTTATAATTAAGCGCATAATAAAAAATAGAAAGAAACTCTATTATTTACAAATTAAAAACCGAATACTCAATTTAATTAGTGATTTGGACAAATAGTAAATGTGCGCAATATATCACTAATTCGCATTAAGCCAAAATCTTACTATAATTATTTAAGTTGTTGTTCAATAATGTAATTACACGAAACGTATTTTAATTCCAATGTTAGTCTAAATTTCAAATAGTATATGTACTATTTTATTATTTATTCGTAAAATACAATTTTAAAATTATTAACAATAAATGTAGTAACATGAAAGTAAAGTAAATAACTATTAATACGAGTATCATCTATGACAACTAAGTTTAGTTGATTTTTTTTGTATATGATCAAATAATAAAATATAATAAAATAATTAGTAAAAAAAATAGAACAATGATGGATTAAATAATTAAATGTTTAATTTATGAGTTGAATTAGTCATATTTTATTATGATGATATTATATTATTACAAAAATTTACCTTTACATGAAAAATAATGCCATAATTTTATGTTGTTTATTTATTTTCTATTAATCATCGGTATTTAATAAAATTAAAATATTTCAAAAATTGAAATTGGCTTAAAAAAACAATTTTTAGTAAAAAAGATTACAAATATAATAGTATTGAAAAATTGGCATAAGGATTTAATTTTTTATAATTAAAACTAGTTAAATTGACTCTACTACTTTATTTTTTATAACTGATCTCTACTACTTCATTTCTCTTCGTCCCTACCTCTAAATTGACTCACCAAAGCTCTCTTGCTACAACTCACTCATTTTTCAGCTTTTTTTCTTTTTCAGCTTTCTAATCTCACAGCCTCCCCATCATATAGCTCCCTACCACCGGCTCTCAGACCAGTATCAACACCACCCACCACTCTCTCTATCAGCCGAACGGGATCTACAAGGATTGGCTCACTCATCGACCAAAGATAGATTTTAGTGAATTAGAGGACGCGAGCTGAGCTTTACGAGAAGGACCTTAACTCAACTAAAGACTCCACTATTGTAGCTCTTTAAAGACAAGTCAGCTGTAGAGGACGCTTGGTAAACGGGAGCTTCAATTTTTGCTACCCAATTCGGGCTGGACTTGAAGGAACTGTAGAGGGCTCGCCAAATTTGCAATCAAAAGCTTCAAAGACGAGTCCAGAGCGTCGATCGATGATGAAGTCTGAAAATGAGCCTTGCTAAGATCTAAGGATCCGATACTTTTCGTGGCTTACCTTAAATCAGCCCAACTCCAAAATCCACCAAGAATGATAATAAATCTGATCTGGTCTAGTATAGGCCCTCCTCGTAAGTCCAGTATAGGCCCTCCTCGTAAGTCCAGTATAGGCCAATGAGCCTATCTCCAAACGAGCCCTGCTCCGAATAAGCCCTTCTCCAAATGAGTCATGCTCCGAATGAGCCCTTCTCCAAATGAGCCCTACTCCGAATGAGCCCATGTGCAACAAATAGATCGTTAGTGAAACGTCCCCAGGTGGTCCTGGGGAGTTTCACTCCGATGTTTAAGTCAGGAATAGACCTTTGTGATATAAAAATATCAATTCTAAGTATAGAGGGACCAACCCCTCACTAATTGTACTCATGTTTTATTTATAGGAAGTTGTGTACCTTGATGACGTCACTTCTTGACTTACCTTGTAAGGAAAGGAGCTTATTAATTCCTTAATCTTAGCCGTTTATCGGGGGTGTACATTTTTACCCCTCATCAATCGACAGATTCAGATTCGCCAGATTCGTGAAGGAAAAAGACCCGAGCTTTCAATATTCCTCAAGTTATTAACTTTCAATACTCCTCCGATTTATGTTTTTAAATTTTTATGTGTGTAGGTATGCTTTAATTTGTGTATCCGGGCACACTTCACTGGCAAAAATGCTATCTTGAACGCACTGGATTAAGGGTTCAATGCTTGACTGATTTTATGGTCTTTTTTTTTTTCTTTTAATAGTTGATGAGGCAGTGGATGTTTTCAGTCAATTGGTCATCGGCTTAAAGAAGGATGGATGAGAACGAGAATTTTCATTTGTGGCTACATCTAGCTAATAACATTTTTTCTATGTTTTTCTGCTGAGTTTTTGTTCAGAAAATGCTTGTCCATTTATTTATTTATTTATTTTTAAGTTTAGGATAAATCTCTTAAAGATGTTACAGTCTTGATTATTTCTTCTGAAATCAAGATGAATATGGCTTAAGAAAGTAGTTCTTGAGAAACATGGCTGGTTATTTTTTGATACATGTGTTGCCTTATGCTAACTCATCATTCCCATGCTCTATCTGTTCAATGTATCAAAAGAGCTGTTAACAAAATTGTGAGTTAAAGTAAAATTTGTGGACTATTCTTTTTAAATATTTGTGAGTTAAATATGGACACTTTAAGTTACTGTTGAGCCAATCATCTAGGCAATTCCATGACATTTTAGCTTGTAGTATTTGATCATGTGCAATAGATATATCCTTTTTCCTAACTCTATGTTTGGTACAATTTTTTATTGCTGGTTTGCTTATGATATATGTTTGCCTAAGTATTATGCATCTTATCTCTTTCAGAGGTTTACAGACATTGCCTGCCCATGTTGATCCTATTCTTGAAGTTATCAGAGAGGATTTTGCACTCATAAGCCTACGAGAAGTAAGCAGCTACATCATATATTTGCAGCAGTTTTCTTATGTGCTTTAAGATTTCAAGATGTCTAGCAGTGTTCTTCTCTCTTTTTAAAATAGCTTATCCAGATGGGCTTAGTGTAGAGTATTGCTTTTTTTTCTTTTGGACTGAAAATAAATATTTTCCAAGGACTCTAATTGGTGCTGGTACAGAGAGCTAATAGGAGATTAGTTGTTGGAGTGGTAGTTGCATGCTTTTTTTCCGTGCTGGAAGGCTCCCATTTATTTTGGGAAATGCTGGACTAAAACTAGTTCTTGGACCCTGTGGAGGGCCCATTAAAATAATATGGCATCTTTCCGGTCCTCTCAGCCGACTATCCAATCTTTAAAACCAGCCTCATGGGTTCTTCTCTTTGTTGTTATTTCCTTCCAGGGCCTCAATTTTCTCTGCTCTCTTCCCTCTTTTCCTTGCCCTCCTTATCTTAACCCTGCCCATTTTATTTCCATTTCCCTTCTATATGCTTTTCCTTGGCTGTACGATGTGAGCCAGAGCCATACAATGCATCATGATGAATATGTGATATCCTTCCATTCCATGTTACTCTTCATATCGGGATAGATATCATAATGAATATGTGATTGAACTTGAGATATTTTACAATATTTTTTTTGTATATATATTTTTTCAAGGCAAGCTTCATCTCCTTGATGGTTATTTATATCATATTTTTGTAATATTTATTTACCTCAGGAGGCAATTCTTTTTAAATCACATATTATAGGTAGATATCTTGCCAGTGGGTTTGGAGTACTTGGAAATTTGACTAGAATTGAGGCTTAGCTTGTGCTTTAGTTTGAGCTAAAATTGAATCCCAGTTGATTTTCAATCTTAAATAATAGCTAATGAGTGAAGCTTAAAGACCTAGATGTTTAATCCCCTCATTTTCATTTTTTTTTATGTTCTTCACTGCTTTCATAAAGTTGTATTAATCACTGCTCAGTTTGGTGTTACTCATAGTGTTCCTCTCCCCGAAACTGTCACCACCGCTTTTTTTGAAGAGAAAAAAAAAAGGAAGTGCTTCTTAACTTCTTGGAGTTTTTTTCTTATTTTTCTTGCATTTCTAACAGGGTGAATTATAAATCTTGGCTCTTGGAAACATGTACTTTCCATGTGATATATTTTCCCTCTTCAGTCTTTAGCATCTCTGATGCCTAGTTTCATTAAGTCATGAAATAATGCTGCTTTTATATGGTAAAGTTGTAATCTTGCAATGACAATGCCTGATTTCGGGCATTGTACAGTTACTGGCGCATTGTACAGCTATGCCCAGGACATAATTTTTGAAGTTAACCATTAGAAATTGTGAATCTTTTGTTTCACCTCTGAATACTGTAGAAAACAAAGAGAAGCTGTTTTAACTTATGTTTGACTATGATTTTTAGATTTTGTGCTGGACATTGAATTTATAGAATTTGGATCACAACTTTTAAGAGTAAATTGCCTTTTTCTCTAATGGATAAGCATCCCAGCCATAACTGTTTTATTACTATGTTCCCCCATGCTTTTGGTTAAACAGTGAAGTAGAGACTGATAGAGTCAAAGTTAATAGCTTTTAAACTCCATGCGCCTTATGCAGCACTTGGGAAAAAAGTTTCTCCTATAACAACAAAGTACATTGTAACCAGATTATCCTTGACCACCTTCATTTCCTATTACTCAATTTATTTTTGTCAAAATGTGTGAAATTTGGTCTCATGAAACAAATGAGAAACAGTGTTTGGAGTATTGCTAATTAATGTCATATTTAAATGCTTTGGCCGTAGGATTTTTTTTGGAGTATTCCATTAGATTGCATTTCACATTGGTTTCAAACTTGGCATCTATGCATTTTCTGGATTTCAGGATGATATAAGAGCTTTGCAAAAACACTTGGCATCTAGGCATCTAGTTAGATTTCAGAAATCCACACGATTCATCTATGTGCATGTTTGGTTATACAAACTTTGTGTTATTGTATATTTCGTTGTATAAACTTTGCATGCATTCATGATTCATCTATGTGCATAAGCTAGTTTGCAATTGTCTTCAATGGCTTGTGAGTGGTTTATCTTCTATGGGAAAGTGTCATTGACTGCCATTGTCTTGTGAGTTGTATAGTTTTGTTATTTTTTTTATTTCTTTTTTCAATAAGTAATGTGTTGTTTTAATTAAAAGTGGATCTTTAGTCATTATTAATTCTGATTTATTTGTTTTTTTATTTGTTAGCTCATTTCTTTAAAAGCAGTCACTAAGCAAAGGTCTTTCAAAGTGAACTTGTGGGAAAGCACGTGCTAGACTATACATAAAAAGGTAAAGATCGTTGAGGCTGAAAAAGCACAATTGGCATCCAAACTTGCTAGATATGAGGAGGAAATGCAATTGATGAAAGAGAACCAACTCCAAATGCAAATTCAAATGGCTAAAATGATGAAAGCGTTACCCATGATGGATAACAACCCTTCGGATGAAGAGTCCGAATAAGATGTAAGTATGTATATACAAAGTTAAACTTGCATGCTTATACATTAAAAGTAGAATTTGATTGGTTTAAAATATGTTAAACATGAAAGAATACGCTTGAACATGGCTTATGTACACTTGTTGTCCGTATATTTTTTTGTGTCAAATATTGTCATTCTTTTATCTGTAAATACTTGAATATAGTTGCACTGCCGATGAAGGGCTTTGGTTGCCTATGTTAGGCCAATTTCCCTATGAACTGTTCAGTTTTGCTAAAAAGATAGGGCGGTGGCTGCCGATGTTAGGCCACCTTCCCTTTACCTCGTTTTGTCAAAAGATAGGGCAGTAGTTGCTGATGTTAGGCCACTTTCCCTTTACTTTGTTGGTGTCTACAGAAGTCCCTCTCCTTTACTAAGGAGTTTTGTGTATAGGGATAATGGCTAGAAAAGAAAGGCGAACTTTTGTATATAGGCAGCGTTGTAATGGCTCTATTTTGGTGGGCAGCCTTAGTATCGAATCCTTTTGTAAAAAAAAACTTGAACATAGCTCGTGTGGCGTATTGACGCTAATAGTGGGATTAAATTGTGAAACTTTGTATAAATTGACACGATATGACTCTCAAAATAGCATTTCATTTGTTTACAATAAATGAAACCCAACAGAATATGCAAGAACATGTGTTATGTACAATTGCTACCCAAGTATTGTTTGGTTTAAAATATCTACCTTGTTTTATCATAAAATGCTTGAATGCAACTCTTGTGGTGTATTGTTGGCATTATTAGAACTAAATCGTGAAATTTTGGTTAAATGTGCATGCTTATACATTAAAGATAGACTTTGATTGGTTTAACATATGTTAAACATACTACTCTTGTGGTGTATTGTTGGCATTATTGGAACTAAATCGTAAAAATTTGGTTAAACTTGCAAGTTTATACATTAAAAGTATACTTTGATTGGTTTAAAATATGTTAAACATAAAAAAATATGCGTGAACTTGGCTTATGTACACTTGTTGTTCGTGTATTGTTTTTAACCTACTTTTTTTTATATATGAAGGTTGAAGGAAACTAAAGAGTTGAAGTGTCAACTCTCCTAATGGATGTTAAAGGAATGGTGGACGATCTTGATACGAGAGAGTTGAAGTATCAACTTTTTGTATGGTGGATTACTACTCTTGTGTTATATTTCTTAGATAATTCTTAGATATTAGAAGATTATTAAATTTATGGTATATTTTTTTTTGGATTACCGCAATTGAAATTCATGCACTTGTGTTATTTTGTGATACTTTTGAACTTAAATATTTGTTACTATGCAATATTTGAGTGTATTGCTATATTTTGGTTAATTTTGTTTAATTATTTGTCCAATTTATTTGTGATTTTTTTGTGTTGTGCATTCTATTTAATAGATAGTACAGGTTTTATTTTATTATAAACATGTCGTTATGCCATTATAATGACCATAATTTTTGTCACCAAATTAATATTTTGACCACATTTTTACTATTGACCACAATATTTGGTCACTATTTTAGTCAATAAAATTACATTTTGACTATTCAATTAATGACTAGATATTTGGTCACCATTTAATGACCACGAAATTAGTCACCTAACATTGTTCATAATTTGGTATCCACATTCCCTTTGGTGACGACAATTTCAGTCAATAATATATCAACTGCCCAAGCTTTTGTTGACCAATATTTTGGTCAACAATTGGTAATTATTAGAAGGTCTTTGTTGACCAACAATTTGGTCAGCAATGGGTACTCATTAGTGACCACATTTTTTGTCAACGAACACCATATCACGTGCATTGACTAAACATTTATTGAAGCAATATTGGTGGTCACAATTTTTGGTCACCAAAAAAAGGCAATTTGGTGACCGAAACGCAGCTTTTTGATGACCATATTGGTGATCACATTTTCAGTCACTATTTTGGTGACCAATTTTTGTTCATTCACCAAAGATTATTCTTTGGTGACCAACTGCAAAAAGTGGTCACCATGTACCTTTAGTGACTGACTTTTGTTGACCCCCTGGTAACTACCCGATTTCGAGCACCAAATTGTTTTGGTGACCACTTTCGTGTCAGTCAATAAAGGCCATTTTTCTTGTAGTGATGGTGTGATTCAGCAAAAAAGGCATCGCAAATTATGCCATGTCATGCCCTGCCCTGCAAACGCACTTGAATCTTATCAGAGACTTTGCTGGAAGTAATTCGAGTATATTGAAGAGTAGGTAATCAGGGATTGGAGTGTATTTTTGAACCTTTCTTTTCATTGTTCAAGATCAGAGGTTTCTTGGATTTGAATCAGCGTAAAAATTTGAGAGCGTCAACTGACCAAAGGCAATAAAACACAAAGAAGATAGAAATCAATTACATTATTGATCAAACTCTAACTTTTATGTTTTTCTTTTGAAATTGAAGACATGTTGAAAACAAAGTGGTCTTCTTTTGAGAATGTTTTTCTATTTCCTAATCGCCTATGAACTCGTAATTCAGTCAAAGATTTAACAAAATTATCAACCCCCCTTCCCTTCCCCCCCCCCCCCCCCCAAAAAAAAAAAAAAAACAAAAGGGAAATTTTTTAAACAGGGCTAACTTTAACATTTAAGAATGCCAAAATAAATTTATTGTTTTACATAATTAGGAAAAGATTTGTTCTATATCCTAACCTAACACTTATACACCAACCTATATATTAATTTAAATTAGTGATAAATTTTTTTAAGAAAATAGTGTTCGAACTTAGGGTACTGTAGAGTTTTTTAAAAGTATAACAAAGTTTTTTTCTAAGCATATAAAAAAAACTATTTTAACGCACTTATATTTGTTTGTTACAATTACACTAGGTGATGAAAGAATTTATGTGGAGTTATAAATCATCTAGAGTTGTAATTAACACTACCTATCATTACTCAGGAATTACTGTTTACAAATAGCAGACAATATAGCTATTTTTATTTTTAGAAAATAAATTCCATATATATGATAGTAAAAAAATTCCATACAAGGCAATGAAGACTAAAACCGTAACTTGCAATGAAGACTAAAACCATAACTTGCAAGGATTTATGAAAGGGAAACCGATGAATATACTTCTCAATACAAGTATTACATATTGTTTCAGCCCTTACAAATTGAAGCATGAGATAACATGACATGGTACAGGTTAAAGATGGATTTTTGGCTTACAAGATTGGGTTAAGGAGGAAAAAGAAATGTGAATTTGCGTGGCTAATTGTAGACGGACATAACTTTTTTGTCCTAATTTAAAATTGCTATTGTAATAAAACATTTCAAAATTGTGGACAAAATTTACAATATTCTCATTGAACTTTGGGCCCATATAAATTTTCGTAATTATTTTCATTTATTTCATGTTACAAATTAGGTTATCTACAACTATATAAATGTTTTGTAAACTTTATTTTCATTGTTGTGACTTTGAAATTATTTAATAAACCTCTAAATTTTCCAAAATTTGTGTCTTGTGTGTATATTATTGTCTTCTACAAATATGTTCACATGTTATGATAGAACCAACCAATGTTGCACATGGCTGGGAACGCATAGGATTTGCACATGGCAGTTAGTTTTTTAAGGGGAGAATGTTTTTCATGTAGTTAGACATGGCCAACCGTATGGTTCTAATCGGAACCGGACTGGCGATTTAGTTCTGAATTGGAACTGTGGCCCCGTGGTTGGCTGATTCGGTTCTGGTTCCTGAAACAATGGATCGGAACCGGAAAAAATAACTCATTGTTTCTATTTTTTAAAAATCTATAAATATTTATATATTTCTTCATTATCATCACATAATTCCTTTTTTCTAAAATTATTTCTTATTTTTCTAATCTTTTAGATTCGATTTAGAGTTTAGAGTTTAGGATTTAGGTTTAGGTTTAAATTTATTGTATCAACTTTTGTAATTATATTATTATATTATACTAATATACTATTTGAATTCCAATTAATAGTTTAATCATTCATTCAATACTCTTATCATTTCTATGTCTTTCTTTCTCACTTCTAATACTTCATAATTCTATTCTTCTAAAAACTCTATATATATTAGTTCAATTATATTATATATAAACTTATTCTTTCTAAATCTTTCTTTGGCATTTATCAAATCATAATTCTATTATTCTAAAAAATCTATATATTAGTTTAATTTTAACTATTATTCTAATTATATTATACTAGTTGAATTTCAATTAATAGTTCAAATGTTCCATTATTTTAATATCTTTCTTTCTCACTTATCTAATTCTTCCTAGTTCTATTTTTCTAAAAACTCTATATATATTAAGTTCAATTCCAACTATTATTCTAATTATATTGTTATGTTGTATTATTTGAATTTTAATTAATAGTTCAATCATTATTTCAATAAAAATAAAAATTAAAAGTGGGAATCAGTCTCGTGTTCTTATCAGCTGCTAAGTGAATTTAATTCAAATTCGAAACAAAACCGTAACTAAAACCAAAATTAGAGTGAAACCAGAAATGACGGTTCGAAATCAGAACTATAGTCACGTCTACTTGTTGTCCCACTAAACAGCACCAAAATTCAACGAAAGATATAATATATATGTACCCATGCATTGATGCTGCTAACAACTATTTAATTAGGCCAAGCGAACTTAGTACGTAGTCCTAACATTTCATGTTCTCAATGTTAAAGAATGCATGTGCATCCAACTCCAAACCAATTGGCAAGGAGTGGAGTGAACCATATATCCTATATATTAGTTCAGGAGCTCTTACTTAACCGATGTGGGATATTATCTTTAATACCCCCTCTCAAATATGACTAGGATGAACATATTTAAATTAAACCGAATGCTAGCCCAAACCCTGGGCTAACCCAAATACAGACATATCTAAACTAAACCGAATGCTAGTCCAAACCCTGACAAATTTAAACTAAATCGACCCTGGGCTAACCCAAATACAGACAGATCTAAACTAAACCGAATGCTAGTCCAAACCCTGACAAATTTAAACTAAACCGACCCTGGGCTAACCCAAATACAGACAGATCTAAACTAAAACGAATGCTAGTCCAAACCTTGACAAATTTAAACTAAGCCGAATGGTGGTCCAAACTTGGGCTAACCTGATACTGAAAGAAGAGATGAGAGAAACTCTAGTCATGTTTGACTGAAAGAAGAGATGAGAGAAACTCTAGTCATGTTTGAAATGTCCAAATAGAAACCTGGCTCTCTGATACCATGTTAAAGAATACATGTGCATCCAACTCCAAACCAACTGGTAAGGAGTGGAGTGACCCATATATCTTATATATTAGTTCAAGAGCTCTTATTTAACCGATGTTGGATATTATCCTTTAACACTCAAATATAAGAAAGTTAAACCTAAGATTCCATGGAATAATATTCGTAAATATGTCAACAACTAAGTTAAGGTATGGACATCGGACTAATCTTTTGTATATTGTTGACAAAATATTTCAAAGGCTAGATCTTTTAGACATAATTATGTGTGAAAGAATATTGAGAAATCCAAAACCTTTTAAGTGATCACAGTATATTCTAAAAAAATTTAAAAATTCAGTACTCAAAACAAATACAGTTGATCTCCTATGAAGCGATTCATATATTTAACAACGATTCGGCGAGTTAATTATGATTTGATCACATGTGACGGGATTCATATGTGCAACAACGAGTTAATCATAAATTTGACAAATGATAAAAATACCAAGAAATTAGAATCGTGATTTTAAAGGCGATTAATCATCAATTTTATATTTGAAATACATTTTATATATGAACTTATTTCACATGAGTTTTTGTGAAATAAACAAATAAAACAAAGTCAATTGTTGACCATAAACTTTGAAGTAAACAAGAAATGGATCAATCTGTTTTATCCTTTCTAGGGTTTCTACAGTAACGATTCATATCCAATGGGCAAAGATACAAATCTCATAGCCAAATGGGTAAATGATTGCAAATTAATAAATCGCCAATAATTATGGTTAAACAAACAATAATAACATTCAAAGTAAGACTGATAATACTAAAATAATAACTATTATAGGGAAAATTTGTGTTAAGGGTGTGTTTAATCCCTTATTATTAAAGAGGATGTAACTTTAACCTATTTAATAATTCTAACTATAAAACTCATCTAATCTAATCTTCTTCTACTCACAAAATTGTCTAACTATCTTTGGCAGTGATTGATTCAATTTTAATTTTAATTTTTTTTCTTTAAACTAAAAATTCACAGTCCATTAGTTTAAATACAATATATATTAACTAATGAATTAATAATATAAGTCATAAAATTATAAAAGTAAGTATGTTAGTATAAGAAAACAAAAGAGAATTTTGATATTTGAATGACAGATCAAAATAATTAATACCGAATTCACTATGAATGAAAAATAAATAAGAATATTATGCACCCACTTCTTATACTTTTACCCTTGGTAAAAAAATAAAATAAAATAAAAAGTAAAAAAAAAAATTAAGCTTGAATTAGAGGATTTGAGTTGTCCATCGTTGGCAATAATATTATTTAAAATGAAATATAATTCACCTTTTTTTTATAAATTATTTATAATTTATGTTTTTGTTTGTTTTAGAGTGAATAAGAGTTCTAACAATCCTATGATTTCAACCTAGAATGTAATCTACCTTTTATTTATTTATTTCTCAATTTCACTTATAATTCTTTTCATTTTTTCTTCTCCAAATTTCACTTTGTTTTTAGATAAAATGAAGAATTGTGTGAGTAGTATAATTTCAATTTGAGAGGGAATTCACATTTATTTTATTGTCTTGAATTTAAGTTTGAATTCAATTCTTTTTTTTTTTACAATTTTGTTCGTTTATCGTTGAGATAGAGTTCTAATATGATTAATAATTTGTTTTTATCTTTTTTTTTTGTTTTTTTAAAATTTTGTTTCTAATTCTTTTTATTTTTTATTGTCATAGTTTTGTGTATTTGTTATTGTGGAAATAGACTTCTAATATTAATATGATTAATAATTTGTTTACCTTTCTTTAATTTTTTTTCTAGTTCTTTACTTTTTTTTTATTATCATAGTTTTGTTTATTTTTATAGTTGTGGAATTGAAATAGAACCCCATACATTTTTTATTTTTCTGTTTATGATATATTACTTATACGAAAACTCCATAGAGAAAAGAGATTAGAGATTGTAAAGGATAATAAAGACTTTTATTAATTATATAAACTAATTATATTATTTTCATACCCTTAATAATAAAAAGGTTAATGTTACACCCTTTTTAATAATAAGAGTTTGGAGTGTGCCCTTAATACAAAATTTTCTATTACAATATTAAAAACTATCATAGTGTTATATTTTAAAAGTATCACTTTTCAATACAAAGTGACAAGTAGTAAGTAGTAGGATGACATTAAAAAGTATTAGTTTTATATTTAACAAACAATGAAATCTATGACTATCTTTTTGCTTCCTATTAAATCATAAAAGACACAATTAATTGGCCAATTCATATATGAACCATATTTATAAGCGTTTTTGTGATGCTAAAAGAGAAATCGTGAAATGAACAAAATTAAGAGTTCATCTCTGATAGGCAAATTAAAGTTGCAAATCTTGAAACCCGGTAAATGAACGCAAATCAATTAATCTATTGATTGGATCAACAGAAAATGAACACAGAAAATGGACAACATAAAATTTGTGATTTATTTCACAATTGCAAAATGAGGTGTTTGTTTTGTCCAACTTTTTCATCAAAATTTTTAAAACACAAAACAATGCTACAGTAATTATTTTTGCTATAATAATTTTTATAAATAAAATATTAAATTGGAATTTGAATTTTAATAATAAACAATTCTTCCTAACACACTTCCCACCAAAATAAACTAATAAAATACTAATTCAAATTTAATTTTCAAACTTTTATTAATAAAAAAATCTTCAATACAAATACCAACAAAATAAAATCATTCATTCCAAACACTCTCAAAATATTCTTTTCTCATAACAAATCCCAAGAAAAAAAAATTCATGATATAATCTAAAAATAGCTTGTCCAAACGGAGGAATCAAATCACTACGGCCTTTTGGATTACTATGAAAGTCAATTATACTTTGTCAAAAATAGACAATGGCAATAAAATTTGTATCTTACTCAATTGGTCTAAATATTTTTACTTTAAATGAAACAACACGAATACTTAGAATCTAAAGTAGTTTTTATTCATGATTTTGCTTTTGCCTCTTAAGCTATATAGAGATACTGAAAACTCAAATTCTTATTTGTGATAGTTCGATGAAATTATTGTTAATGGTAAAATTGGGTTGTTTCATTATTAAAACCAATTGTACAAATTAAACTGGGCTCAAATTGTTTTTAGTGGAACATTGAGATAAAAACTTTGGAGGGTTGTATCTATATACAATTTTTTTAGGAACTCATAGTAACAATTGTTTTTTGCGGAAATTTTGTGTTAAAGGCTCCAAACCCTTATTAATAAAAATGGCGTAATTTTAACCTAACTTTAACCTATGACTTGAGTTTTTTTGGTTCAATAGTTTGGTTTTGATTCAGATATCTTCTCTCTAGAAAATGCTAGAAAGCTTTCTACCTTCTCTCTAGAGAAGGCTATTTCCAATTTCATCGATCGATCTCATAAATTAATCCTGCAAAATGCTAGCTAAATTCGGATCTTCAAAACTTGGGGTCACTCTATTAGCTGGTGAAGGCCCTTCAACCTCCTACTGAAAGGACCAATCCAATCAAAGATGAACCCCTACATGGTTCCCAAACCCTAATTCCGAAAGCTCCAAATCAACGGTGGCCCAATTTGGAGACTTTCTCAAGTCAAATCGGCCACAAGCACAACTGCCTAAAGAATATACATTTGGAAAGCATCTAGGAGAGCCCACGAATTTTCTTTTTTTTTTTTAACATAAGCGATAATTCTCATTCCACAAAAAATATAATACAGTCAACCAAATGGTTGCAAATCCTTTTAGGCTACTTCTAATATCCACTCAGGGATTTGCCCCTTCTATACTCTAGCACAATAATCATTAGCCGCATGTTGAGCTACCAAATAAGTAGCATAGTTGCAACTCTTGTGTACAAAGGAGAAATTAAAACAATAAAAATGGCTAGCTAACAACAAGATGTCTTTGACTATAGTAACAGACATTAGAGAAGATGATTTTCCTTGCTGAAGATATGAAACCATAGCCTTAACATCTAGTTGTATTTCTACTCTTTTCCAGCCTATATGATTTGCTTCCAGTATTGCCTCTTGCACTGATTCCAGTTCAGTTACCACTGGTGAGCAAAGGCCCTCCCTAGCAACTGATTTAGCATGAATAATCTGACCCTCTGAGTTCCAATCAATCAATCCACCTGTTGTAACATTCTTTTACAATACTCTTTAGCCTGCCACTTTGATTTTAACCCATCCAGGTGATGGGTTAATCCATACTGAACTAGGCTCATCATTGGAATTACTCCTTACCCTATTTTTTAGGATCCTATTTTGGGCTGCAAAATATTCTTTCCACTCCTCTTGAACTCTTTGTGTGACTTCCAATTATGAGACTATTTTTTGATTAAGAGTCCTCTCGTTCCTTGCTTTCCATATCTGCTAGAAAAGATAGATAGTAAGTTCAATTCTAATGTCTAGTAGATAGGCCAATTTGATGGTGCATATCTGAATCCACCAACTTCCAAAGTCCTTGGTATGTTCATTGGTGTTATCCCATTGAATTTGTGACAGTCTCCAAGTAACCTGAGCTTTTGGGCAAGAGAAGAAAATGTGTTCTATACTTTCCTGCTCCTCTCCACAACTATAGCACCAACCATTAGACAAACCACCTTTCTTCATCAAATTTTTGTTTACTGGTAACGCATTATGAAAGCATTTTCAGATGAAAATCTTGAGTTTGCCTTTAGCCTTCATGTTCTAGAGTTTCCTCCATGTTGCAGCTTCTGCCAATTCCTTAGAGTTTGAGCTTGCCCTTCCCTCTCTTACTTCTAGAATCTTTTGGCCTAGCTTATACCCTAATTGAACCTTATATGCTCACTGACTTGAGAATTGCAATACCAATTGATCTCTTGACCTCAAATGACTAATTAGCAATTGTAAAATAGTGTCAGCCTCTTGAGCATTGAAAGTTTGCTTAATCAAGTGTCTATTCCACCTTCTCGCATCTTCTGTCATGAGTTGATTGGCTGTCGTTAGAGTCATATGACTTGATTTGCCTAAAATTGGTCTCATTGATGTTTCCAGTTGAAGCCAATTGTCCTCCTAAATCCTTACTAATTTACCATTCCCAATCTAAAATTTGCATCCTTGCTATAGCAAGTAACTAGCTCCTAACTAACTTTTCCAAAGCCATGAGGCATTAGACTTCAATTTAGTTTGCATGATAGTTGATTGGGGATAGTATTTACTTTTTAGTAGCTTACTCATCAACAGGTTTGGTTTAGTGATCAGTCTCCAGAGCTGCTTGGCAAGGAGGGCATCATTGAAAATAGAAAGATCCTTGAAGCCTAGACCACCTTTATCTTTAGATATTGTCATCTTTTTTTCCAAAATACCCAGTGAATCTTCTTATCCTTTGAATTGTTTCTCCACCAGAATTGTGACATGATAGAATGAAGTTCCTTGCAAAGCTTAACTGGAATTTTAAAACAAGACATATTGTATACTGGAAGAGCACTAACCATTGATTTAAGAAGTACCTCCTTCCCTGCTAAGGATAACATTTTGTGCTTCCAATTCTGAATCTTTTTAGTCGCTTGTTCCTTGATGGTTCTAAAACCCTGTTGTTTTGATCTGCCAAAGACCAAAGGTAGCCCCAGATATCTGCTGTTTGTCTCTTCCTTTACTCCATCCAAAATCCTACCAATATCCTCTTTTGTAACTTGAGAGGTATTTTTACTGTAGAAGATGGAGGACTTCTCCAAATTTAACTTTTGGCCAGAAAACATCTTATTCTTTTCTAGAATTTCCTTCACTACTTGCACTTGTTTATTACTTTCACATCCTTGCGCTAAACAAATCATGGGTATAAACCACATTAGAGAAAGAACATATTTCTCTGGGCATCTAGAAAGTTCAGATGAAGAACATGGACACAAGAAAATCCCTTTCCATAAATGTAGGCATCTAGAAACTCAATTGTCTACTCCTTGTTGGTTTTGCCCGTGTCCAAAAGTTTTTCGGCTTTGGCTTTGCTTTTTTCTTTGTTCAATAGAGGAAACTTGAGACTTTTGTCGCAGGACAATAGGATAGAGAAGAATTTCCAATTAAGGATGAGAAAAACTATTATAAGCTTGTCATGCAAAGGAGAGCAAGAAAAATACATCAAAAAGAGCTTAAGCAATCATTCCTGATATCAATAAATCAATAGTAACACTCTTCAGGAGCCAGCCCAAAACAATAACATACCCAAGACATCAATACAATTCTCAACTTAGATTTAACAACATAATATATACTACTCATTTGCCTAAATGTTTACTTGCAGACATAGGAAAGATCTTGAAGAATTTAAACGAACAGTAAAAACAACAATCAAACAGGATGAAAAAATTTAGAAATTAGAACAAAATTCAAAAGAAAAGATATATTAATGGCAATAAGTTTGTACGAAGAAAGATGAGCTTACCTTATAGAGAATCCTCTCTCTAAAGTCTCAACCACTTTCAGCTGGATTGATCGATATTTGTCGATTTTCATCGCAAAGAACACGGACCAAAAAGATCTTCCATGGCTCTAAAAGACTCTCTCAATTTTCTAAAAACTTGAAGTGACAGTCAAAATGGACAAGACTTGACTCACTCCAACAACAGCAAATTAAACAGGAATCTTTCTCTTTGTTGAAGAACTTCGGGAAATCATAACCTAACAAACCAAACGAAATGCTCAGAAATTCGCTTGTATTACTGGACCACTTTTTTTATGAATCAGTACACTAAATAACAGGGAGATCTCTCTCTCTCTCTCTCTGTGTGTGCGCCCAAATCCAAATGAAGTCTACCAAACAAAAATAACTTTAAATTTGTCAACTTGTGGTAATTTCTTGTACACTACTAAAATAATTTTCTTTCACTTATATATTCAAGAGTTTTAAAATTAAGGATTAGGTTTTGAATTCGGAATAATAATTTTATAAACGTAGTATTTGTTTGACGGTAGAATTAATATTGAGTAGAAGGAGGGGTAATAAAGTCTTTAATTAATTAAAATAATAATACAGTTATTTCGACGCCCTTAACAATAAATACATTAAAGTTGCGCCCTAATTAATAATAACGAAATGTAATACGCCCTTAATGCAAATTTTCCCTTTTCTTTAATAAGAATTGCAATAGTTTATATACAAAGAATTTCTAACGGTAATAATATCTGAATAGGTAATTAGATAATGATGAGAAATCATTGTTGAAATTACGATGAAGTTAATAAGGAAATAGTTCTATTAATTGTGTCCATGATTTGTTCCTTCAATCTCGCAGTGATTGTATCCTTGATTTATTCCTTCAATTTGACGTTGATTGTGTCATTGACCTTTTTCTTCAATTTGGTAATGATTATTCTTTAATATCTTATCAACCCCCGCTCCCCCTCCCTCCTATGCAAGGTTGGGTTGAATTATTGGGATGCCAACTAATCATACATTATAGTTTGAAGAAATTAACTTCAGAAAACAAAGAATAAAATAAATAGAAAAAAATTAGAATTTATTTAATATTTCTACTAAATAGTTACCTCAATAGATTGAAGTTGGACAATAGATTTTCACATCTGGACCTTTCATGGTTTGTAGTATGTTGGATGCTTTCAAAATAAAGTTTAAAAAATGTCAAAATTTTTGAATACTTTATTAAAAAATGTCAAAATTTTTTAATAAGGATAATTCAAGAAGAATAAAGGAAATTTTGTAAAAAGAGTTAAAAGTGAGGCAAAAAAAGGCCATTGCGAGATGAATTACATTGAATTTTAGAAAATAAAAAGTTAAAAATGTATAAAGGAAGTATCTTTTTGACACTTTTTATCCTAGTAGTGATATGGTTTAAATTAAGGTCAACCAATTTTTATTATTACAACAAAATTAATAATGTATGCTAATACATTTTGATTGGAGGGCCAAATATTTATAATTATACATTTTTTTATTAATGTATATACATGTAGTAAAAAAATATGGGTTAATTATATTTACCAACTCTGAGGTTTGGTGAAAGTAATAAAGAAACTCTTTGATTTCAAAAAATTACAATCACCCTCCTACTGTTAAAGCTGACTAACATAATTGGTGAAAAGACAAAAATGACATCACTTATTTTGTAAAAAAAAATGACAAAAATATATGAGCAAATATGAAATGACAATAAATAATTGTTTGCACTTTTTAATTCTTTATTATGAATTATCAATTTCATATTCTTTATTATAAATGGTTTTATCAAATTAATCAAATTTTAGTCAAGAAATCTTTTTCTATCTAAACTTTAAATTTTGGAAGGAAAAGATTTATTTTTGGATAAGAAAATAATTAATTTAATTAATTAAGAAAGAAGATTTTTCTTTTTTAGTTCTTTTGTTTGTGTAAAAAAGTAAATTTTTTTACTTTTGTTTTAATATTTAATATATGTATTCAGTTAACTGAGACAATAAAATGATTATAGACAAAGTTTTAAGGGAATATTAGGCATTGCACACATATTTTTTTTGGTAAAATGAACACATTATTGGATGGCATTTGGTGGAAGAGGTTGATTTGTTAAACTTTTGCTTAGTCAAGGGGGGCGACTATAATTTTCTGAAACTACGGGCTTCATATGGTACTTTTACCAAACTCCAAGGGTAGTAGTGCAATTAACCAAAAAAAAAATTGCAAGGGCCACGATCCCTATTAGTCCCAAATAAGCTCCACCCCTAGCTATTGTGGTTTTCACGCCATCTACAATTGGCACCCACCTAAAGAATATATAAGAAAATAAGATTGATTTGAAATCTGTTTTGTATTTTCTTTGTTAAGAATTGCAATAGTTTATATAAAAAGAATTTCTAACGGTAATAATATCTGAATAGTTAATTAGATAATGATGAGAAATCATTTTTGAAATTCTGTTGAAGTTAATAAGGAAATAATTCTATTAATTGTGTCCATGATTTATTCCTCCAATTTGACGTTGATTGTGTCATTGTTATTTTTCTTCAATTTGGTAATGATTATTCTTGAATATCTTATCAACCCCCTTCTTACCAAATTGAACAAAGGCCAATCTCGTAAATAAAAAAAGCAAATGAATATTTTGTTATGGTTTAGTAAAAATATCAAGAATTTACTTCGTAGTAGGAAGATATTGAAGATCAATAGCTCAAATTATAACTTTTTTCATGAAAAAAATGGTAATCAATTTCAATGTGTTTTTGTTGGAAAATTAAACTAAACTTTTATTAATTAGTAGTTTCCTAATATGTTTTGTTTCTTAAGTTTAAAGTTGTTTCCTAGTAGTATTTGTTTCTTAATTAGTTATTGGTAGGAATTAGGAAAGTGTGGAATTAAGAAACCTTTAACACTATAAATAGAGGGTGTTAGGGATCTTTGTAAAGAGAGGAGTTGGAAGAGAGAAACCTCAAAGAGGTGTTGTGAGAAAAAGCCATACGGCGGCTTTGAGAAATTCCGTGGACTAACGGATGTTATATATTGTTGTGTGACGGTTGTGTCATACGTGAGATTTTATGATTGTAATTCCTCTCCTCCCAAATATATTTTTGCTTATTGAATTTTGATTTGGTTAATTCGATCCTTCAAATTGGTATCAGAGCTTGGTTATTATTGATTAACCATGACAGGAAATATAATTTATGTTGTTCCCAAACTCACGGGAAAACAAAATTATAATTATTGGAGAATTTAGATGGAAACCCATCTGAAATCCTTTGATTTGATCAAATATATTGAAGCGGAATTATCCGAAGATGCTGATGCAAGTGCAATGAAGGAGACAAGTTTGGCGTTGTCCCAAATTCATCAAGCAATTGATCTGTCAGTATTTGGCAAAATTTCAACAGCCAAAAGTGCAAAGAAAGCATGGGATATCTTGGAGAAAACCTACAGAGGTGTTGACAAAGTTAAACAAAACAATTTGATGATGTTGAAACGAAAGTTTGAGCTTTGCACAATGGAGAAGACAGAATCCATAGAGTCGTATTTTTCTCGTCTGTCAGCAATTAAAGATGAGATGGAGTTAAATGGGCATATCTTACCAGATGAAGTATTTGTTGAAAAAGTTCTAAACACACTGCCCTTGAAGTTTGAGTATTTTGTAGTCTTGGTGATAGAGACCAAGAATTTGGCAACATTAACAATTGAAGAATTGAAGGGTTCATTAATTCGATTTGAACAAAGAATTAATGAAAAATTGGATGGTCAGACAGAAAATACAGAAAAGGTGATTATGATCAGAGATTTCATTTTTGATGAACAAAGAGTTTCGAATTGGTCTTCTAAAGAGCCAATGGTATCAATTGGGCAAACACGCATGTCTTTCTATATTGAGGAAGAAAACAATGATCACCAAAGTGAGCAAGTTCAACAACCAACTGTTGATCCTTCATCTTCAAGTATTGAATCCACTTTAGAAATTGAAAATCTCAAGGAAGGAGATTGTGGTTATGATCATTTTATGGAAGTGGTGGATGAAAGAAGTGTTGATTCAATTGAAGAAGATGAAGATATTATTTGTTCGGTAGAGCAAGAACAAGAAATTCATGTTGATGAGTATGTGGAGAAAAAAGAAATTGACAATATTGGTGAAAAATATTTGTGTGATTTTGTCGAAGGGATTAATGTTGAATTGAGCAAATACAAGAAAAACAGTGATACAATGAAGCTTCACATTTGTGAAGATGTGGATGAATTTGTTGTTCTTGTGAATAAAGAAGAAAAAGAGGTTGGTGATTTCACTTATGAAGAGAAAGACGAAATTATTAATTTTGAAGAGGAAAAAGAAACCATATCCATGGTTGAAAGTGATAAAAATATCACTGGTGAAAGTGACATTGTTGATATAAAAGATATTAAAAATATTGTTCAAATTGAGAAATATGATTTCTTGATTCTTGGAAATTACATTGGTCATTCTTTGATAGAAGAGAATGTTGGTATATGGAAGTTTTGTGCTAAAGGAAAAGAAACAGAAAACGTGTTTGAAGACTTCAAGATCCAGAACTACAAAATTCGTCTCAAATTACATGTGAAGACGAAGATGAAGATTAAGAAGAAGATCAAATACAAAATCCAAACTGCAAAAGAAATTTCAAAAGAAATTCAAGCACGTGAACTTGAAGATATTGGTCATATATGGAAAGTTTAGTTTAAAGGGGGATTTGTTGGAAAATTAAACTAAACTTTTATTAATTAGTAGTTTCTTAATATGTTTTGTTTCTTAAGTTTAAAGTTGTTTCCTAGTAGTATTTGTTTCTTAATTAGTTATTGGTAGGAATTAGGAAATTGTGGAATTAAGAAACCTTTAACACTATAAATAGAGGGTGTTAGGGATCTTTGTAAAGAGAGGAGTTGGAAGAGAGAAACCTCAAAGAGGTGTTGTGAGAAAAAGCCATACGGCGGCTTTGAGAAATTCCGTGGACTAACGGATGTTATATATTGTTGTGTGACAGTTGTGTCATACGTGAGATTTTATGATTGTAATTCCTCTCCTCCCAAATATATTTTTGCTTATTGAATTTTGATTTGGTTAATTCGATCCTTCAGTTTTGTCCGGGCATAGAAAACAAGATTGTGAGAAATACAAATTGCACTCTTATTATCACAAAGAAGAATATGAGGTCGCTTAAGAGCAGAGACGGAGCTTTTCATGGGCATGTAGGGGCCATGGCCCCTACAAAAAAAAAAAAAATTTATTATATATATTTAATTGGGCATAAAAATTAAAATGGCCCCTCCAAAAGTTAGAATAAAAAACTAAAAGAAAGTAATACTTTAATATTCTAATCTCATTCCCGGTTCCCTCTAACTTTTACTTTATAAATTTTAACTTTTCTTTTCTTTCTTTATAATTTTGTCCATCTTTCTCCAATTCTCCCACTTTCCTCAATTCTCATATTTCTCTTCTCTCGGTTCTGCAGTCCTTCGTGACTTCGTCTCCCGTTCGGCGTTCCACGGTTCCTGTAAGTTTTCTTTGCTAATTGCTATTCTGCAGTTTTTTGTGTGGTGCAAACTAGTAAATTACAAAACCAAACATCAATAACTCTATTCTAATTTCTAAATCTGCTCAGCTATTTGATCGACTAAATGACTGATGCTTCAAGCCTTCAACGATTCAACCTCAGGTCCTGACAACTAATTAAGGTAATTATTTGATAAAAATATTTAAAATAAAATCTTTCATTTTTTAAAAATTGTTTTATTATTTTCTATTGGATTTAATTTCTTCAAAGTTCAAACTATATTGATATCAGATATGGTTGATATCAATCCTATTGTTTTTTTTGCATTATTGTTTCATTGTTTCATTGTTTGATTGTTTCATTAGGTCTTTATTAATTATTATTGTTATTTTAGTGTTAAAATATTTTAAAACAATATCATACAAATTACAATATCATATTTAATTTATGATGAGTAGTTTTAGTTTAGTTTAGTATCAATTGTACCATATTGATTAATTTTAGACTGATATATATATATGCATATTTTTAATTTAGTATCTTCATTCTTATGTGAGTCTATGTCAGTCCGTGTACATTACTACATTTTGTTTACTTCCTAATTTAATTGTCCAAGTTTAAGCTTCTTTCAAATTCTTCAATGCATAAATTTAAGTTGATGAAAATTTTAAATTTGTTTGTAGGTAGTTCTGGGCAAGATGAAAACAATTGATGCATTTTTCAAAAGAAAAACTATTGAGGAGTCAGATAATGTAGCAGTAGTACCTTTTGAATCGATTCAAGAGGAGCATCATTTAGAATTAGAAAGGAAGACAAATAATGAAGAGCATCCTCCTAAGTTGCAAAAAGTTGGATTTGAGGAAGTTGATATTAATGCTTTAAAACGTGACCCAGGAATACGTCCTCAAATTTGGGAATATCCGATTAATCAAAGGGATGGAATTAGAAGAGCTTATTTGAACATGGGACCATACCAAATTCATCTAAAAAAATATCCCCTGTCTGGTTCAGAAAAACATCCTCGAAGATTTTCAGCGGTATGGTTTAAACTTTTTCCTACTTGGTTAGAATACTCTATAGAAAAAGATGCAGCATATTGTTTATCATGTTATCTTTTTAGCAAAAAACCAAGTGGTCGTCCTGGATCGGATGCTTTTACTGTGCATGGATTTAGAAATTGGAAGAAAGTGAATGATGGAAAAAATTGTGCTTTTCTTACTCATATTGGAGAAGATCCTTGTTCTCAACATAATAATGCAATGAGATGTTGTCAAGATCTATTGAATAGTTCTCAGCATATTCAGAATATTATACATGTGCATACGAATGAGCAAGTATTAAGGAATAGATTGCGTCTCAAAACCTCTATTGATGTTATTCGGTGGTTGACCTTTCAAACTTGTGCATTTAGAGGTAATGATGAATCATCTAGTTCAAAAAATCGTGGAAATTTTCTTGAAATGATTGAGTTATTGACAACATATAGTGATGAAGTGAAAAATGTTGTATTAGAGAATGCTCCATATAATTCAAGATATACTTCACCACAAATTCAGAAGGAGATTCTTCATATTATTGCAAATAAGGTACGCAAGTACATTCGGGAGGAGATTGGTGATTCAAACAGTTTTGTATCAATAGCTTGATGCAAGCTATCGTGATGAATCCAAAAAGAGAACAAATGGCTTATTGTTTGAGTTTGTTGATAATAGACTAGGATTTTATACAAGAACGTTTTCTCGATTTGAATCCATGCTTAAAAGACACTGTGGCAGTACTCTACAAAGAAGAAATATGCATTTGTTCCTTTCTCGACACACATTTAGATATTCAAAGTATTCGTTGGTCAAGGATATGATCGGGAGCTAGCAAATAATGCGTGAGAATGGAATGGGTCTGCGCAGCACTTATTTCTTACATGAATTGGTCCATATGCATACTAATGTTCATTGGTTTTGGGCTCACGGAAGAAGTTCTTTATATCATTGTAACTAACTATTTTTTTGCAAATTTGTTCTTTTCATTGAAATTTTAACTTTACAATTGTTATTTACAGAATTACAACATTGGCCTCTCGTTGCTGTTTCAAGGGAGGTTTGTTCAGTTCATCAGTTCTTTTTCAAATTTATCTTTTATAATTAACACGGTTTGGTTCTTTCCACCAAAAGGTATGATGAACTGAAATTTCATAGAGTGATGGAACTTCAAAGAAGATGGTAAGGAGGGAATCAAAGTTGTACATTGAAACGAGCTGGAGATACTCGTTGGGGATCTCATTTTTCCTCAATTTGTAGTTTGATTGAAATGTTTCATGCTGCTTCTTCAGTTTGCTACATATTGCTGAAGATGGGAACAATTATCATATACGAGGAGATGCCGATGGTGCTTATAATATGATGACTTTCATTTGAGTTGTGGTGTTATCCTACATTTTGATGAAAGAGATAATGGGGATTACAAACGTACTTTGTCAAGCTTTGCAACAACAATCTCAAGACATTGTTAATGCTATGCAATTGGTTGCAACTACAAAGATACTCATTCAGAAACTTCGGGATAACGGTTGGGATTCTCTACTCAATGAAGTCAAAGTATTTTGTCATTATCAAAAAATTGATGTTCCTGATTTCAGTGCTCATTATAAAGCGCGTCGAAGTCGAAGTCGAGGTCAACAAGAAAAAATTACAAATGAACAATTTTATAGGGTGGAAATATTTCTTGTTACAATAGACAATCAATTGCAAGAGTTGAACTATAGGTTCAGTGAAGAAGCAGTTGAGCTTCTAACTCTTAGCTCATCTTTGGTTCCTAAGAATTCTTACAAACCATTCAATATTGAGAATATTTGCATGCTTGTGGAGAAATACTATCCCTCGGATTTCACTGAGCAAGAAAGACTCAACTTGAGGTTTCAGCTTCAGCATTTTATTGTTATGGCACCTAATGATCCAAATTTCAAGAATCTTTCTAGTATGTCTGAACTTTCTCAAGCGCTAGTGGTGACAGAAAAATCAAAGGTATATTTTTTGCTTACTAGATTGATTCGTCTTATTTTGACACTTCCTGTTTCTACGGCTAACTTCAGAACGAGCCTTTTCAGCTATAAATTAGTTAAAACGAGACTTCGCAACAAAATTGAAGATGAGTTTCTTGCTGATAGCTTAGTCGATTCATATTGAGAAAGAGATTGCTAAAAATTTGATTCTGATTCTATTATCAAAGATTTCAAGTCATTGAAGGAACGTCGAGCAGTACTTTAATGTAAGCATGTTTGTCTTATCTTGTTTCTTTCTAACTCTTTTAGTTAATTGAATATGAATATGATATTGTTTGACATGTTTTTATCTTATACGAAATGTTAGAATTGTTAGGCACTTAGTTGTTTGATTAAGTTTAGTACTAGTTACTATAAAGTATAAACTAATGTTGGCCCCCCTCATAAATTTGTTGAAGCTCCGTCACTGCTTAAGAGGGAAGTTGAGATCATGAAAAAGACATCGGAACCATTTTAATTTTGCAGTGATGGTTGTTAGAGTGTGATATTTTGCCTAAGCACTTAAGCAGGAACTATGTTGCTTTTTGGAAGTCTAAGACACACAATTAGACCCAATAAAAATACAATAACTATTAGTATTTTTCCTTATCTGTGGACAAATTGCCCAATCTACATGACAAAAGGCATTAAGAGTGAGAGGTTTGTGATAAATAATGAATACCATAATTAAAGTCCCTTTTATATAACGCAGAATGAGTTTAACTGTGCGAAGTCTTTCATTGTGGGATGTTGAAACTGTTGGTACACTTGATTAACAATCTGGGTTAGATCAAGCCTAATAAAGGTAAAATATTAAAGAGAATCATAAAGTTGGCGATATATAATAGGATCTGTCGGCTCATTATCATTAGAAAGAGAAGTGGATTTGATAGCAATCGGTGTAGTTATCTTATATGTTTCAAATATTTTTGCCTTAGTGAGGAGATGTCTAGCATATTTAGTCTGAGAAATAGTAAGACATCCCAATAAGTATTTAACTTCAATGCCGAAAAAATATGTAAGCTGACCCACATATTTTAGGGCAAATTCTTTGTTCAGTTGATAAATAAACTTCTTGATTAATGAAGAAGTATTTCCAGAGAGAATAACGTCATCTATATAGACAAGTAAAATAATTATCATAGTTATAAATAAATAAATGAAGAGGAATCAACTTTGCTGCAATGAAAATCAAAGGAAAACAGGCAATGAGATAATTTAGCAATCAAGCACGAAGTGCTATAATATTTCTTTGTACAATATTTTATATTCGAAGGCGTCATTGAAATTCAAGACAATATTTCATGAATTTAATATACCCAATGGATCTTATGTTAGATTTCCTATTTCTGTCATTGTTTACTTTATAAATACAAACCACGTATATTTAACACCTATCTCTTAGAGTTCACTAATCATTTGATAAAATTTTAGTAAAATATATATGATGTGTATTTATAAATTGAAACAATGATTGAAACAGTAAATGGAATAAAAGATTCTAAATGCCTTAATATATCATAAATTAAGGGGACTCTAGAACTATTTTGTGCAATTGTTCATATATACTCATGGGCATTTCTTGTTAGATTTATGAGTAGGGTAATTTTATGCACATTGTGATTTTGGTTTGCATTTATCATTTGATTTTCTAAATTTTTACGTAAATATTCATTAATTATTACACATTATTAATCATGTTTTTACTTGATCAATGCACGCTATTATAATCATGCCAGCATTTCATAAAACTTATTGTACTATTTCGGTATTTGATTCATTATTAAGAGTTGGGAGTCAGATTGGATTGAATGGATAGTTAACTTTAAGATAGTTAATCAATTTTGCACTAGCTGTAATCAATTAATTTTGTTTGTTCATGTGATTATTGATGTCGCATATTTTTTTGTACATTCAACTCAAAACTAATTGACAATGAATGGAGTAATTCAATACTTTTATTAATTAGGGACTGTTTGACAAACTAAATTCAGTTTAAAAATTAATTAATTCAAATTTTGACTAATTAAGTTTGTTTGATACCTAAAAATTGATATTTTAATGAATTAATAATGTTTGAAAAGGCAAGCAAACTTGTTGTATGATTTTAATTGATAAAATTTAGTTTATCGCTTAATTTCACAATACCCTCAAATGTAGTCTTTAAAATAAAATTTAATACACTATAAATATTCACAATATCTCTTTAATATCTTTTACTATCTCAATTTTCTTTGATTAATTAAACTTATATTCTTAAATTTTTTAAAATATAAAATCCAATATACTCGTTAATATGTAGAGTTCATAAATATATGCATTTTTATGATAATATTTATATTCAAAATTACTAATTTTGAAATTTTTATTTTTTTTACAAAATTATATTGTATATATATATTTTTTATAATTTTGAGTAATATATTACACATTTATTAAAAAATAATTAATTAAAAATGAAATCTTACTATTTGTCATTCAGTTATCAGATCAATATGTTTATCAAATAAACTTAATTATTTCAGTATTCAGACACTTATTATTTTAAATTTCAATTTTATCAAACAGACCCTAGTTTATAAGCAAACCAAAGTGGGATATTAGAGTTGGGATCTTCTGTCCAAAATTCTATCTGTTTTATTGTGTCCAATATTAAATTACGTTGTAGGTTCACTCATTCATTGGTGAGGGTCTAATAATTGTAACGCTGCTGTTATTGCCAGAGCAACTATTAGCTTCCAGAGCAATAAATTACACATATTCCAAATTTACCCTTAATCAATCAGCTCTTTATTTTTTCTCCATTTATCTGTACAAATCATGTTTATCTTCTTTATACCTTATCATTACAACTTATCAATTCTTTATAACATCTTTCCCAAACTTTTGCTTTCTTCTCCTTTACACTGATTTTCTCCCAAATTTTTTTTATATAATATTTATTTTTACCCTCAAATTATAAAAAAAATTATATAAATATATATATATATATATATGACACTTATTTCTATTAATAGATTTTATTGTTCTCTCAATTAAATTATAAAATATTTACTAATATATACATCAAAAAATTTAGACTCCATTTGTTTACTATTATTTTAGTGTTTTATTTCATAGATTAATTTTTTTATCAAAATTTTAAAATGAAAAAAATAATGTTACAATAATTATTTTTGTTAAAATAATTATTTTTGTTACAATATTTTTTTATATTTTTATAAATAAATTATTAAATTTAAATTTTACTTTTAAATTTTTAGTAATAAAAAATTCTTCCTAAGACATTTTTTACCAAAATAAACTCATAAAATATTAATTCAAATTTAAAATTTAAAATTTTGACAATAAAAAATTCTTGATGCCTAAATCATATTATAAGCAAATTAACATTTCAAAATGATAATAGATCACAAGGAAACAAATTACTCAGAATAGAAATAGAAGGGAATATATGCATCCACATTCTAAAATAAAATTTGTTGCTGTTTTATTATTTAAAATTATGAATTAAACTGTAACATAAAAAAATACATGAAATCGAGATTTCTATAATATATATATATATATATATATATGGTGTTGTCTTCCTTTTAAATTTTAATTTATGCAAATTATTCTGATAAAATATTAATAAGAGAAGCGTTATTAAAAATAAAAATAATAATTTATAGTTGCCATGTGTTTATGTTTAGTATTTTAACAAAAAATATTACTCACATTGGATAGAGTATTTTTTTAGTTTTATAGTAGAATTTTTTTGTTGATATTTGTTATAAGAAATAAATATTTTGGAGGTATTTGGATTGATGAGTTTGTTTTGGTGGACATTATATTCATTAATTTTTTATTAATAAAATTTAAATTTCAAATTTGAATTAATATTTTATGAGTTTATTTGGTAAAAAAAGTTAAGAAGAATTTTTTATTATTAAAAATTTAAAATCAAATTCAAATGTAATAATTTATTTATAAAAATATAAAAACTCTGTATTAAAAATAATTATTGTAACATTATTTTTTTTTGTTTAAAAATTTTGATAAAAAAATGAACAAAACAGATAAATCAAATTGAATTTGTGAAATAGATCACTAAAACAACAGTAAACAAATGGAGCCTAAATTTTTTGAGGTATATATTGGTAAATATTTTATAATTTAATTCAGAAAATAATAAAAACTATTAATAGAAATAAGTGTCATATTATTTTTGTGAGAAAAAATAAAAGAAAAGAAAGAAGAATATACGAGAAGATGTTATAAAGAATTGATAAGTTGGTACTGATAAGATAGAAATGAGATAATGATGAGTTGTCTTGATAAATAGATAAAGATAAAAGAGTGGATTGATTAAGGGTAAATTTGGAAGATGTGTGATTTATTGCTCTGGATGCAGCTAGTAGTTGCTCTGGCAATAACAGCAGCCTAATTGTAAATTGATTTTAATGATATTTATAATTTTAGTCCCTAATTTTAGTTAAACGACGTCGTTTTGGATATTGAACAGAATAAAACAAAGATAATCTTGGACAGAGAATCTGATCCCGGAATATTATTCTTAACACCCCTCTCAAAAATGACTAGGATTCAAACATGATTAGAATTCAATGCTTGTGCTAACAGTTGAGATTCTTTGTCTAATTATCAATATAACTTGTATATTGTTCTTGAGTTTATTTGTCGAAGACAAAAAAACCTAAGTTTCAAGTTGCTAATTGATCAAATATTTTGGCTCCATTTTGGGACAAATAGAAAAAGTTTGAGTTTGGAAACTGATTTAAAAAAAAATAAAAAAAAACCAAAATTGACATTGCCAATTGATGAAGCCTAGAATAAGCCTTCCAGAAATCAAAAAGCCCCCTACCGTCTTGTTAGGCTCTTTGAAAAAGCCCACCTCTTAAGCCCACCAAAATGAAAATTCTGATCACTTGTTAAACTAGAGAAGCCCTGCACTTTCGTCCCATACACTCGAGACCATCCCCCTTGATCTTAGAAATCGTCCCACACTGTAGGTTACAGAAACAAGCCCTCCACTTCACACCTGGACCTGGACCGCAAAGAACCGTTAGTGAAATGTCCCCAGGTAGTCCTGGGGACATTCACTCCGACGCTCAAGTTAGTATTGAGTCTTAGGATGATATTAAAATCTATATCAAGCTTTGAGAGACCAACCCCTCAATAATCTCACTTAGGTTTTATTTATAAGGAATAGTTGTACCTGGATGACATAACTACTAGGCCTTCCTTGGAGGAAAAGGAAACCATACGTCCAACTAATCTCAGTCGTTTATCCAGAGTATCTCATCCTGGCCGTTCGATTGGGGTGTACAATTTTGTACCTCATCACCAATATTGATATTTTGGGACTGAAGAATATGTTTACGTTTTAAGGAAAATTATCGTTAAGAGCGTGGTTCACATCTCTATTATTAACGAGGTTATAAATTTGAAGAATTTATTGTAAGAGCATAGAAATAATATAAATATTTTATATAATTAGTAAAAAATTTCATTATTCCTTAATAATTGATTGTCTGCTAAAGAAATCGCTCGTCTTTCTACATTCAAAACAATTTGATTCAAGTTGTTGCCTTAATTCAAAATCTTTTCTCTCTCATCATTCAACACTCAGAAAAATTTGATTCAAATTCTTATATTATTTCAAAACTATAATTTTTTGTTATTCATTCTATCATTCTTTTCCCAATCAAAAACCGTATGAATAGAGCATTTCGGTTGTAGGTGTAACCAACCTGCTATTAAGAATCAGCAATGCAGTTCATCCAACGATAAACCTACTGTAACAAAACTGGATAGTATATTTGAAATTAGTTTGATTTTTCTACATGTTTACTTGTTAAATTGTTAACTAACAAGGAATTAGAGTATCAATTCATTATTGAGATTATTAAGTAATAAATAATTAGACTTTAAAATTAAATTGATTATTGATTTTGCACTGTAACAAAATTAGATGATAAACTTTGAAATTAAAAAGAGTTTGAGATTAAATGAGTTTTTCTATCTTTTACTTGCTGAGAATGTATTGATCAGTAATAAAGAATTAGACTTTGAAATTAAATTGATTATTGAGAGAAAAAAAAAAAGAAATTATGGTCAAAATTGAATGTGTCATATTGAGATTTGGTAAGGATAATTAAGTCGTTTATAAATTATACACAATATTTCAATTATTTATAGTTTGTCCTTTTTCACCGGTGGACGTAGATAATGTTGACAAAACTACGTTAAATTTACTATTTTATTGTTGTTCTTTAAATTTGTTAATTGTCGATTTAGTTCCGCATTAACCGGTAAACTTTATTCTTAACAAGTGGTATCAAAAATAGTTTGGAATCCCACCAAGAATTATTAGAGCTCAAGGTTGTGGTCTTGCGTAGTTAGACTATTGCGAAATGGTTGTTGATCCATAAAGTTAAACCAAACCAGTTGGATTGTCAAATCCGAGTTAATTTTGATGACAATTATTATGGAGAATTATGTTTGTGATTCCAAATTTAACTTTGACGATGTTGAAGAATTTGCTTGATGATGAATGAATTTTGGAAGGAAATCATGAATGAGAATTTTTGAATTGAAGCCAAAATCATTTGATCCGTTTGGGGGTTTAGTGGAGAAGCTAGAGAAATCATGCTTTTTTGTGAATTTGCGATATACAATGATTTGATTTGAAATATAATCCAAAAGTGTAGGTTTGTTATGGTATATTTTGTATCCTTTTCTGTTTAGGAAACAATCCTTAATTTCCTAGTTGTGTACAATGTTCTTTATCCCATGTTGATTGAGGACTAAATATTGGATGGTTGATACACACTAACTCATCTGCTGAGTTGGTAGGCAACTATCAATACTTTATCGCTATGTGTACAGTATAACTCACTATTTTATGAGCATGTACAGTGAGTAAAAAATCAACCATACATAATAATGGTTCATAGTGTATATGTGAATAGAAAGTATTGGTATTTAACCATCAAGTCAGTTGATGAGTTGGTGGTTATTAACCACCGTTTATTAAGTGAGGAAATTGTGATTCCTCTTAAAACTATAAATTGAACATTTACCCTTCAAGTTTAGTGCATCAATATAGGATCACTTAAGTTAACAAATCAAGGATTTGGGCCTTTTAAGGCGTTTATGATCCTTTTGTAGGTAAGAGACACTAACCCCATTAGAGAACAATTGGATCTTTATAGTCTTTGTTGTTTGATTCTCTAGATATTTGTGTGTTTGAGTATGTAAATCACTTGTGCTAATATCCCAACATGAAGAAGGTTCTGAATTCATTACATGGACCTTTTTTATGAGAGGATTTTGGGTATAACAAAAGAATTTGGGGTGTAGCGATTCGCGGGTCTCTTTTGTTAGTTTGGAATTTAATGTGGATTTGTTGTTGTAGATTTGTTTAGCTAACTCCACATAATGAGATAAAGACTCAATTGTTGTTGTTTTTGTTGTTGTTGTACTCTTTTGAAATGTTTCTACTTTTGTAATCATATCATTTTTTATTATTGAATTTCTCCTTTTTTTGTAATTTTACATTTTTGTCCGTAATCATCCGAAGATGTGTTTGGTAAGTTTTTGGAAAAAATGGAAAAAAGGACGCAAACCGTCAAAGTCTACACAATATATGAAAGCCCTAGTAAGCCCCAAAGCC
This sequence comes from Ophiorrhiza pumila, assembly GCA_016586305.1. NCBI lineage: Eukaryota > Viridiplantae > Streptophyta > Magnoliopsida > Gentianales > Rubiaceae > Ophiorrhiza > Ophiorrhiza pumila. The sequence continues at coordinate 24,708,590 of BLIW01000003.1, read as the reverse complement.
CATGAATTCTCAGGGATCGGAATCCCTTCATTTGCTACTTAGAAGGCAAAAAATGGAACTGATGAGGCATGAATTTTACTTTAAGTATAATACCTCAGAAATAGACTCCTAATACAACAAGTACTCCTCAGCTCGTAGGAGTCTAACTCCTTCTCAGATCATATTCCTATTAACTATATGAAAAGAGTTACAATCCTATTACAACTCTTACATTACAACAAACCCTTATTCAAGGTATGTTATTAGAGTTTCAATACAACTCCAATTCAGGTATGTATTATATAAATACAACCCCTCTCTCACTTGAGGAGGGGGATTCGATGGAAGTATATTTAATTGCTTATCGACATATTGCTTAAGGCTCATTACTGACTTAAGCATCGGAGTTTACTCCCTGGGACCAATCCCGGGGACTTGGCAGGTATTCATCGTGCTCGAGTTGACCGGGACGACCTGAAGGCCTACCAGACGACGTGAGACTTTTTCGAGACTCATCAATTGGCGCCCACCGTGGGGCAGAAAGCAACATGCTTACTACTCGTTTGCAGACGTCAAGACGTGAAAATCAACCACCTCCTCCCAATCCTGATCAGCAGGCGGAGAGCAATCCTTCCATAGGGGAGAATCCTACGAGTTCGCCTACCGGAACTCCTCATCAGGACGGACAAGGTTCTGTTCCTCTGAATCAAGAAGGAAGTTCAATTCCCATCATCAATTTGGATTCACCTGATGTGGTCAAATTTCTGCTCGATAATGGACAGCGAATTCAGGCTATGATAGCAAGTCACGCTCCAGGTAATAATTTGTCGAACAACAAGCTCGCGATGCAAGACAGAGAGATCGGGAACAAGCAATTCATGAAAGTTGCTTAAATTGCGAACGAAATCTTCGACAGGAGTTGCAGAAGGAACATGAGCTCAGATTGAGAGCTGAAGAGCGTGTCCATAGGAATAGTCGAGATCAAAATTGGGGTCAGAATCGGGACCATATTTCAGTCTCATCTCGCCGAAGAGACTCACGATCACCGAATGGATATGAAAGACGCACACATTATCGCCAGCTTACAAGAGCAGAAGATCATGTTGGTGATAATATGTACATGAGAGACGACCAGCGAAGGAATCAGGAACTACGGTTCGGAGACATAGGCCCATCCGACCTACCCCGTACACAACCACAACGTAATAATGATGATTTGGGTGTAAATTCTCCGTTTGTGACCGATGTGGATAACTATCCTCTTACGCATGAATTCAAAATGCCAACTCTGCTGTATTACAATGGAGAAGGAGACCCGACAGAACATGTGCACTATTACGTGCAAAGCATGAGAATCTACAATTACGCAGATCAGATATTGTGCAAGTGCTTTGGAATAACTATGATGGGAACTGCACGATTGTGGTATGACAATCTTCCACCCAGGTCATTTAGAAGATTCAGCGAAATAAAGACAGCATTTACAAACAGATTTGTGCAGAGACAAAAATTTGTGAAAACAAGTGTTGAATTGCTCAACGTGAAACAGGGAAACTCTGAATCATTGACTCAGTACATTGACAGATTCATAAATGAAAGCTTAGAAATTGGGCACAGGTCGGAAGAAGTAGTCATTGGAGCCTTCACCAATGGTTTACGACCTGGAAGATTGTACAAAGATTTTGTCATAGATCCTCCTGCTAATACTGAAGAGATGATGAAACGAGCTCGTAAATTTGCAAAAGGTGAAGATGCAGATAAGAAGAAACGAGACAATGACAGACCTGAAAAGAAGAAAGAAGACAAAAACAAGACGTCTGGTAATGGAAATCGCAAACAAAAATTTGATAAATTTGACAAAGTGCATAACAACTCGACCACAATTGGTGGGGATAGGAATTACACTTTGTTGAATAAACGGCAAATCGATGTGCTCGCAATCTTGGAAAATAGAGGAAGTGTGAGATATCCACAAAAAATAACAGCTCCCGACAACAAAAGAAGTAAGAAGTTCTTTTGTAAGTTCCACAATCAGCATGGTCATGACACTGAGCATTGTAAAGATCTCAGGAAGTATATAGAAGAACTGATTCAGAACGGCCATTTAAAGGAGTTTGTTTTGAAAAATCCTTCAAACCGACCAGAAGACAAGAAAGATCCAGATCTCCCGGATGAAAAAAGAAGAAGAGAGAAAGGTGATGATAGAAATCCTGGAGTGAATAACAACATTACAGAAGTAATTCATACCATTATTGGAGGGCCATATGATGGTGACCCTATGACCTCAAAAAAATCGAAGAACAGGAGCATTACAGAACAAGAACCAGTTCAGAAACGGTTCAAATTGTTAGATACAATCACTTTCTCAGAAGAAGATGCAGTTCCGACCAGATTTCTATATGCCGACGCATTGCTAATTAAAGCAATCATCGCCAACAAGGAAGTTCGCAGAATATATGTGGATGACGTCAGTTCGACTGACATTCTCTATTATGAAACTTGCCAAAGGATGGGTATTGACAAGAAACAATTAAAACCTTGTCATTCACACCTCATCGGCTTTTCAGGGGAAACGTCAATGCCTATTGGAACAATAAACCTGCCAGTGACATTGGGAGAATTTCCCAAGGAAAGGCTCATATATATTGAGTTCACAGTCCTTAATGTCAGTTCTCCATATAATGTTATTCTAGGACGACCTGCCATGGTGCAACTTAAGGCTATCTGGTCTCCATGTCATCTGGTCATGAAGTTTCCTACTGAGGCTGGAATTGCTACCATCCGGGGTGATCAGAAGTTGGCAAGAGAATGTCATATGATTGCTTTAAAAGGAAGCAAAAAGCAGCAGATTGAAAACGTGAATTATGTTGAAAAAGACAATCGAACTGAACCAGTAATGTTGATAGATCAGGTAGAAGCTGTACACCTGGATGAATATGTATCAGAAAAACTGTTCTTATCGAATCGTCATTGCCGATGAAGATAAAAAGATCATTAATTAATCTCTTGTCGGATGTCAAAGACGTTTTCGCTTGGAGTCCAGATGACATGAAAGGAGTATATTCCGACCTAATAGTTCATAAGTTAAACATTGATAAATCTGCTAAAGTAATCAAGCAGAAAAAAAGGAAGTACGCGCCAGATCGTAATCGGGCCATATCTGAAGAAGTTGATAAATTGTTGGGAGCAAAAATTATAAAAGAAGTTTTCTACCCGACCTGGCTTGCCAATCCCGTAATGGTTCCAAAGCCAGACAACTCACTTCGAATGTGTATTGATTATACCGACCTGAACAAAGCCTGCCCAAAAGATTGTTACCCCTTGCCGATAATTGATCAGAAAGTGGATGCGACCTCCGGTTTTGAGGTCTTATGTTTCCTAGATACTTATAAAGGCTATCATCAAATTCAGATGGATGAAGATGATGCGGAAAAAACAGCATTCATAACTGAGAAGGGCACATACTGTTATACGAAGATGCCATTTGGTTTAAAGAACGCTGGTGCTACATACCAAAGATTGGTAGATAAAATCTTCTCTGATTAGATCGGACGGAACATGGAGATTTATGTTGATGACATGCTTATTAAAAGCAAAAAAATAGCAACCTTTTTGGATGATGTGGAAAAAACTTTGACAAAGTTACGAGAAACAGGGTTGAAGTTGAATCCGAAGAAGTGCACGTTTGGCGTTGGTTCAGGGAAATTTCTTGGCCATATGGTTTCACATCAAGGAATTGCAGCAAGCCCAGAGAAGATCAAGGCAATTTTAGACATGAAACCGCCGCAAAGTATAAATGACGTCCAGAGGCTCACTGGTCGGTTAGCTGCGTTGAATCGATTCTTATCTAGGTCGGCTGATCGTAGTTTGCCTTTCTTTAAAGCTTTGAGGAAAGCAAAAAATTTTGAATGGGATGAAAATTGCAACAAGGCATTCAAAGATCTGAAAGCATATCTAGAAAACGTACAAGTGTTATCAACCCCAGTTCATGGAGAAATTCTATACATCTATTTGGCAGCAAGTGATGCAGCAATTAGTGCAGTTTTGGTCAGGGATGACCATGGAGTACAAAAACCCGTATACTATACAAGCAGAGCTTTACAAGGAGCCGAACAGCGATACCCGACCATGGAAAAACTAGCACTGGCACTTATCAAATCTTCAAGAAGGTTGAAACCATACTTTCAAGGGCATGAAATTCATGTCTTAATTGATAAGCCGCTAAGGCAGGTCTTGCAAAAGGCCGACTCTTCGGGAAGGCTCATGAAATGGGCGATTGAGTTAGGGGAATATGCAATCACATTTTCGCCTCAGACAGCAGTAAAGGGTCAAGTGCTTGATGACTTCATAGCGGAAGTTTTCGTCTCGGAGGAAGACCTTGTGAAAGAAGAGAACCTGCGGAACCCTTGTAAGAAAATGGAAGATTTTTTATACGTAGACGGTGCATCAAATGAAGATGGCTCAGGTACTGGGCTGATATTAACCAACCCCCGTGGACAAGAGTTCACATATGCTTTACGATTTGAGTTTAAAGCTACCAACAATGAGGCTAAATATGAAGCATTAATAACTGAAATGAAGTTAGCTCATCAGATGGGAGTTAAAAAGTTACAGGTTTATAGTGATTCGCAGCTCATAGTAAACCAAGTAACTGGGGGGTATGAAGCCCGAGATCCGAATATGAAAAAATATTTGGATAAAACTGAAGACTTGAAAAAGAATTTTCAGGAGTTCATCATAGAGCGAGTGCCCCGAGCTCAGAACAAACGTGCAGACGTGCTCAGTAAGTTGGCATCTTCTGCGCATGTTCATCTTACTAAAAAAGTTTTTGGTTGAAGTTTTTGCCAACAAGAAGTATTGAAAGAGCTACAGATTTCTGACAATCGAAGATGTGAGGGATACTTGGATGCCTCCAATTATCAACTTCTTGAAAAGGTTGATTTGCCGCCAGACAAACATTCAGCTCGAGAGATTGACTATGCGATCAGCCAGGTACACTATCCAAAACGGAGTTTGTTTAAAAAAAGGTTATCTAATGCCTTGGTTGCGTTGTATAGGACCCGAACAGGCGTTGTACGTTCTTGAAGAGATCCATCTTGGATCGTGTGGAAGTCATGTCGGAGCACGTACATTGGCAAAGAAGGCAATGCGGTTGGGATATTACTGGTCTATGATGAGTTCGGATGCACATAATTTGGTGCAGAAATGCCCCAAGTGCCAAATCCATGCCGTCGTCAGACATATCCCACAAACCGGGAGATGGGTCACAATTCAAAGTCCATTGCCCGTTTGCTCAATGCGGGGATTGATATCGCCGACCTTTTCACTGAAGTCGCGTGGGCGACCTTAAACCACTTAAGCTATTGACTACTTCAACGAAATGGGTGGAAGCCCGAACCACTTGGGTGGAAAATTTCTGGGGAAAAGTATGGTTAAGTTCGTTTGGAGACCAGATTGTATGCCGATTTGGGATACCAAATACCATCCGTATCAGATAATGGTACCCAGTTCGCTCATGATCCGTTCAAAAGTTGGTGCGAAGAGCTGAACATCAAACAACATTTCACCTCAGTAGCACATCCTCAAGCAAATGGACAGACTGAAAGCACAAATCGAATAATTATTCAAGTCTTGAAGACAAGACTGGGGAGAGCTAAAGGTGATTGGGTAGAAGAATTGCCAAATGTTCTATGGGCGTACCGAACTACCCTTAGGACGGCCACCCGAGAAACTCCATTTAGTTTGGTTTATGGTTCCGAAGCTGTAATACCAGCCGAAATTGGGCTCCCAAGTCCAAGGACAATTCACTTCATCTCAGAAGCAAATTCAGAAGAATTGCAATTGAGTTTGGATTTGCTGGAAGAAAAGCGTGAGATGGCACACCTTGCAGAAGCTAAATACAAGGCTGAGATGTCCCGATATTATGATCGGCGAGTCAGAAAAACTCAGTTTCAACTCGGAGACCTGGTTTTGCGCAAGAATGAAGCAAGCTGAGTCGAAGGACTCAAAAAGCTTGATCCGAACTGGGAAGGACCTTATAAGGTTGCCCAGGTCGGCAATGCAGGGAGTTACAAGTTGGAGACTCTCAATGGACGAACTGTCCCGAGGATGTGGAACATCGCCAATTTGCGAAGATACCACCAATAGCTTACAGTCTTTTAGTTCTTTTAATTTAAGCACGTTAGTGCGTCAATAAGTGTAATTCAGCCTAAAGGCTGCACATAAATAAAACAACTTTTTATGAGGTCATTCCTATAACTTGAGTTTGACTTTAAATTATCGCATGCGATGAACAAGTTAAAATTCGATTTCAATCGAGTTATATAATATAAGGATTTTTCTGCCAAAAAAAGAAAATATCCAGATCAAATAAAAATCTAAGTTCAAATCATTTTGAACTAATCGATTTTAGATCATAGCGTTGGATTTCCGCCAAAAAGGAAAATATCCAAGTTAAGCGCGTATCGGAGGTTTTAGTTCAGTTCGAATTAGCCAAATCCATGAATATTATTCCGCAAAAAAGGAAAGCAAAGAACTCAAAAGGTCAAATCTGATCTAGTTCGGATTAATTTATTTTTGCTCAGTTCGGAATATTGAGTTCTGACTAAGCGAGATCGCATAAGCAATAATTTCTCGAGAAAGACACGAAGTTAGAAACAAAAGAAATTTTTGACATAAATCAGATCAGAAAAAGTTAATATTCAAAATGACCAAAAATCGGTCAACTGCTGTTCAGGTAATACATGAAACCTACAGTTATTACAATGTATAAGAGCTCGCAGGCTCAGTTCTCGTCATTTATCTTCTTCTCGGGAGATGGAGGCACGAACTGACGACCGTCAACCCGCACCAGCTTCAGGTCAGCAAAGGCCTGGTTCAGAGACTCAACGGACTTCACATTATAACCTTTCTATGAAGTTATGTCAAGTTCGGGAACCTTTTCTTTAAGTGCAACCAAAGCCATGTGGTAGCCATGATTGCGAGCTGGAGTGCACAACCTGGCTAACGTCTTCCTTGCCTCCTCTGATGACAAGAAGTTTGATATCAGTTGAGAAGAGCCTTCGCCTGTCAAAAAAGCTACTCTCGATTCCAAAGTAAGAAGTTGTTTTGTTATTTCGTTATTGGAATCTCTAACAGCTTTCAGGTCATCTTGAAGCAGCTCGTTCTCACGTTTTAGCTCAGAAGTGAGACGTTTTAGTTCAGCTGATTTCTCTTTCTCGATCTCCAATGATGCAGTAAGATTCTTGATCTCTTTAGTATTTGCATCCTTGTCAGCAGAGAGCTTATCCAATCCTTCAGAAACTCCCTCACTACGGTCTATGACCTCAGAGGCTAAAACCATGACCTACATAAGAGTAACAATTAGTAAAATATAAATGCACACAATGATGAAGGAAAAACAAGGGTAATACCTGAGCAACGCCGAGTGCGAGGCGCTCATGTAGAGAAGCGGTAGTAGACCTCCTCATCATTTTTCTGTCCCGACGAGGACAGGTGTTGTAAATGAAATTTGGAGCTGTTTCCACGGAAAGCCGCTCGTTGATGCCCATATGTGGGTTGGGACGGAAAGTATTGAGGGGATAACTACCATCACCCTCTGGTTCTTTCAGGTAGGGAACGAAGACGTCCCCAAGAAGGGTAGGACCCAACAGGTCGTCTTCATCGACCTCAAACTCAGCAAATCGAGTTTTTTTCTGAGCCTCGTCTGCAGAGCTATCAGTTTTTCTTTTCCCAAGCACTTTCTGCACTTGCTTGAGAGATTTCCCAACTCCTTGAAGAGGTTTCTTCCCTTTTCCTTTAACTGACGAGGTAGATGGATTAGGATTTTTTTGCCTCTGATTTCACCTCGTGGATAGGGGCTGAGCTAATGGGAACCTCGTTTAAGGGAACCTCGTTTAAAGGAACCTCGTCGGTTCCGACCTGAGTGTCGTCCACCAGCACAGGTTCAGGGAGGTCGTCAAAAAGATCTATGATACTGTTCACTGAAAAAGAATATGTAAACTTGATTAAAATAAAATAAGTTAGTCTATAAAGAAGAGCAAGGGATGAAAGGCTATACCCTCCTTTCCATTAAAAATGTGCTTCGGGTGGTCGGACGGCAGAATAGCTGGACTTATTCCCGCTGACACCAAGATTTGTTCGGGAAAGAAATTGGTGTTGAGCACTCTTTTTTCGTTTTCTAATTTTTTAGCCAGATCGGCTGGAAGTTTCTTCATAGAGATGGGGTCAGAGATACGACCAGCCTCGTTCCAGAACTTCTTACACCGTAAGGATTTTAAGCTAATATAAAAAAATTTATCTTTCCATTCATGAATGGAACTGGGCTTCCCACTTAAAATTTGTTGCTTTCTAGATCGGCGGGTGAAGTAATACCAACCTAGATCTTTCCCTGAGGTTTTTAGGCAAAAGAAATGCCTGAAGTACGAAACAGAACATTTGCAGTTCAAATGATTGAAAAATAATTCAAATCCGACCAGAATTCTGATCGCATTCGGGGTTAATTGGGTTAAGCTGATCATATAGTCAGCAAGGATGTCTTTGATGAATTGAGATAAAGGAAATCTCAAACTAGCCCTAAGTTGTTCTACATAAATACCCACAAATCCTTTAGGAGGTCGGCTGGCCACTTCTTTTTCTAGAGGAATTCTAATTTCAATTGTGGGACTGATGTAATAAGTATTGATGATATCGGCTATAGAGAAGGAAGTTGTGGATGAAACTAAATTTTCCAGTTTGGTGACTGACTCTCTAGTCGGGCTAGAGGGAAGTGTTTCTGCCGTAGTAGGATGGCTGGTGGAAGGATGGTCTTCAGGAAACTCTACCGATAAAGGAATAGCATAAGTAATTAACTTTTCTAAGTCATCTAAATTTTCTGCTCGGTTTGGGTTACTGGAATCAACTATTTTAGAGTTTCCTTCCATACTAGCTAAATGGGACTTCTTAGTTTTTAAAGTCTTGTATATATCAGATGAGGCACTAGACAAATCAGAAGTGGAATTCGAATAACCACTAGATGTGTGTGCGGAATTGTGTTCAGATTCTAAAATATTTTCAGAACGGATTTCAGATGATGAGTTAGAGTGTTCTGAATTGGACATATACTTACTTGTGAATGAAGAAGCGAATTCGACCTAAGCTAGGAAGCTGGAAGCACCGTTTGAATGGCTCTAAGATCTGAACTGAGAAGACGAGAAGCTAGAGAAATACAAGTGAGAATGAATTCAAGGAACTCCCTATTTATAGGCAAAGGGGGTGCGAAGTTCAAAGGACGTGACAGCTGTGTTGGAGAACGTTCAGTCGAAACGTCAGAATATACAAGTCGTGCTTAGGGAGTGTACGCGTATTTCTCGGGCACGAAATTCGAAGTAATGAACGTGTGTTTCAGATCAGTATAGTAAAAATAATGTTCAGATCGGAATGAATGAATACAGTCTGACCTGAGGGGCTATTGATGAGGGATGAATTTTACTTAAGTATAATACCTCAGAAATAGACTCCTAATACAACAAGTACTCCTCAGCTCGTAGGAGTCTAACTCCTTCTCAGATCATATTCCTACTAACTATATGAAAAGAGTTAAAATCCTATTACAACTCTTACATTACAACAAACCCTTATTCAAGGTATGTTATTAGAGTTTCAATACAACTCTAATTCAGGTATGTATTCTATAAATACAACCCCTCTCTCACTTGAGGAGGGGGATTCGATGGAAGTATATTTAATTGCTTATCGACATATTGCTTAAGGCTCATTACTGACTTAAGCATCGGAGTTTACTCCCTAGGACCAATCCCGGGGACTTGGCAGGTATTCATCGTGCTCGAGTTGACTGGGACGACCTGAAGGCCTACCAGACGACGTGAGACTTTTTCGAGACTCATCAGGAACCATATGTAAGTGTAGTTTCGTAGCTTGAATTTGCCCATGATTACTGGAGTTTACATCAGTTGGCCTTATGAGATATATTCATGATATTAACTTTTGGGTGATTAATTGGTAATTTGATGTTTATGCAATGACTGATTACTGAGTATTGGGATTACTATGGTGTGATGAAGACCTTGCAACTCAGTTGTCTATGTGCTGAAAATGTTTAAATAACTCTATGTTGACTGTGCAGTTAGTGTGGCTGTGATGGAATAACACAACCACTGATTCATGTTAAGTGTAAAGTACTTTGGGGGATCGGTTATCCCTGGCCCTTACAATTTATGGTCCTAGAAGTCATGGTGGTCTGGCTGTGATTGCTAATGGCCACGACATGAAATTTGGTTGGTGGCTGCATGGATTTATGTTTGTTGGCCAACTGCTTGCTTGACTTGGTTTCGTGATCAGTGATTGTGGTAGTGCTATCTTCTTGATCTGTGGATTCATCTAAGATTATGGACACCTTGCTCGAGAGGAAGGAATTAAGCAGTAGTGGGTTTAGTGGATTGGATTGGAAGCTGTCTCGATGCACGTCAAAACTATTACTCTTAACTCCTTTTACTGATACACATATATTGTAAACAGATGAAGAACCAACCTTGATAAGGACTAATTGATTCTTTTGTTCAGAGAGTAGAAGAAGATAAAGAGCATTGCTACTTGGGATGTCTTTAGTAGTGATTCTCTAAATTTCTTTCTTAACTATTTAGACATCTGGTAATGGAGTAGTACTTCAAGTTTACATTTGCTTCTCTTTTGTATCGGTGCGACGGGTATATCCGGCACCGTTTTTGCCCACGTTAATATATATAATATATTTTTCTGTTAAAAATTTTTTTTTTTACATTATCTAAAGTATGTTAAATTTTGGTATTCACTATTTTATTATTACAATATTTGTTATTGAGTTTATCCATAGATAATAAAATCTTTTACTGATTACATAAATAATTAAGTTATTTTCATTCTCTTAACAATAAATATATTAAATTTCTATCATCTTTAATAATAAGTGTTATGATCACGGCCTTAACAAAAATTTTCTCCATATTTTTCAGTATTAACTAATTGAAAAAGAATCAAACTAATATGACTTTTAGCCAAAAAAAATATGTTAAGGTTGACATTCATAATAGCCAAATCGTGAATCGCAAGTAAGAGGAAGTCTCATATAAAACGATAGCATATATGCGACGGACATGCGTTGCGTGATAAACATTTATATGCGAATTATCGTTACGTTATACGTGAATTATTGATACACTATACTCGAACTATTTACACGTTATAGTTATTTATACGTGAATCAGAATTGTGTTAGAACTCTAATATTGATTTATACGTGAATACGCAAATTATTTAGACGTTATACATGAATCTGAATAGTGTTAGAATTCTAACATTAATAATTTATATGTTAATATTTACACGTTATACGTGAATTTTAATAGTGTTAAAAGTCTAAAAATTCTAACTTGATAATTTATATGCGAATATTTACAAGTTATACGTGAATCATAATAATGTTAAAACTCTAACATTGATTTATAAGCTAATATTTACACGTTATACATAAATCCTAATAGTGTTAAAACTTTAACTTGATAATTTATACGCGAATATTTACACGTTATATGCAAATCTAAATAATGTTAGAACTGTAACATTGATAATGTATATGTGAATACGCGAGAACTATTTATAAATTATAAATAAATCAAAATAGTATTAAAACTCTAACAAAGATAATGTATACGCGGATATGCAAATTACAATATACGTGGGAATAGGGGTGCATTATTATTCCCGTCACATCATAGGAGTTTTTGTGCATAAGTAATACTTTAATTAAATATCCTCCCCGTTGTTCAGTGCTAGATAAAGAATTTCAGATTTTCGGATCTTTTGTTGATTTATTAAATTTGCGATGTCAGACCAATTATAATTATCAAATCTCTTAGCTTGATTTGATTAGAACATTGCCAATTAAAAATTATCAACATGGGAATTTTTTTAGCGGACACCAGCCTCAAGTTTTCCGCGCAATGTATATAAAATTTAGCCAAAATCAAGTACAAGATATTGACCATTTTTTTATCAATTTTTTGTTCAAAAGAAAAGGTATGTTCAATTATTGGGAGATTGTGAATTTAGTCATTAGTTTGGTCTTGCTTTGTAATTAGTTGATACGAAGATGCAAAAATTCCCATTTAATCTTACTGCATCACATTTCTTCACATTTCTAGGAAATGATGAAAAATACTAAACAATAATTGTCAAAATAGTCACTTCCATAGTAACAAAAATATTTATTTCTTTATTCACACTAAAAATAATGTATTTTAGTCATTGACATTTAAAAAATGTACCAATATAGTCACCAACCATGCTCTGTTAAATTGTGCATATATGTTTATAATTTCCAATCGAGTAAATTATTTTAGTGATTACTAAATTAATTATTTTGGATAGTTTAGGCTCCGTTTGGATGAGCTATTTTTGGATTATATCATGAAAATTTTTTTTGTTGGGATTTGTTATGAGAAAAGAATATTTTGGGAGTGTTTGGAATGAATGATTTTATTTTGTTGGGATTAGTATTGAAGATTTTTTTTATTAATAAAAGTTTGAAATTTAAATTTGAATTAGTATTTTATTAGTTTATTTTGGTGGAAATTGTGTTAGGAAGAATTATTTATTATTAAAATTTAAAATTCAAATTCAATATTTTATTTATAAAAATTACTGTAGCAAAAATAATTACTGTAGCATTGTTTTGTGTTTTAAAAATTTTGATGAAAAAGTTGAACAAAACAAACACCTCATTTTGCAATTGTGAAATAAATCACAAAACAAAGGCCATCCAAACAGACCCTTAATTTTTATCACTATTTTTTTTTATTTGAATTGGCCACTCATATGTCAAAAGTGATATACTAGTAGTCATTCTATCAGATTCAGCCTTTATCTTTGAAATTTTTGCTTAAATTTTATGTTAAGGTAATATTATACTAAAAAATAAGGTTAAGCTTTAGGATTTAGAATAGTATATATTCATATAACAAAATTGTATCTAAATTTTACACTTAAAAATATAATTTAATAAAAAAATTTGAGCTTAATAAAAAATTCAAAAAATAACAGTTAAATTTAATGGAATGATTATTAGTACACCACTTTTAATAAATAAGTAGTTAAATTAAGATAATAATAATAAGTAATAGTTAAAAGTATACCATTAGAATAGTTTGGTGACCATCTAGTAATTTAATTGTCCTTTCCAATATATCATCTCAATGCAAAGTTTAGGCTGGTTGATTGCAAAAGTGTACAAGCTTTAAGTATTTTCTTAAAAATAAATATAGCAAGCATTTTCATCTAACTCTTATACTTTTAATTTAAATATTTTTGTCATCGAGAAAGGTTGGCATTTGATGTTGAGTTGATACTTGCATGCTAATGTGCATAAGATTTAGGTTTTTCAAAGGCCATGAGTTTCATCAAATCTTTTAACTGTTAAATCAAATCGTTTTCATTAATTAATTAAAACAACTTGAGAATTAAATTCCAAACTAGTTGCCTAGTATTCACATAAAAACATTTGGTATATTTAATACCCACAATTTTTTTTTTTTAACTGTAGAAATATATGTATACTATAATCCGGAGGAATAGTAATGTAATTTTTCTAATACAATTTTCTTTTTAAAACTCATACTTATAATATACAAGTATTTATCACTTTTAGTCTCAATATGATATCCATTTCAGCGAATATCTTTAAAAATTAACAAATTTCTTTGAGATTTAGAAGGAAATAATGCATCTTCAATGTAAAATTTTGTTCCTCCTGGTAAAATTATTATTGCTCATCCAGAGCTTTCAATCAATTTTGTAGTACCAGATATAGTACTGACATGAGTTTGTTTTATGATTATATAAAAAAAATACTTCTTATCATTTAGTATGGAACGTGTTGTTGCACTGTCTGTGAGACATAACTCTTTGTCATTGATCATTGAAACGTCCATATTCTTTACAAAAGAAAATTTTGTAAATGAGAAATGTTTTAATTCCTTTAATTATAAAAGAAATATTGAAAACTAATTAATTAATAATAATTTTGTATTAGTATTTGAGAACATCTAATGAAAATATTTATTCATTACATCAAAATAAGCAATCAAAAATATTTATTCATAACATCAAAGTAAGCAATTAAAATATTATTCATTACATCAAAGTAAGTAATTATATATTTATTCATTACATCAAAGTAAGTAACTAAAATATTTATTCTTGGACATTTTCATCACTAATCAAGTAACTAGTATCACCTTAGGGGCGATTGACAAATAAATCTACATTATTTGATTCCAAACATTTGGTATTTATTTTTCTTCAAGAAAACATACATTCATTTATTCTTCAGGAAGAATTTGAGACATAATAAATAAACATTAATCAATAAATATAAATAAATTGCATACTTGAAAATTTACATAAAAGATACAAAACAATAATTTATGTATTATTGCAAATTATATGTAGAGAAAAGTAGGGCAAAGTAGAGCCAATGTAGTAGGTATTTAATCATCACATTTTTTTTGTCAGAACCTCTATTGCGAGGTGGGTCGCCACTCCCAATTATATATCATACGTTTTTGGATAGTGGATATACTCTAATACCACCCTTACAACAAAATGTCCATCCTTGATCAAATATCCATTTACAAGCCTTAGCCTAATGGACATATGATCAAGTTGGTTAATAAAGATAATTCAACAAGGAATATACTCCAGATATATATCATATACCTGTACTACTTTGGAGCAGCAAAAGAGGACTATTACTCCAAATACAACTTATATGAATATGACAAAAATAGAGCCTCTAATTTTTACAATCAATGAGTTGTAGCTATATAAGATCTCCTTTATTGACTATGAGCCCTCCTAGAGGGAGCTGCAATAGAGACACACAAAACAAAAAAAAAACCAGTAGCTATACAAAATCAAAATAGCATCTTGTTTCTTGTGCCTTCAGTGCCATGTTTAGTGGTTTCCAACTGGTGATATACTCTATCTTGATGTCTTTCTGCACCATTATCCTTCCATATATGTGCCAACTAGGTATCTATTTATACAAGCCGAGTTCAAGTTGGTAATGTATGGGGCAAACTGTCCAAATTAGACAGCCACCTATCTACAATTGCCATTTCTGAGAGGCAACTTTCAAAATCTTAAACCAAACTAACAAGCCCAGCCATTAAATATTCATTCAATATTTGGCAACACAACCAAACAATAGCAATTGTGGGCCATTCTCAAGTCATTAACTAGCAACTAACTCATTAGGCCAAGCTTACAGACCACTTCTATTACCTAACCATTAAATAAACATTTAAAGTTACTACCTAACCATTAAATAAACATTCAAAGTTTGGCAACACAACCTAACATTAGCAGTTGTGGGCCATTTTTACATCATTAACTAGCACTTGTCTAGCCATTGGGGCTAGCCCAGTGGTTAGGGAGTTAGCTTCCCGACCTACAGGTCTAGAGTTCGATTTCTGTAGGATGCATGTGAGGGTGTGTGTGTTAATAAAAAAAAAAAACTAGCACTTGTCTAAAAAGATTTGATCTTCTATTAAACTTTCACCTTTATTTTTTTGAAATTGGGGAGCCCCAGTTTGTCAACTTGGATTAATCCTGAAAACTCTAAAGGTAATGGATTGATGTCTGGTTTCATAGCTGATGGGGCAAACCAGATTGCAGCTTGGTTTGCACATTTCTGGGCTTTTATAAAGGTTGCACTGGATCTTATCATATTGACATGCTCCTTCAAATAAGCTTATCTCCATAGCAGTTCTCTCGGTGGGTTCAACAGTGTATTCAACCATCACATTTCTTTCACATAATCCTCTATTTATAGGTTTGAACTTCACAGCTCTACCTTGTAGGTTACAATATCCTAAAAGTAAGTTACATAAGTTATATATATTACATAGAATAATATGAAATAATGAGGTAGAACATGGGGTATATGAATAAACATTCACAATTGTTCATAACATTGTATACATAGTGATAGTAGTATTTTCTAGGGTAAATTACACAAATCCTCCCTTAATTAATTTAGGGGTAGATTTCGAATTCGTCTCTCAACTTTAAAATGTTCCATTTTAGTCTATTATTTTGCATTAATTTTGGGGTTTAAATCATCATCGGTCTATTTTTCGTTCATGCGTAGACAAATTACGTCTTTCATGTGCGTATCACATGATAAATCGAAGGGCAAGATAAACTAATTTTGTTTATCATTTATTTATTTCATGGTATGTTTTATTATTTCATGGTTATTGTTCCTTACTTTCATCTTTTTTGTCACATGTCATGCACGTGAGAGACGTAATCTGTTTACATATGGACGAAAAACAGACAAAAAACGATTTCAAACTCAAAATGTAAGATAAGAGATTGAAATGGAATATTTTGAAGTTAAAGGACAAATTCAAAATTAAGGAAGAATTGATGTAATTTACCCTATTTTCTATTTTCAGATTCTAGAATATTACTATGTATTACTAGAATCATCAAGAGTTGGATGTCAATGACTGTCTTATTTAGGGATGTAATCAAGCCGAGTCGAGTTCGAGTACACCCCAAATCGAGTAGTTCGTTTTGAAAAAATCCCTACTCGAGCTCGATCGAGCTTCATTAATTGAGCTCGAACTCGATCTCGACTAAGAGCGATCGAGCTCGCGAGTAGCTCGATCGAGCTCGAGCTCCAAACGAGCCCAATCGAGCTCGAATTCAAGCTCGAGTATTATATTATATTGTTATTTTTATTTTTTTTATAAAAATTATAGGATGTATTTGTAATTTTTTCAAATTTAATGAGGTTAAATTATAATTTACTATAAATTAAGGACTAAAATATAATTATAAATAGATTAAATTATAATTTATTAAACTATATGGACTAAAACATAAATATAAATATTAAAAATAATATATATATATATATATATATATATACTCAAGTAGCTCACGAGCTGATCGAACTCGACTCGAACTCGGTTATACACTCAAGAAGCTCACGAGCTGATCGAACTCGACTCGAACTCGGTTAAACCGAGTTCGAGTCGAGTTACTTGACCGAGCTATTCGCGAGTCGCTCGCTCGTTTAACTATCCTAGTCATATTCATCGCTTGTTAACGTTGGCTTTTCTTGCAATGGTATTTAAATTAGGAATAAATTTAACACACTTTTCATTGTATAATCAGATAACTAGTCGTACTCATGTTGATGTGACCATATATATCATGTCAGTACACGATGCAATCATACAATATATATAGTTCCAAGTATGCATTAATTCAATATTATTAAATGTCAACTTTACTTTATAAGTTAAAAAAAATTTAATGAATAGTTTAAAAGTTTGGTAAATCATATGACATTTGAAAATACTATAAATTTGTGAATTCTCTTACAAATAAGCAACCACTCCAATTGAATCATGTACAGTTTGTGTTAAAATCATTGCTAAAATGAAAGGGGAAGTGCCAATAAAGCTGATTGATGAACACATGAGCAAATATACAACTCGGTTTACATTTTATAGGATTTATGTGATATCAAAAAATAAAATTTAATTTAGACTCGTTAGTGGGGAGAGAAAAATAGGAACAAAGACAGAATTTGAATGACTAACCAATTTAAGAGAGTAAATCCTTTTGGCTAATTAATGGAGTTAAAAGTTACTTTCCTTTGGATGTATATCATGATTTTACAATCCCTCTTGATTACTCAAACCACACTTTAACACCATTGTTTTTCACTCCACAACAAAATATAGTGCACAATTGTGCATTCATTGACTGCCTCTGATTCAATACATAGTTTAAATCATGTGAATGAATTGTGAGAAATGAATGGATAAACATAAACTTTCTTATGTTTAAAACTCTACCTTTTATCTTCTCTATTCACAAAATTGCAAACATAACATTTTACGTTAAAACTAACGGTGTGTTATGAAATTTCCCTTTTATCCACGTATAATATAAAATAAGCAAAAAAAAAAAAAAAAGAAAAGAATCATTTATACACAATTCAGTGAATTAGAAAGCAACCAAAAAGAATATTTCGAATAAATGACATTTTTTTATTTATTTCTTTTTACTTTATATATGTGGATAAAAGTAACATTAAAAATACATAAATAATTTAAAATATATATGTTATATTTATATTTTTGTCAATAACACAAAAAGTTAAAATTATATTTTCGCACATTATGCGTGGTTGAGCATGACAGTCATCTACCCGAAATGTATTAATGACCAAACTATGAGAATGAGTGATTTGAAGGGTGAGTTAGGACCCAATGTTGGCCGTCAATTTTGACCAGGAGATTTTTAATCCTTGCGAACATGTCGACAGCTCTTCGGACACCTTTGTTGTCGGCGGAGTTAAAGTAATCGTGCCCAAAAAGGATCCCACCTGGCCTTAGAATCTTGTATGCTCGATTAACATCAGCCCAGGCGGAGTGAAAATCGTGAGCGGCATCAACCTCAATCAAGTCACCATAAACACCCCATTCGCACAGCTTCTCAAGTGCTGAATCCGTTGAGAAGGGCATGAACATCACCGACTCCGTTGCGTTCGCATTGACAACGTTTTGCATGAATTGATGCATGAGGATGACAGCGCCGTTTACCATCCCCAACCCATTCTTCTTTTGAAATCCTGGCCAGCCTCTAAAATCATCCACGCATATAATCTGAGTATCGAGGAGGTTCAGTTGGCGAGTCAACTCCACCATGTGAAGCGCAGACGCACCAAGAAAGGTTCCCAATTCGATTATGATCATGGGTTTGACTTTTTTGATAAGGTTATGGAATACGGCGCCCCTGGAACCCCATCCCTTGATCCTAGATCGACGAAGGAGGCTGGCGACATGGGAGGGAGGGAAATTGTTCCAAGGGGAAATGCCATTGAAAACGCTGTCAATAATCATTTGTCGGACAAGTTTAGAATCAGGGACAGCTGCAAAGTCAGCAGCACAAACAGTCCCGAAATGGTAATGGTCTTCAAATTTAGTAACATCATGTTCATGATTGACATCATACAAATGCTCATCGATGTTGTTGTTATTGCTTTGGACGGCGGTTGGAATTGGATATAGAGGAGAAGGCCCTGGTGAATATGGAGAGTGAATGCTACTGCTGCTCAACACCATTAATGGCGACATATAATTACCTAAAGCGTAAGATAAGAGTAGAAGAATAATATAAGCAATGGATTTACTGAAATTGGCAGACATGATCTTATGGGGGAAGGAGGATGCCATTGCTGCAATATTGCTGCTTGTTATTCTGTCCCTCATCAATTGATTTGAATTCACAGAAGTATTTAGAGCTCAAGTATTTATTATATTAAGAACATTTGATAATAGGATTTTGAAAGATCAAGTTTAGATACTAGGTGTGGGTTGAAACACTATATTTGATACCGATAATAAAAGCAATAATGGACAGTATTAAAATGCGGAAAATAAAGAGACAGGAGGTTAGTAATGTAGTTCGGCAATTGCCTATGTATGCGGAGCCACGCCCAAACATAAAACAATTCACTAAGTTCAAAAAGTTACAAAACACCCAGTCTAACATAAAGTAAGACTCCCTATTTTCTTTGTGGCCGACTCTTCTAAATTTCCAAGTGAATCTGTTTTGTGAGCTCCCCTCGACTTGAGGGATTCTTCCTAGAATCTTTAAGAGACAAGATCCTTTTGTCAATGGCGACTCCTCTCGGAATCCGTGCATAGCAAGATCCCCTTACCCACGATCAGAACTCTCTCGAGTTCCTAGCAGCCTCCTCCCGAGACTGAGTTTCAATAAAAATTACAAGGACTGCACCTTCAACACCTTTGCATTTAGATGCGTTCAGCCAACACACTTAATCAAAGAATTCCAACCGAAACAAAAATGTGTTCACAAGAATAAACAAATTCTCCACATGTCAATTACTGGTTGATAAGGTGTTGGGCTAGTGCCGTGGAAATTGCGAGAGATTCACTACTACAAAAATAGCCTGTTACACCGGTTAAATCTGGATATTTTACACCGGTTATTTTGAAAATGAACCGGTGTATATACAGGCGGGGTAAAAAGTGCATATTTTTTACACCGGTTTACAAAACCGGTGTAAAATGTTCCACTTTTTACACCGATTATCTTATAACCGGTGTAAAAAGTCACTTTTTACAAAAATAAAAAAAATAAAAAAAATATGTAAGCTACACTTTTTACACCGGTTATTAGAAAACCGGTGTAAATAGTCACTTTTTACAAGGAAAAAATAAAATAAAAAATAAAAACGTTTTTAAAAAAACAAAAACATCCCAAAAAAAATGAGCATCACACAGCAGCCAAGATATGTGAATAATTAACTATAAACATTCATCAGGATCAAAAACAGAAATTATAGAAATGCATACAGCCACAGAATCCAATCAACTAAAGCACAAATTCCCTTCACGGTTACTGAATCCATCTATAGCTGAACAACATCCATCCATCATCAAGGAGGGTATCCCGCAACTCCAAAAAAACCGCTGCTTACCATCGAGATAGGGGGCTCGAATCTGGAAGCACACGTTTGAATTTTGTGGTCGGAGCAACCGTTTGGTAGATCTGAGCCTTGTGAAATGTTTAAGTAGTATTAGTTGGGTCGATAAGTTGTCTCCTTCACAAAACATCCCGGTGGAAAAAATTAGAGATGAACAGAGCAAAGAAAAGAGAAAACAGTAAAGACAGCAAGCAAAGAGCATTCTTTATCAGATATCAGTTTCTCTAAGAACAAAATAGAACAATTACAACATTATCGAAATTTACCAAAAAGGAATAATTTATCAACTTCGATTCAAATAAAAAAATGGTGTCCATGAATACACAATGCTCCAGCTTCCAGTACTGTTAGATTTATTGAAATACACAGCATGAAGCATTCCTTCTCCTTCTACCCAAATATGACTTGATTTTCCAAATATTGAGATGGCTGATTTGTATCATCCAAAGAGAGGGTTTGGACCTGCAAAATTAATATTCATGATGGAATATTTAGCAAATATAACAAAACTCTTAATTAAAACTGGATAATTGAACAAGATTATTATCTAACAAAAAGAAAAAAGAAAAAAATGAAATAAGAATAACCTGAGTTGGAAGCAGCGGGTGATCAACAATTTCAAAGGCAAAATCTACAAAGGCATCCAATAATTTTACTGGAATCATCTGAATAGTTTGTGGTACATCTTTTAGAATGTGCTCCGCCTTTGTCAACAATGGCTATAACCAAAAGATCAATTTGAATGTTTAATTTACAAATTAAAAGAATTTTTCGTTGTTAAAGAAAAAATAAAAAATTGTCCCAAACGAAAAAGACAACCAAAAAAAAAAGGATCATAAATCATAATTAAGAAGTAATACGTACCTTAAAGGAAATGAAAGGCAGGAGGAGTTTCCAAACGTGAAGGAATTATGTTTGTGCGAGTTCAAAGAAGACCTTTGTGAGGAGAGAAAGAGTTTGAGCTATTCTTGGGTTTGAACTTGAGAGCGCGGGAGAGAAAGAGTTTTGGTAGGATCGCCAGGGGCTTTTAAAAACAATTGAAACTTATACACCGGTTATAAGATAACCGGTGTAGAAAGTGGAACTTTTTACAAAAAAAAAAAAAAAAACCTATTTACACCGGTTATTATATAACCGGTGTAAAAGGTACAATTTTTACAAAAAAAATAAAAAAAATAAAAAATACTGCGGTCTGCACTGTTTCAGCGGCTGACATGGAGACAGAGGTCCTTTTAATTTTCATTGTTTTGTTTTGCCATTCTCGTGATTCTTCCTTTGGATTTTTCTATATTTTGCATATATTCTCACCAGTACTCTATTCCCTTATTCAATGTTTACATGCTTATAAGAGGGAATATTTCACATGGTTGGAGAGCTTTGGAGCTGCTGCATGCTACACATATTAATCAAAGACAAAGATAATATAAACTACATAACTACCATCCTTGACTAATTTTTTTTACCCAATTTTCTTAGAAAATTCTGATTTATCTTAACATTTTCACTCCTTGGAGCTACATGTGTTTGATTAATTACTTGTGGCAAATTTACGTTAAAATCTTGAATAATCTTAGGATTTGATTCAAGGGATGTTTCAATACATGCATCAATCTTTAATTAAAGTCACAAATGAAAGTCACTTTTTACAAATTTAATATTTTTTTGATAGATTTGATGACATTTTCTCTTAAAGAACATATATCTTTTTTTTATCTTAATATACATAGGATTATGTTTGAAACAAGATAAACTTATCTTCTTATGTTGGTAAAGTTCTTAAGTTGATAGACGATTACTCTAGATTTTATATCGACTTATTATTTTAAAATAATAATAAACTTTCATAGTTAATGTTCATCAAAATTAAAAAAGAATAACAAAATTATTAATATTTATAAATCAAATAAAATTATATTATATTTAAATAATAATAAACTTTCATAGTTAAATTAATGTTCATAAAAAATTTAAAAAAAAATAGCGATATTATTAATATTTATAAATCAAATTATATTATATTAAAATAAAGTCTTATTTTGTGGAGGTAATTAGTAGAATTTGAAACAAATAAAAACTATAATTTATTAAAAAATAGTAAGGGAAAGGGACACAGCTTACACGAGTTAATGTTCATCAAAAAAAAAAAACTCACTTTTTACACCAGTTTATTATAACCGGTGTAAAAACTTGGTGCTAAAAAAGAAACAAATATATATAATCACATAGGAGTATGAATTTTGTTTCGAAATTAAATGAAAAAAAGATAGAAGCAGTTAAAAAAAAAGAATAACCAAATAAAAATTATTAATTTTAGATAAACATGTTTTCTTGTGTGAAAATTTCAAATTTAATATTTTTTTTGATAGATTTGATGACATTTTCTCTTAAAGAACATATATCTTTTTTTTATCTTGATATACATAGGATTATGTTTGAAACAAGATAAACTTATCTTCTTATGTTGGTAAAGTTCTTAAGTTGATAGACGATTACTCTAGATTTTATATCGACTTATTATTTTAAAATAATAATAAACTTTCATAGTTAATGTTCATCAAAATTAAAAAAAATAACAAAATTATTAATATTTATAAATCAAATCAAATTATATTATATTTAAATAATAATAAACTTTCATAGTTAGATTAATGTTCATAAAAATTTTTAAAAAAATAGCGATATTATTAATATTTATAAATCAAATCAAATTATATTATATTAAAATAAAGTCTTATTTTGTGGAGGTAATTAGTAGAATTTGAAACAAATAAAAACTATAATTTATTAATAAATAGTAAGGGAAAGGGACACAGCTTACAGAGTTAATGTTCATCAAAAAAAAAAAAACTCACTTTTTACACCGGTTATCTTATAACCGGTGTAAAAAGTGAACTTTCTACACCGGTTAAAAGAATAACCGGTGTAAAAAGATCTTTCTACATCGGTTATTCTTTAACCGGGGTAAAAAAAAAGTAAAAAAAAACTTTCTACACCGGTTAAAAGAATAACCGGTGTAAAAAGTCTAAATTCTTGTTTAATGTTACGATAATGCCACCGCGTTTTTATAAATTACACCGGATTATGTTTAACCGCTTTAAAAATGGCGGTTTAAAAGGGCTATTTTGTAGTAGTGATTATTGAAAGGATCCACCAGTTCTCGTGTGTCTTATCTTTTCGACATACGTACAGGGAGGCAAATCAACCAGCAGATGTGCTTGCAAAGGAAGGGTGTCTCTGCCAATAGAATATGGTGATTACTGATTTTGGTGAATTGCCCACATAAGCCCGGGGATGCTTTAATTTGGAAAGACTAGGGGTCCCAAATTTTCGGGTGCGTAGAAAGAATGTGTAACTTTACCTTTTTACAATTCGTACTTGTAACTTTCCCTATCGAGTTATTTTATGATCTATTTAATAATATTGGGAGTGGCGCCCCTATCTGATTAGCCAAAAAAAAAAAAAATTCCCCACGTCTAAACGTGATAGACGCAAGACCTTTATAGAGCACGCAAAATCTTTCTATATTTATCTCCAAGATTATTTCCAAATAAATCGCATAGAAAGATGAAAACCGTGTGTATCCCATTCTTATCTTTCCAAAGATAGATCTCCAAAGATAATCACCAAGAATACTAAGATAATTACCAAATATATCAAGATAGCATAGTCTCCAAAATCAACCTTCCTTATATAGATTGATTCAATTGATTTCTGCAGCCAATCACGATCTTTCCTTATTTGCACTTTTTCCTTGTTAGCTAAAAAATCAATACCAACTCATGTTTAGCATTAACAGATTTTATAACTTTTGAATACATTGTCACTTAATTTGTAAACAAAATTTTAAGACATAATTTTTTTTTATTAATTTACTAATCTCTAGACACACATACAAATTTTTTTATTGCACGGATAATTACTCATACTGTAAACATTTTCATATACTATTAACTCCTATTTTAACTCACAAAAAATTAGGTATATTGCAAACAATGTGTACATATATCCAATACATGCTTATAGTACATTATACATATATTATACATTCTTTTTTTTTAATTGGCTAACTCATAAATGGGGTGAGGTGCAACTTCTTAATTTTATTAATAATTTAAAAGTTTGATGGTAAAATTATTCAACACTACTATCACTACAAACAAGTAAACGAGTAAATTAGGAGTACTACTCCTTACATAAAAAAAGTAAATAAATTGGAATTACTTCCTTCTTTACATCTGTCTAAACTTACTCCTAAAACAAAATAAAAAAAGGTGGCCAAGAAGTTTGTGTATTAATATGCATGCCGCCAAAAGGCTAACAACAAAGCTTAATAAAAACCAAATTTAATTAATGGCCACTTCCACAAAAACTCCATGTATATATTTTCTATCTTAAAATCACCAGGAGTGAGAGCATTATAAACGTATAGTATATACAAACCATAAGGCATAACATGAGTACCTCCATTACAATCCAAACCCAGAAGCAGTGGCGGGAACTAGAACTTATTATTTTGAGGGAGGGCTTCATTGTATTTAGAAAAAAAAATTTCATGGCTAAAATATCAAATTAATAATCATTATAATAAAAATATAATATATACAAATACCAATAAAACAATTATTTGTTCACATTTGAGCTACTAGCACCGAACGTACAAATAAGAGGAGACAATTGTGTTTTACGAGTCTGCATCTGTTTAAAACGTTGCAAAATTTTAGAACTTTTCTTACGTTGAATTCCACACGAGAATGTTTTTCTCTACTATTTTCTTCATTAGAACTTTTAGAAGAATTAACACTTCGCCTTAAAAATGTATTCATAGCCTACCACAATTAATCAAAATTACCAAATTAAAAATTATAACAATATTAAAATAATTACACAAATAAATAATCACAACCCACAAAATTATAACAAAATTTAATATATTTTAACACATTTATTAACTCACTGTTCACTAACAAGTCTCTTATTTTTTTTGTAATTAAATAATTATAATTTATAAGTTTAAAATTAATTAATCACAATTCACTAATAAACCAATAATAAATATTTAATTATAATAATCAATTATAATTCACAAAAATATGCACACAAAAATTTAAATATTACCAAAACATAAAAATATAAAAACCTTACTTACACATATTACTAAAAACTTGCATAAAAAATTTAAATATTAATAAAAACTTAAAATTGGAAAATAAACATAAAAACATGAAAAAATTACTTCAAAATATTACTAATTACTAAAAGTCTAAAACCTAACATAAAAAAAGATTAAGTATTAAGTATAAATAAAAACTTAAATATTATAATTATAATTACTTAAAAAATACTTACCTCAATTTTAAAGCTTTGGCTGCAAGAAGAACTGAATAAGGATTGAGGAAGCTCAGGAAGGCAGCAGCCACAGATCCGCCATCCAGAAGAGAAAGCAAGCCGCCAGCCAGCAAGAGAAAATTTTGTCTAAAGAGAAAATTAGCCAATTAGGTTTTGTGACTTTTGTGAGAAAATTGAAGACACAGTCACACAGAGACAGAGATGGAAGACTGGAAGTGAAACGCATTAGTCATTAGAGTCTAGAGATATTTAGATTTGTTTTTTTTACACTTAAGTAAAAAACAGTGGTTTTACTTAAGTGTTAAAAAAAATAATAAAAATTTTTGACAAAAGTCACGAAACACACAAAAAAGTCGTCTTCTTCACAACTCTTCCATAGTCTCACAGACAGAGACTCAGAGTGGCGGGCGGCACTGGCACTGGCGGGGTAGAAACTTCTAACTCCGGTGCCCTGAAAATCTTTCGACAGGGGGGTGTTAAGGGATGGATTATATATACCACCCCCTTGTTCCCCAAAATGAAGGGGGGGCGGCAGCACCGGCTCGCCTCCCCTTACATCCGCCTTTGCCCAGAAGGACCTGTGGAGGTAATACATACACATAAATAAATTCACACACTATACATACATATTTTCACATCGCATAAATACATATTATATATATATATATTTATACATATTACAAATATTTTTATACACTATATATTTGCACATATTAGACATATTTTTATACTTTTATTCTACATGCACATAAATAAACTCACATACAAATTCTACTTTTAATAAGGCCACTTTGTCGAGTTTGTTACAATAACAACAAAGCCTTTGTTTTATTATGTGAGGTCGGCTACATGAATCATTTTTCACATCGTATTTTATCATTACACGTATTTTCATTTATATTTAAGTATATCACTTTGTCGAGTTTGCTAATAAAAGAATAATTTGTATTTTTGTAGTAACAAATTCATACAACATTTTTATTTTATCTCATAGCAATTAAAATGGGTGATTATATTTTTATAAAATTTAAAATACCTTATTATAATAAAGAGATTAAATTAGTTGGATTATCAAAAGGGTGGAATTAATGAATTTATCAATTTATTACTTCAAAACTAGAGATTCTGAAATCAGTCACTTTTTTATTTTATTAAATACATTCTAATAGTCAACTACTTTATTAAAATGATCTGCAACTTATACTTTTTTTTTTTTTTTTGAGTAGATTACATTTTGTCTCCTTGTGATTTGACTTTCAAACACTTGATGACTGTATTATAATTACACATTGCACACATAACTCCAAGTAATTTTTTAAAAAATATACTTGTTATAGTTTTATATTCTATTTTACAATGTATAATTATAAAGAAGTCATATGTCCTATAAACAAGCCGCAAAGAATAAAATAAAAATTTTCTCTTTTAATTTTACTAACGAAATGACATTTGTGCATTATGTAAATTATGGTATCATGGTGTGCCAGATTCAAGTCTCAGTTCGTACTATTTCCTCTTCCGCTTGTGTTGTTTTAAGTCTATTTAGACCAAAAACAAAATAAATAAAATGCTTTTGATGGTTTAAGATAAATGACTCTACGGTTCCTCAACTTTAAGGGTAAGTATCATTTTAATCCTATTTTTAAGCTACATAAAGGTTTTTCAACTTGAATTTGGTAATTTAAACTATTCTCAATCTATTTTTCATCTAATTAACTAACAATTTTGTTTGTTACTTTCATATTAAATGGTGTCCTTTTGAATACTACATAGTGTTACATAATAAATAAAACTTTTAATTAATTAGAGGAGAAACTAGATTGAGAAAGGTTCATGTTACAAAATTCAAGTGACCGACTATTATGTAACTTTTTAAAAAAATGAGTGGCAAAACTATACTTATCCTTAAGTTGGAAAACTGTTAGAATCATTTAACCATAAATGTTTATGAAAATGGAGTCATTCCCTAGTTTAAGATGATTTTTAAAATTTTTTTTACATCTGTAATGATTTTTTTATCATATTTCTAAAAAATGGGGTGTTTGGATTGTGAAATCCGAACTTTTTACACAAATGCAAACACACTTTTATTTATTTATTTTTAGCTACAGAGTTCAGAGAGAATTCTTATTCATTAAAATAATAAAAATTTGTAAATATTATTTTATGATGTTTGCAGTTTAAAATTATAAATTCAATTTTTAAAATTAAAATAACAATTATTTCTTATTCTATTAAGTTCAAAATATTTAGCAAATGTAAACTCATTTTTATTTAATTATAGAGTTTGTATTCATAATTTTTGAGTTTGCATTTCAAAAATGTAAATAGTCTTTATTATTTTAATGATCTTTTGCCAGATGCATAAATTTATTATTATTATTATTATTATTATTATTATTATTATTATAGAGTTCACATTTCTAGAACACAAATACTTCCTATTTTATTTAAAAATTTATCTCAAGGAGCTCTTAGGTATATTTTCATAATTTTTAATAGTGAATAAAAGTTTAATATTATTAAATGTCAAAATATATTTTGAAATAATTCTTTTAATATATCTAATTTTAATTGAGAATTTTTCACTTTTTATATAATTTTTAAATTTAAAAAATAATTTCTTTTTATGTTTTTCTCTGAAAAAAAATCATGAATAACTAGTTATTAGTGTTGAAACGTAAAGTTAGGATCTGATAGTTAGTTAGGATTGTATGTTATGTAAATAATGATTTGCTGTAGTTAGTAGTTTCCTAGTACTTATCTTGTTCCTTTATAATAGGCTTAGTTTGTTATATTGTGGTGTACATATAGGATTAAACTGATGAATGAAAATATAGATTCATTATTCCAAAACTATCTTTGTACATGGTATCAGAGCCCTTTACGATCTCAATATGACCAACGAAGATCAATCACAAGCTCTTACTCCCTCCACTCACACTTCACGAGGGACCACCGATCAGTCGGCATCCAACTCAGATCCTTTCTCCCATTGTGTCACAAACCACAAACTGAATGGGCATAATTACCTTGCCTGGTCCCAGTCTGTCTTGATGTTTGTATATGGGAAGGGAAAAGATGATTATCTCACCGGACTTGCACCGGCTCCAAAGGAAGATGATCCAAGTTTTCGAGTATGGAAAATTAATAACAGTATGGTAAAGACTTGGCTAATCAGCTCGATGACCACCGAGATCAGCGAGACCTTCCTCATGATCGACACGGCTGCTGAAATTTGGGAAGAAGCACATATCACCTACTCAAGTACAGAAAACACCTCTGAACTATTCGAGACAGAGAGCATTCTTCATGATCTGCGACAAGGTGAGTCTACAGTTACTCAATACTATAGCTCTCTGACTCGATTGTGGCAGAAACTCGATATGTATGATCAACATCAGTGGAAGTGTCCTGACGATGCCAAGTTGTACAACAAGATCGTAGCAACCAAGCGGGTATTCAAGCTCCTTTCCGACCTCAACAAAGAATTGGATGAAGTGCGCGGACGAATCCTAAGCATTAAACCATTGCCTTCACTTCAAGAAGCCTTCTCCACTGTTAGACATGAAGAGAGCAGACGGAAATTGATGATGGGAGGAAGCCAACTATCCAGTTCAGTCTCTTCTAAGGCCTCTGCCATCTGCACCTCAGAGAACTCTCAGCATTTCGCCGCAAAAGCCATGACTGACAACAAGCAGCAAAAACCACGCCCATACTGTGATCACTGCAAAAAGCCTGGACATAGCCACGAAACTTGTTGGAAGATTCATGGAAAGCCTTAAGACTGGAAGCCATCTCGCAATCCTGGAGACCACGAGACTCAAGCAAATAGTGCTGCATCTGCACCAACATTGGTAGCTCCATTCAGTAAGGAGCAAATAGCTGTACTTCGAAACCTCATCCGCCAGGCTACTGCGTCATCCTCCAGCACGGGAAATATTGCACAGCGAGGTAATCACTCCCAGGCCATGACTGTTAAAGCAGATCGATCCTCTTGGATTGTAGACTCAGGAGCATCCGACCATATGACTGGTAATCTCGTTCATTGTTCTCAACCTATTCCCCATGCAAACAAACCATATTAGTAACAATTGCAGATGGTTCTCAATCTATGGTTGAAGGGATTGGAAAAGTGTATATCACCGACAAAATCATTATTACCTCAGTGCTTTATATTCCACATCTTCAGTGCAACCTATTATCAGTTCGTAGAATTACCACAGATTTAAGATGCCTAACCTTGTTCAATTCTTATTTGTGTATTTTTCAGGATCAGGACAAGGGGATGACGATTGGATGTGCTGAACTTCGAAATGGACTCAAACATGTAATTGCATAGTGAAATTCTTAATGCATTTGTTTTGCTTTGAGTAGGATTTTGATAAGCTGAACTTTAAAGGATGGCACCAAAGAAGGATACAGCTTCTAAGAAGGTGGCAACAACTTCAAAAGGTGATAATTCTAAGAAAGGAAAAGGAAAAGCAAGGGGTAAGGCACACATGCATGAGGACACAGATTCAGAATATTTTGCTGATAATTTACCAATCTTTGAAGACCCACCCACAGTCACAATCCAAGCTCAAACACCCAAAAAAAGGAAGGGTGTTAGTACACCATCAATGTGGGTAGATGAGGAGGCACAGAAACGTTAGGAAACAGGACTACCAGTCAAGAAGCTACATTTGGAGCGAGCTTTCACAGTAGACACGGGACCTTTCAAGGAGCTAATGCAAGTTCACAGGTTTGACAAAAAGTTGACAACTGCACCTCCATTTTGCAATGTCAGTATTGCTAGAGAGTTTTATGCAAATGGCAAGTCTCCAAACAAAGAGGGTGTTGTCTATGTTAGAGGAGTGTGGGTGAAAATTACAAGCGAGGTGATCAATGAGTATTTGGGTACTCCAAGTTTTCCTATGGATCCATTTGAGTGTCCAGAGAGGGAGGAAGGTGATCAAGACCTGTTAAATGAACTTGCACATCCTGGGGCATATTAGGTTGTAAATCAGCGTGGAGAACACAAGCATGTTCGACATCAATTTCTTAAGTTTGATGCCAAGTTGTGGTTGGAGTTTGTGCTTTCAAGATTAATGCCCAGTTCACAAGTGACTGAAGTGTTGCGGAAGCGTTTGTACCTCATCTCAGCCATTAAAGGGAGAAGATCCATTGATGTAGGTCAAATCATTTGGAGTGATATAGCTGAGGGGATTGCGGATGATACTGCTGCCATTTATTTTCCTTTGCTTATTGAGGAATTATGCAAGGCTCAAGGGGTAAATGATGAGCTTGGTGGTGATTGGAGACCAACAAAGCTACCTATTGCATCTGCTTTATATAAGAAGTATCTCAATCTTGATAGCGAGATAATGAAGGCGCGTGCAGCTGGGCAGGGGATTCTTTGAGCTAACGCTACATCCTCAGTTCATAGTGGCCAATCTGAGCAACAACCTCATCCATACGATTTCAGTTCTTTCCAGAGTAGTCTCAGTGAATTTCAGCACTCAATTGACACTCGGATGGTAAACATGGATGGGAGGCTGCAGTCAATCGAGAATCGTTTTGCACACATGGACGAGAGATTTGAGAGTATGCATGAACAGAATGATGAACAGCACCAAGTGTTGGTTTCGAAGTTAGATGACATGACCTCATTTGCGCAGCAACAATTTGAGGTTTTGTATCACCGTCAAGTGGTGATGCAAACTGAGTTGGATCGATGCAATAAGATGTCTGTATATTATCATTCGAATCCAGGACCCCCGAAACCCCTACCAACAAATGCTCAGCTAGCTGGATATAGGGTACCAAATCTATCAAGTGATGTGATTAGTGGTGAGGTTCATGAGCTTCCTGCTGGGGTTCCTGCTGTCCCTTCATTTGGACCTTTGCAATCTTTTGGTCATATTCCTCAGAAGCCCCCTACTCCCACTTTCATCCCTGATCCTGAGTTTATGCCTGATACCAGATTTCGTTTGATTGAGGGTGTTGTGTAAAAGGGTAGCCAAGAGTGAAATGATTGAACATAGGAAAAAATGGAATGGAATGAAAAAGGAATGAACAAAATTAATCAATTTTGGGAAAACGAGAAACCACCTTGTATGTGAAACCTTGTTCTTAGTTTACTTTGGCTTACTCCAAGTTCATCACTGATTCTCTTTTTGATCTTGCATGCGAAAATTTTTGTTTCTGGTACTTAGTTTGAAGAAAGTGGTACATGTTGCTGACTAAAACCCGATGTTAATGTAAGATAGATATGCCATGCAAAAATTCGAATGACATAGAAGGTAATGGGCATGGATTCTGTTCTTTTTGTTATGCATTAATCTGGTGTCTCCAAAATTTGTGCATGCTTAATCAATTTGGGATACTTATGAACATGTGCTTGCACAAGAAATGATATGGGAGAAAAAACCATATTGGCAACTGGGAAGGAAAAAGCCATAAGAACCTGGCATTCAGAACTGGAGAAAAACAGCCATAAAACCCAGGCATTATTGTTAGTCACCAATGTGTGAAACAAATGTGCACTAATGTGCAGAACAAGGGCAATGTCCCATAGAGTACCAATGTACACATAGGTACCATTGATCTTGTGATTGCATGTTCATAAGAATGGACAAAGAGATTGGCATGTATTGAATGGGTATGAGACGAGCTAGATGGTGTATAGCAAGGGAATAGATGAAGTTCATGTTCCTCAGCACACACTTACACGCGTGACATTTGGTTTTTATTCATTGTGTTTTAGTTGATAACTTGTGCTGAAATCTGAGAGTTTGGTGCCAGAAACTTTGGAATAAATTCTTGTGTGGAAAAGGTTTTGATGAACTTGGATATAGCCATCGTGGATAAGTGAACAAGGTGTCATATACGGGTGATGAAAATGTTTTGTTTTGTAACTTTGTTCGAGGGCAAGCAAAAGTTCAAGTGTGGGGGATTTTGATAAGTGGGTTTTATACCAACTTTTACACCTTATTTCACTTGGCTTTTGGCTTGATTTTCATGTAAATGTGTGTTGATATGTGCTATTTTGTGAGTTTATGTGGCTTATATTGTGATGTGCTAAAATGGTGAAAAAAGATAAAAAATGATGTCAAAGGAGTCAAGTGTACATGTGAAGTTCAAGAATTGGAAAAGTTGGAAATGATGTTTTGAAGAAACCTAAACATGTTAATAGGTTTGAATTAGGGTTTTGGGCAGATTTGTCGTGTAACTTCATTTGAGTGTAACTCTTTAAGTAGTAATCCAAATGATATGATTTTGGTTGCTATGAAAAGCTCTTTGAATGTATTACAGTTCTTATGCTTTGACTATTTCCCAATTCTGTGTGCAAAGTTAAGGAATAGGAGCTTTTTTGTGAAATATGTAATTAGGGTTTCATTGGATTCATTTTGCCACAGTTTGGTATTTCGACAATAGCTTGAGCTGTAGACATCCCATTTTGGTGATTCTTAAGCCTATGGAAAGCCAAGAGAGATATCTATAACTTTGATGTTTAAGGCAGGATCCATTTCTACAAGGAAAGTGGGCAAAACAGTGTGGGAATGGAGGAAAAACCTGATTAGGGTTTTAAGCCTACGATGCATCGTAGGCTTAAAAGTCATTTCCTGCCAGGCTTCAGTAATTTGGTCAAAACGCTCTCACCTGAGCTCCGAATTGGATGATTCAAAAGGCTATGGAAATCTGAGATTAAGAGCTACAATATTGGTGTTTTAAGTTTTTCCAAATTCGCAACACATCACAGTCGAATTTTGGTTGGAATTTGCTGAATTATTTGCACATCTATAGAAATTGCACTACGATGCATCGTAGTGCAATTCTGATCAACACATATTTGCACCACGATGAATCATAATGCAAGTTTATTCACATACATTTTAACACTGCGATGCATTGTAAGTTTCAATTTCCAAATTCACAACATTTATTCTTGCTACACTTAAACTTCAAAGTACATTTCATGCATTTCGGTTTCAATTCTCTAATTTCCTTCATTTTGCATCTCTGCTTTGCTCATCTTAACTTCAAACCATTTGTTCACAACATTTCACACTCACTTCACAATAGTTTGGATACACACATCTATTTGCTTTGATTTCATTATCTTGTAGGTAGAAGATAGTACATTCATGGCATTGAGCTTAAGTTCATAAGTTTTCCCATTTCATTCACTCAATCTTATTTTGCATCTTTCATTGTTTTCACTTCATTTCTTTCACCTCACCTTGCACTCATTTCATCACTATCACACTTCACTACAAACTACACAAACATCACCACCACGATGCATCGTGGTGCAACCCGAATTGGCAGACGATGCATCGCCGCCTTAGTGTGTGTAGCCGACGATGCATCGTCGTTTTAGGTGTTTTACACCACGATGCATCACCACGATGCATCGTGGTGAATTGAGTGTAAACCATCGATGAATCGTCGGTTTGTGAGTTTTTGAGTGATGAAGTGTTGTTTTGGCTAAGTGTGGTTTGGGTGTGTTGATGCAGGAGCAAGGAGGCGTGATCGTTGAAGGCTTGAAGGCGCATGGAAGCTGAGTTCAAGAAGAAAGGGTGAAGCTGGATCCCGAAGGTGTGATACACCCAGCCTATAAAGGCGTGGTATTTGCTGGATAAGAAGAAATTCTGGCACGAATTGAAGGCGCGCTCTTGACAAGCTAGAAGGCGCTGGAATTTTGCTGAAGGCGCAGAGATGTTGGGATGAAGGCGCTGGAGATGGCTTGAGTTTTTTCTACTTCGGACTCACATGTTATGTTGATTGTTGGATTGGAGTATTGAGTAGTGGCATATTTGTAATTCCCTAGTCAGTTTACGTTTCCGTACCATTTACGTTTTTTTTAACCTCTATATATAGAGGATTAGTCAACATTTTGGGTGGGATTCATTATTCGATTATTGACTATTCACATTTTTCCATTCTGTAACTGACTTTTGATTTTAGAGCGGGAAGTGTTCTTGATTGAGATCTACTTTCTCTCTCTAAGTTTGGTGCTTCATTTTGAATTCCGATCAAAGATTTGCTCTCATCATTGTAAAATTCCTGGAAATTGAGAAGAAAAGTGACAATCATCTTGGCATTTGGAAGCTTTTAAGACTCTTAATTGGTAAACTCTTCCAATTAATGAAAATGAACTGTTTAACCTTCCAATTTGTTGATCGTGAAGTTGAAATGGAGATTTGTGGCTAAGTGTGTGATAATCTAGGGTACTAAGGGTGAATGCTAGGTTTAATTGTAAAAGTGCAGTAGTACTAATAATCTAAGATAAGAATTTAACATTCTCAGTATTGAATTTGTAAAACTTGTTAAGTTCATGCTTTTGATCTGAATTTGATGAAATGAGATTTGATTGTGGTCAATATGCTAAGTTGAGTCTTAAATTGTATGATTTGGATGAAAATCATGAATGAGAACTTGAGAATGCATGAGTTCTTAAACCTGTTTGAGATTGCATAAATCTTAGGTCTAGGCCTCACCATAGGAAGCTTTGAGTCTGTGTAATTCCGGAAACAAGGTGATAAGAGATTCTTCTACTTAAATGATGAACTTACATGCTAGGATCGGGCCTCACCATGGGAGATTCTAGGTGTTTATGCCTGAGTAATTTGAGTGGGGAATTGAGACGGCATGGTTCTAC
Organism: Ophiorrhiza pumila; assembly: GCA_016586305.1. NCBI lineage: Eukaryota > Viridiplantae > Streptophyta > Magnoliopsida > Gentianales > Rubiaceae > Ophiorrhiza > Ophiorrhiza pumila. The sequence goes on along the minus strand of BLIW01000003.1, from coordinate 24,673,050 downwards.
TTCACCATCCTTAGCCCCGACCATAGGATAGGATGGTGTTGGGAGACTTAAATTGTAGTGTAGTGACCATGCTAACTATAATTTCGGTCTCCAATTGTGATTCTCCTCATTTGCTTTGATTGTATGTTAGTAATACTGCATGTATGAGAAGTTGCATTCACCCGCAAGTAGCCTAGATTATCAGCTTGAAACTCTTGAGAACTTTCCTTTACTTCTTTGAGTCTTACTAGTGTGTTCATTTCAATTCGTATTCGTGGTGAGTTAAATCAATTTACTTCTTGTTTTATTGTAATCAGTACTTTTGAGTCTTGTTATATTTTGTTGACATAATTGAGCACATCAACTTCTTGAATCGACTATTTCCCTGCAGAACGAAACCTAACTCACTGCTACTATATTTAGTGAAATTAGGATAAATTGACGAGCCACGACAACTCGCTATCAACACACCACTGCTTCATTTTCCCCCTTTTTCCTAAACTTATTGTGGGATGCGTGCGACTTGTCTGTCCTACAATAACATAACAAATTCTATGGATTACATTATAATTTAGCAAGCTTGATTCTTTTGGCTGTTAAATAATTCAAGTGAACGTCTTTTGGTATTCAGAGAATTACTGATACAACAACAACAGAGTTATAGAATTTGATTGTACATTGAGTGAGTGTCCATTGCATTTGTGTTCCAAAGTTCCCATCTTTAATTTAAAGGAAATCTTCAACTGCCTGTAGCTACTATTGAATTGAATTTTAACTCCTTTGCCGTTGTTTCCTTGTCAATTTTATTCTTGACAAAATGTTCTTTTGGAGAATGTTTGAATGTCTTTATTGTTATTGATTTAAAAGTTTTTACTACACTCGAGATATCTTGTGTTTACTTTGGTTGAGTTTATATATAATCTGTTGCATCTTTCAAAGCTGTCGTGATTATTAGTTTTGTCCCTCCTACTCCTACCAGGCACATAGTCAATTTTATTATGAACCTACATGCTCCAGGTTTTGTATCCTCTCATACCCTTTTCTGTTTCTTTGGTAAACAATTTCTGTGTTAGCCACATATTGAAGGTTCTCCAAATGCTTTAAATGTTCCAGAGTGGTCTGGCGAGGTTCGCAGCATAACTTATTCAGCTGATGAGAAGTCAGTCTCTGTTGTTTACAGTGTAACACTATATGGGACCGATGCAGAGATATATCGGGAGTCGACAGGAACCGCTGCAGTAGATGAGCCAGGGTATGGGGATGCTGTGCAGAAGGCAGAAGCAATGGCATTTCGCAGAGCTTGTGCTCGCTTAGGTCTTGGGCTTCATCTTTATCACGAGGACGCTTTGTAGTCTGCTGCCCTCTAGTATCTCTATTCAGTTTATCTCTGGCAATATGCTATATATAGTGATGCTTTTTTGCAAGTAATGTTGCAGTATTTCTTAAAGTAGAGTGTTTGAGTTGAATGGGAATACTAAGGTTTGGGCAAATGAGGAATTAAATAGTAAAACAGAGCACTTGATTTTTGTTTTGTCTTATCTAGTTTGAGTATGTTTAGTAAAGGGTATGGACGGGTAGTGTTTGAATAATCTTAAAGATGATCTCAATACTTGTGGGATGAAGAGTAGAAGCATAAATAAGAAGAGGGAAAGTAAAGTGCAAAAAAAAAATCTAAGCAGATTCTTGTATGCATTATATTTTTTCCATAATATCGGGAGTATATCTAAACAATTTATATAGCATTATATATATTATAGCATGCTATATACGTAATATGACTTCTTTCTCCTCTGGTACTTGAAGCTCCAGATTGTATTACCTCATTATCTTGTTAACTGCCCACTTAGAGCCTCAATTGCTTTCCTCATCTCTGCGTTCCCACTGTCTTTGAAGGAACTTCTGATATATTATCTACATAGATGTCAAAGTTTATATTTTGTTGAACAAAGAGCACAAAAGTGTCCGTGATTATTCCTTGTCTTATCACTTTCATTGTGTTGATACGGGTATAAACAGGTTGGCCAGATTTTTCAAAAATTTGAATGTCGGAATGAATCCAATGGAGGTGTTGTACGCAATGTGGTGAAGTAGAGTATTCCGAACTTGTTGGAGGTAAAATTATCAAATATTTGTCTATTAATAAAGTATCCATGGAGTTATTCTGCACCATTTTCATTTTTTGAAACTTTGGGCTAATAAAGTACCCATGCCAATCATGTGTATTTCAAGGTTTCAAGCCTTCATATCTATGCATATGGACATCAGTTTATCCTTTGTAGCTATCAACCGTTCAAAATCAATAGTCTTGTGGTTCTATCATGAGAAATGATGTTTCTTACATGTTCACCTAAATAAGTGATGTTCTATACATGTGATCAACTCGTGTTTAACATGTGGTTTGTCCTTGCTGGAATATAATGTCAAAGAACCATATTTTTTTTGTAATAGACACATAACTATATAAAGTGGAAGAAAACTATGCATACTAGTAAATTTTTAACACACGTTGCATGAATATGGTTTACAATCTCTTGCTGCCAAAGTCTTGTTTTGTTTCAAATAGTGCCCATTATATGAACTTTAAATTCATATAATTTCCTCTTGTGGTGTATTGTTGACAATAATGGCACTACATTTTGATTAATCATGAAACTATACTAACTTTTTTTTGCTTATTATAAGTGTATTATTAATATACATTTATTTGTGTTTTCATTTGTTAGTTAATTTCTTCGAAAGCAGTCATTACACAAAGATTCAAAAGCAGTCATTACACAAAGATTCAAAAGCAGTCATTTCAAATATTACCATTCTTTTATCTTTAAATACTTGAATATAACTGTTGTGGTATATTGTTGCTTTTGGTTGGACTAAATCATGAAAAATTTGGTTAAATTGCCATGGTTATATATTCAAAATACACTTTGATTGATTTAAAATTTGTTAAACGTGTAATATTATCCACGAACATGTCTAATGTATAATTACTTCCCAAATCTTTTTTGGTTTCGAATGTTGCTATTCATTAACTTTAAATGTTTGAACAGTGATTGGTTTACTTTTAAATTGCGTAGTGATCCTCAATATACATCTTATATTGTTTGGTTGGCACATGATTGGAACTTGAACATATTATTTAAGATTGACTAATAAGACTTATTGTACCATTTTATTATGGTTAAATGTCTCAACGTAAGTTTGTTGAAATTGGTACGATTGGTACGATTACACTTTGAACAAAATAATTTCATTAGTATGAAATTGTGAAACCCACATGAATATACATGAACATTCTTATGTACATTTGCTATCCAAGTAATGTTTGGTTTTGGATAATGCTTCAATGTAACTCATGTTGAGTGTTGTTTCCAATAGTGGGACTAAACTATGAAATATTTATTAAATTGGTACGATTACACATTGAAAGTAGTTTTTGATTAGTTTAAGATTTGTGAAACCCTCGAAGTATATGCATTAACATGTCGTATGGTTATTCTGTGGAAATATAAATTGATTGGTTTATAATTTGTGAAAGATAAAAAATATGCACGAACATGTCGTATGCACATTTGCAGTCAAAGTCTTGTTTGATTTGATTATAGTTATTCTTGTAACTTTCAATGCTTTAATGTTACTCTCGTGGCGCATTGTTGCTAATAGTTCGACTAAATTGTGAAACTTTAGTTACATTGGCTCGGTATATTTTGAAAATACACTTTGATTGATTTAAACTGTGTTAAATCCAAAAGAATATGTATTACCATGTCTTGCATGTTACATGATATGTTACAAGAAGTTTTTAACTTGTTTATTCGAACTATTGTGAAGGTTGAAGAAAACCAAACAGTTGAAGTGTCTCTCCTAATGGATGAAGAAAGAAATGGTGGGCGTTCTTGACACTAGAGAGTTGAAGTATCAACTTTTTGTATGATGGATTAGTACTTTTGTGTTATATTTCTTAGATATTAGAATATTATTAATATTATGGTATATTCCTTGGATAGTACAATGTTGGATATTTGCCATGTATTGGTATATTTTGTGAACGAGTTTTATTTTAATGTTTGTTCGATATATTTGTGAACAGGTTTTATTTTAATGTTTGTTCGATATATTTGTGATATTTATTGTTATTATGAACATGTTTTATTTTCTTGTCACCAAATGAAAATGTTGACATCATTATTGACCAAAATTTTAGTCACCAAATCCTATAAATTGGACATATTTTTTTTAAAAGTGACTAACAATATTTCGTCACCATATAAAAAATTGACCAAAAGATTTGGTCACCATTATAATCAACAAAAATTACATTGTGACTACTCAATTATTGACCAAATATTTGGTCACCATTTGGTGATTACCCTAATAATCACCAATGCTTGTTTATAATATGGTCACCAATTATTCTTTGGTGACCAAAATTTTAGTCACCAAAACATCAAATGTTTGTGGCAGTTCATGACCTTTGTTGACAAAATATTTAGTCACCAATTCGTCATCATTGGTGACCATATTTTTGGTCACCAAACAGCATGTCACGTGCTGTTTTTGGTCACCAAAAAGTGGCGCTTTGGTGACCAACCTGCATCCTTTGGTGACTGAATTGGTGACCACATTTTCAATCACCATTTTGGTGACCGTTTTGTTTTTAGTCACCAAAATTATCTTTTGGTGACCAAAAAAAAAGTGGTCACCCCAGTTACGGATCATTGGTGACAAGCTGGTGACAAACAAAAATTTGTCACCAAACACTTTTGGTGACCACTTTCGATTCTTTGGTGACTATATAGTGTCAGTCACCAAAGGGGGGTTTTTCTTGTAGTGGTCGTTGCCGGTGTCTAGAAGTGAAGTATGGAGTTCCAACATTTTGCTGCAACTCACTGAAGTAGAGGGGATGCCTAAGTGACAATGAAAATATGCATGAAATTAACCAGGAGAAAAAGTTGAATTATATATAGTACAACTCCAAGGAGTTGTTCGAAACATATCCAGCAGATTAAATTGGAAAAATTACAAAAATCATCTTTTAAGTTTTGTTGGAAAAAAAATATCATCATACCTTTGAGATGATGTAATTTCATCACTCACGTTAAAATATTGCACCAATTTTATTAACAGAAATATGTACATACACATCGTTTGATGATAACGTACACGTGTATATTTTTCGTTGAAAAAAATAGATTGAATTAGATAAAATAACCAATTTAGTACATATTTTTAGTATGAATAACTAAAATTGCATCATTTTGAATGTGGTTAATGAAAAAATATTTTCAATTAATTGTGGAGGAGTTTAGCTATATGTGACTTCTCAATTAAATTTAGCTATATGTGACTTCTCAAGGGTTAAAATTTTCATTTGAAACCCACAGTATTTTTATTAGAAAAAGAATTCAATATCCATCAATCTTCACGTATTGTTTGTTCAATATTTCACACTATCTTGTTACGTGTAGACGAAATGAAATAGATATGCTAAAAACCTTAAATTAAGAATTGAACATTAAAAAAATAAATAACTTCACTATGTTGAATATTAAATCATGTGATACTTTTTGTTTGCTGGGTTTTTGTATGTTAGCTAGAAGAACACTTTCTCTCTAGGAGAGTTGGGGCATTAATATTGTGGCAATAATTGAGGCAGCAAAACATCTTAGGATTGATCAACACATAGACTTTTTTTTTCCCCCAATTGTTTGAGCTTTTTTTTTATTCGATTTTGATTATTTTCGTTATCGGTTTAATTAATGTTAGCTAAACAATATTTTTTTGATAAAAATATTTTTTCTACTTAACTTTTTTCTAAAGCTGGATATAGAGTGAGTTATAGTATTTCACTTTTAAATTCTTCATGTTGACCACAATCAAGCTTGAAGAAATACTATTTGTTATACGTTTTTCACAAACAAAAACAAAAATTGGTAAAGTTGGAGAACTCTTAATGTTTGGCCAAGCATATACGGAAAAGTTGGAATAATATTTGCTATACAATGCAACAAGAGGCTATCCTTGAGTGATTTCCAAACATTTTACCTCAACATAGTGGAAAAAAAATTCAATCCGAACAATTGTGTAGCAAATTAATTAACTTGTTAAAGAAGTTGCAATAATTTCTCATGGATTCTCTTGTTTATTATATACTCTCAAAGAATAAATATCAAGTTCCAAATGTTGTTTTTGATGAACAAGTTGGTTTGGTGCATCGATTGAATAGTTTCTAATTAAAATGGGATAGATAATGTTGGGAAAATTAATAGGTTGTATTTCTTGACAAATAAATAATTTCTTATATTTCTTTTGTTGAAAAAAATGCATTTTTCGTACAATTAGTCTAACAATACATGCATTAAAAAAAGGTAAAAGACCTCCATAGTTCTCAAACTTGTGGGTAAGTATCATTTTGGTCTGTAATTTTTTTTCCCCAAAAGCGATACTTTTCATTTCTGAATTAAGAATACATATCAGCCAACTGGCCTTGAGTCTACATACATAGCTTGTAGTAGCCAATCAGGGAGATGGTCTAGCCATTCCCGAGAAATTCTAGCATTATTTGCTACCTTTGCCAATAAACAACTGACCCTGTTGTATTGTTTATGGATAAAGGAGAAATTACACATCTCAAACAATTGCTCTAGCAAGAAGATGTCTTCAGCTATCGTATCTATGCTAGCATTTGGAGATATTCTTTGTTGAAGTTTAACTACAATAGCTCTAACATCTACTTGTATTTCGATTCTCTCCCAACCCTTCCTAAAGGCTAGGAGTTGAGATTTTTTTTACAATAGCTTTATCTATACAATAGCTTATCTACAATAGCTTTGCTAATAAAGGCTAGGAGTCTAATTTTTTTTAAAAAAATTACATTTTGGTCCATTGTTTGGATTTTGTCACACAAATAGTTTTCAACTCATTTTATATCCATTTGACAATTAACTCTGTTAGTCATGTAGTACAAAACAACGTCGGTTCAAGGAATGAACAGAGTCATATTATGAATGTTTTCTCTAAGATAAAGTGAAACCTTCAACCAAAAGGCTAACAGAATCCTAAATAGTAAACATTTTCTCTAAGAATTAATATAGGATAAATTACTTCAACCGTTCCTTAATTTGGGGATTTATTTTGCTTTTTATCCCTAATGTTTAAAAAGTTTTATTTTCGTCGCTCATTCATATTGCATTTTTAGTTTTCAGCATTTGTTTACTTTTTATGCTAGAAAAATTCAATCCCGATGACTATTTAACATGCATATGTTTAATTCTATCAATTTGTATACACTTCTATTTGTCATATTTGTATTAAATATTTATTTAAGTTGAATTTTAAGTGGAAAAAGAATGGATGAAGGACGATTTTAAATCAAATTATAACACAAGGGACAAAAAATGTAACTTTGTAAAGATTATGGACAAAAACAAAATGAACCCCTAAGTTGAGGAATGATTGAAGTAATCTATCCAATTAATATATTATGAATGTAACTCCTATGAATGTTCATATTGCTAAAAACTATATGTGTGTGTGTATGTGTGTTATATTTTTCACAAGTGAGCTTGAATATTCAATAGCTTTTGCAAGTAGTTTTTGTTTTATTCTTTTTCAGAAGGGAAAACATTGATAACCTACCAAAAGTATCACCTATATATTAGAAAAAAAGATAAATGACTTCAATGGTATCTCAATTTGAGAGTAAGTATCATTTAGATTTTCGTTTTTGAAGAAATTACATAATGTTCTGTCAACTTGAATTTTATAATATGAACGATCCTCAATCTGATTTTTTATTCAATTGACTAGCTAATGGCTCTTTATTTGTTATACTAATCCTAAATGGGCATTTTGAATGGTAAACAATGTCATAGGACAAATAGAGTCATTACTTAGTTGGATAAAAAATGAGTTAAGGATAATTCACATTACAAAATTGAAGTTGAGAGAGTAACATTTTCAAGAATATTAAGATAAAAAATGATACTTATTTTCAAATTGATGTAGAAAATATTAGTTAAATACATAAGTGATTATAAGTTTCATATTTATTGTCTTTGGCTTCAGACATGTCCCTAATATCCAACACCAAAGAAGAAAACTCATTCACATACTCATGAATAGTTCGTGTCTATTTCAACCTTCTGAGTGCCTCACACGCTACTCAATCCGAATTAATTTGTTGGAAGGAACTGAGCTTGCAACTCCCCATTCAACATTCCACAACGCTATATCTGGTCTAGCCTGGTCCCTTACCCTATTTTGCCACCAGAGCATTGCATCACCGTTCAAGTACATACTAGTGATCATTATCTGGTCGGTTTCTAGTATGTGAGTAGCCTTGAAGTATTGCTCTATATCCCATATGACGTTTTCTAGTTCTTTGGCACTTCTCTACCTAGCAAACAGTTTTTGTTCTGGAACTTTGATTTTCTTAGTGGATGGTCCTTTTTGAAGTTTATCAATTCTGGCACTCTTCAACGGTGCCATATTTGCCATTAAAGCTTCAACAGCTTTCATATTCCATGATGTTGATGTCCTAGACCCAGATGGAATTAAAGTTCTTTTCCATCAGCTCAAGTTTGGTTGCAAGATTAGCGACCATAACCCTCAAACCAACAAGATTGTCGTACATCACTTGACCTTTTGGTACTTCACCAATCTTGTTCACCAGGTCCTGAATGACATATTCAATTTGGACAACACGCTCAGTTAATATCCCTAAACCAACCATCTCCACCTAGTAAAGTCACCACAGAAAACCTTGGCTTTGATACCAAATTTGTCACAAGTTTTTCCTTCACTTGAAATAAACTTGTAATTGGCCACTGTCTCACACACAAATATGCAATTCCAGCACTTCGATTTGTGCACAACAGGCGAAATTTCCAGAAATCTAAATATAGGTTTTTCCTCAAAACCCTCCCCCACTAATGAACGTCATAAATACAAGTTTTCACAACTCATTCGCCCACTTGAGTTTGAAAGAATGTAGGTAAAGTCAAGCATAAGCACAAGCAATTACATGCAAATGCCCAACCTTCATGTTTTATTTACACAATAAAGCAAAATTAATTGTTTGAGCCAAAAAAAAAGTAAAATTAATTACAAAGCTTGCAAACACTCTGACAAAGATTAAGGTAGGTTCACTCCGATTTTCACCCCAAAACAAAGGCTAACAATTGGTTTAAATCAATACAAATTTTTTGGTTGAAAACCCCAACCGCTCTGCCAAATCAGGTAACCCACTAAAACACAACTTTGTTGAAGCAACTGACTAGCACACTTAGACCATTGTCTTTTTTTTTTTTTTTTTTGAAAACCATTGTCTTGCTGCCACTAAAACAGTATCTCCCTAATCCTTTTTTGGCTTTTAGAACAGCTTATTAAGAGTGGAATCTTTGAGCCGGCATTGCTCTCACCACTCTTGGAAACCTCATTATCATGAAATATTGCAATGATTTTCAATATAAAGCTTGCAGATTGGAACTTTAGGCTTGAACTGAAAAAACCCATTAAGGATTTCATTGAATAACCCATTACAACCCTGAGAAAACACAAAGACTCCAAAAGGTTAGGAATTAGCAATTATACATTCTCACCAATTAAGTTAACAAAAACTTATTTTAATTGAGTCCTTAGCTCACTTAACTAAAATTTGTCATCCAACAAAAAACCTAAATATTTGCAAAAGAAGGTAGTCGAACCATCATAAGATAAAACCCATGTCATGAAAATTGAACCAGACCATGGACCGGTCTGGTTTTAATGAAAAAATTGGATTGATAAAAACAAGTCAAAATCCGAGTTTGATCGGTTTGATTTTTTTATTATTTTTTAAATTTTTTTTGGCTTTTCTTTTCTTTTAGTTGGGCCTTGGGCTTACTGTTATGTTTGGATTTGCTTTTATTATTTTTTTTTGCATTATCTTTTATGTCACTTTGAAATCTACAAATATATGGTCCTATTTTGCCTATAAATTTTAATTTTTAGTTTTGAATTATAGATCGAATAACAAAACATACTATAAATTTGACCCAATAACTATTTTGTAGAAATAAAACTTTATTCTATAATTTTCTTTTTAATCCACTTATATTAAATAAATAATAAATATACTGTTTATTATCATTTTGATTTATTTGTTGGAGAATAAATGCTTAAATAAAATAAAAATCCACAAATTTTGAGATATTTTTATTTTTTTTCTTTCACTTTATAGTTATTATGTTTGATATTAAATAATATCTAATATTTAGATGAATTAATGATATTTTATTAATTTTATGTATTCTAGTTATGATTTACTAAACATTTATAGTTGGGTATAAGGATTTTTTTTAATTACTAATATATTTATAATTTAAATTTCTTTCACCTCCATAATGTTGTTCAATGGCATCTCGTTCCTCCATAAAATATTTTCAGCTCACTGGCACTCATTGCATTGCTTAATTCATTCTTGAGTGTCATGGAACAATTTAGGCCATGATAGTACTCCGACTGCAACATTTTATAAGCTGTCCTTCGTTCTCCAAAATGTCCTCCATATTCAGATAATGACATGAATGAAGAATGGCTTTTTGATTCTCCTCAGGCACACATCTTCTTATTGCTTGGTCACTGTACATCTTGAAGAGATAAGGCTCATCCAATAGTAATAGCTTGCATCATGGACGAGCCTTTTCTATTGCTGAGTAGATAAATTGGACGAAATCCATTGTAAAATCACATAATTAGCAAATATCAGCATATCATGGGACTGTATCCACTTCTTCCACTTTGAATAACTATTCATCAGGAAAGATTTCCTAAATTTGTACATTAATGTCCTCTTCCAAATGCTCATGCTTTTCCAATTGAGAAAGATGGTCCGCGACATGATTCTCAGCTCATTTTTTATCTCTGATCTCCAAATTAAACTCTTGAAAAAGAAGAACCCAACGGAATTAGCATTGTCTTGGCATCCTTCTTGGCCATTAAGTAACAGATTGCTAAATGATGCGTATAAATAATCACCTTGGCTCCCAGCAAATAAGAACGGAACCTATTCACAGTAAAGACAACTGACAGCATCTCTTTTTCGATTGTAGTGTAGTTATACTGAGCTGCATCAAGTAAGCGGCTGACATAATGGATAGTGTGAAAAATCCTATCCGTCCTTTGACCAAGAATTGCCCCCACAACAAAATCACTCGCATCGCACATAATCTCGAAGGGGGCTCTCCAATTGAGTGGTTTAATCACCGGAGCTGCTACTAGTTGGCCTTAAGAAAATTGAATGCCGCCTTGAAATCATCATTAAAATTAAATATAACATCATTCTCTAATAGATGGCACAAGGGTTTAGTGATCTTAGAGAAATCCTGGATAAATCGCCTATAAAACTCGGCATGGCCAAAAAAGATCCTCGCTCCTTTAACATTAATAGGATAAGGAAGCTTTGCAATAAGCTCCAATCTAGCCTTGTCAACCTCCATGCCATTAGCTGATATATTGTGGCCTAAAATGATGCCTACTTGTACCATGAATTGGTACTTCTCCCAATTTAAGACAAAATTTGTCTCCACGTATAGCACTTTAGCAAGATTATCTAAATACCGATCAAAATAATGACCGAAAACCGAGAAATCATCTATGAACACCTCAATAATGTCTTCCACCATGTCATAGAAAATGGCCATCATGCACCTTTGAAAAGCAATAGGCGCATTGCACAACTCGAAAGGTATTCTCTTAAATGCATAGGTGCCAAAAGAACAAGTAAATGTGGTCTTGTCCTGATCCTTCAGGTTAATGGTTATCTGATTTTAACCGGAATACCCGTCCAAGAAGCAATAGTAGAGATAGCCAACTGTCCTATCCAAAACTTGATCCAAGAATGGTAGAGGAAGATGGTCATTGCGAGTCGCCTTGTTAAGCTTCCGATAATCCATGCAAACTCGCCATGCATTAATAATACGAGTTGCCAACAACTCATCATTCTCCTTCTTGACCACTGTTACTCCACTCTTCTTCGGTACATATTGGACTGGACTTACCTATTCATTATCATATATAGCAAAAATCATTTCAAAGTCTAATAGCTTGTTTACCTCCTTTTTTACTACCTCCTTCATCGTCAAATTCAGCCGACGTTGTCTATCTCTCATCGGAGCTGCATTCTCTTTCAAGAGGATCTTGTGCATGCATATAGATGGGCTAATTCCCTTAATGTCAGCAATAGTCCACCCAATTGCTCCTTAATACATTTGCATCACTTTAATAAGCTTCGCTTTTTGTCATGGTTCCAATGTGGCTGAAATAACCACATGTAAAGTGTTGTTGCTCCCTAAGAATGCATACTTGAGATGTGACGGGAATGGCTTAAGCTCTAATTGTAGTGGTTCTTCGGCTGAAGGTTTCAGCCTATTTTTCCTACAATCAAGAACTTCAATGGGCCTCATAGCAGTTGGCTCCTCAACAACATCATCTGTCAGCTCATAAATAGAAGAATCTATAATAACACATTCAACCATGTTTTGTAATTCTAAGGCAATATTCTCATCAATTTTAAACAACTCAGCACTAAACATATGCATTAAAGAATTATCTTCATTAATACTTACTATTTTCATGGGATTGCATGCATAAACAGAAGATTCAACAACATCCATGAAAAAACAATTATTACTTGGTGGGAGCAAATATGTGTGTAATAAAATGTGATCGTAGTTGCTATTTACCCCTACTCAAAAATAATGCTAAACAACCCCGTGAAGGTGATAGTATAGCAAGTTCGTTCCCACGAGGATAGGACTGTGTTGAAACTTTAAGAAAATATTTTTGGTTTTTCTGTTTATCAAACTAAATAATAAGAAAGTAAATAACAAATAACTAAAACAAAGTCGGTGATTTGATTAAAATTCAAGTTAAGCAAGTGTACTCCCGAGATTATATTTTAGGGTTACATAAAAAACACATACATTCATCCTATCTATGGTCATGCAAAATAAGGGCAAATAACATAACTCACACCCCCCTATTAGGCTAAAGGAAAGGAATGATTAAACACTTACCTACTTAGATATTAACTAATTCAATAAACTCTACTATATAGCGAAAGGCAAAGTTTACTTCCTTAATTAACCCGAAATCTAATGCAACTAACCATCTCAACCAAACCCTCAAATTCAACCGCTCCTTTATGGCAGAGGCAACGCCCAAACCAGTCACGCTAATGTTAAACTAATCCCCTTAATTCCTCCTATTAGGTTAAAGGTAACAATTAAGGCCAATCAATCTAACAAATTCACAACAAACCCACAATAGATTTCAAACAACCCACTCTAATCGAATTAGGCTAAAGGTAAGATTAAAGCAAGTTATCTCTAAGTAATTTACTGCACTTTAAACAAATATTCATCATACATAATACTCGTGACATATCATGCATAATTATGAAGAATACAGCAAAACTTATTCCACAAAGACCATAGAATAGAACTTAACATGTAAATTAAGCACAAAAACCCTTATTCATAATCCCGGGAGCACAATGAGTTTTGCCGAGCATGGCTAAATCAAACATCATAATAATAATATTAAATAAGCAGAATATTGAAAACATTAATTAAAAAGAAAGAAAACACCTTGAATTGTAAATCCTTAGAAGAAATCTTCGTCTCTAAATAAATGAATTCAATAATGAATGATGTATGTTCCCAATTCGTACAGCTGTAATTCTCCGTAAATAGCTAAAAGAATGAAACCCTTGCTTAAGCTCTCTTAAAGTTGACACACCTTTAAAAGCTGTAACCCTAGCCCTATTTATAGTTATTCTATGCAAATATTAGCAAATAAGTCCTTCATGAAAACCCTGTTGGATAAGAAGTCTCAAAGTGGGCCAAAATTGCAAATTTCTAAAATTAAGTCGTAAATCTGCACTTTTTCCCGACGTCGCGACGTCCCTGATCGCGGGTCAAAACGTCCACACACGTCGCGACGTCCGGGGTCTGACATCGCGACGTCGCGACGTAACTCTCTGGAAATTTCTCAAAATTTCCATGATTTCGCGATCTTTCTTCCATTTTTCCTCCACTTTGCATCCCCATTTGACTCCTGTATGATTTCCCTCTTCCAAGAATACACCATGGTCAACAAACCTACAATTAAAACACTGAAACGAATAAAAACGAACAAGAATGTCCAAAGAATTAAGTATAAACACTACATAAAAGGTGAATAAATTCACCTCATCAATTTCCCGCACACTTAACCTTTGTTCGTCCCTGAACAAACTAAACCACAAAATAACAAACCTAAACAAAAGTCTAACACAAAGACCCTTACAAAATTCTAACACATAACAACAAAACGCATCCAACTTCATCAATTCGATCTAAGGAAAACTGTCATGTAATTGCTTCATACTCTCAAGTATTCAAATGTCAATTACACATAATATACGTCCCCAAAAGTAGTCAAAGTACATTAATGTACTCATTTGACACGTTGAGTCAACCATGTGTGTATGTGCGATAGGTTCCACCTCAGTTCATAACTCATCTACAACCACGCCATAAATCAGGGTTCCAACAACTAAATCTTCGTCTCAACCTTTCCTCACTAACATAATAACAATCCATTATTAAACTCATATTAATGAGGATTCACTCGGCAAACATTTAGGTTCATAAATAAAACACTCGTTCCCCTATACTGTCACACATAATTAGGGTATTTCATTAGAAATCCCGTGACATCCACCTGGAGTACTGTCTCACCTTTGGGTTTTAGACCCATTCCCACTCATGCAAGTTCTTAATTAACTTTTCGTTTAATAGCAGTCCCGCAGAGGAGTGGGCAATGTGACGCCAGAGTCTTACGGCTTCTAATCTCCGTTACCATCCATATGAGTTCTCTTAGGGTTATTATTAAAAGTAGTCTCATAGAGGGATGATAGTATGAGGAAAACAAGCTTAAAAATGCAAAAGCATTAAGTGCAAACATTTATGCAAGCACATTTATTAAAGAACACAATTTTAAGCGAGTTATATAAGTTTCAACTAAACAAAGTGTTAAACACACACCAACATACTTAATGATTACAAACTCGTCAATCCCCTAAATAGTTCCCCTAAGTGCATAAAAATGGTCGACTCAAAATGCTAAACTTTCCATCAAAGACCCGACTCCCTCTAGATAGCATCTTATTTTCCTATCCCACATCGAATCATTCGATAAAATCTGATCATTGGCAACATAACACGTATCACAACAAGATCATCATTTCAAAAATTGGATACTACACAAAAAATATTCCTAAAACCATGGTGTAACTACGCAAAGAGTTATCATTACCGATTAACTTAATTACGAGCTAAGGTTAACTCAAGGAATAACTAATACGAATGGGACATAATTAAAAATCAAAATAAATCCTAATTCCATTAACGTAAGTGTCTTAATTTGGTGCAAAATAACAAGAAAAACAACAAAATGAAAACAACAAAATGACAAGAAAAGAAAAGAAAAATAACATCCAAATAACAACCAAATCCAAATAAAGGAAACAGAACAAATAGAAAATCAAAAGAACATAAAAAACAGGACCACTCTTAAAATCCACATTGTCCTCAATGTGGGCAAGGAGAAACACCACCTAATCCTGCTACATGTCTTCACGTGGAGGAGGCTGCGAACCAGTTCCCTCACCTCGAGAAATCTGCCACTGTCTGCTCATGTGGTTGACTATATCAGAAATTTGCGACATCTGATGGGATAAGTTGGCATACGCCATCTCCATCTGGTCAAAATGCTCATCAAAATGCGTCGCCTACTGCGCCATCATAGCCTCCATGTCATCCATACATCAGGAGCAGAGCCAAGAGCAGCAACAGGAGCAACAGCAGGACGAAGAGCCAATTCCTCAACCCCCACCCGCACCTTGCTGGGTAATGAATATGGATGCCTGCAATGTTCATTACACGGCGAGGTGCGGGTGGGGGTTGAGGAATTGGCTCCTCGTCCTGCTGTTGCTCCTGTTACTGCTCTTGGCTCTGCTCCTGCTGTTGTTCCTGTGGCTGCTCCTGCTGCTATGGCGGTGGCACGGGAGGTTGTCCTGGCCTCTCATAAGAACTACCCTTATATCCATTAAACTGTGAAGTGGTGATGACATCACGCACTCCACAAAGCTCATCCGTGCCTAATGCTGGCACCCCAGCTGCGTAGCACATGGCCGTGATCACAGAAGGGTAGTACAATCATGTCTGTATAAAACGACGTGCCTTTCTGATCTCAATATCCATAATCTCTCCCAACATCTATGGAGAGTCCTGTCTGAATAGCGTAATTCAGAACAACCTTGTCGTCGTCGCAGGAGGCTTGATGGACGCTGGGGATAAGCTTGCCAATAGTGAAGTAGTGCCATGCCTTTATGATCTTAGTAATGTGGAATTTAATGGTCATACATGGTGCGGTATGCACAGGCCTCCATGTCGCGCAGTCCGTAGTACTCGTTGAACTTTGTGCAGCTGATGGGCATATTCACTCCTCGCATACGCAAAATACCCTGCTGTGCGTAGAACTCCCGCCACCAAAGTAGCGTTGCCGCCTATCGGTTGACGGCAAAATTGTTGCCATCGACGATTCCTGATTTGAGTCTCGATCAGTGCGGCTGTGACGTGGATACCTCGCTCCCCTACCATGGCCTTAAGTGCCAGATGCGCATTATGGTACTGCTCCGCCTCTAAGCACATAAAGCGGAAATTATCAAAACCCGCCGGATTGGGCTGTGGCGGTGGTGGAGGAGGTGGTGCATCACCAGCGGTAGTGCTGCGTGTTCTCTTTGGTCCCATATCAATTTTTCAACATTGCTGGACGTCACGACATGGGTTCGTGCACGTCGCGACATTGGCGATTTTCTCCACGTTTTTGACAATTTTCTCCACGTTTTTGACAATTTGATCCTCCACATCTGCCTTAATCCTTTCTCCAACCTACAAAACAAAACATTTGCACAAAAAGACTATTAGTTAATGGAATTTTTATCCTAACTTCCAAATAAATTTAAATGAAATTAAAATTTTAAAATATAACTTGGGTTGCCTCCCAAGAAGCGCTTTATTTATCGTCGAAAGCTCGACGCCTGTTACTTATTCTTCCCTCGGTGACTCTTCAAGAGTCACCTTTTCAACAATGCTAAAAATCTTTTCGCCTTGAGAAAAATAAATCTTCAACCTATGCCCACTGACGATAAAAGAGTTTCTCGTTCTTTCATTTAGAAGCTCCAATGTGCCCGAAGGAAACACTGTCTTGACCCTGAATGAACCATTCCATCTTGACATAAGCTTGCCTGGGAAAAGTTTCAATTTAGAATTATACAGTAAAACCAGCTGCCCGGGTTCGAACTTTTTGTGGATGATGCATTTATCATGCCACTTTTTAGCTCTCTCTTTATAGAGAGCTGCACTTTGGTATGCATCAAATCTAAACTCATCTAAATCATTGAATTCCAACAACCGTTGCTCAGCTGCCTTTCCATAATCCATTTTCAGCTCCTTTAATGCCCAAAAAGTTTTGTACTCAAGCTCAATTGGTAAATGACAAGCCTTACCAAAAACCATGCGATAAGGAGATGTACCAAGAGGGGTTTTGAAAGCTATACGATATGCCTATAGAGAATCATCCAATTTTGTTGCCCAATCATTCCGAGAAGGTTTCACAACCTTTTCTAAAATTCTCTTGATCTCCCGATTTGATATCTCCACTTGTCCACTTGTTTGAGGATGGTAAGGGGTTGCCACTTTATGCTGGACACAATATTTGGTCAATAAAGCTTGAAAAGCCTTGTTACAAAAATGTGTGCCTCCATCACTGATAATAGCCTTTGGGGTTCCATAAAGAGTGAAAATGTACTTCTTGATGAACCCCGCCACACTTTTTGCATTACAAGTCGGCAAAGCAATTGCTTCTATCCATTTAGAAACATAATCCACAGCCACAATAATGTAAGATTGACCATTAGATTTTGGGAATGGTCCCATGAAGTCTATACCCCAAACATAAAAAATTTCTACCTCCATAATGTTGTTTAAAGGCATCTCATTCCTCCATGAAATATTACTGTCCTTTGGCATTCATCACAATGTTTGATCCACTCTTCAGTGTCATGGAATAGTTTTGGACAATAATACCCTGACTGCAACACTTTGTAAGCTGTTCGTCACCGCCCAAAATGTCCTTCATAATCAGATTCATGGCATGATCAAAGAATTTCTTTTTGATACTTCTCAGGAGCACATCGTCGAATAGCTTGGTCACTGCATACCTTGAAAAGATAAGGCTCATCCCAATAGTAGTAGCTTGCATCGTGGATGAGTTTTTTCTTTTGTTGGACAGACAAATTGGGTGAAATTTGCTGTGAAACCACATAATTTGTAATGTCGGCGTACCATGGAACCTTTTCAGCTTCTTCCACTTGAAACAATTGCTCATCTGGGAATATCTCTTTAATTTGAACATTACTGTCTTCTTTCAAATGCTCATGCTTTTCCAAACGAGAAAGGTGGTCGGCAACATGATTTTCAGCTCCCTTTTTATCACGGATTTCCAAGTCAAACTCTTGTAGAAGTAGAACCCATCGAATCAACCTCGGTTTTGCATCCTTCTTGGACATTAAGTAACGAATTGCTGCATGATCAGTGTAAATAATCACTCTGGCTCCCAACAAATACGAATGGAATCGATCCACAGCAAATACAACTGCCAACATCTCCTTTTCGGTTGTAGTGTAATTACATTGAGCTGGATCGAGTAGACGGCTGACATAATAAATAGTATAGAAAATTCTGTCTGTCCTTTGACCAAGAACTGCCCCCACAGCAAAATCACTCGCATCGCACATAATCTCGAAGGGGGATCCCCAATTGGGAGGTTTAATGACCAGAGCTGCTACAAGTTGGCCGTTTAGAAAATCAAAAGCTGCCTTACAATCATCATGAAAGTTGAATACCGCATCTTTCTCCAAGAGATGGCACAAGGGCTTGGTGATTTTAGAGAAATTCCGAATGAATCTACGGTAGAACCGGGCATGGCCCAAAAAGCTTCTTACTCCCTTGACATTTATAGGATATGGTAAATTTGCAATGAGATCCAATTTTGCTTTATCCACTTCCATGCATTTAGCTAAGATCTTGTGGCCAAGGACAATTCCTTCTTGCACCATAAATTGGCATTTCTCCCAATTCAAAACCAGATTAGTCTCTAAGCATCTTTCAAGAACCTTCGCCAAATTATCCAAGCACCGATCAAAAGAATGGCCAAAAACTGAGAAATCATCCATGAATACCTCAATAATATCTTCTACCATGTCATGGAAGATAGCCATCATACATCGTTGAAATGTTATCTTGTCCTGATCCTTTTGGTCAATAGTGATCTGATTATACCCGGAGTAACCATCCAAGAAGCAATAAAATAGATAACTAGCAATTCTGTCCAAAACTTGATCAAGGAATGGTAGAGGAAAATGATCTTCGCGGGTTGCCTTGTTGAGCTTGCGATAATCCATACAAACTCGCCATGCATTAATGATACGGGTTGCCAACAACTCGTCATTATCAGTCTTGACCACTGTGACCCCACTATTCTTTGGCACACATTGGACTGGACTTACCCATTCACTATCAGATATAACATAAATCATCCCAAAGTCCAAAAGTTTGATCACTTCCTTTTTGACCACATTCATCATTACTGGATTTAATTGACGTTGCCTATCTCGTACTGGAATTGCATCATCTTCCAAAAGAATTTTATGCATACAAATTGATGGACTAATTCCCTTAATGTCAGCAATAGTCCACCTAATTGCTCCTTGATACATTCTCAGCACCATAATAAGCTTCTCTTCTTACCATGGTTCCAATGTAGCTGAAATAACTACTGGCAAAGTGTTATTCTCCCCCAAGAAGGCATATTTGAGATGTGAAGGAAGTGGCTTGAGCTCCAATTTTGGAGGTTCTTCAATTGAAGGTTTCAACCTATTTTCACTACAATCAATGACTTCAATTGGCCTCACCTCAATGGGTTCCTCACAAACAGTATCAGTTAGCTCATAAATGGAAGCCTCAAGATAAATATTTTTAACCATACTTTGTAACTCTAATGCTATATTTTCATCCATCTTAAACAACTCAGAATTAGACATATGCATTAAAGAGTCAATATCATTAACACTACATGTTTTCATGGGATTGCATGCAATAACTGAAGTTTCAAACCACATCCATGAAAAAATAAGTATTAATATCCCTAGGATGCTTCATAGTGTAATTCACATTAAATGTTACCTCTTCGCCATTGACACGAAAAGTGATTGTCTTGCTGCATATGCCAATTAAAGCATCTCCAGTAGCCAAAAATGGTCTTCCAAATATGAGAGGAACCTTCTCATCCTCCTCTATGTCCAAGATAATAAAGTCCACCGAACTTATCAACTACTACCAAAACATCTGCAATGATACCCATAGGAGTGATGATGGATCTATCAGCCAACTGAAGAGTTATAGCCACTGGTTTGATTTGCTCACCCATTCCCACACTGACAGCAATAGAATAAGGCATAAAGTTAATACCAGCTCCCAAATCACATAATGCTTTAGCAAAATATCTTGAGCCAATTCTACATGAAATTGTGCAGCATCCTGGATCTTTAAGCTTAGGGGGAAGATTTTTCTTCATTAAGCATTGCCCAACCTTATTCAGTTGGATTACCTCCTCACATTGCAAAATCTGCTCCTTATTCGAAATAAGATCTTTCAAGAATTTCGTATAAGTAGGCACTATCTTTACCAAATCTAACAAATGTATTTCCACATGGAGCCGCTTAATCATCTCTGCAAATTTGCTGAACAAGATCTTCTTCTTTGATGGTTGTATCATTTGAGAAAAAGATAATGGTGGAGCACATTCTGGAAAATTGAAGGCACTTGGAGGATTTTTCTTTCTCTCTTTATTTGCACTTTCTTTCTTATGTTCAGCTTGCTTGGGAACATCTTCCTTCTCAATTTGAACCTTGACAGCTTCTTCTTTTGGAGAATCTTCTTCATTAAGAATTGAAGATGACAATTCCTTACCACTTCGAAGTGTAACCTCATGGCATTGCTCTTTTCCCTTTTGGATTGGGGAAAGTATCACTTGGTAAAGTTTCTGCTGGTCTATTATGCACTTCATTGGCAAGTTGGCCTATTTGAGTCTCCATATTCTTAAGGAGAGCTTTATGCTCCCTGAACATTCCATCATAAACCTCTATTCTTTTCTCCACATTGGCTTGTTGCTGTTGACATTCTCCAAAAAGCTGTTCCATCTTGGCCCCCAACACAGTTATAACATCATCAATTGTTGCTTGTGAATTACCACCTTGTGTGTGTTGTTGATTTCCATAGCCAGGCGGATAAGTGGGCCTTGGTGCATTATACTGTGGGTGATTTTGTTCTCCTTGAGACCATTGATTTCCACCGGATGGTTTCCATTGATTTGAATTAGTATTCCAGTTGTAATTGACATACTGTACTGGCTCATTAGTGACTTGAGGGCACTTATCCATATGATGCGCTCCTTGACATAATCCACAAAATGGCATGACTTTGTTTATCAAGGATGCATGAATACTAGCAATTTGGCTCTGCATGGCTGTCATTTATGCTTCCAAGTTGGCTGTTTTATCCAACTCTAACATTCCAATTTGCCGTCTTCCATGGTTACTTCTTGCAGTGGGCAACATTAGCTCATTACTTACTATACGCTCAAAAATCTCTTCAACTTCTTCTTGTGATTTATCACGCAAATTTCCTCCAGCTGAAAGATTTACCAAATGCATAGTATCAAAATTGAGTCCATTGCAAAAGAAATTTAGCTCTCTTCCCGGCTCCAACCCACTGTTTGGGCATTTATTAAAAGCTCCCAAAAACTATCCCATGCTTCAGTGAATGACTCATTTTCTCATTGACGAAACTGCATGAAATCCATCTGGATCTTGTCCATTCGGGATTGTGGAAAGTATTTAGTCATGAACCTCTTTGTAACCTCATCAAAAGTTTCAATTTTTGCCCCATTAATAGAGTCATACGATCTCTTAGCTGCTCCTTGAAGAGAAAAAGGAAACAACATTCTCTTTAGAACATCATGTGGGATGTGTGGAAGATTGTTTGTGTTACACACTTTAAGGAATGTCCTTAAATGTGCATGTGGATCCTCAGTACTCAATCCATGGAAAACCTGGCCATTTTGAATCAAGTTTATGAAAACTGGTGGAATTTGAAAGTGCTCTCCAGTGTCAATAAAAGGCGAATCCAAGTTATCCATTCGAGACTCATAATGATCACCATACCGACGCCTCGGTACCACTGGTTGTGTTTATGGAATAACTGGAGGGTCTCCCGCTGGAAGAATTACACCTGCTGGAGGTACAACCACATTGGGCTGATTACCATGTGCAGCCATTGCTTCAAATTCTAACTTTTTCTTAACACGCAAGGTCTGTGCAAGTTCCGAGTCGTATGGATATTCCGCTAGACCAAGTGATCTTGTCCTGGGCATGCAAAGAGAAGAATAGCAACAGTACTCAAAGGATGTGAGAAAATTAAAACTAAAACTAACAAAATAAAATAAAATTTCAACACGACTGCTCTCCCCGGCAACGGCGCCAAAATTTGGTGGGAGCAAATATGTGTGTAATAAAATATGGTCATGGTTGCTATTTACCCCTATTCAAAAATAATGCTAAACAACCCCGTGAAGGTGATAGTATAGAAAGTTCGTTCCCATGAGGGAAGGACTCTGTTGAAACTTTAAGAAAATATTTTTGGTTTTTCTGTTTATCAAACTAAATAATAAGATAGAAAATAACAAATAACTAAAGCAAAGTCGGTGATTTGATTAAAATTCAAGTTAAGCAAGTGTACTCCCGAGATTATATTTTAGGGTTACATAAAAAACACATACATTCATCCTATCTATGGTCATGCAAAATAAGGGTAAATAACATAACTCACACCCCCCTATTAGGCTAAAGGTAAGGAATGATTAAACACTTACCTACTTAGATATTAACTAATTCAATAAACTCTCTTATATGGCGAAAAGCAAAGTTTACTTCCTTAATTAACCCAGAATCTAATGCAACTAACCATCTCAACCAAACCCTCAAATTCAACCGCTCCTTATGGCAGAGGTAACGCCCAAACCAGTTATGCTAATGTTAAACTAATTGATACGAATGGAGTAGGATGAAGTCCAATCCACATGAATTTTCCACAAGTTCGGATCGTTGTGCACCAAAAACTCAATTCAAGAAACAAGAACACAATTTGCGGAAAAAGAGATATGGAACGAAAAGGCAAGATTAAAATTAATCTAACCCCAACGTTAACACAAATTGAATCAGTTCAACTAATGTAAATCAAAAGTTTAAACCTATCAAGTTTGGCCGGTTCTATAAATCTAGAACTTGTAAGCTTCACCTAAAGTTCCTCACTTAAGGTTTGACGGGTCTTATGAATTATTCAAGAATAACTCACGTTGATGATGTCAAATTTAATTTAGCAAAGCCAAAATTCTTTCAATTCAACATGATAAAAACGTTACAAAGCTTCTCCTTTTATAGGGAGTAGGTTCGGCCATGCTAAACCAAAAAGGAAACAAAACCCTAGTAGTTGTAAAATACAACTTGACTTCTTAACCAACTAACTAACAAACTAATCCTTTATGGAAAAAGGAAGCTAAAAACGTTTTGCCCTTCTAGAAGACAAGGACAAGCTCCTAAAATTTAGGGAATTACTTTCCTAACAAATTAAAGCCCATTACATGCCATTATCATGCAAGATAACTTGGGCCATGTAATTAAAAACGAAAATATACTAATAATAAGCCCAATTAAAATGTTTTGGACTTAATTATTAAAACATTAATTAATTCTAACTACTTAAGAAAAGGCGCGATCCAATTTGGCAAAAGCCCAAGCACGCCATCTTGGTCTTCAATAAATAATGTCCATGGATTAGTGAATCCTAATCCCACTAGGATTGTGAATCCTAGTCTCATTTGGATTTGCCTTTATGGAACTCTTATGGAACTCGGACAAGATGAGGATTGATGAATCCTAATCCTATTAGGATTGAGCTTGGAAATCCTAATCCCATTAGGATTTGAAGTAGATTGCTTGTACGGATTCCTATCATTCCCTCCCTCCTCGAAAGGATTCGTCCTCGAATCTGGAAATTGAGCTCCTGGATCAAACACCAATAAGAAGAACTCATTACAAACTCGAGCCAAGTAAAACAAATCCTCCAATAAGAAAATAAATGTGTAAGTTAAAGAAAACTCAAAATAATTATGCATATAAACATCATTTAATAAATGCAAATCAGAAAACTTATGATGATATGCAATATTAAACAACTTTAAAAAGAATACTTCAAATAAAGATGAACATAATGTTTTGAACAACAAGAAAGTATTCAAGAGAAATTTATTAACATCATGCTTGGACACACTAATAATAACATGAAAATCAATGATGTTAACATGTAAAGAATGAAAAGAAAGTAAACATATATTAATGTAATTACAAATATTATCCAAGGATTCATAAGAATTTGCAAAGCAAGTATATATATAGACATCCCGGATTAAATGTAAATCACAAAAACTAAGTTGTACATTCTTTACAAGCATGTTGAAGTTATCAAAGATTAAGAACTTACAATTCCAAAGAATAAGAACAGAATATTGTACCTTCGGGAATTGAAAAGAAATTCGAAATTGAGATAACTTACCAAACAAGTGTTGAACAATCAGATTACCTTGTCGAAGTTGATACTTTTGATTTTGGAATGAATTGAAAACAGTAAGAGCAAAGTTACAAATCAAATCATCAAAATAAAGTGTATTCCAGTTAGGATAATCAATAGATTTAACACTTTGTTTAGTGTTCACAAGGGTTTTGTAATGATCGAAATTATAAGCACTCAACTTACCTTGCTTACCTTGTGGAAAACAAGTTAAGGCAGATTGGATTCCTTTCATTTGATAATGAAGTGGTTTCAATGCCATTAGGCATTTAGGAATTCCAGAAACCTGCAAAACAAAAGAACTAGGCAGCAAACAAGAAAATTTGTGAACACTATCACCAAGTAAGTACATTGATTGCCTAGCTAGTAATGCTCTCTCAACCTCACTAGAAGAATCAAAATTACAAGATTTTGAAACAACTAACTCTCGGCTATTACAAGATGAAGAATCACTCTCTCGGCCTAAGCTAGCTATTTCCTTCTTTTGTTTCTCTTGTTCAATCTTTTCTTTTGCTTCTTGATCTCTTAAATCACTCCAAGCTTTTGCAAGTCTTACTTGGTCTTCAATGACTTGTGCGGGAGTTAAGGCATGAAGCCTAAACTTTTTACCTTTATGTACAAAGCTGTAGTAATTCTTCTTGGCATGATAAAAAGCATTTCTATCAAATTTCCAAGGTCTTCCAAGAAGGATGTGACCAGCCTCCATTGGCACCACGTCGCACACGACTTCATCAACATAGTTTCCAATTTTGAATGGAACCTTTACTTGTTTAGTTACTCTAGTCTCGGCGGAATTGTTAAGCCATTGAAGTTGATATGGCTTTGGATGTTTCATACACGTTAAGTTCAACCTCTTGACAAGTAGAGTGCTTGCCAAATTAGACCAACTCTCACTATCAATGATGACACAACAAATTTTATCTTGAACCATACAACGTGCACGAAAAATATTCTCCTCCATGGTACCTGCAAGTTAGTAAGAAAACAAGAAGAACACAATTGAAGTCCTCTCGGGTTCTCACTATATGGTGAGTTGGTACACTCCTCTCTAGTGTAATGGCTTTTCTCGTGTATACCCTATCTAAACACTCAACAATGAATCTCTCAAACTAATTGAAGCTTACTATTTGTCGATTTTAAGAACAATCAACGAATTAGTTCAAACAAATCAATTCACAAAAGCAAAACCAAAGAAGTTTGAAAAATATTCACGTCACTAGATTAATTTAGAGATCACGTATGGGGTATAAACAGATTAATTTCAGAAAGCTCCGAATTCAGAAACTAGAGAAGATAACAAGAAAATGTGTTTTTGAATCACTCAATTCCGATTTAAAATGAGCAAGTTATGGTACTTTCAATATTGGTGATTTTCAAGAGCAAATAAGAACGAAAATTAGTTCTTTTCTTGGGCTGTCTTTAATTTTTTTTTTTTATATATAGTCCGACTTTTCTTTTCTTTTCTTTTTTTTTAATTGGGCCTTTTTTTCTTTTTTTTTCTTTTTTTTTCAATTCGGCCTCTTTCTCTCTTTTTTTTTTTTTTTGTTCGGACAACCTTGTACAATCAAAACTTTAAGGTTTTAAGACAAGAACCTAGTACAAGTACTTAGGTTTAAGGTTGTTGTCTTGTCTTATGTTGTTCAAACCTTAATTTCTTCAAAAAAAAATTTCAGCCAACAAGAATTTCAAATAACTCACCAAATATAAGGAATTTCAATATGCTTCTTTAACAAGATAATCAAGATTTGCAACAAGAAGCAAGAATCAAGCTTAAGATTCAAATTTTGACACTTTCGGATTTTCAAGAAAATCAAGATTTTCAAGAAAGTGGTCAAGAACTCGTCTTTTTGAGATGGTGAAAAATTTTGATCAAAACACACTTTGATGGCAATAGAATGACGAAGATAAAAAAAAGAAAGATCAAGAAAAGGATGAGAAACAAGGAAGTTATGAAATTTTGAATAAGAAACCCTAATTTCACAAACCCTAGTTTGACAAACCCTAATTCTTTGGACGTGATTTCAGCAAGAATGACTCAAGAATTCCACACTATGATGATGAACAAGAACAATGCAGAATTATGAAGAAAAATAGCAGCAAAACACGACACAAAACAGCAAGAACAACACAACAAAAATCGCAAAAATCCGAGCAAGATGAACACGAATTGGACAGATTTTTAGCAAACAAATTGCATGCGATTTTGACGTAATTTAAAAGTTAAACTATGACGACCTTGGACAGAATTAAAGACACGAAAACAGCAACAAAAAGACACCACAAAAACTGCAGAAATTGACGCAACCAAAAGAAGCAAGAACGACGCAAAAAGAAGGACAAAAATCCGAGAGAGAACAAAAAGCAAAACCTGAATTTTTTTGATGAACAACCCTTTTCTCTGATACCAATTGATACGAATGGAGTAGGATGAAGTCCAATCCACACGAATTTTCCACAAGTTCGGATCGTTCTGCACCAAAAACTCAATTCAAGAAACAAGAACACAATTTGCGGAAAAAGAGATATGGAACGAAAAGGCAAGATTAAAATTAACCTAACCCCAACATTAACACAAATTGAATCAGTTCAACTAATGTAAATCAAAAGTTTAAACCTATCAAGTTTGGCTGGTTCTATAAATCTAGAACTTGTAAGCTTCACCTAAAGTTCCTCACTTAAGGTTTGACGGGTCTTATGAATTATTCAAGAATAACTCACGTTGATGATGTCAAATTTAATTTAGCAAAGCCAAAATTCTTTCAATTCAACATGATAAAAACGTTACAAAGCTTCTCCTTTTATAGGGAGTAGGTTCGGCCATGCTAAACCAAAAAGGAAACAAAACCCTAGTAGTTGTAAAATACAACTTGACTTCTTAACCAACTAACTAACAAACTAATCCTTTATGGAAAAAGGAAGCTAAAAACGTTTTGCCCTTCTAGAAGACAAGGACAAGCTCCTAAAATTTAGGGAATTACTTTCCTAACAAATTAAAGCCCATTACATGCCATTATCATGCAAGATAACTTGGGTCATGTAATTAAAAACGAAAATATACTAATAATAAGCCCAATTAAAATGTTTTGGACTTAATTATTAAAACATTAATTAATTCTAACTACTTAAGAAAAGGCGCGATCCAATTTGGCAAAAGCCCAAGCACGCCATCTTGGTCTTCAATAAATAATGTCCATGGATTAGTGAATCCTAATCCCACTAGGATTGTGAATCCTAGTCTCATTTGGATTTGCCTTTATGGAACTCTTATGGAACTCGGACAAGATGAGGATTGATGAATCCTAATCCTATTAGGATTGAGCTTGGAAATCGTAATCCCATTAGGATTTGGAGTAGATTGCTTGTATGGATTCCTATCACTAATCCCCTTAATTCCTCCTATTAGGCTAAAGGTAACAATTAAGGCCAATCAATCTAACAAATTCACAACCAACCAACAATAGATCTCAAACAACCCACTCTAATCCTCCTATCAGGCTAAAGGTAAGATTAAAGCAAATTATCTCTAAGTAATTTACTGCACTTTAAACAAATATTCATCATACATAATAATTGCAGCGACATATCATGCATAATTATGAAGAACACAGCAAAACTTATTCAACAAAGACAATAGAATAGAACTTATCATGTAAATTAAGCACAAAAACCCTTACTCATAATCCCAGGAGCACAATTAGTTTATCCAAGCATGGCTAAATCAAACATTATAATAATAATATTAAATAAGCAGAATATTGAAAACATTAATTAAAAAGAAAGAAAACACCTTGAATTGTAAATCCTTGGAAGAAATCTTCGTCTCTAAATAAATGAATTCAATAATAAATTATGTATGTTCCCAATTCGGACAGCTGCAATTCTCCGTAAATAGCTAAAAGAATAAAGAAGAATGACACCCTTGTTTAAGCTCTCTCAAAGTTGACACACCTTTAAAAGCTGTAACCCTAACCCTATTTATAGTTATTCTATGCAAATATTAGCAAATAAATTCTTCACGAAAACCATGTCAGATAAGAAGTCTCAAAGTGGGCTAAAATTGCAAATTTCTAAAATTAAGTCATAAATCTGCACTTTTTCCCGACGTCAAGACGTCCATGATCGCGCGTCAAAACGTCCTCACACGTCGCGACGTCAGGGGTCTGGCATCGCGACGTCGCGGCACATCGCGACGTGGGAAGGGTCCCGATGTCGCGACGTAACTCTCTATAAATTTCTCAAAATTTGTCCAAAAATTCAACCAAAAATCGACGTGGAGTGTCTACATCGCGAAGTGCACCCACGTTGCGACATGAAAGGTACAGACGTCGCGACTTGGAGGTTGCTCTTCAATGATTTCGCGATCTTTCTTCCATTTTTCCTCCACTTTGCATCCTATTTGTCTCCCGTATGATTTTCCTCTTCCAAGAATACACCATGGTCAACAAACCTACAATTAAAACACTGAAACGAATAAAAACGAACAAGAATGTCCAAAGAATTAAGTATAAACACTATATAAAAAGTGAATAAATTCACCTCATCATTACTGTCACGAGAATGCTTTAACACTTAATCGACATTAAATGTTACATCTTCACCATTACTGCGAAAGGTTACTATTTTGCTGTGCACGCTAATTAAAGCATCTCCCGTAGCTAGGAATGGTATCCCAAAAATGATTGGTACCTCCTCATCCTCCTCCATGTCCAATATAATAAAATCAACCGAAATTGTGAACCTATGCACTGCTACCAATACATCCTCAATAATGCCCATTGAAGTCACAATAGGTCGATCTGCCAACTAAAGAGTAATTGTCACCGATTTGACTTCATCACCCAATCCCCACACTGATGGTAATAGAATAAGGCATTAAATTAATGTCTGCACCCAAATCACACAATGCCTTGTCGAAGTATCTCGAGCCAATCCTACATGGAATTGTGCAATTTCCTGGATCTTTAAGCTTAGGAAGGAGGTTCGTCTTTATCCTCCTCCATGTCCAATATAATAAAATCAACCAAAATTGTGAACCTATGCACTGCTACCAACACATCCTCAATAATGCCCATTGAAGTCACAATAGATCGATCTGCCAACTAAAGAGTAATTGTCACCGGTTTGACTTGATCACCCAATCCCCACACTGATGGTAATAGAATAAGGCATTAAATTAATGTCTGCACCCAAATCACACAATGCCTTGTCGAAGTATCTCGAGCCAATCCTATATGGAATTGTGCAATTTCCTGGATCTTTAAGCTTATGAAGGAGGTTCGTCTTCATTAAGTACATCCCAATTTCATTTACTTGAAGTACCTTATTACACTGCAAAATCTGCTCCTTATTCGAAATAAGATATTTCAAAAATTTAGTGTAAATTGGCACTGTTCTTACCAAATCCAGAAAAGGAATTTCCACATTGATCTTCTTAACCATCTTAGCAAATTTGCTGAATTGAATCTTGTTCTTTACTGGATGCACCCTTTGAGGGAAAGGTAAAAGTGGGACATATCCCTGAAAGTGAAAAGCACTTGGAGGATCTTTCTTCCTTTCTTCTCCTTTGCCTTCTTCCTTATTTTCCACTTGCTTTAGAACTTCTTTCGTCTTTGATTGAACCTCGACTGTTACTTGATCATCCATTGAAGGCTCATCCTCAGAAATCAACATAGGTTTCAATTCCTTACCACTTCGAAATGTCATTGATATGGCATTGTTATTTTCTCTTTGGGTTAGGAAAAGTATAATTTGGTAAGGATCCAGTGGGTCTATTATGCACTTAATTGGAAATTTAACCCAATTGAGTCTCCAGATTTTTAAGAACAGCAATGTGCTCCCTTAAAAGACCGCATTGTGATTCCACTACTTTCTCCACATTGGCACATTGTTGTTGACATTCTGCAAATAATTTGTCTATTTTGACTCCCAACACTATTATCACATCATACATAGTGGCTTGTTGATTACCATTCTGAGAGCTTTGCTGGTTACCAAACCTCGGTGGATAGGTTGGTCTCGGTGCATTATACTGTTGGCGATTCTGACCCCTTTGGTACCACTAGTTACTACCCAGTGCCTTCCACTGATTTGAATTAGAATTCTGGTTGTAGTTGACATATTGCATTGGCTCGTTAGTGACATGAGGACACTTATCCATATAATGTGCTCCTTGGCATAAACCACAAGATGGTGTGGTTTTGGTCCCCAACACTATCTGAATGTTCACCAATATGTTCTGCATTATTGCATTTGTGCCTCCAAGTTAGCTGTCTTGTCCAGTTCTAGAATACCAACTTGCCTCCTTCATTGGTTGCTCCTTTCAGCAGGTAGCATGAGTTCATTACTCACTATGCATTCGAAAATCTCTTCAACTTCTTCTGGTGATTTATCACGCAAATTTTGTCCAGCTATGAGATTAACCAAATGCATAGTCTCCCAATTAAGTCTATTGCAAAAGAAATTCAGCTCTCGTCCGGCTCCAACTCACTATTTGGGCACTTACGAAATAGCTCACAAAACCTATCCTAAGCCTCTGTGAATGACTCATTGTCGCCTTGATGAAATTACATGAAGTCCATTCAGATCTTGTCCATTTGGGATGGAGGAAAGTATTTGGTCACAAACCTCTTTGCAACTTCATCAAAAGTCTCAATCCGCCCCCCATTAATAGCGTCATACCAGCACTCAAGTGCCCATTAAAGGGAGAAAGGAAACAGCACTCTCTTCATAACATCGTGAGGGATATGGTTGAGCTTGCATGTATTACACAATTTAAGGATGACCTTAAATGTGCTTGTAGGTCTTCAAAACTCAATCGGTGGAAGATCTGCCCATGTTGAACCAAAGTGATCAAAATCGGTGGAATTTGAAAATTTTCTTCAGTCACGATACAAGTAGTATCCAAGTTATCCATCTTGGGCTCGTAATGATCACCATAACGACGTCATGGTGCTTCCAGTTACACTGATGGAACAACTGGATTGTTCCCTACAGGAACAACAACATTTAGTTGATTATTCTGACTAGACATCTTCGCAAATTCAAGTTTTTTTAGCACATAGAGACTTTGCAAGTTCAGGGTTCAACTCGTACTCCGCTTTTCCAAATGATCTTGTTCTGGGCATACAACCTGTCTACCCAAAACAAGTATTCCTGAAAAGAATCACAAAAGAAAAGTGAAGATCACGGAAAAATGATTAAGAAAGAGTGTTTAAAATACATAAAAATTAAAAATTAAAAACAAAAATTAAAATAAAATTTCAACACGACTGCTCTCCACGGCAACGGCGGCAAAATTCGATAGGCGTAAATACGGGTGTAAAATTTGCTCACGGTTGCTATCTGCCCTAATCAAATATAATGCTAAACAACCCTTTAATGGTGATAGTATAGCAAGTTCATTCCCACAAAGAAAGGAAAATGTTGAAATTTTAAAGAAAATATTTTTGGATTTTTATAATTTATTAAACTAAAAAGAATAACGTAAAATACAAAACACAATAAATAGGACGATGAATTTGATTTAAAATATCAATTAAGCAAGTGTACTCCCGAAATTATATTTTAGTGTTCATAAAAAACACAGACAAGTTCTATCCATTGTTATGCAAATAAGGGCAAACAATCACTAACCACCTAGATCTCTATACCGAGCATCCAAACTATCCATGAAAACCTATCACACCCCCTATGTGGTTTGAGGCAAGAGATGATTAAGGTGTCTACCTAACGGATATTAATTAACGTACTAAAATCACTGAAACGTATGAAACCCTAACCCTTAATATAGTGATTCTATAAAAATATTCGTAAATAGGGTCTTCACGAAATCCTTGTCGGACGCAAAGTTTTGAAATGGCCAAAAACGCAATTTTTTAAAATTAATTCGAAAATTCTCGTCACGCCCGACCTCGCGAATGTTCAAGGTCGCATGTCGCGAAGTCTACCACGTCGCGACGTGGGAGGCCCCCGACATCGCGACGTGGCTCACTGGAATCTATAACAATTTTTAATCCATTTTTAAATAAATTTTTTAATCGATTATCCTCCACGTCGTGACGTGCAAGATCGCATGTCGCGACGTGGAGCAAAACTCCAGCTCGTCCCGAATTTTCTACAACTTTTTCTCCACTTTGCACCCGATTTGACTCTCGTATGACTTTTCTCCTCCAAACATACACCATGGTCGACAAACCTATAATAAAATACTAAAACGAATCAAATAGATAAAAAGCAACTAAAGAATTAAGGGTGAAATACTAAATAAAAGGTGAATGAATTCTTACTAGTCAAAAAAGGTGAATGAATTCTTAATAATAATAAAATTAAACCACCCAAGTAATTCTTCATCATTTTTACGAGATCGGAAAGGATTTTTATGCACATCAAATGATCTTACAATCATAGGCATGCTCAAGAGATGTGCTTTATCCATATAGAATCTTTTATGCACTTTAGCTGTATAACCTGACTGATGCAAAAATATGTCATTTTTCAAGTGCTCAATTTGCAATCCAAGACAAAATTTTGTCTTTCTAAGATACTTCATTTCAAATTCTTGTTTCAAAGAGTTAACAACTTTTTCGAGCTCTTCAGGAGTTCCAATAATATTTAAGTCATCAACATAAATTGCAATGATTGCAAATTCGGATGCAGATCTTTTAATAAAAACACATGGACAGATAGGATCATTCATATAGCCTTGTTTCATCAAATATTCACTAAAGCGATTATACCACATGCATCCACCTTGTTTTAATCTATATAAGGATTTGCACAATTTAATTGAATAAAGTTCTCGAGAATTGGAATTATGTTCCTGAGGCAACTTGAATCCTTCAGAGATTTTCATATAAATATCATTATCAAGAGAGCCATACAAATAGGTTGTTACAACATCCATTAAACGCATTTCAAGTCGTTCATTTGCTACCAAATTAAGCAAATAACAAAAAGTTGTTGCATCCATCACGGGAGAATATGTCTCCTCATAATCAATACCTGATCTTTGAAAAAAACTTTGTGCAATAATTCGTGCCTTATATCGCGCACAATTTTATTATTCTCATTTCGTTTTGGCACAAAGACCCATTTATAACCCACTGGTTGCACAATTTTCGGTGTGCGTATCATTGATCCAAAAATTTTATGTTTTGTCAACGAGTCTAACTCTGCTTGAATTGCGTCCTTCTATTTTGGCCAATCCTTTCTTCGTCTGCATTCATCCACAGACTTTGGTTCATGATCCTCAATTTCATTCATGATAGTAATTGTTGCAATATAGGCAAATTTATCATCGACATCGATTGTATATCGATTTCACTTTTTCCAATGATCCAGTCATGATCCAGTCAAATTTATCCTCAATTTCATTCTATGTCATGATCCAGTTATGACATAATTTATTGAGATCTCATGATTATCAGAATTTTCAGGTACTTGAACTTCTTCTGGAAGTTTATTATATATCATGTTTGAAATTTTCATTTTTGAAGATTCTTTTGGAACTCAATTACCTTGATTTTACCATCATTATTATTTGCTCTTTTTTTCTTTCAAGAATTTTTGTCTTTTGAACCAATTGGTCTGCCACATTTCATGGGTGCCTTTAATTGATTACTAGTAGTAGAATTCTTCAGGGACATCAACTCGAATTGGAGCATTAACAGTCGATATACGTGACTTATTCATACATTTTGGGTTAGTAAAGGCATCTGGCATGAATTTTCTAAATGTTGCAAATGAATTATCTTTTGAACATCTAGTTCACATTGTTTTCTAAAAGGATCAAAATGAGATAATGATAATTCATTCCAACTAATTTTCTTAACCAATTGTTTATTTTCTCCGCCTAATATTGGGAAAATTAATTCGTCAAAATGATAATTAGCAAAATGAGTCATAAATAAATCTTCATTTGTTGGCTCAAGATATTTCACTATAGATGGAGATTCATACCCAACGTGTATTCCCAACCTCCTTTGAGGTCCCATCTTTGTGCATTGTGGTGGAGCAATTGGAACATAAATGACACATTCAAAAATTCTAAGATGGGCAATATTTGGTTCCTGATCAAAAACCAATTATTGGGGAGAGAATTCATGATAATTTGTTGGCCTAATGCGAATTAGTGTTGCAGCATGTAAAATAACATGTCCCCAACCAATTGTTGGGAGTTTAGTTATCAAAAGTAATGGCCTTGCAATTAATTGAAGAGGCTTAATAAAGGATTATGCTAAACCGTTTTGTGTAAGAACATAAGCGACAAGATGCTCAACACTTATTCCAATAGACATACAATAATCATTAAAATATTGGGATGTAAATTCACCAGCATTATCAAGATGAATTGTCTTGATAGGATAATTTGAAAAATTGGATCGTAATCGAATTAATTTCACAAGTAGTTTCACAAACGTCAGGTTGCGAGTTGATAATAAACATAAATGTGACCATCTAGTTGATGGACCAATTAAAACTATAAAATATCTAAATGGTCCACAAGGTGGGTGAATAGGCCCACAAATGTCACCATGGGGACGACCATATGAATTTTCTAATATTCTTCACATCATTATAGAGCTAGGATTGCCTAACTGGTCATGCCAAATAGCAAAATCATTATGATCAGTAAACTTCTGGTTTATTGTTGTATATATTTTAACTGTAGAAATATATGTATAATATAATCCGGAGGAATAATAATGTAATTTTTCTAATACAATTTTCTTTCCAAAACTCATACTTGTAATATACAAGTATTTATTATTACCTTCACTTTTAGTCTCAATATAATATCCATTTTGGCGAATATTTTTAAAACTTAACAAATTTCTTTGAGACTTAGAAGGAAATAATGCATCTTCAATGCAAAATTTTGTTCCTCCTTGTAAAATTATTATTGCTCTTCCAGAGCTTTCAATCAATTTTTTACTACCAGATATAGTACTAACATGAGTTTTTTTTATGATTATATAAGAAAAATACTTCTTATCGTTTAGTATGGAATGTGTTGTTGCACTATCTGTGAGACATAACTCTTTGTCATTGATCATTGAAACGTCCATATTCTTCACAAAAGAAAATTTTTAAATGAGAAATGTTTTAATTTCTTTAATTATAAAAGAAATATTGAAAACTAATTAATTAATAATAATTTTTTATTATTATTTGAGAACATCTAATGAAAATGTTTATTCATTACATCAAAATAAGCAATCAAAAATATTTATTCATTACATCAAAGTAAGCAATTAAAATATTTATTCATTGCATCAAAGTAAGTAATTATATATTTATTCATTGCATTAAAGTAAGTAACTAAAATATTTATTCTTGGATATTTTCATCACTAATCAAGTGACTAGTATCACCTTCGGGGCGATTGACAAATAAATCTGCATTATTGGTATTTATTTTTCTTTAAGAAAATATACATTCATTTATTCTTCAGGAAGAATTTGAGACATTATAAATAAACATTAATCAATAAATATAAATAAATTGCATAATTAAAAATTTACATAAAAGATACACAACAATAATTTATGTATTATTGCAAATTATATGTACTTATAATTTGTATATATGTATAATATAATATGATATAAATAAATTGCATAATTTAAAATTTACATACAAGATACAAAACAATAAAATCATATAATTATATTGCACATTCAGGGTTTTATTTATAAAATATGATTATATTGCACCTTTAGGGTGTTAAATAAAATACAATTATATTGCACTTTGAGTGTGTTAACAATAATAATTTGCTATGTCGATATTTATTATGTTAGCATTATCATCATGTTTTATTAAATATTGATGCATTTCTTTTTCAATGATATTTGATAAAGCTTAACGATATGATTTGCAATACGATATGTACAAGTCCAATGATATTTTATACCACATTGGTAGTAATTCTGTTTGGGGTAAATTACAAAAAACCTCCCTGTGGTATGTCGAAATTTTATGTTACCTCCCGGACATATTGAAACCTATAATTCGACTCCTGGTGTTTTGGGTTTTTTTAAAAAGTAACGGAAGTAGAATAATTTCACGAAAATTGTAGATCACGCGCCTTATTTCAGTTAAAAACTTTATTTATAATCAAATTAGTTTGGGTCATGTGATTTGTAATTAAATTAGTGGGCCATGCGATTTGAGTTTCTCTTTATTGTGAAGTGGACTATTGCCGCCGTCGCGGCTAGAACTATAATGCGTTCCGCCACCCCATTCACCAGATCTATTGGCGCAAAAGTCGGCCCTAAGGCCAAGCCAAAGGCAGCGCTATCCCCTTTTCGCATCTCAATTCAGAAACCCTTTTTGCATCTCAACTCAAAATCCCCTATTCGCTTGCATTTTCAGGTTTAATGTTGAATTTAGCTACGTGGATTCAATGTTTCCTTACCACACTACAATAGCCTCTGCCTTGCTGATTTCTATGCTTTCCACATCTCCTCTAATCTATGGTTGGACCCTTGAAGGGATTGAGAGGACTAGATAAAGATTGAAAAGAAGGTTCTTAAAAGATCTAACTGCTTCGTAGTGCAAAGAGGTGTGCAAAGCTATGGGTATATAAGTATGTTCTTCTTCGCATTTCATATAGAGAAGGGGTCATGTCTATCAGGCATGGACATCAAGTTGGCTGTTCTTGCAATTTTATGTGAAGGCAATTGTTTTTTTTATGAAGTGATAACTTTTTTTTTTTGTAATTGTTTTGGGAACTATGAGAAATGATCAAAGTTGCAGATTCTAAGGAAGAAGATGATGGTAGTTTTGCCTTTTTAATATCATAAACTAGGGTTATTTTTGTTTTTTTACCAATTTTTTTAAGTTGAAAATAATTTTTTTAATTATGATGGCGCATGTCATTTAAACTCTGTTACTTCTCCCATTTCCATCCATTTTTCAAAAAAAAAATCAAAGCACAATGAGGTAAATAGTAGGTTTTTAAACGTTAGGGAGGTAACATAACATTTTGGCAAACCACGAGGAGGTTTTTTTGTAACTAACCCTTCTTTTTGTCATTTTTCTTTCTTTCCATTTTATTAACACACTTCTAGGGGTTATTTTGTTTCTTGCCATGGTAATCATCATTTTGATTATATAGCATATTTTTATCAAGCATACTGAGCTTTTGAAATGACAACCAACTTCAGGTGGTTGAGTTTTTCTTCCAAATTAATCCACATATAATATCCATGATATTATATCAAAGAGTACAAATTCATAGTAGAAAATAAATTAATTGAAAAGGAAAAATATTACCACATGAACTTACCAAAAGTACAAACATATACTTAACAATTATTTCAATATACAACTTGAATTTGATTTGCTCTAACTTTCTCGATCGGTAGAGAATTCGAGCTAATAATGTGTTATAAAAATACTACAAACTTGTAGTATTATATTATGTAACAAATTATTATACCACTTACTAGAAAGTACAGATATAATGTTGTTACTATTCCTATAAGATTAGTAGACTAAAACTAACAAATATGAAACAAGTATATTAGAAAGATGAGAAAAGTAGGGCAGGGCCAATGTAGTAAGTATTTAACCATCACATTTTTTTTTGACAGAACCTCTATTGCGAGGTGGGTCGCCACTCCCAATTATATATCATACGTTTTTGGATGGTGGATATACCCTAATACCACCTTTATAACAAAATGTTCATCCTTGATCAAATATCTATTTACAAGTCTTAGCCTAATGGACATATGATCAAGTTGGTTAATAAAGAGAATTCAACAAGGAATATATTCCAGATATATATCATATGCCTGTACTACTTTGGAGCAGCAAAACAAGAGTATTACTCCAAATACAACTTATATGAATATGAAAAAAATAGAGCCTCTAAGTTTTACAATCAATGAGTTGTAGCTCTATAAGATCTCCTCTATTGACTATGAGCCCTCCTAGAGGGAGCTGCATCAAAGACATACAGGACAAAAAAACCAGTAGCTATACAAAATCAAAATAGCATCTTGTTTCTTGTGCCTTCAGTGCCATGTTTGGTGCTTTCCAACTGGTGATATACTCTATCTTCATGTCTTTCCGCATCATTATCCTTCCATATATGTGCCAACTAGGTTTCTATTTATACAAGCCTAGTTCAAGTTGGTAATGTATGGGGGAAACTGTCCAAACTAGATAGCCAACTATCTACAATTGCCATATTTGAGAGGCAACTTTCAAAATCTTAGACCAAACTTACAGACTGCCCACCCATTAAATATTCATTCAATATTTGGCAACCAACCTAACAACAGCAATTGTGGGCCATTCTCAAGTCATTAACTAGCAACTAACTCATTAGGCCAAGCTTATAGACCACTTCTACTACCTAACCATTAAATAAACATTTAAAGTTACTACCTAACCATTAAATAAACATTCAAAGTTTGGCAACACAAACTAACATTAGCAGTTGTAGGCCATTTTCATATCATTAACCAGCACTTGTCTAAAAAGATATGATCTTCTATTATACTTTCACCTTTATTTTTCTGAAATTAGGGAGGCCCAGTTTGTCAGCTTGGATTAATCTTGAAAACTCTAAAGGTAATGCATTGATGTCTGGTTTCATAGCTGATGAGGCAAGCTAGATTGCAGCTGGGTTTGCACATTTCTGGGCTTTTATAAAGGTTGCACTGGATCTTATCATATTGACCTACTCCTTCAAATGAGCATATCTCCATGGTAGTTCTCTCTGTGGGTTCAACAATGTATTCAAGCATCACATTTCTTTCACATAA
This sequence comes from Ophiorrhiza pumila, assembly GCA_016586305.1. Classification (NCBI taxonomy): domain Eukaryota; kingdom Viridiplantae; phylum Streptophyta; class Magnoliopsida; order Gentianales; family Rubiaceae; genus Ophiorrhiza; species Ophiorrhiza pumila. The sequence continues at coordinate 24,633,461 of BLIW01000003.1, read as the reverse complement.
TCCTCTATTTATAGGTTTGAACTTCACACATCTACCTTGTAGGTTATAATATCCTAAATATAAGTTACATAGGTTATATATGTTACATGGAATAATATGAAATAATGAGGTAGAACAAAGGGTATATGAACAGACATTCACAATTGTTCATAATAGTGTACACACAGTGATAGTAGTATTTTCTAGGATAAATTACACAAATCCTCCCTTAATTAATTTAGGGATAGATTTTGAATTCGTATCTCAACTTTAAAATGTTCCATTTTAGCATCAATTTTGGGCTTTAAATCATCATCGGTCTATTTTTCATTCATGCGTAGACAAATTACGTCTTTTATGTGTGTGTCACATAATAAATCGAATGGCAAGATAAACTAATTTCGCTTATCATTTATTTATTTCATGGTATGTTTTATTATTTTATGGTTATTGTTCCTTACTTTCATCTTTTTTGTCACATGTAATGCACGTGAGAGACGTAATCTATTTACATATGGACGAAAAACAGACAAAAAACGATTTCAAACTCAAAATGTAAGATAAGAAATTAAAATGAAATATTTTGAAGTCACTGGACAAATTCAAAATTAAAGAAGAATTGATGTAATTTACCCTATTTTCTATTTTCAGATTGTAGAATATTACTATGTATTATTAGAATCATCAAGAGTTGGATGTCAATGACAGTCTTATTCATCCCTTGTTAACGTTGGCTTTTCTTGCAACGGTATTTAAATTAGGATTAAATTTAACAGGCATTTCATTATATAATCAGATAACTAGTCGTACTCATGTTGGTGTGACCATATATGTCATGTCAGTACACGATGCAATCATACAATATATATATTTCCAAGTATGCATTAATTCAATATTATTAAATGTCAACTTCACTTGATAAGTTAAAAAAAATTAATGAATAGTTAGAAAGTTTGGTAAATCATATGACATTTGAAAATTCTAAAAATTTGTGAATTCTCTTACAAGTAAGCAACCACTCCAATTGAATCATGTACAGTTTGTGTTAAAACCATTGCTAAAATGAAAGGAGAAGTGCCAATAAAGTTGATTGATGTACACATGAGCAAATATACAACTCGGTTTACATTTTATACGATTTATGTGATATCAAAAAATAAAATTTAATTTAGACTCGTTAGTGGGGAGAGAAAAATAGGAACAAAGACAGAATTTGAATGACTAACCAAATTAAGAAAGTAAATCCTTTTGGCTAATTAATGGAGTTAAAAGTTACTTTCCTTTGGATGTATATCATGATTTTAAAATCCCTCTTGATTACTCAAACCACACTTTAAAACCATTTTTTTTTACTCCACAACAAAATATAGTGCACAATTGTGCATTCATTGACTGCCTCTAATTCAATAATTTAAATCATGTGAATGAATTGTGAGAAATGAATGGATAAATTACTTTCAATCCTTTGGTATATCCAATCAACACATAAACTTTCTTATGTTTAAAACTCTACCTTTTATCTTTTTTATTGACAAAATTGCAAACATAACATTTTCCCTTAAAACTAACGGTTTGTTATGAAATTTCACTTTTATTCATGTATAATATAAAATAAGCTTAAAAAAAATCATTTATACACAATTCAGTCAATTAAAAAGCAACCAAAAAGAATATTTCGAATAAATGACATTTTAACTTATTTTTTCTTACTTTATATATGTGGATAAAAGTAACATTAAAAATACATAATTAATTATATTTTCATATATTATGCGTGGTTGAGCATGACAGTCATCTACCCGAAATGTATTAATGACCAAACTATGAGAATGACTGCTTTGAAGGGTGAGTTAGGACCCAATGTTGGCCGTCAATTTTGACCTGGAGATTTTTAATCCTTGCGAACATGTCGACAGCTCTTCGGACACCTTTATTGTGGACGGAGTTTAAGTAATCGTGCCCAAAAAGGATCCCACCTGGCCGTAGAATCTTATATGCTCGATTAATATCAGCCCAGACGGAGTGAAAATCGTGAGCGGCATCAACCTCAATCAAGTCACCATAAACACCCCATTCGCACAGCTTCTCAAGTGCTGAACCCGTTGAGAAGGGCATGAACATCACCGACTCCGTTGCGTTTGCATTGACAACGTTTTGCATGAATTGATGCATGAGGATGACATCGCCGTTTACCATTCCTATGGCTTTGAGCCCATTCTTCTTTTGAAATCCTGGCCAGCCTCGAAAATCATCCACGCATATTATCTGAGTATCCAGGAGGTTCAGTTGGCGAGTCAACTCCACCATGTGAAGCGCCGACGCACCAAGAAAGGTTCCCAATTCGATTATGATCATGGGTTTGACTTTTTTAATAAGGTTATGGAAGACGGCGCCCCTGGAACCCCATCCCTTGATCCTAGATCCACGAAGGAGGCTGGCGACATGGGAGGGAGGGAAATTGTTCCAAGGGGAAATGCCATTGAAAACGCTGTCAATAATCGTTTGTCGGACAAGTTTAGAATTATGGACAGCTGCAAAATCAGAAGCACAAACAGTCCCGAAATGCTTATGGTCTTCAAATTTAGTACCATCATGTTCATGGACATCGTCGTAAACTTGCCGGTGCTCGTGCTCGTGCTCATGCACATGCTCAACGATGTTGTTGTTATCGCTTTGGAGTACTGCAGAACGAAGGGTGGTTGGAATTGGATCCAGAGGAGAAGGCCCTGAATATGGAGAGTGAATGTTTCTGCTGCTCAACGACACTAATGGTGACATATAATTACCAAAGGCGTAAGATAAAACTAGAAGAATAATATAAGCAATGCGTTTACTGAAATTGGCAGACATGATCTTAAGGCTGAAGGAGGGTGCCATTGCTGCAATGTTGATTTGTATTGACAGAAGTACTTAGAGATTAATTACTTATTATATTAAGAACGTTTTTGATAACACGATTTCATAACTTTTAAATACATTGCCACTTCATTTTTTCATAAAAAACTTTTAGATTTTAATAATTTACTGTATCTTGTGACACATGGTACAAATTTTTTTTTATCACAATAATTTCAGTGAAATCGATTTATATATAAAACGTGCTCATATATGCAATTAACGGAAAATTAAAGGTCGTTGAAATCGTGATTTTAATTTCATGTCACTTTTATCACCGATCAAAATTTGGATTAACTCGCCGGTCATTACATATATGAATCCGGCCAATTCATAGGAGATCAACTATTTTTTCATTATACAAATAATTACTTACACTACACATACTTATTTACACATTTTAACTCATTAACTATTTAGACATTTCACATATATTTTAAATTTTTATACACTATACATACTTAAAGACACTGTGTACATGTTTATACATTTTCCTATATAAACTCACACATTATACATACTTTCATATTACACATTTATACATTATACATATATTTTTATACATTACATATTTATACATATTATATATATTTTTATATACCATATATTTGTACATATTAGATATATTTTTTTATATTTTTATTCTTCATGCACGTAAATAAACTACACATTCAACTTTTAATTAGGCCACTTAATTTGTCGAGTTTGCTAATAGGAGAATAACTTATTATAATTAAGAGATTAAATTAGTTAGATTGTAAAAAAGGTGCAATTAATGAATTCATCAATTTATTACTTCCAAATTTGAGATTTAGAATTCAATCACTTTTTAATTTTATTAAATATATTCTTAATTAGTCTAACTACGTTATTAAAACAATCTGCAAATTACAATTTTTTTTGGGGTAAATTACATTGTCTCCTTGTGATTTGACTTTTGAAACACGACTGTCTTATGTTAAATATTGTGTACACATAACTTCGTGTAATTTTTTTTTAATATACTTGTTATAGTTTTATATTCCATTTTGCAATATGAAATTATAAAGTAGTCATGTGTACTAAAACCAATCCACAAAGGAATAAAATAGAGTTTGTCTTTTTTTATTTTATTAACAAAATGACATTTGTGCATTATGTAAATTATGGTATCATGATGCACCAGATTCAAATCTCAATTCCTATAATTTCCTCTTCCCTTGTATTGTTTACGTCTCTTAAGACCAAAAATTAAACAAATATAAAACTTTTGATGATTTTAAGGTAAATGACTCCACCTTTCTCTCAACTTTAAGGGTAAGTATCATTTTAATTATTTTAAACTATATAATGATCTCTCAATATGAATTTTGTAATTTAAACGGTTCTCAATTCGTTTTTCATTCAATTGATGACTAACAATTTTTTTTTTTGTTATTTTGATATTAAACGTTGTCCTTTTAAATATACTAAATAGTGTCACATAATAAATAGGAATATTAATTAATTAGATAGAAACTAGGTTGAGAACTGTTAGGTTACAAAATTCAAGTGGGGGACTGTTATATAACTTTTTAAAAAATTAATACCAAAACTTATCTTTAAGTTGAAAAACCATTTGAATCATTTACTCATACACTTTAAAAATTAACGTGATTTATATTTTTTACATTTAGCTAAAGTCAAACCAAATCTGTGCAAAAATCATTAAACATGATGAGTAGGTATATATTGGGACCATAGAGGACGAATAAGAAGAAGGCACGTGGACTCGATCTGACAGAAGAATGAGAGGATGTGACGATGTGACTAGACAGACAGAGAATGTCACGTAGATAAAATCGATGTTTTCGGATCACTTTAATTGTATTATACCAATGCTATCTCTTAAGATAGAAAATTGGTCCTCCGGGAGTGGTTTGGTAAAGATATCCGCCAATTGTTCTTTAGTGGAAACATATTCTATATGGATTTCCTTATTTTGAACAAGATAACGAATGAAGTGGTGTTTAATGTCAATATGTTTTGATCTAGAGTGTTGAATAGGATTCTTGGTTATATTAATAGCACTGGTGTTATCATATTTAATGGATACACATCCGAAATCTAAACCAAAATCAAGAAGAGTGTGTTTCATCCAAAGAATTTGAGAACAACAACTTCCGGCGGCTATGTATTCGGCTTCCACCGTTGATAAGGATACGGAAGATTGTTTTCTACTAGACCATGATACAAGAGATTTTCCTAAGAATTGACATGCTCCACTTGTACTTTTCCTATCAACCCTACACCCGACGAAGTCGGCATCGGTGAACCCTACTAATTCAAACGTGTTTGTCCTAGGATACCATAATCCATGTTCTAATGTTCCTTTAAGATATCTTAGTATTCTTTTTACAGCCAAGAGGTGAGATTGTTTAGCACATGATTGAAATCTAGCACATAAGCACACAGCATACATAATATCCGGTCTACTAGCAGTCAAGTAAAGCAAGCTTCCTATCATTCCCCTATATTTTGTTTCATCAACTTTCACACCATTTTCATCTTTATCTAACTTAGTGGAAGTACTCATAGGTGTTCCATTTGGTTTTGATTCTTCCATACCAAATTTTTTAAGTAACTCTTTAGTGTATTTTTCTTGACTTATAAAAATACCATCATCCATTTGTTTTATTTGTAACCCAAGAAAGAAAGTTAGTTCTCCCATCATACTCATTTCAAATTCATTTTTCATTAAATTTGAAAATTCTTCACATAATGATTCATTTGAAGCACCAAAAATAATATCATCAACATATATTTGAACAATAAGTAATTCATCATCATAATGCTTTGTAAACAATGAGTATCTATTATTCCCTTGTGAAAGTTCTTTTCTATTAGAAATCCACTAAGTCTTTCATACCAAGCTCTAGGAGCTTGTTTTAATCCATATAGTGCTTTGACCAATTTATATACATGATTAGGGAACTTATTATTTTCAAAACTGGGAGGTTGTTCTACATATACTTCCTCTTGAATGAATCCATTTAAAAATGCACTTTTAACATCCATTTGAAAGAGTTTGAATCCTTTAAAACAAGCATATACAAGTAACATGCGGATAAACTCAAGCCTTGCTACGGGAGCAAAAGTTTCATCATAGTCTATACCTTCCTCTTGCCTATACCCTTGAGCCACCAATCTAGCTTTGTTTTTTACTATATTTCCTACTTCATTTAGTTTATTCCTAAAAATCCATTTAGTTCGTATAATTGAAGTGTCTTTAGGCCTTTTTACTAGATTCCATACTTTACTTCTTTCAAATTGGTTTAATTCTTCTTGCATAGCTACGATCCAATTATTATCTTTTAAGGCTTCATTTACATTTTTTGGCTCAATTTGTGAGAGGAAGACCAAGTTATTATCTAAATGCAATGGTGACCTAGTGTTGACTCCTCTAGATGGACTTCCTATGATTAAGTCTTTAGGATGACTTTGAATGAATTTCCAAGCTCTTGGAAGATCACTCTTTTGTGGACTTTTATCTAAAGTTTTAATATCATCTTTGGGATCAATTTGTGGAGATGATTTGTTGTCTATTTCATTTTTATTTTGTTCATTAGATGGATTTTCTTCTATTCCTATTTCTTCATCACTTTCTTCATGGTTTTTACTTGTATCACCTTCATCAAAGTTTACATGAATTGCCTCTTCTAATATCATGGTTTTTTTGTTATATACTCTCTATGCTTTTCTAATTTCTGAATAACCTAAGAATACTCCTTCATCCTATTTCTTATCAAATTTTCCTAAGGTGTCTTTTACATTTAGAATGAAGCACTTACAACCAAAGACTTTAAAATATCCTACATTTGGAGTTTTCTTATAGATTAATTCATATGGAGTTTTCTTCAACAAGGGTCTAATCAAGGCATGATTTATGACATAACATGCGGTGTTAACCGTTTCGGCCCAAAAATATTTAGGCAAGTCATTTTCACAAATCATAGTTCTAGCCATTTCTTGAAGTGTTCTATTCTTTCTTTCAACTACTCCATTTTGTTGTGGTGATTTTACTACTGAAAAATTGTGTGTAATACCATTTTCATCACAATGATTTATAAAGCTTTCATTTACAAATTCGGTTCCATTATCACTTCTAATTTTCACCACATTTAAATTTAACTCATTTTGAACATTTTTAAATAGTCTAGCATATTCTTTAAATGTATCACTTTTATGTGCCAAAAATATTACCCAAGTGTACCTAGAATAGTTATCTACTATCACAAAAACATATATTTTGCCACCTAAACTTGTAGTTTGTGATGGTCCAAACAAATCCATATGTATTAACTCTAAGGGTTTTGAAGTTGTTACCATGTTTTTAGGTTTGAATGTACTTTTAGTTTGTTTTCCAAATTGACATGAATCACACACTTTATCTTTTTCATATTTTTTGTTTAGGTAAGCCTTTAACTAGTTCTTTTGCTACTAGATTATTCCCACATAAGCTAGCCTCCTATGCCACAACCAAGTTGTGTCATGTACCACACTAAGACATTTCATTTCTTGTTCCATAATATCACACAAATGAAGTGTATACACATTGTTATGCCTAGATCCGGTAAGAACTATTTTACCATCTATTGGATTAATAACAACACATTTTTCACGTTTAAATAACACATCAAGATCTTTATCACATATTTGACTTATGCTAATCAAATTGAATTTCAAGTCATCAATCAAAAGCACATTTTCAATCACATTGCTATTATTATTGGCTACATCACCAATACTAATAATCTTCCCCTTTTTATCATTGCCAAAAGTAACATGACCTTGATTTCTTGTTTCCAAGTTATTAAGCAATGAGAGATTACCGGTCATGTGTCTTGAGCATCCACTATCAAGGAACTATTTTGTATCCAAAATTGTATTTTTTAAACATACCTACATTCAAGAATCAATATGTGAAGCATTAAGTTCTTATATCATTGATATCTTTTCTAATCCATGTTTTTGATCCATTTTCAACTTCCATTCTTGCAAAGCATTTCCTTGAGGTATGCCCCTTTTTACAACAATAATCGCATATCACATTGTATTTAAAAGAGTGTAAAGTCTTGTAGTAAGGTCTAACATTGTTAAACCTAGGCTCAAAGTTATACTTCTTATGTCTATAATGAGTATTATGCATTCTATGATGTTGGTTATGAGTGTTATGCATTCCATATCTATGATGTTGGTGATGTCTATGTTTAAAATTTTCTACTCCTCTTTCATGATTATGTGATGTGTGAGTAATTTTTACAGGTTTGGATGTGGAGCTTTGACTTATCTCATGTGAATATCCTAATCCATATTTACTATTTCCCATTCTTTGATTTCCTAAAAGTATTTCTAAGTTGTTCTTACCTTGAGTGAATTTAGCTAAACAATAACTAAGGTCTTCAATTCTCTTTCTTAATCCTACATGTTCTTTCTTAACTTCATCATATTTTTAATCTCTTCTCTAGCCTTGTTACTATCTATTGTTAATTTTTCATTTTCTGTTTTTAATGTACAATTTTCTATTACTACACAATCATACTTAGTGATTAACTCTTGATTACATGAAGTGATTTTTTCCACTTTGGCCTTAAGCTTCTTGTTTTGTGTTTTGGTTTTCTTTTACTCATATACTAGTCTAGCAATGTACAGCTCAAGTTCATCTTAATCATTACAATTATCATCATCATCATCACTAGAAGAAAGACTTACCTCATGATCTTTAAATCCAATAAAGCACATGTTAGCAACTCCTTCTTCTTCTCCTTCAGTTTCCTCTTCGGATTGGTCATCATCCCATGTGACCTTGAAGGTTCTTCCTTTGCCCTTTTTGTCTTGTTTGAACTCCTTCTTCCTTCTTGGGCAATCTGCAATAAAATGTCTAGGTTGATTACAATCATAACATTTATTGACTTTTGATGTTTCCCCTTTTTCTTTCATCCAATCTTTGCTCTTGAAGTTCCTTCCTTTATTAAACTTGTTTTTCCTACTTTGAATCATCCTAGATAGCTTTCTAGTTAGAAAAACAAGATCATTATCATCTTGTTTATTTATATCTTCCTCATCTTCATCATCATCATTCTCATTCTTTGACACTTTAAGTGCTATGTTCTTCCTAACCTTAGTGTCTTCTTCTTTTTGAGTTTTAGATTTTATCTTAGCTTATATGACATAAGTTAACTAATTAGTTGATCTATGGGTAGTTCTCTCAGATTTTTACCTTCTTCAATTTCTATGGCTTTTGACTCCCATTCCTTAGGCAATGAATTTAAAATCTTTCTATTTTGCTTACCTAAGGGATAGATTTTTCCTAGACTTTCCAAATCTTTGATTATGCTATTGAATCTACAAAACATCTTATCTATGGATTCATTACTATCCATTTTAAAGCTTTCATATTGTGTTACTAGCAATGATTTCTTTTCCTCTTTTACATCTTCGGTTCCCTCATAAATTTCCCTAAGTTTCTTCCAAATATCATGTGCATTTTTACATCCTTTAACTCTACTTGATTCATTGACATCTAGTGAGTTATATAAGGCATTTGTGGCTTTAGCATTTAGGGTGAGGTTTCTCCTATCCGTTTCAGTGAGTTCACTCCTTTTCTTTTCTCTAGTTTCATCCCCTATAGTTATCTCAGCCTTATAAGGTCCTTCTTCTACAATATGCCACATCTCAATATCAATGGATTTGAGATAGATTTTCATTCTATCTCTCCAACTGCTGTAGTTGGTTCCATTAAATATTGGAGGCCTAGAGATAGATTGTCCCTCCATAAACATAGCATTGTTTGTTGCCATAATCTTTACTCTAAGGTTTTTAAGCCTAAGCAATAGAGACCAAGCTCTGATACCAATTGTAAGCTCTAAAGGCAACCTAAGAAAGGGGGGTGAATTAGGTTTCTAAAAATTTATGCGTACTAATCAATTTAAATTCAACATAAATGAGTAGGATTTCAACCAAGGTTCAACCTCTTCACTAGCTATCCCAAGCTATGTGCTCAAGGGTTTTACTCTCACTTGAGAAACCTTTTACAATCACTCACAATAGATGTTTGATAATGAAATTACAACCCTCAAATTTGGGTGAATAAGATGAAGTGAAGCTCAAAGTATGATTCCTATTAAGAAAATTACAACTCAAACTATAAAGCTCAAGAATAAAATGAAGAACTCAAAGAAGGCTCAAGAAACTTTTGATCTTTTGTTTCTTTTGAAATCAAAATGAAATGTGAGAGTTGTAGAGAGTGTTTTTCAGATGTAAAGCAAAGGGAATCAAGTGTTGTGTCTTGTTAAACGTTCATGTGTTGGCTTGTATTTAAACCTCTAAAAAAATGACAAAAAAACGTATATGTTTGACTTTTAAAAAACTAGCCGTTATTTGAAAATCTGAGTTTCGGACGCTCGTTTCGGACCCTGAGAGGCGTCCGATCCTAAGTTTCGGACGGCCAAAACTTCCCTGAGGCGTCCGAACCTAAACTACTGAGAGCTTGATTTTTCACCAGAGTTTCGGACGGTCAGATGACCAATGAGAGGCGTCCGAACCTAAGTTTCGGACGTCCGAAACTCTGCCCTCAGCGTCCGAACCTATTTTTCTCAAACTTGTTTTCAATTTTCGTTTTCCAAATCATTTGTGCAACTATGTGTGACTTTGTGCAAGTATGTTCCTTACTTTTTAAAGTGCATTTGAAGACTAATAACATTTTGAAATCATTTTTACTTGAGCCTTAAAGGATTAAAACAATTTCTTGAGCTATTTACATAATTAGGGTTTAAGGGTTGGGAAATGACCTAATTTACCAACTTTGTATCTTTTGCACTTCCAATTCTTTCTTCATGCACTAAAGTTCCATGCTTGGCTTCTCTTGAATATTTATCACATTGAGACACTTATTTGAACCATTAGCCTAAACATAATTGTTTGTTAAACATCAAAATAAGTAAGATTAAGACACTAGGTCTTTACAGTATCCAATTCATTTACGTCGAAATAGACTACTTCACTAAATAGGGGAAAGCCGAACCTTTGAGGATCATTACCGAATATGCGGTGAAAAAGTTCTTCAAGCAAAATATCATCTGCCAATTTGGCTTACCAAGAGTGGTGGTGACACACAACGGCAAACAATTTGAAGGGTTTTTTCACAAAATGTGTGACGAATTGGAAATCTCTCAATTCTACACCTTGGTGGGACATTCACAGGCTAACAGCCTGGTCGAAGTTACAAATAGAATTTTGTTCAGTGGTATAAAAGCAAGACTTGACAAGTCTAAGGGGAAGTGGGCTTACGAGCTTTTGACAGTCTTATGGGCTTATAAAACCACACCCAGAATAGTCACTGGAGAAACACCATACTCGTTGGCTTTCAGAGCAGAAGTGATAAAGTCAATATTTTGCATTTATTTGGAATAATTTCATTTCTTTTTCTTAGCATTTATGCATTAAAAATCATGATTTTGTTATGTTTTCAGGTTTATGTGAAAAATTGATGGAATGGTGAGAAAAGAGATAAAATGATGCAAGAAGTTAAAAAGAAGTTAAGAAGAAGTTGAGAAGATTTGCAGGAAGAGGTTTACCAATAAGGGAGAAGAATTTTTACCAAGAAGGAATTTTACTAAGGAAGAAGACATTGTTATGTTAGTTGGGAAGAATTATCTTTTGGCAATTAGAATTTCCTAATATTGTGGAGATTGGATTTTTGGGTTTGTTAAGAGATATTTTCAGCCATTATTTTTAGCTATTGTTTGTTAAGAGGGTTCTTTAAATAGTGATTTTTGGAATTAGTAACGTATGCAATCCTAGTTTAGTTTTTAGAGGAGTTAGCATCTTAGTTTTTCTTAATAAGTAGGGAAGTTTAGTAGCTTTCACGTAATTTTTATTCATGTCATTTGTTTTGAATTTAATTGAATCTTCTTTATTTAATTTAAGCATTCAAATTTCAGCAAGTTTAGTTTAGACAATTGAGTGGAGAAATTTTGGACAAACATTATCTATTTCCTTTGCATTTTGGATTGGATTGGATTATCTTCAACCATAACTACTTCCAAGTGATTGTCAACTATAGGTTTTTCTTTCTAGTACATTATGAATATATTTTTCTTCAATTATTTTATGTTGTTTATTCATGTTTTCATTCTAAATTAGCTATCCAGTTAATGAATTGATAAAGCACTAATTAACAACTTGTGAGATCTAATTGGATTTAAATAAGCATGTAAAATAAGTACCTTTTTATGTCCTGTGTTAGAGAGTTTATGAATTTTCTATGAATGTTGAATATTGCGCAATATTTAAATATTTGTGGGAAATTCTAATGCCAATTAGAACGATAGATCCGTGTAATTGTCTATTTAGTTTTAATAGGTGGTAAGACTATCATTCATCGATAGTGGGCATATGGGGATGGTATGAGCATATGGCATCCATTATGGGCATATCATAATTAGGTTTCTCTCATCTTAATGCTGTTAATGAATTAAATCTAATGAGGCATTCCTCTTGGATTATTTATTAATTAGAGAGTATTTAATAAGGCATTCCTTTTAATTACCAACAAGTAAGGAGAAATGAGGTTATGTTAGTGGCGTTCTCGGTAACTATAACTGGTTTACTTAAATTACATGTTTTATATTTGCATCAAGGATCAAGTAATTAATTAGTGTGGATTCGATGATTTAATTGGATGTTTCTTTTATTGATTAAATTTTTTAGTACTTCACTTTGTTATTTGTTTCTAATAGCTGTTTGTGACAAGTTTTGAAGGAAATGATACACCGTTCCCTTGGGAGACGACCTTGCTCCATTACTATACTAGTATAGAGTAGATTTTAATTTTGGTGGTATAACGACGCGACCAAGAAGCGGCTATCCCAACAGAGATCGGGATCCCAACTTACCGAGTGGCCGAGTTTGACCAGGATCAAAACAAAGAAAACATCAGTTTGGCTTTGGATAAAGCAGAATAAAAAAGAGCACTAATCCGACAAGCGAGGCAGTAGATTTCAAAGTACTATAATTCGAAGGTCAGAGAAAGGGTCTTTCGACCTGAAGATCTGGTCTTAAGAAAGAATAACGTCAGTCGGTAGGAGGGAAACACGAAATTAGATTCTAAGTGGGAAGGACCTTACGAGGTTATCGAGGCAAGGAGATCGGGAAACTACAAGATGAAAGATTTGACAAGGAGGGAAGTACCCTATTCATGGAACGCAGTTAACCTGAAACGATTCTACAAATAAAGTTCCTTTTAGGGACTACTTTGACGATAAAGATAAATTGTTCTTTTGGCGTTTTTTAAAGCCCATAGAGAACAATGGAAGTAGGCTAGTATAGTTTTAGTTGGGGAAGATTAACCTTGTAGCTACTTTGCTTATTTTGTTTTATCAAAGCTTGGTTTATTAGCAGTTTTACATGCCTTAGAGTTTATTAAAGCTTTACCAAATTACTACATCTACTTTGGTTTGTCAAGCTTGGCATTCGTGGCAAATAGTTTTGTCCACCGGACTACTAATTTACTATCGATTACTCGGCCTTACATGCGCCTTAAAGCTTATTAAAAGTAGCCAAATTTGAACTCAATGATTGACGAAATTAGTATATCTGCTTTGATTTACTGAGCTCAGTATCCCTGATTAACTAATGAAAAGTGTCGTTACTTTGATTTATCAAGCTTGACGTTCGTGGTAGATGGTTTATGTTTTCCTTAACTATGTTATTGCTGGTTGCTTCGGTTCAATAAAATCTTAGGCAGACAGGGCATGATAGGCTATTGCCGAAAAAGAAAAAATACTTCAAGAAGTCAAAAGAAAAACTTTATTTAAGAAGTATGTGCAATACAATGTCCTAAGCTATGAGGCCAGCTCGGCTCTCTTTATAGACCTCTCCCCCCTTATCCGATATCTCAACCTTGTCCGCTTTATTGTCACTATCGGGTGACCTCTTGACGGTGAGACCATACTTTTCAAGGAATTGGTTAAGGGAAACTAAGGGCTTGTCTTGAAGCTCCTCAAAAAGCGCGAGGTCAATGTTATCGTACATGGCCTTGGCTGACTTCAGGCCCTGCTTGTAACCACAATCAGATATGGGACCCATCAGCTCATTCAATATTTTGTTGATCCCTGCCGAGGTGTGACAATCATTGATTGCTTAAGTTTTCTTCTCAGAAAAGGTAGGAGAGGACCAGTACTCGGCAATCGCAACTTCTTGACCTTGGGACAACTACGCCTCTGGCTTCTGAACCTTCTTATTCTCGGCTTGAAGCAACTAGGAGGAGAGGGAGGCCGCATCTAGGAGAGCTTGTTTCTCTTTTTCCCAGGTGGCCTTTTGGTCGTCATAATCCTTGCAAATAGAAACAAGCTCAGTGCTTTGCCCAGATACTTTTTGCGCAAGAAGCCTAATTCTCTCCAAGGCTCCATTTCAGAATAGGAAGAGTCTGCAAGAAAATGACAAATGATGAGTATAAAAGAAAATATGAACAAGACTAATGATATGAAGACACTTACCCCAGCGAGGGACCGATAGCCGAGCTTGTATAGCTCCCCAGCTTTAACTGCGAGATTTTGGCTCGCCCCTCAAACAAAATTGCCTTGAAGATCGTGTGACAAGCAGTTTTGAGGGAGAAAAGAGGTGGAGAGGGAGGACGAGGTGACAAAGTCGAGGCAGTCTTAGCCGAGACGGCCTTCTCGACCTGGGGCTTCTTCGACGGTGCCTTCTCGGGAGCAGACCTCTCTTCACGAATAAAGGAAGAGGCATCAGTATGAAGAGACTGAGGGCTCAGCGTGGCCAAAACTTGAGGACTCTCCGACCCTGACTGAGAGTTAGTGTTCTGGATCGGGGGATAAAACGGAGGAGGGTCTTTCTTCAAGCTCTGCAAGGTCCTCTTCAGCCCTGCCTTTGTTGTGAATCTTTTTAGAAAATCTACAAAGTCAGAAGCTAAGTAAAGAATAGAAAAGATGAGAATAAGAAAGAAAATGTAAAAATACAAAAGAAGAACTCGGGTATCAAGAGATATACTCTGAGGGTCACTGGGGGAGGTGGAAGTAATGCTGGCAATTATCAGCTAGGTTTCAAAAAAATTATTGGCTATAGATACGAATATCCTGAGGTTCTTCAAATTATTCTTCCTCTGTTGAGCCTTCTTATAGGTCGGCAAAGGATTATTGAAGGAGTCCTCGGTGTGCCAAACCTGGGGAATGCCTAGTTCAGAAATGAAAAAAAACCGTTCCTTCCAACTCTTTATAGATGAGAGAAGGTCGATGATCAAGGGAAAATTTTCCCGCCGAGCCAGGGAGAAACAGCTCGACTTACCCCTTAAGACCTTGAGGGTAAAAATATGATGAAAGACAGATACAGTAGGGGAACTCTAGCCACGACGCAAAGGGCCTCGTATCCCACGCAGAAATGGATGCAGTTTGGGGCAAACTGCCCAAACCGATACCGTAGGAAGTCACTAAGGACTTCATGAAAGAGGAAAGGGGAAAATGCATACCAGACACCAACTCGTCGACGTACACCCCCACTAACCATATATGGGCTAGCATGACACAGTCATTCTTCCTAAGGGCTATTAGGGTTAGGGAAAGAAGGTAGAGAGGAATTACTGTGGACCAGTATGACATCACCTTAAAAAGAGGTTTTGGGGGCTTGTTCTTTCCCTTACCCTTGGTACTGGAAAGAGAGCAGGCCTCGTGAGTTCCACTGTGTCCTCACGAGAAGGAAAGGTATCCCTGACATTGTAGGAGATACTGATGGCCGCCGATGAGTGACTGTCAACATCGACTGTACGAGAAGCGGGGGGTTTACATGAGTTATCCTCGTAATTAGGAAGAGTAGACACTATGGATGCTTTGAAAGAAGATAAAAGCAAAAAGAAACAAGGTTTCTGGTTCTGCTTAGATGCTGGAACGAGGAAAAATTGGAAAGAAAGATGCAAAATAAAGTACAATCAAACAGGGTAAAATGAATGTCAGTGAAAGTGAAGGCTTTAAATACGTTGGGAGATTCCCCAAGCTACATGATGATAGAAACAAGGCATTTGGGAAATGATGAATAAATCATCACCCTTAACCCTTGATATACCCAACGCACTGCTGTAACAAACCAACAGGATATCGGGAAGAGTGCGTAGCGTAATTCTGACTGCTGGTCTTCTCTGTTCGGACAACGCTAGTGATAACTGACCACGATATAAGACAGATCGGGATACTGAGTCTTGAGAAGTACTAGAAAGGGTTGAGGGTAAAGCAAGATAGCTAAGGGAATCCAGTCATAAAGAAATTTCCAAGACATATCTCAAGGTCTGCATGGCTGACCAAGAGATGGGGGCTAGTTAATGAGTAGGTATATATTAGGCCTATGAAGGACGAATCAGAAGAAGGCACGTGGATGCGATCTGACAGAAGAATGGGAGGATGCATTGATGTGACTAGACAGACATAGAAGGTCACGTGGATATCAAGTAATCGGCGATGTGACTAGACAGATAGAGAAGGTCACGTGGATATCACGTAATCAACAAGATGACATGATGTGATGAGGTCGGCGCTGCCCATACCTAGTTACTGCTCAGCAATAGTGATCAAACAGATTTGGAATTCCATCCCGATAAATATTACCCCTTCTCTATTTGGGAAGGGACAAGGAAAAATAAAACCAAAATAGCTTGTAGACTTATTGAGCCATCGGAGTTTCCTCGGAAAATATCTCTCGGAAGTTAACTGTAGGAGTGCTATTTGTGCAGGTGTGGTGAGGTTGGGATGACATAGTCAGCAGTTGGATCCGAAGAACTGAGATTGGTCTCACTTTCAACTCATCAAAACACATATAAATATTAGATGATGGGGGATGGAGCAAGATTCTTTTCACTTGTGTATGTTACTACTTCTTATCCTCTTCAAGTATCGTTCTAGCCAAAATTTTTGTTTTAAATAAGTATCACTTTACAAGTTTCAATAAAAAAAACTATAAAATTTTAATTTTATTATTCATTCCATTTATTTAAAATTAGATAACATTAATTGCTTTTATTCATTTTTTAATAAAAAAATATGAATAAATAAGACAATTTCCTCATTTGCTTTATGATTGTGCTTTCGGTCAAACCACCACTAAAAGCATCAGATGGTGTATGTATTAATTCGACACATGGGTATCCTCAAGAAGAGTCATAATTAATGGATGGATATTTAAATAAGGTGGAAAACTTATGCAAAAAATAAAATAAAATATACCTAGTGATTAAATCCAAGTAGGTATAATAATTTAGTGTGCCATTTTTGCTTGTGAGATTTGATTTTCTTCATCCTCAAATATATAGATTATAATAGGTTAAATTATAAACTAGATATTGCTAGTTAATAAAATAATAATATTTAAAAAATAGTATTCAGCCTCTTATCTTAACTTTTATTTTTCCAGATCTTTTTATTTTAAGACACACACATATATACCATATATATTTCGTTCAAACTTTATCTATTTGGGGTTGGAAAGGACTTAAGGTGGAGATCAGATTATCTATCCAAAATTATCTCTGTTCTATTCTGTCTAATATTCAAAACGATGTAGTTTAACTAAAACTAGGGGGTAAAAGTATACATATTACTAAAATCACTTTACAATTATTATACCATAACAAAGAAATGAGTGAACCCTACAATGTAGTTTATTCTTGAATATGATAACACCACTACTACAAAATGGCCTTTTTAAACCTCCCTTTTTATAGCGGTTAAACATAATCCGGTGTAAATTCTAAAAACGCGGCGGCATTATCGTAATATTAAACAAGAAGGAGAACAATTTACACCGGTTATAACTATAACCGGTGTAAAAGACAAGACAATGTCAAATATTTACACCGGTTATCAGAAAACCGGTGTAAATATTGAACATATTACACCGATTTTCCCATAACCGGTGTAAATTATGTTTTTCTTACACCGGTTATTAAAAACCCGGTGTAAATAATTTAATATTTGCTAAAATCGGTGTAAATTGTGTTATAAATAACAACTCCTAACATAACCACACATTTTTCCTTCTGCTCCAACTTAAGTCAGCATTATCTCTATCGTAAGAAATACGATTTTTTTCCAAAAGCTGCGCACGAAATCTTTTTGAAGACCAAATCAAAAGCTACAAATTAACTTTTGTACATTCAACTCAACCATCTGAGGTTAGCTAGTTTTACATATACTGATAACTTTTGTATAATTTTTCTTCTCATTCGTCAGAGCATTGACGTATATATATAGATCTGCATTTCATTTTTTAAAAAAATTTTAAAATTGTAGATTTCAATATGTATGCTTTATATTTGTAATAAATGTAATAATGTGATGTTTTGTTACTTCATTTAGGAGTTCATGTGTATATTTTTTAGGTTTATTGATGCGTTTGAATAATACAAATTTATTAATTATTAATGAATTAATTTTGTCCTTCATTTAAATTGTGGAAGTAAATATTTTGCATTTGTCTATTTTAATTAAAGATAGAAACATATTTTGTTAATTAATTTATATGATGTAATTTTATGAAAGCATCAATTGATGCATTTATTTTTTTGGTTAACTTATTATAAATATTTTTTATATAATTTAAAGGGTGCGATAGTCATGGATAGTAATTAATTAGTTTGTTATAATTAAAGTTATCCACCATCTGTGTGGTAATTAATTATTTTATTTTATTTTTTATATTGTACTCAACCACGAAAACAGCTTCAACAGCAATTGACGATTCTTCCGAAGTAGTGAAAACCCAAAAAACTTATTTCTCTCCAGAATCAATAGAAGCAAATGACCAAATAGAAAACATCAATCTCCCTATTGATTATGGACTTGATTTGAATAAATTACACTTTGATGAAGGACAGCTACATGCCGACCCAGAGATGCAAAAATTTATCGTTACTATGCTGAAGATTATGTATCCAAAATTTTTCTAATCTGAAATTGGTGTAATCATGTAGAAGTTTTATTATGTCCCTTCGTTCTATGTCCTGTGGCTTTTTTTACACCCTTATTTTTTCTTGTTATTTGCTAGCTTTTGATGGGCAAATGAAAGTATGTTGTGCGCTTCTAAAGTGCTTTTGTGATTGTATTAGCCTTTAAAAGAATTTAAAGTATGTGATTTTCTCATCTTAACATATGTCTATTATAATTAAATTTAGAAACATATTTTGTTGATTAATTTATATGATGTAATATTATGCAAGCATCAATGGTCCATTGTCCTACAAGGGAAAAAATTGCATGTCGGTGATGAAATTGATATTCATAATAATGACGATGTGCCGCCGTTCTCATCAGGTTTTCCCCCACTTAGCACAATTGAGGAGGACCGCAACATGGATGCATTCATTCTCCGCACTGATCACGTGGAAGGAATTTGGGTTGATGATTCTTTGTCAAATAAAAGAAAGACCTTGTCGTGAGATGTAGTGTGTAAGTTATTATTCACGTTTCTGTATTTAGATTTTTCAATGTATGGTCTATTTTGTTTATTACCAAATTTGTTTATTACCAGATTTGGATGGTTTATATATTCTTCACTAACTGTTGTGACTCATTATTTTTTTGTTAATTTTGCAGGTGATTGTTTTGGATCGATTTTATGATGAGCTTCATGCAACATTTAGTGCTTTACTTATTGCTATTAGGGCATTTATTTTGTTTTACTAAGTTTGTACAATGTACGATGGTGTCTCAACTTAATGATATCTGTTACTAAAAATTAGGCTTGTTAATATTAGTGATCGATATTTATTATGGTATAAAGTTGTATAAATTTGAAGTTGTTGTTGACAGGGAGTTTTGCTCTAATTACAGGGGATACCATACAGATTTTTTTTCTTAGTAATGCATGACAGTTGGTTTAATATTATGGGAAAATTTCCAATTTATCCAAAACTTTTTACAATGAAGAAACAATATATTAAAAAATTAATCTATAAACTATTTCATTTTCGTAATGCACAAGCTTGTAGTAAGTGTACAAAAATATAGTTAAGTTTATTTCTAAAACACTAAAACATCACCAAAATTTCAATTAATCGTTTATAATAGCAAATGCTAACATTTATTATATTTGTATATTTTATATTCGAAGAATTATATAATCCTATGAAAACTTTTCATAGGATGTACAGACCGAAAATTTAAAACGCTAAAATATTAATTGTATTATAATTATGATTGGATTTTATATTTTATATACCAACATTTAATTAAATAGTCAAGAAAACTACAAAAAAAAAATACAACAAAAGGAGATTAAAAAAAACACTCTACTATTTTTAAATCTTGTGGAATTAGGAAAACTACAATTTTATGCATTTAAGAATTTAAACTTAAAATAATTTTTTTGTTACACCGGTTAATAATAACCGCTGTAGAATGTATGTTTTTACACCGGTTATTGTTATTAACTGGTGTACAAAACATACTTTATACACCGGTTATTATTAACCGGTGTAAACAACAATTAGACCATAACAATAATTTCAATTAATCGTTTATAATATCATATTCTAATTTTTATTATATTTGTATATTTTATATTGGAAGAATTATTTAATTCAGAAAACAGTACATATGATTTAAATACCAAAAATTAAAACACTAAAATATTAATTATATTCTAATAATGATTGGATTTTATATTTTATATACAAACAATTAATAAAATAGTCTTAAGTTTTTTAAATCTTGTGGAATGAAAACTACAATTTCGTGTGGATTGAAAAGTACAAATTTATGCATTCGTAATTTTAACTGAAAATAAAATGTTTTTTACACCGGTTATAGTTTTAACCGGTGTAGTAACAGTTTTTAAAACTAAAAAGCCCTAGCGTTGTCTCGACAATTTCCTTCCAAAACACTTGAGTAGCCTCCACCTACATCTCCATTTTTACCTACATCTGAACCTCCATTTTCACCTCCACCCTTTTGAAAACAAATCCCTCTCATTAAAGAAATAGGAACGGAGGACAACGACACTACCGGAGACACGTCAAGCTTCGTTATCGGCCTTATAGAGAACATAGCTAAGGAGGTTTTATTCTATCCATCCGCTTGAAGAAGTTTGGTGTAGGGACTGTTTTTTAACTTAAATGTATGCGTTCTAATGTTGAAATGTGAGACGTTTTAGACTATTTTCAGTAGTTAACGCATAGCATTTGGGCTTGTGTGTTCTGTGGTTTTTTTTTAATACGTATTTGCCAAAAAGCTCACTAAAATATGGGATTATAAATAAATTCAACCCGTCGCTACTATTTAAAGGTAATAACATTTCAAAGCTCTAATCTTTATTGTCTGGGTTGTGTTGTAAGTAAAGATGAGGCTGGGATTAGTGCTAGATAATCTGAATAAAGCAATTTTAGCTATTTTTCCTATTTAATGATTATGTTGTTTTCAAGTTTTTCAGAATTATTGGTTGTGACTTGATTACTTAGTTGACAATTATCTTATTGTGCTTATGATGATTCAAGAGGATTTCGATACTATTACAATTTGGGTGCTGTGTGTTGGATTCAACAACTGAAGTTTGGGTGTCGTGTGTGCTAGATAACCAATATAAAGCAATTTTAGCTATTTGTCCTTTTTAATGTTTTTGTTGTTTTCAGATTATTGAGAATTCTTGGTTGTGACTTCATTACTTAGTTGACAATTATCTTATTGTGCTTATGATGATTCTAGAGGATTTCGATACTAGTACAGTTTGGGTGCTGTGTGTTGGATTCAACAACTGAAGTTATTTTGAAAGACACATTCCCGAAAAACTACATGCATATATATTATGTACAATAAATGGGTAATTAATTTGTTGAATTTGGATTTGAATATTCTTATTTTTAAGAAAAAAATCAGCCATAAATTGAAGGATTTGTATTTGAATATTCTTACTATGGAATTGTAGTTTATTTTGTTTTGTTTACATTTTAAATATCCTTTTTTTTATTTTGTATAATACAAAGGTTTGGCATGGCTAATAAACGACGATCACAAACCGGGGATAGCGATGATCAAATCCATGCACATTATGGAAGAAAAGGAACCAAATGTCGCGAGCTTCTGGAAAGGAGGGCAAGAGGAGTAAAGACACCTATTTTGTTCGATGACAATGGTGAGCCTACGACTGAAAAATCACGTAATGAGTGGATTAATTTCATTGCGTTGATGGTGCGTAGCAAAGTTAATGTTGTGCAATTTACATCATGGCCTGAAGTCGATGCCAACATTAAGGACATGATTTGGGATGAAGTAATGGTATGTTCAAGATTTTAATGGTCCTTTTAAAGTTTTTTCACATATTTTCTTTCAATTTAGATTAAATTTACGTTCATTAAATTTACGTTCACTAAAGTTAATATCATAACCTCGATCGACCACGATGCTCCATTGCCATTTTCGGATGATGAGGCCGCGACAGTTGGGACAGGATTTGGGACTCTATTACAGTGGCCCAGGTCATTGGTTGA
The DNA here is from genome assembly GCA_016586305.1 of Ophiorrhiza pumila. Classification (NCBI taxonomy): domain Eukaryota; kingdom Viridiplantae; phylum Streptophyta; class Magnoliopsida; order Gentianales; family Rubiaceae; genus Ophiorrhiza; species Ophiorrhiza pumila. Next base: position 24,611,089 of record BLIW01000003.1, on the reverse strand, counting down.
GATTTGTACCGATTAGGATTTGCAGGTGCAATTATATATGATTCTTTGTGTCTTTTTGTTATAAACTTATTAATAAACATCTCTAATTACTGAATTATTTTTTAAAGGTACCGGACCCTAAAGGTTCTGAAGAGTTAAAGAAATCCACTCAACACAAGAAAACAAAAGTGGTGGCCCACCCGCGAGAAACGGATAATCCATTATTATCTCAACTCGATGGATCTTTACGGCAATTGGACATATTGGTGAGCAACCATTCGTCTGACTCTCTGTGCACAATCAATATGCCGGAAGGAATAGTGGGCAATGAGTTATTAGTACATCTTACTAATGAGAGCCTCAATGATTTCTTGTCGTGTGATATGATGACGGGTGATTGCATGCAAGTATTCATAAAGTAAGTTCGTATATATTTTTAAAGTTTCAACTTTATTTTATTGTTTTGTTTAATTTGCAATATAGTTTAATTAATCACGCGTGTCCTTATATTTGTCAATGAATGTTGTAGGACAATGTATGCACTGTGTATAGAACAGGGTCAAACTGGGATAGGGTTCCTATCTCCACACCATATACAACCCTTCGGGAATAACGAAACATCTAGAGTGCAGTACATTGTGTCTACCATGAAGACTGGATACAAGAGCATCTACCTATCGCCGTATTTTCTAAAGTAATTAAATATCAAATAGCTTTATTTTTTCAACCGCATTTTCAATAGGTTTATTCATTGCTAAGTTGGAATTTTTTATGTTATTATTATTTTTCAGTGCACACTGGATGCTAATGGCAATAAGGCCACAGGACATAAGTGTGTACTGGTTTGATCCAGTACATTCAAGCCCACGAGATGACGCTACGGATTTGATGAACACGTATTTATATTTATTCATAATTTTTCGAAATTACTGATATTATGACATGTTGATTTGCTAATTCTTAGTTATAAGCTTTTAAATGTTGTCTTTTACAGTGTATCGAGGGTGTATCACTCAGAAACTGAAGGGGATCACTCATCCACGCAAAAATCAATTCAATGGATAGAGATGAATGTAAGCTTGTTCAATTGTTCTACTTAATTTTATAATGTAAACAATGTTATTTATTTATAACAGTGGATTTTAATTGTAGCACAAGAGGCAAGACTCAAATTGGAAATGTGGGTATTATGTGATGTGGTACATGCGAAGGATCATACTTCGAGGAGTCACAGAGCATAAGGATTTCAAGAAGGTTATTGGGTTTTGTTTTATTATTTCATTATCATAGTATTTTGCAACTCAAATCCTTTTTTAATTCCTTTTTGAATATGAGTTATTAATAATATAATTCAATTTTTTGAATGTATCAGTGGTTCAAAAAAGATGTGAAAGCATTAACAGAATCAGATTTGATGATTGTTCGACAAGCATGGGCCCATTATTTAATGCATCATGAGTTCGAAGCGTTGATGGGTACAAACTGACATGTAGAGTTGATTCCTTATTTTCTTAGGACATTATATAGATATGTATATGTAAATATATGTATATGCAATATGTTTGACTTTATAAGTCAATATTTGTAAATATACGTTAATTCAAAAAAATTTGTTACTTCTAATGGAGATTGTTGAATGAATTGTTTTCAATATGTATTTTGGATTGGTATGTTTATATATATTCTGTATTTTGGGGTGTTTTGTTTTGTTATGTGAATGCATGCTTTAAATTAATTCGTAGAAAAAATACATATTAAACCGGGTATAAAAAAACCGATGTAAATGTAAATACATATTACACCGGGTACAGAAATCATTTAACCGGTGGAAATTAAAACATGTTACACCGGGTTTAAAAGGAACCGGTGTAACAAAGCAAAGCAATTTTTTTACACCGGTTAATAAAACAGGTGTAAATTGTCTCTTTGACACCGGTTAATAAAACCGGTGTAAATTGTCTTTTTTACACCGGTTATTGTTCAACCTGTGTAAATTAAAACATGTTACACCGGTTGAAAAATAACCGGTGTAAAAAAGACAATTTACACCAGTTTTATTAATCGGTGTCAAAAAAATGCACAATTTACCGCGCCTATATATACACCGGTTCATTTTTTAAATAACCGGTGTAAATAGGCGAATTTAACCGATGTAACAGATTATTTTTGTACTAGTGGACACTGATAATCTTGAACACAAGATCCCAACTCCTTAAAGTGATCCCTATCTAACCAACCCATTTAGGTAACTGTTTACTTTGATCAACTTTTCCTCCATTCAAATCCGCCACTCATGTGATACTGCAATTTTCATTGCTACTTTCACAGTGAGAGGTTGCAACTGAAATGCAAATGAGAAAAATAATTTGGTAGAGATCTATTGCTAATCTAAATATTTTTACTAATAGATATGTAAGTTAATATTCATTTCTTTTTATAAATAAAATGACATATGCAGGATAACTAGAATTATCGATCTATTCTATAAAGCAGAAGGTATTTTGATGACAAGTCCTCCTCTTGTGCTTATAAGTTCTTTCTTCTCATACTTATGACTTCTTTTAATTTCTTAAAATTCATTTTATCCTTTTGAATGGATACTGCTTATTTAGATATTTAGAATTTGAAAATTTTTTTGGAAAATAAAAAAGAAACAATACAATTCAGCCATTCAATTCAGCATGGAAAATGTGGCAGGAGGAAAAACTATAACTCAACCAAATTTCAAAAAGTTACAATTTTTTTGAGATATGCTCTCTCAACTAATTTTGGCTTCAACTTTTATTCTATTCAATTCAAAAGAAGGCTGATTTTAGGAAGCAGCCCTTGATTAAGTGATTCTGAACATAACTACAATCGTGTCTTAATTTGGGAGTTCATTTCACTTTTATCTCTATTCTTTAAAAAGTATCATTTTCATCCTCATATTGCATTTTTTATATTTAATGGTCTTTTTTTTCACTTTTCATGTAAGAAAAATCAAACTTTAATGACGATTTAACATTCATATATCCAACTCTATTAGTTTTTATACCATTCTAGTTGTTATATGTGTGTTAAAAAGTTTTTTAAATTAGATTTTATATAAGTAGAAAAAAATAGACGAAAGACAATTTAAAACCAAAATTTTAATATAAGTGTCCGTTAGGAGATTTTCATACTTATTAAAAAATACTTAAAATGACTAAAAAACTCCTTCATTAATATTGATCAACATTAATAATGAGTACCAAATTTTTGTTGGAATATATGTAAATCAATTAAATTTTTCTCACTCATCTAATAAAGTAAAGGTAAAATTGTAAGTAAGTTGCTTATTAAACTCAACCGACATTTATTTTTTAAAGCAAAACAATATCTAAAATGACACCTATTATTAAATCAAATCAGAGTGAGTACATATTATTGCATACTTATTTGTGAGATGTACTTGTGCTATTCAATTAATCCATTGCACTTTCAGTGGAAAAAGTACTAAGATGATACCATTAGTTATTGCCTTTGATTTGAGGAAATTAAATAACCTCGAGAATCAATACTGTCGTAAAATGAAGAGTTTAGCACACATTAACTACAAAATATGAAATTTAAAACACAAATTACAAAATGAAACAAACTCAACTTGCTTTGATGGGATGAATTGAACAATTTACCACAGCATTCATGCATAGATCTCTTTAAGAAGCCATAGCGTTTTACTAACAGTCTGTCTCCGATGCCGCATATGCAGCCATCAGCGTAGATGACGCCATTAGGATGGACGCAAACACCAAGAGGTATTTGATTATATGCATTTGCAGCTGCCATTGCCAATAGGGCAGCCTATGCTCCCACATGCTCCAATGCAAGAAGCATGAAACAATTTTCTAGTCTTTGCATTTCATTGAAGATTCTTCTACTTTATTTGGAGAATAAGTTGGGTATTAAATATTAATTAGTTTGTAATAAAACAAGATAAATGACATAAGGCAAAATGTTTGCTTGTTAACTCCCAAAATTCATTTCTTTGAAGGTTATGGTACATTTTTTTATGAGCATTCTTGCTTCTTAATGTCTAAACATTTCTTGTAACGATTGTAATGTTTATTGGTCATAGAACTCTATTAAGAGGTGTTCTTGATCAGATTTTATAAGAATAGGTTACAAGAAACAACTACAACATATTCTAACTCAAGCATTTTATATTTTTGCACAAACTAACAAAGAACTTGCTAATTTGTTGTTTTTTGAATCTATTGTACCCTCTGAGAGATTGTCATCTTAAATCCGATTACCAAGATAGTAGAGGTAATAAACTCTTCAAGGAAAGTAATCACACGTTTTAGATTCTTCCTTTGTGAAATACATTCCCTCATTTGATCATTGAATCATTTGTTATTTTCTTTTCTTACTACAAAAGTGTTTTAATTCTTGTTGTTCCTAAATTTGTGTAAGTTTTCAACATCCAATTGTTTGAACAGTCTTGAAGAGTTTATTGATATAACTATGGAGTCTTCACAAGATCAGTTGCTCTCAAAGTCATAAATCAAGTTTTTGTCAAGTTAAATAAACTTGATGGAATAGGAACAAACTTCAATTATTGGAAAGACAAACTCATGTTTTTTCTCACAACTTTGAAAGTTGCATATGTGTTAAGTCCAGATCTTCAAACCATCCCACCACTCAAAGATGATGATTCGGAGGACATGAAAAAGTACCGAACCCAAAGCAAAAACGATGAAGTGCTATGTAGAGGTCACATCCTCAACACTCTCTCTGATTCTCTCTATAACTTGTTCACACAACGGTCAAAGATTCAAGGGAGATTTGCGCTACTTTAGAGAGGGAATATGCCACTCAAAAGAAAGGGGCAGATAATTTTCTTATAAAAAAGTATTTTGATTTCAAGTTAAATGATAATTCTTCTCTTATAGATCAAATTCATAATTTATAAGTAATTGTTTCAAAACTTAAAGACATTGGTGTTGAAATTTCTACTTCTATGCAAGTTTGAGCAATTATTGCCAAGTTGCCTACTTTTTGGAATGATTATCAAAAGAAATTACTCCATACTTCTGAAATTTTAACTGTATATAGTGTTTTGAAACACTTCATAATTGAAGAAGGTGCAAGGTTATTGCACAAAAAGGAATTTGTTAAAAAAGATCCAAAAGTTATTTTAGTAGAAGAGAAGAAATTGAATAATAAAAAAAGTCTTAAAATTTCAATTCTAGTGACAATAAGAAGGAAAATAGAACTTGCTACAACTGTGGTAAAAAGGGCATTATAAGTTTGAGTGTAAGGCAAAAAAGAAAAAAAAGATAGAATAATGCTCATAGTACTAACATAGCTGAAAGTGCATAAATTGTGGCTATGGTTACACTTGGCGTGGCAACCAAAATCTACGTGACAACTTATATTTCTTCTAAAGATTGGTGGTATGATTCTGGTGTAGTCATTCATGTGTGCAAAGACAAGGAGCAATTTAAGACTTATGAAGTTCTTGAAGGACATGAAGTGATTGTAGCAAATAGTGTGAAAGCCAAAGTCCATGGAAGGGGTGATATGCAAATTTGCTTCACTTTCGGCAAGAAATTAGTTCTCACTAATATGCTTCATGTTCCAAGTATGATCAAGAATCTTGTTTCTGTTGATATTCTCAACAAGAAGGGTTGAAGTTTGTACTAGAGTCAAACAATGTAATCTTGTCTATAAGAATGGTATTTTTGTAGGAAAGGCTTATGCTTGTAATGGTATGTTTAAGTTAAGTATCAATAAAATGAACAATGTTTTTTTTATTTGCTTGATTCTTCTTTTGATTTATGGCATGGTAGATTAGGACATGTGAATCATAAAGTTTTAAATTTTATGTCTAAAAATAGCCTAATCAACTATAGTGATCATAATGAAATCAAAAGGTGTGAAACATGCATACAAGCTAAAATAACTAGATTTCTTTTTCCTAAAGTTGAAAGAACAACTCAAGTTCTTGAATTAATACATTCTAATGTATGTGAATTACATGGTTTGTTAACAACAAGTGGTAACAAGTACTTCATTACATTTATAGATGATTTTTCAAGATTTGTGAGTGTTTACTTGAAGAAATCTAAGGATGAAAATTTTAACTTATTTAAAACATACAAAACTCTTGTTGAAAACCAATTAGACAAAATAATCAAAGTTTTGAGAAGTGATAGATGAGTGAATATCTCTCTAATAAATTCTCAAAATTTTGTGAAGAAAATGGCATTGTACATCAAACTAGTGTGCCATATATTCCACAACAAAATGGATTGGCTAAAAGGAAAAATAGAAGTTTACATAATATGATTAATGTCATGTTACTAAGTTCAGGTTTGCCAACCAATTAGTGTGATGAGGCCTTATTGGCTGCATACCATGTTCATAATAGAGTTCCTTCCTTGAAAACTAAAGTGTGTCCTTATGAGTTGTAAAATGGACGAAAACCAAGCTTGTGTTACTTGAGAGTTTGGGGATTTGTGGCCTATTATAGAATCCCAAACAATAAAAGAGCTAAATTGAAACCTAGAGCACTTAAAAGTGTGCTAGTAGGCTATACTGAAAATTTCAAGTCTATAAATTGCTTGATATTGTTTCTAATGTAATTGTGAAATCAGTTTTTTTGAAAATTGGTTTCTTAAAAACTCAAATGTGAGAATGGGTACATCATTGGATTCAACATCTTGCTTCATCTAGTGAGTCAAAAAGAAATAGATTTGACACTCCAAGTGAACCAATGAGGAGTCAAAGAAAAAGAAAGGATAAACACATTTCTTCAGATTTTGATTGGTCTCAAACTGGTGTGTTCCATATTGAAGGAACTAGGGATTCACTAATAAATAAAATTCTATTTTTATTTAGTGTAGAGGAAGATCCCAAAACATATAATGAGGCCATGAACTCTAGAGATATAACATTTTGGAAAGAAGCCATAAATGATAAGATAGGTTCAATATTGTCAAGCAATACTTGGGTTCTAGTTGATTTACCCAAAGGTTCTAAACCAATCGGTTGTAAGTGGATGTTTCGAAAGAAACGTTCTACCGATGAAACGATTCTTACATACAAAGCAAGATTAGTGACTAAGGGATTTAGACAAAAGAAAGGAATATATTATTTTGAAACTTATGGACCAGTTTCAAGAATTACTTCTATTAGAGTAATTCTAATTTGTCTTCTATTTTTAATCTTCATGTGCACCAAATGGATGTAAAAACAGTCTTTCTAAATGGTGATCTAGGTGAAGAAGTGTATATAGAACAGCCGGAAGGCTTTGTGCTTACTAGAAATGAAACAAAGATGTGTAAACTGGTTAAATCATTATGTGGTCTTAAACAATCTCCTAAACAAAGGCATGAAAATATGAAAATATGAATTTAGGTACAATAATGCTGATTAGTGCATTTATTCTAAATTCACTATTGAGTATGGAGTAGTATACATCTTTATGTTGATGACATGCTCATTGTTAGTAATGCAATAAAGGGCATAGTTGAAACTAAAAAGTATCTGACTTCTAAGTCCAAAATGAAAGATCTTGGTGAAATTGATACTATTTTAGGTATAAAAGTTAAGAGATATAGTAGGTGTTTTACTCTTACTCAATCACATTATATTGATAAAATTTTGAAGAAGTATCGACACTTAAATGTGAATGTAGCAAATACTCCCTTTGATCCAAATTTTAAGCTTCATGATACTGGTGGTAATCCAATAGCTGAGCTTGAATATGCTAGTGTTACTGGTAGCTTGATGTATGCCATCAGTTGTACAAAACCTGATATTTCATATGTTGTGTGTAGACTAGTTAGTTATACCAAAAATCCTAGTAATGAACATTGGAAAGTGGCGACTAGAGTTATTGGTTATCTCAAGAAAACTAGAGATTTAGAACTCTATTGTAATAAACTCTTCAAGGAAAGTGATCACATGCCTTAGATTCTTCCTTTGTGAAATATATTCCCTCATTTGATCATTGGATCTAGGGGGGCCAATCTTGACTAGGGGTGTAAAACGAGCGAGCTGCTCGCGAGCTACTCGCGAGCAGCTCTGTCAACTACTCGACTCGAGCTCGGATTACATATACTCGAGTAGCTCGCGAGCTACTCGAGTATATATATATATATTTTTATTTTTAATATTTATATTTATGTTTTAGTCCCTGTAGTTTAATAAATTATAATTTAATCTATTTATAATTATATTTTAGTCCTTAATTTATAGTAAATTATAATTTGACCGCATTAAATTTTAAAAAATTGTAAATACATCCTATAATTTTTATAAAAAAATAAAAAAAATAAAAAAAAAAAGAGAAAATACTCGAGCTCGATTGAGCTCGTTTGAGCTCGAGCTCGATCGAGCTACTCGCGAGCTCAATTGCTCTTAGTCGAGCTCGAGTTCGAGCTCGATTATTGAAACTCGATCGAGCTCGAGCTCGAGCTCGAGTAGGGAAATTTTTAAGGCCCAGGAACCAAGACCCAAGACCCACGACCCACGACCCACGACCCAAGACCCACGACCAAAGCAGACTCATGACCCCCGACCCAAATCTAAACCCGACTCACGACCTACATATTTTATACATAGTACACACATTTTCACACACTACACATATTTTCACACACTACACATATTTTCACACATTACACACATTTTCACACACTACACATATTTTCACACACTATACACATTTTACACATAGTACACACATTTTCACACACTACACATATTTTACACACAGTACACACATTTTTTCACACACTACACATATTTTACACATAGTACGCACATTTTCACACACTACACATATTTTCACACACAACACATATTTTCACACACTACACATATTTTACACATAGTACACATTTTTACACACTACATATTTTTTCACACACTACATACATTTTCACAAACTACACATTTTTTCACACACTACATACATTTTCACAAACTACACATTTTTTCACACACTACACATTTTTTCACACACTATACACATTTTTACATGCTACACATATTTTAGTGTGTGAAAATGTGTGTAGTGTATGAAAAATATGTGTAGTGTGTGAAAATGTGTGTAGTGTGTGAAAATGTGTGTACTATGTGTAAAATGTGTGTACTATGAGTAAAAAATGTGCAGTGTGTGAAAATGTGTGTAGTGTGAAAATGTGTGTACTATGTGTAAAATATGTGTAGTGTGTGAAAGTATGTGTAGTGTCTGAAAATGTGTGTAGTGTGTGAAAAATATGTGTAGTGTGTGAAAATATATGTAGTATGTGTAAAATATGTGTAATGTGTGAAAATGGTAAAAATATATGTAGTATGTGTAAAATATGTTTAGTGTGTGAAAATGTGTGTAGTGTGTGAAAATGTGTGTACTATGTGTAAAATATGTGTAGTGTGTGAAAAAATGTGCAGTGTGTGAAAATGTATGTAGTGTGTGAAAATGTGTGTACTATGTGTAAAATATGCGTAGTGTGTGAAAAAATATGTAGTGTGTGTAAAATATGTGTAGTGTGTGAAAAAATGTGTAGTGTGTGTAAAATATATATTTTACAAACACTAAACACATTTTCACATAATACTCACAATTTACACATGGGTCATGGGTCGTGGGTCTGGGTCGTGGGTTATGGGTTTGGGTCGTGGGTCATTGGTTTGGGTCGTGTTAATTTGTGTAAATTGTGTGTAAAATTTATATATTGTGTGAAAAATATGTATAGTGTGTGAAAAATATGTGTAGTGTGTGAAAGTATGGTACTATTTGTAAAATATGTGTAGTGTGTGGAAATATGTGTACTATGTGTAAATTATGTGTAGTGTGTGAAAATATGTGTACTATGTGTAAAATATGTGTAATGTGTGAAAATGCGTGTACTATGTGTAAAATATGTGTAGTGTACTATGTGTAAAATATGTATAGTGTGTGAAAATATGTGTAGTATGTGTAAAATATGTGTAGAGTGTGAAAATGTGTGTACTATATGAAAATGTGTGAGTGTGTGAAAATGTGTGTACTATGTGTAAAACATGTGTAGTATCTGAAAATGTGTGTACTATGTGTAAAATATGTATAGTGTGTGAAAATATGTTATGTGTAAAATATGTGTAGTGTTTGTAGTATGTGAAAATATAATTAATGTGTGTATGTATAATAAACATTTAATTTAAAAGTAACAAAAATTAAAAAGAAAAATTTGAATTAACTAATGTATTAAGGAAGTAATAATTAAATTGACCCGCGGGTCAAAAAAAAAATAATACTTAAATTGACCCACGGGTCAAGAAAAAAATAACTAAATTGACCCGCGGGTTGAACTTGTTATAACCCAACCCGCCTTTGACCCAACCCATGCATGACCCGCCAATAGGCTGGTTGGGTTGGGTCATGACCCGCCAACTACCGCTCCTCACTCAACACGACCCGCGGAGTGACCCAACCTGCCCATTTGCCACCCCTAGACTTATTAGTCATTAGAGTCTAGAGATATTTAGATTTGTTTTTTTTTTTTACACTTAAGTAAAACACAGTCGTTTTACTTAAGTGTTATAAAAAAAATTTGACAAAAGTCTGAAGAAAGTCATCTTCTTCACAGCTCTTCCACAGTCTCACAGACAGAGACTCAGAGAGTGGCGGGCGGCATGACTGGCGGGGCAAAAACATCTTACTCCGGCGCCCTGAAAATCTTCAGTCAGCCGGTGCTAGCCCCCCCCCCCCCCCCTCCTTCCGCCCCTGCTTGTGATCTACATATCCATCAACTGAGTCGTTGCCGGTGTCTAGAAGTGAAGTATGGAGTTCCAACATTTTGCTGCTACTCACTCAAGTAGAGGGGATGCCAAAGTGATAATGAAAATATGCATGAAATTAACCAGGAGAGAATGTTGAATTATATAGCACAATTCAAAGGAGTTGTTCGAAACATATCGTACAAACTAAACTGGAAAAATTACAAAAATCATCTTTCACGTTTGTTTGTTGGAAAAACCTTTTTCATCATCATGTTTAAGATGATGTAATTCGGTCACTCACATTAAAATATTGCACCAATTTTTATTAACCGAAATATGTACATGCAGATCGTTTGATGATAACGTATAAGTGTATATTTTTCGTTGAATAAATAAATGGAATTAGATAAAAAAAAAAGAGAGCCAAATTTAGTACTTATTTTTAGTATGGATGACTACAATTGCATCGTTTTGAATGTGGTTAATGAAAAAATATTTTCAATAAAATGTGGAGGAGTTTTTTTTTTCTTTATCTTTTTTGAAATTTTCTCAATTAAATTTAACTATATGTGACTTCTCAATGGTTACAATTTTCATTTGAAGTCCAGTATCAATTGCTATTAGAAAGAGGATTCAATATCCATCAAGCTTCACGTATTGTTTGTTTAACCTTTCACAGTATCTTGTTAATTGTAGACGAAATGATATAGATATGTTAACAACCTTAAATTAAGAATTGAAAATTAAAAAAATAAATAACTTGACGATGTTGAATCATTAATGATGTGATTTTTTTGTTTGTTGGGTTTTGGTATGTAGCTAGAAGAACACTTTCTTTCTAGGAGTTGGCATCATTGTGGCAATAATTGAGGCAGCAAAACATCTTAGGATTGACCAACATAGACATTATTTTTTTTCCCGATTGTTTGATCCTCCTTTTTTTTTTAATTCAATTTCGATTATTTTCGTTATCAGTTTAATGTTAGCTAGGTTTTATGATAGAATCTTTTTTTCTTGAGATTTGTTATAAGAAAAAAATATTTTGAAAGTGTTTGGATTGATGATTTTATTTTGTTGAAATTATATTAGAGAATTTTTTATTAATAAAAGTTTGAAATTTAAATTTTGAATTAATATTTTATTAGTTTATTTTGGTAAAAATTGTGTTGGGAAGAATTGTTTATTATTAAATCAAATTCAAATTTAATATTTTATTTATAAAAAATATTGTAGCAAAAATAATTACTATAGCAATTTTTTTTGTTTTAAAAATTTTGGTAGAAAAAATGAATAAAACAAACAAGTCATTTTGCATTTGTGAAATAAATCATAAAATTTGATACTTCCAAACAGAGCCTAAGCTACTACTTATATACTGTGGGTAGTTGGCTATATATTGATTCTTCTAAGGGTTAAAAGCACTTAACCCCCTCCAACTCATACATTGGTTGCACTATACCCCTCAAAGAAATAAATAAGCACTTTATCCCTTCTAACAAATTCTCTTAATGGCTTTAATAATTAACTACATATTTAAAGATATTTGGACAATAATGCTCATACATTAATTTCCCTATAATCCTCTCTAATTTCTTTGATGATATTTATTTTATTTTATTTTTTATTTCTTCTCATATTTTTAAATATTTTGGTATTATGGTTATTGGAATTTCTATTTATAAAATTTCTAATAATTAATCACAAAATATTAATTTTATATATAATTCATTCTTACAATTTTTTTTCACTCATCAATCATTTGGCAAAAAGATAAATTTCTTGTTTTTATATTTGATAATTGATAAATTTGACCTTAAATTAAGGGTTAAGCACTTCTTATTTTTATATTTATTGTAATGACATTAATATTAAATAAATCAGGAAAGCAATAAGAATGTATTTCATTAAGAAAGTGTTTGAATATTATTATAAAAAAAAAAGAGAAACTCAAATTTATCAATTATCAAACATAAAAAGAAGAAGTTTATCTTTTTGTCAAATAATTGATGAATGAAAATAAGTTGTAAGAAGGAATTATATATAAAACTAACATTTTAGATGATTAATTATTATAAATTTTATAAATAGAAATCCCATAAGCATAATACAAAAATATTTTAAAAAATATGAGAATAAATTATAGCACTTTTTTATAAATAAAAAAATAAAATAAACATTATCAAAGAAATTAAAGAGAATGATAAGAAAATTAATATATGGGCATTCTTGTCCAAATATATTTAAATATGTAATTAAAGCTATTAATAAAATTGTTAGAAAATTAATATATGGGCATTCTTGTCCAAATATATTTAAATATGTAATTAAAGCTTTCACTCTTGTAATGGTGTATTCGGGTATATCCAGCACCATATTTTGCCCATATATATATATAGAGATATCTTCGGTTTAAAAAAAAAGACCAAAAAAATAAATAAATAAATAAATAAAATTGTTAGAAGGGGTAATTGCCTATTTATTTCATTGAGGGGGTATAATGCAACTAATATATGAGTCGGATGGAGTTAAATGCTTTTAACCCTTCTTCTAATTGATAGTCATTATTATAATTTCAAAAATAAAAAATAAGATTATGTGTTTAATATCACATTGTAGTTTTTGAATATTGTAATTCCATGTGTAGTCAATATACCCAAACATAGAAAAAGGGAATTTAGTGATGTTTGTTTATTAGTGTTTTAGTATTTTATTTTAACAATCCAATTTGATGAATTATTTGTTTTATTCTTTTTCTACCAAAATTTTTAAAAGCAAAACAATGTTACAACAATTATTTATGTTTTTTATAAATGATGAAGTCTGAAAACGAGCCTTTCTCGGATATACTGTGTTTTGTTCCTTCAAATTGGCCCAACTCCCAAACTTCACCGAGAATGATGATAAATCCCACTTAATCCAGAAAAGGCCTACCTAGCAAGGACTGGACCTGGGATACGAAACAAACAGTTAGTGAAAGTCCCCAGGTGATCCTGGGGAGTTCCACTCCGAAGCTCAAGTCAGAAAAGAGTCTTACTGAGATAATTATAGCAAGTTCTAGTTTAAAGAGACCAACCCCTTCTTAATTGCATTCAAGACTTATTTATAGGAGGAATAGTACATGGATGATGTCACCTTTAGGCCTTTCTTGATAGCTAAGCTTTCTCATCACATCAATCTCAACCGTCAGTTTGGAATATCTAATTTTACACCTCATCAATAGTCCCCCAGATCAGGTGGATGCGTGCTTCCATCTGATATGAACAAGACCTCTACATTTTACTTTCATCCAGCTTATCTTCTTTGTAGATGGGCTAGGCCCTTACGATAATGTTATTGGACTATTCTTCCGAGGTTCAGAGGTGAAAACTAAACGTCGCCACATGGCGTACATCAATTTGTCACCTCTTGGTATGACTTATCTTGGAATCCTTCCCCTCTGGTCCTGTCTATATACATATATGTGTGCTCAATATTCCTCACCTCACTTCCTGATCGGCCAAAAGAATTCGTCCTTCTCCAGTTAGGCTCTCCTATAGTTTTTTTTTCGCGTAGCACGGCTCGCTATCTTTCCTACACCCCTCTAAGTAAGTATGTCTTCCCCAACTCGTTCTTCTTCAGTTGTGTTATATCCAATTTATAGGAATAGCGATGAATCTAATTATGATGAAAATGACCTTTCTGAGGCTAAGAAGAGGTTAGGGCCTTATAAGGAGATAATTAAGTCAGTAACTCAATTGGGAATTCTCAATAACTCCATAACTGAAGCGACTCCTTTAGATCAGAGGGAGCCATCCGTAGAGCCTTCTGTAGAAAGTTCTCAGGAACTCCGTTCTTCTCCGTTAAACCATTTAGCGATGACATCTAAGGATGTTACTTCTGTAGATGCCTTAGCAGATGACTCGACTAAAATTGGGGATTTAGAAATTGATTTGCACCAGAATAATCTTTCAAAAGGTGCTAATTTTGAAAATAATCATTCTAAGAGTGATGCTTCTGGGGAGGGTGGCTCCCAAAATTAGGGAATAATGTCAAATAAAGGAGAGACGTCTTCTTCCATTTCGGCGTCTTTGAATTCCACCCTTACACCCCGTAAATTGAAAATAATTGCTCGTCAGTTTTACATTCCATCTGGATATAGTATGGTAGCTCCATCTCCATGGCAGGTCGCTTCTCGTCCCCCATTAGGTTTCACTACGGTGTATATGTGTCAGCTCCTGTGTGGTCTTAGATTTCCCTTGACTCCTTTTTTGAAAGATCTGTTAGATTTTTATAAGTTAAATTTAGCCCAACTAACCCCGAATGCTATCAAGTCATTAGTGGCATTTGAAACCTTCTGCCACTATTCCAAGGTGAAATGTCAAGTTCCTATTTTTAGGTATTTCTATAGCCTTAAAACCTCAGGTAGGGATGTAGGGTGGTTTTATTTTACCCGCAGAACGAGTACAGAAGCCTTCCTGCCCCCCCCCCCATCAGGTTCCCTTAAGAAATGGAAGAGCAAGTTTTTCTTTATTAAGTTAGAGCCCTTGAGCTTGGTCTGGAAGAGCTCTGGTAACGTCGTCGACAAGATCCCTACTTACGGAGTGGATAGAGAGTCTATATCGATCCTTCGCAAAAATCGCAAAGATCTTCCGAAACTTAAGCCCTGGAACGTATCTCTTATGTCTGAGGGATGTTTAGTGGCTCTAGAGGTGAGTAAGGCCAACCTGGGCCTTTCTGTAGAAGAACTCAATGAACATGGTACCACCCTTCCCAGCTCTGTCTCTTTTTTGAGAATCTCCTTACATTACTACATACTCTCGTTTGTCTCCTTGCTTACGATTGTTTACTAACGTATCTTCTTCTTCTTCTCTCTCTTTTTTTTAGTAATGGACTTCCTAGCCATAATGAAGAACCGCAAGGCAACCGAAAAAGAGGGAAGTTCCCAAGACCCAGAAGGAGCAAATACCCTAGCTTTAAGAGGGTCTGCTTCTCTAGCTCCTTCTTATCCAGGAAAGGCTGCTGTTCTGGAGAATGAGGTTCAACCTCCCCTAGCCTTCGGCACTTTGTCAACCAGTGCCAATCCTCTGCAACTAACCCTTCAGAAGAGTGAAAATATGGAAGAGCCCCCAGTCGCAAATCCAGGCAAAAGAAGACATCCTGGGCGGAACTTTTTTATTGAATCAAAGAAAGCAAAAATGGTTCGAGCTGCCAACACGTCTGCCGGCCTTTCCCTGCTGTCTGATTGCCCCATCTCCCCTCGTGAGCCATCTAAGTCATTTCTGACTATCCCCATGGCTCAGTTCAATCCCTTGTGGGATTACCAAGTAAATGATTGGCTAAACCTGGAGACATGTCAGGAGTTTACTTCAGGTATTGTCCCGCCTATGGAAAAGAAGGCCATGGCCACTCTTGGGGACCCTGACTTAGACTCTTCCATGCGCTTGGGGATTACTCAGGTGGGTATCTTGGTGTTCAATCTTTCTTTTCTGTTTTCAGTCTTGGTTGTTATCTGTTTTTTTTTTCACAAGGCTTTCTTCTGCATGGTTTATTTCTAGCCACTGAGATGTGCATGCGCTACAACAAGGGCCTAAAGACCATCAGGGATCTTAATGCTGGGCCATGGCTAAACAAGGGCAGGTAGAGGCAGAAAGATGCCAGAAAGATGCAGAGAAAATCCAGCAGGGGCTGGAACGTGACCTGGCCTCTTCTCGGGACGAGGTCCACAAGCTGAAGAAGAAAAATAAAGCTTACTCGGAGAAGGTGTCCTATCAGAGGACTCATATTAAAGAGTTGACTGCCGAGAAGAAAACTCTAGAGGCTCGCTGCAAATATTATACCGGCGAAGGAGCCTTTAGGTTGGTCTACAATCTCCTCACGTCTCAGCGGTTTGTAGATTTTATGGCCGATCTCTGTAACTCCGTGATGGACTAAGGTTCAACTTCTGCATATCAGGAGGTCAAGAATCTCCATCCGGAGATTGAAGTGTCCCAGTTGAAAGGGTATGATGAGGGTTCGGCCAACAATCTGAACACACTGATGACCAACCTAACCACTGGGCGTGTGCATCTCCCAGTGGCGGACCTCATCCCCCCATTCCCTACTGGAGTTACTATTGAGAGGCTAGGTGATGGGGATGGTGGCCCTTTTGACGCTAAAGAGACCTCAAAGACTCCCGGTGTTACCCTTAATGAAGATTGCCTTGCTGGAGGTAATGAAGACACTCTCATCGGATGACCGTGGGATAGATTAGTTTGCTTTAATGATACGAACCTAGAAAGGCTATTATTTGGATGTTCAATAAGGAAGTGGTTCGTGCTATTCATTCCATCCATTTGTGATGAATCATATAGTTGGAGGCCTGGAATCATGTTGAAATCACAGTTACCAAAGGTTCCATGGAGGTTTGGAGCTTCACAACATTTAAAGTGTTGCCACCATGGGAATTACATTGATGAGAGATTCTGCCACGTTTTGGTATTCTTGCGATATCTCTCTCAATATAATCGGAATTTCGTGATTCAAGTGGCTCTGGAACGATAAGAGATAGAGCTACAACTTTTATGTTTTAAGTTTTACGAGATTTTGACGTTATTGTAGTGAAACGTGCCTACTAAGATGACTAACGAAATTCTGGTAGATTTCCATCTCGAATTTTATGGACTACATTGAAGACCAAGATGGCGTACTTGGGCTTTGCCTTCAATGGATCACGCCATTACATTTAATCATAGATTTATTTTGTTGTTAATTCAGTTTTAATAAAGTTACTTGGTCCAATTATCTTGCATGATAATGGAAAGTAAAAGTTTAGGAAACTTTCATATTTTTCTAGGAAATGTTTGGCAATTATCCCACATCGGAAAAATACCAATCATTAAGACTTTTTGTAGCCTATTTAAAGGCAACCCCTTTGACGTTTTTAGAAGAGTTGAAAGTTGATTTTTGATATTGAAAGTTCATAATTTTGCAGAGCAAAATTTGACCCCAAAACCTTAGAGACCTTAAGCTAAGTTTGAGCTTTTGTTTTCTAAACCCTAAAGTGAGGCTAAGCCAATAGTCTTGCTTTTGTTCTAAGTTTGAGAACAGCCAAATCTGATTTGATTTAGGTGCCGCCTGAGTCAAGTTGGTTTTGTAATAGCGTTGGGGCTTTGGATAAGTTTCCATTGAATCGCGCTCAATATCTTCTTGTTTTCTTTTGTTCTTTCTTTATCTTTGTTCTACTCTTAATCTTCTTGTGTTTTGATTAATTTCTTGGTTTGGCGAACTTGTCTGTGGAATTTTCCAAACTAGACCTGTCCTGTGGATCAATAAGGTTGTCTAATCTGCCCAAAGGTGGATCAAATCAACGAGAACCTTATCATTTAATCAATGTAATAGGCTAAGCCTTGCCTTTTCTCTCTTGTTTGGAAGATATATTTCTTAGATGGGCTCTTTTGCGATACTTTGATTATTATGCATAAATTTTCCAGATGGGCTCTTTTTGCAATACCTCAATTATTATTCTTGCAAGATGCATTCCTTCAATATTAGTGTACAAGTTTTCTCGTGGCTTCATTTGCCTTTACAATATTGATAACAATTATTTCCTTCATAATCTAACCAAGGTATAAAATGGAAGACCTCTTGTGATTACTAAGCGAACCACTGCAGGTTGCATAAAATTGACTTAAAAGAGAAAAAAAGCCCCATCGACTTACTCAGGTTTTCTCATCATAATTTGATTCGTTTAGAGTGAGTGGGGGATGGACCAAGAACACTCCAGGTCGACCTTATTCCTTTGCCCAGTATTTTCACTAGGTCTCCCATGTTTCCTTTTAGTGCGTTTTTTAGGGAATTTCCATTCATGTCTTGCCTGAATAATTCAGGTCTTACCCTTTTTTAGGGTGAACTTTTATTTGAGGTTTTGCCTGGGTTTCCTAGGTCTTTTCTTTCTCGCGTCTTGCCTGAATGACTCAGGTCTTTTCGTTTTTGAAGTTGTAAATTTCATTTTGAGGTTTTTGCCTGAATTTCCTAGGTCTAAGCTATTCGTGACGAATAGATGCTTTTAGAGAGAAGACCCGTCTGAACATGCATATAAACAAGATTAGTGGATATAAAGAGACCAGATAATAAAGAGACCAGATAATTCCATAATATTGAGTAAATCTTTTACAAGTAAAATTTTCGCAAGTTTACAATATTCCACCTTCTGGGAATGATCTTCCCATCTATAGTAGATCATTGATAGTTCCTAGACCTTGTTGCCTCAGTGACCCGATAAGGGCCTTCCCACGTCTGATCTAACTTCTTTAAGCCTTCCACTCTGCTAACTTCATTTTTTCTCATCACCAGATCCCCAGGCTTGAATGAAGTACTTTTGACCCTCCTATTGTAGTATCTAGCCATATCAGCTTTATACCTGCTCTCCCGAGCTGCTGCCAATTCCCTCCTTTCCTCAATTAGATCGAGATTTACTCTTAACTCATCATCATTCTCAGTAGGGTCGAAATTAAGCACTCGCAGGCTAGGCAACCCAATTTCCACTGGTACCACAACTTCTGTTCCGTACACCATGCTGTAGGGGGTTTCTTTTGTAGCCGATCTAGGGGTAGTTCTATAGGACCAGAGTACGTGGGATAGTTGTTCAACCCAATCGCCTTTGGCCTTTTCCAGCCGAACCCTTGTATGATAGTTCGGTTGGTAACTTCCGTTTGCCCGTTAGCTTGGGGATGAGCAACCGGGGTGAAGTTTTGCTGAATGTTCATCTCCACGCATCAAGACTTAAAGGGCTCCTCTGCAAATTGTTTTCCATTATCCGAGATAAGGATTTTTGGTATTCCAAACCGGCATATCATATTTTTCCAAAAGAATTTCATAACACATTTTCCAGTGATAAATGTCACTGCTTCTGCCTCTACCCATTTTGTAAAATAATCAATAGCGACTATCAGGAATTTGACCCGACCTGGAGCTTCAGGGAATAGCCCTGCGATATCAATACCCCCACTGAACAAATAGCCACACTGACTGTATTGACACGATCTCATTTTGAGGGACCCTTGGAATGAGCGCATGTGCTTGGCATTTTTCACATAGCCTCACCACATTATAGGTATCTTCATGCAGAGTTGGCCAATAATACCCAAGACAGATCACCTTTCTAGCCAGCATTCTTGACCCCGCGTGATTTCCACAAGCTCCCAGGTAAATCTCCTTTAACATATAGTCCGCCTGATCTGGATCTGTACACCTAAGCCAAGGCATCAGGTAGCCCTTTTTATATAAAATATGATTTTTCAGAGTATACCTCACAGCTCTCATTTTCAGCTTTCGGGCCTCCTTCTTGCAGCTGGGCAATATGCCTTCCTCCAAGTACTTGATGATAGGAGTCATCCAGGTTTCACGTTCATTATCCACAACATTAACTCGCATTTCATCGATACTTCGCTCTGAGAGTACTTCCACTAAGACCTTTTTTGTGAGTTGAGTATATGCAGACAAAGCCAACTTGCTGAGTGCATCTGCCCTCTTATTTTGAGATCGCGGTACCTGATCTATTAAAAATTCTTCAAACTTCAACTTCAACTCTAATATTTTCTCCAGATACCTTCTCATGACTATCTCCCGAGCCTCGTATCCTCCTGTCACCTGATTCACAATGAGTTGGGAGTCGCTGAATACTTGTAATTTTTCAACTTTCATTTCAATAGCAAGTTTCATTCCTGTTAGGAGGGCCTCATACTCTGCCTCGTTATTGTAGCCTTAAATTTAAACCTTAGAGCATAGGTAAATTCCTGCCCTTCAGGATTTTTCAAAATTAACCCTGCTCCGGAGCCCTCCTCGCTGGAGGCCCCATCTACATACAAGGTCCAAAAGTCTCATTTCACCACTTTTCCTCCACTGCTGGCGTCCTCCAGGTCTAGCTGGGGAGGGTTGTTTTCAGTTGGAGTCTTAGTAATGAAATCTGCCAACACTTGTCCCTTCAAAGATGGCCTTGGATGAAAAGTCAGCTCATACTCTCCCAACTCAATTGCCCATTTCATTAATCTTCCAGACGATTCGGGCTTCTGCAATACTTGTTTTAGCAGCTTGTCTATCAGGACCTGGATTGGGTGCACCTGAAAATACGACCTTAACCTTCTTGCAGCATTTACCAAGGCTAAGGCCAATTTTTCCATCACTGGATATCTCTGTTCGGCTCCCATCAGAGCCCGGCTGGTGTAATATATCGGTATCTGGGCTTTTTCCTTATTTCTTACCAGAACGGCACTAATGGTCTTTTCACCCGCTGCCAGATATAGACTCAAAGTTTCCCCAGGTTCAGGAATGGATAGGGATGGTAGGGATTTCAGATATTCCTTCAGTTCCTCAAAGGCCTGCTGGCATTCCTCATTCCATTCGAAATTTCTAGCCTTTCTGAGAATGTTGAAGAAAGGCAGACCCCGCTCCGCAGATTTAGATAAAAATCGACTCAGTGCTGCTAACCTCTCTGTCAATACTTGCACATCTTTTACGTTCTTCGGTGAGCCCATATTCACTATGGCTTGTACTTTCTCTGGGTTGGCTTCTATGCCTTTAATGGAGACCATGTGCCCTAGGAACTTTCCAGACCCTGCTCCAAAAATGCATTTTTTGGGATTCAACCTCAAGCCAACCTTTCTTAACTGTCTCAACGTCTCTTCCACATCCGTAAAAAAGGTTTCCACCCTTCTGCTTTTGATTAGCATATCATCCACGTAAACCTTTATATTACGTCCTATCTGAGTTTCAAAAATGGTATCCATCATCCGTTGATAAGTTGCCCCTGCATTCTTAAGCCCAAATGGCATCTTTTTATAATAGAAAATCCCATCCCCTGTGATGAATGCAGTTTTCTCCGCGTCTTCCTCATCCATGAGTATCTGGTGGTAGCCTTTATAGGCGTCAAGAAAGCAAAGGACCTCATATCCTGCTACAGCATCAATTTTCTGATCAATAATGGGCAAATGATAAAAATCCTTGGGACAAGCCTTGTTCAAGTCTGAATAGTCAATACGCATTCTCCATCCAGCTTCAGGTTTAGGGACCATAACTGGGTTAGAAAGCTAGGTCGGGTATTTAACTTCTTTAATCATATCCGCTTTCAACAATTCTTTCACTTCCCCCTGATGATCGCATCCTTCTCAGGGGCCATTGGCCTTCTTTTCTGCTTCATGGGTACCTCAGAAGGATTAATATTTAGCCTATGCACCGCCAGCTCAGGGGATACACCTCCCATGTCCTTAGTACTCCAAGCAAACACATCTTGGTAAGTCTTCAAAAGTTGGATCAAGTCTCTTTTCGACTTTCCTGGGAGCGAAATCCCAACTTGTACTATCTTCTCGGGTAAGGAATCACTCACATTAACTTTCTCCACCTCGTCAGAGAGTTGGGGTCAACTTACTAGCTCTTCTTCAGTTAACCTCATATCAGAACTTACACAATTAATTTTCAGCCCCCCCTCCTTTTTTCCTTTGCCTTTTAATGCAATCATATGACATTCCCTCGCCATAGCTTGATCTCCTCTTATCACAGCTATGCCTTTCTCCGTAGGGAACTTCATTACCAAGTGATACGGGACCAAATGGCTTTGAGTTGTACCATCACAGGTCGTCCCAAAATAACATTATAAGGAGAGGCTACATCTAATACAGCAAAGTCCACATAAATAAGCTTATCCTTAGAAAATTCCCCGACTGTGACTGGTACTGACAGAATCCCAATAGGTTGTTGCACTTTTCCTGAAAACCCCACTAGGTGCGTTTTTCAAGGTTGGAAATGTTCCTTTCCAATCCCCAATTTTTCATAGGCATTTCGGTACATTATATCTACTGAGCTTCCATCATTAACATAAACTCGGTGTACCTACTTGTTCGCAATTATGGCTTTGATCAACAATGCATCCATGTGAGGGAACCGGTTTGGGACAGCGTCTTCCTCAGAGAAAGTGATAGTCTCAGAGGGTTTGAACCTCTTATGCACGGGCTCTTGTTCTGGAATCCTCCTGCACATAGCCCTCCTGGCCGAGTTAGAATCTACTTCTGCCGGTCCTCCCACAATAGAATGCATAACGCCCTTAATTTTTCTATGATCCACAGCTGCAGGTGGGTCGTTCCCCTCTCTATGCCTTTTTTTCATTCAGATCAAATCGCCCATACTTCTTTCCTGGCCCTCCTCGTTTCTGTGAGCGGCCTTTTCTGACCCCTTGTTGATACGCTACTTTCACAAACTCTTTAAGATGGTCATTCTGAATTAGCGTCTCCAATTCCTTTTTTAAATCTCGACAATCTTCTGTATCATGCCCATGCTGCTCGTGGAAACGACAGTAAAGTTCCTTGTTCAGCCTTTCATTAGGAGTTATCATTTTCTGAGAGGGGTGAAACACACCTTTATTGGCAAGGACAGCTAGTATCTCGGCTCTGGGCTTGTTCAGCTGGGTGAAACCCTTATGGTCCCATATCAAACCGTATCTGTTTCCCCCATTGCTGCCTGGATGTCCCCCACTCTTGGGAGTTGGTGCATTCTTTTCCCCCATCCGAGCATATCCTCCTTCCTTCTTTCTAGTGAGGCACTTATCATTATCCCTTTTCAGCCTATCAGCTTCTTCTCCTTTAGCATATTTTTCTGCTCGGTTCATTAGAGCTTGTATGTCATGTGGAGGATCAGTGACCAACTTCCGATAAAGCTTTCCCGATCTTAATCCATTAATGAAGGCTCCAATCACGACCTTCTCCGATGTGCATTGCACTTGAAGACTTTCATCGTTGAATCTATCAATATAACTTCGCAGTGACTCTCCTTCTCCTTGCTTCATATTCAATAGCTCAGCTGTGGACTTCTCAAATTTCCTTCTCTGCAAGAAACGATTCTGGAAGAGCTCAGAAATGTGGGAGAATGATGATATCGATCCTGGTCTTAACCCTTCAAACCACGCTCGGGCTTTCCCTTGAAGGGTTGTTGGAAAAGTTTGGCATACAATCGGTTCTGGTGCAGCGGTTAACATCATACTATATTTGAACCGATGTAAGTGATCCTTGGGGTCTGTATCCCCAGTATAAGTTTCCAGTACAAGTGCTCTGAACCCTGGTGGAATAGGGAAGTTTTGTATTTCCTTCACAAAAGGAGAATCTTCACAGACCATGGCTGTTCCACTTGCTTCCCAGTAAGGTCTGTCATAAGGGTTTCCCCTCCTGAGATCTAGCAACGTCTTCATCCCAAGGGTTTCGAAAAATTCCTCCCCTCTCGCTTCTCCTTTCGACCCCTCTACAGGATCTAGGATGTAATTGATCTAGGTTTGGATATGACCGCTCTAGTGCTCTACCATCTCCCCAATTTTGATACCCATCCTCTGGAGGATATCCCCATCCTTCTTCGTCACGTTGTCTTACATCTTCCCTTACTCTCAAAGGAGATCTTCCACTGTGTAGCCCCACTTCTTCCCTTTCTCTCGAAGGAGATCTCATCTCCCTGCTCAGAGGTCTTCCCCTCTCTGGCCTTGGAGGCGCGGAAGATATAGTGACGTGATCTTGGTCTAAGTTCTTCTCCTTCTCTAGTAGGGCTTTAATTTCTTCGAGGTGTTCCCTCAGGAAAGTTACCACCTTGGGGGCATCCAACTGTTGGGAGTGTCGAGACATTTCATCCCTACCAGGTGAGGAACAAGACAAATGCCTTCCTTCCTGCTCGGTCATGGGCTGCTTGTCTTTCCGCTGTTTCAACAACCTTTGAGACCGTGTGGTAGTCATAGCTTATTGTTCAAGTAGTGTGTTGCTCCCCACAGACGGCGCCAATGATGAAGTCTGAAAACGAGCCTTTCTCAGATATACTGTGTTTTGTTCCTTCAAACTGGCCCAACTCCAAAAAAAAAATAATAATAATAAAATAATAAAAAAATAATAATAAAAAAAAAAAAAATTGGCCCAACTCCCAAACTTCATTGAGAATGATGATAAATCCCACTTAATCCAGAAAAGGCCCACCTCGCAAGGACTGGACCTGGGATACGAAACAAACAGTTAGTGAAAGTCCCCAGGTGATCATGGGGAGTTCCACTCCGAAACTCAAGTCAGAAAAGAGTCTTACTGAGATAATAATATCAAGTTCTAGTATAAAGTGACCAACCCCTTCTTAATTGCATTCAAGACTTATTTATAAGAGGAATAGTACCTGGATGAGTCACCTTAAGGCCTTTCTTGATAGCTAATCTTTCTCATCACATCAATCTCAACCGTTAGTTTGGAATTTCTAATTATGAATAAAATACTAATTTAATTCTAAATTTAAATTCTAATTTAACTTTTTTAATAATAAACAATTCTTTTAATATATTTTCTAATTAAAACAAATTCATAAATTAATTTGAATTTGAATTTTATAGTTTCATTAATAAAAAATCACCAAAAATATCCCTTGCAAACCCCACTCCAAACCCTTGTATTTGTACCCTAAAGGCTACCGCTACAGCTTTAATTTTTGTAGTTGCAGTGTTCGGCAAAATGCCTCAGTTGCCGGCCGGGGCCTGCCCTCCACCAACTCTAACAGAAGGAGTTAGAACAAACCAGATAGAAACTATTGAAGAGACCCCTCAAATTGAAAATCGAGAAAAATCACCATTGACCCGGGTTTTGGAATCCAATGCTGAGGCTGTTGAGGCCCAGAAAAGTTTGCTCCAGTGGAAACTTGAGGCAGGTGAGGATGAATAGGGGTTGAAGATATTGGGGAAATTGAGCTCAGTACAGCCGGAGAATGCAGTTGAAGTTTTTATTGGCTAGGCTGTTGAATGTAATGGGTAATACAAAAGAAGCAAGAGTTTTTGAGGACATTTAATCAGTAAATTCGCTGTCTTTTGAGGCATTGTTTGAAAATGTATTGTTGATGGATGGATATGGAGAGAGAGAGGCTGTGATAAAGAGGTTAGAGGAGGCACTAAAGATTGCTGAGGAGGAGGAGAAGGTTAAGGAGGCAAGAGATGTGAGGCTAATAATGGCACTGGTATAGTTCTTGCGGAAGAATGTGGAGGAAGCATTGAGGAGCTATGAGCAACTTGAGAAGGAGGACCCTAAGGATTTTAGGCCTTATTTATGCAAAGGGACTGAGTATCATGAGCCTTCGCCTGAAAATTTTGAAGTGGAAGGGTACTGGAGGACACCATTATGAAGGATCAAGCTTTTTGCTACTGATGAGGATGAGAATTAAGGATATGGTTTGTGATCCAAAGTTTTGATGAACAACAGAATGTTTTCTCTATACCAACTTGAAGGCGAGCATGTATTCATTAGGGTATACTGGATCACTGGAGCTTTTGCTTTTGATTTTGATAGACGCAGTTTAGCAATTTTGGTTGCTCAGTTGTAAGTTAAAAATCCTTTTCGTGGGATAATTACTTGAATAACGATGCAGTGTTATGGTTTAGCGCGCAATCAGAGACATGTTTCATTTCTATACTTCAATTCCTGAGCCATGCTCTTGAGCTTTTATTGATAATCAGATCAGTTCACATGAAATGCTTGATCAATATTTATTATTTCCTGCATGTTTACTATGAAACTCTCTATGATCTTTTGTTTAACTTTTGTCTTCACCTCTAACTTCAAGACTGTAGTCCTAGTTGAGTGAATGCAGTAGGTTTGTATTTTGTGGATAAATTACATTTTTTTTTTCTGGAATATCTAAGGACTTCCTTTTTGCTTCTGCTTGTTCAAATTTTATGGTGGTCCTATACATAGTACTTAGGAGCATTGGACATAATCCTCCGCACCCTTGTTTTTTTTTCTTTTTCTTTATTTTTGGGAGAATGTTTAATATGGCTGATGTATTGATTTAGGATTAAATTGGTATACTCCTGTCAAGTTTTTGATGGTTTCTTTCTCATTTTGTTGATTGGGGATAGGAAAATGACTACACTTTGCATAGAAGCATATGAACTCATTGGTGAATTATATATTAATCAAGAACAACAACAACACTAAGTCTTTATCCCACTATGTGGGGTTGGCTATATGGATTATACTTTGCCATCATATTCTTTGTATATGCATGTTTTCATTTATATTCAAATATATCATATTTCTTTCCAATTCTATTTAGGTCTCTCTCTCCCCCTTTTAATTTGAGTTATTATTTCTCCATTTTCTCCATGCAGCACTGGGGCATATTAATTTATGCTTTTGGATGGCATCACATGCATAATACCTTCTATGGCAATATAACTTTTTCAAACTATGATTTTCCATGGGATAACTAAACTGCCTCAGCTTCTTCAATCTTCTCACCCTGGTTCTAGCCAAACCAGTAGATCCTACCAAAAAGAAAGGAGAAGAAACCAACAATCCGCAAAATAAGAAATATGGATTAAGTCATAACTGAAATTAAGGAAAACAAAGATCGTTGTTTTGCAGTCTATTTGATGTGGACTGTTACTTGTCCGGTCACAAGGCATATCTTTAAGGGGAAAGTCATGACTTAATTGCATGCTTATTTTTGGGAGAGAATCAAATTTCATTCAATGTGAAGGTAGTATTATTTTCTATTTTTGTCTTTTCATTCCCTTTGAGTTGTTTTTGTTTCTTCTCCTTCTGTAGCAGATCGGGAGTCATTTCTTATTTACGTTTGGGGCATCAGAGTCATATACACATACTGGCTAAGAACTCCAATATGCTACTATGAAGATGTATCTAAGATCATTAATGAAATCTAATGATCCATGTAAATTGTATGGATGACTGTTGGTAAATTAAACCATATATGCGTGAGAGACTATTTCAGACTGGAAGAGAGAGAGAGTGAGAGAGTGACAGATTGTGTGACAGCTTGATCATAACACTCTGTGCAAAGTGGCAATATGCTGGAAAGAGGTGGGAGGGTATCTTTCAGTATACATGTGTGTGAGTATGTATTTATGTCTCGTTTTGTGCTTCTGATGGGTTGCTATGGTGAACTGCGATCAGTGCTATTGCAATATTTATCCAGCCTGATGCAATATTGGTGTTTAATTACTGATTACCTGTGGTTCATGGAAATGTATTTTCTCTAGTCTATTAAACTTGTGAAGAATGTGTACTGGGTTACTTTTCCTATTTAGAAAATGTCTGGTTATGTTAGATGATATCTGGTGTTTAAGTTTGATGTTGCTGAATGCACTTATGTCACTCTGTGGACAGCATTTGCAATCAGGCATGTGTTTATGATTTGTGGTTTCTCTTATTTTTGATCTTTTAGTCCATGTGATTCTTTTCTTTTTTCCAAGTAATCTAATACCAAGTCCAAGGCCTTGAAGATTACCTCATGGTCTTGATAAAGATTGTTTTTCCTTGAGTATAGAACATGATACCCTATTATTTTGCTAGGTTTCTATTGTTTGCACCTCTAGATACTTGATAGAAATGGTATAAATTTTGTTTTCTTTTGAGTGTATTTTGTAAACCATAGAATTGATAGAATATAGCAGTTTATTTACATTTTATTGTTTTTAGCCGATGAATCTGTTGGGTTGTTACATTGAGAATATAATTAAAATTTAGCTATAATAAGCATTTTTTCATGCTTGATGATGGAGGAATATATCATGTAGCTTAAAATTCTCTGACATTTACATTTTTAAAGCTCCCTAAACACTCTTTTATGTACAAGAGTTGTGTCCTCTATTTGCCCTAGTTGTCATATTTTACCACATAACCGATGCAGAGATCTGGCCAATCTCATTGACTTTCTGCATCTTAAGGTTGTTAGGATATTCTATGTTCTTTTGCTAATGCTGCGAGCTACATATGTGCAATTGTAGACACCATTAATGTCATTGTGTGGACATTGTGTATCTGCCTCTCTTGTTCTAAGTGTTGGTTTAATAAACCTGCTAACATGCCTTTTTTCTATGTTCTAAGATTTTGCCAGGCTGCATATGATTGGGCAAGTATGTTCAATTGGATGCATGATGTGATTGTAGCTAACTTATGCTTCTTAGGTACCATATTGGTGGTATGGGGAATCTCTATTTTTTATTCTACTTTTGGACTAACTCTGATTTCTTGCATGAATCTGCAAAGCTGCAACAACGGTTCCCTTCTTGAGGTACGCTGGATTCTTCACTAGACTATGGTGAAGGTATAATAGTTTATTAGGTGGATCTTTATTTCGAAGTACGCAAAGTTTTAAAGTATAATGAAGTGTGATAGTTGGAATATCTCAATTTGCACAGATGGTTGTTTGATTCATGCTTTTATTAGCATACTTTTGTTTATTTATTTATTTTTTTGGTAGCAAACCACCCTTTTATGGGTGGGGGGGGGGGGGGGGGGGGGGGTGTGGGAGGATGCCAGCCCCAATTTTAGCATACTTTTGTATACGTTTTGGGTCAATTTTGTGCTTTTTTTTCTTAAAAAATTTCTATAGTTGTTGGATTCATCATATTACAAATCTGGTTGCTGCTCATGCTTAGTTGGTTATTTGGTTATTACCAATCTATCTTCCTATAATTTTCTTTGAGTTTGTAGCTGGCATGGCATCTGCATTGACACATAAAATGATATCGAAATTCAAATAAGCTAGAGTTGAGGATCATGGTTGAAATCTTTACTCTAAAAGCTCATGCTGTTTCTTTAGGTTTATTCCCTTGACTATTGGGGCACTTCATTTGATAAACTTTTCTTGAAGCATCATCCTGATATTGCTATTTTTATCCTTATTTAATTCTTGCTTGATATATAAAAGTGAAAAGAGCTGCTTCTCCTTTTGAACCTCGTCTTTCATACTCTGAAAGATTACATGAAGGTTTTGGGAAGGGTCATGGCCAACTAAGTCATGTTGTTGGCCAGAAACAAAGTTAACAGGAATAGAATTTCGAGCACAGTAATGTGGAGAGTAATGTCTCTGGACTGTTACTTTGAAGATCAAGAGCAGCAACCAAATTGTTGCTTTGTCACTTAGGTGGATTTCTGGTTCTTTTTTCAATCGTGATGTTTTTACTTTTTGCATGTGGAGTGTGGGGGGTGGGATTGGGGTTGGGGAAGTGAAGCAACATGAGCATTGTGATTTTGGGATTAGAAAATCAAATGCCAATTGGAAAGTCGCTCAACTGTGTAGGTATGTTTAAGATCAAAGTTACCATTAATCTAAGTTGAAAATCAAATTCAATACGGTCAATAAAAGAATTATTATATATTTATCTATTTTCTTTGTTTCCTTTTTCATTTTTTAGTTACCAAAATGTACAATCCAATGAAAGGAAACTACTTTTTTTTTTGAAATTTGTTCCTCTTTCTCCTACTACTTTCCTTTGTAAATCTAACAAGAAGAGGATTTTAACCTTTCCTTGGAAGCTGTTTTCTCATCCAATTTCTTTGTCTCCATGAATTCGTAGAAACAAACAGCGAGTTATTGGTGGTTTGGTGGGATGGGGGAGGGGGTGTTGTAGTACGATACAAATCACATTTATTGTAGTCCATCATCATCGTCACCTGTCATTGTAATTGTAACCGTCATTTTGACCCTTTGACAAGTGCTCACTGGGGAACAAGCAAGAGCTTTTTCTTTTTCAAGTGCGAGACTCTTACCAATTAACCTTGACAAAATAACTTTCTATGACTGGCAATGATTCCCTATTTCTTTCATTGTATAGATTTTATCCTGTTTATGTCTTAATCCTTGGCTGTACCGACTCCTTCAAAAGACTTCCACTTACCTGGTACAAACTCCCCTTTCTTTCCTCTTCTTCATTTGTTAATTTTACTTCTTTACTATATTTTCCTTGTTTGAGTTTATTAATCTTGTTCTTTTATTTTCAAGTTTC
Organism: Ophiorrhiza pumila; assembly: GCA_016586305.1. NCBI lineage: Eukaryota > Viridiplantae > Streptophyta > Magnoliopsida > Gentianales > Rubiaceae > Ophiorrhiza > Ophiorrhiza pumila. The sequence goes on along the minus strand of BLIW01000003.1, from coordinate 24,580,620 downwards.
ACAACCATTTGATCCAATTTTATGCGTTTTACACTTGAAATTGTTATTCTAATGGCATACTCTATTAATTTAATTAATTCATAGGGCGGGGGGCGGGGGGCGTGGGAGGAGAGAAAGAGTGTGTGTGTGTGTGTATGTGCACACTTTTCCTCCAGATGGGACTGAGAATCGGAAAGAGAATGACCAATCTAGGAAAGTAGTTACACCAAGGTGTGTTGGCTCCTCAGAGCTAGAGACATTGAATTGAGATCACCGGCAGGGGTACTTTGGACAATTATTGTTCTATGGCATGCGGAATTTTTTTTTTCTTGGAAAAATCCCCAATACCATTTGAACATAAAATTTTGGTTTAGAAAATAGCTTGTAATCTTCTACTTTGGACTCAAAGGATCATTTTGTAGTCTTCTTCTTTAGACTCAGAATATCAATTGTTTTGGTTTCCATCATTTTACTAACCCCTACTCATATGCACATACAAGAATCTTTAATCAGTAAGTTGCAGAATCAAAAAGAGGTCTATTTATTTATATCTCCCTCTGTCTGATGTGCTTTCTTAATCTCCTCTTTTTAATTGTCCTCTTGAGTCTTACCTTTGCCGAATTTTTTGAGAAGCATTGTTGCTATTCACATATTGGCCTTTAGTAGCTTACTTTTGAGATGTTGAAACCTATCTAAAGAAGTGCAAAGGTCTTGTCTATGTATGACGCCGTCTGATGTGCTTTCTGAATCTCCTCTTTTTAACTGTCCACTTGAGTATTACCTTTGCAGAATTGTTTGAGAAATATTGTCGATATTCACATATTGGCCTTTAGTAGGTAACTTTTGAGAAGTTGAAGGCTATCTAAAGAAGTGCGAAGGTCTTGTCTATTTATGATGCCAGTGAAAGCGATTAAAAACTTGTAACTGAACCACTGGACAATGCTGCAAATCCAAGAACTTCAAACCAATCTACAGGTATTAATTCACTTATTTCCTGTCATTTGTGCATTGGTGTTGCTTCTCTCTCTGCTTTCTGAGTTGCAAAGATGGATTGGGGGAGGGTTTAAGTGATTATGCCCTGCAACCAAATTCTATCACCTTCATATTTTTAATAATTTACTTCTTGTTGTTTTACTTAGCTAACTTATCAATATCAACAAGAAACATTCTAGGTGTAAGAAGAACAAAAGTACCATGGCTCAAAGCAATTAGATTCAGTTAAGTCACTTGTAATACTAACCCTCTTCTTTTCTCAAGAACTAAGCAGTGAACTGCCAGGATGGAAGTTAGCATTTCATTTTGGTGTTAATGTAACAATGGCACTTCCAAAGTGTGCTTTCTGCAATCCTTGTTGCTCAATTTCTTAATTTTCTTATGCACACTCAATTAGTAAATGTTTGGGGGACCTTCTACCGTTTATTGTTCAGGGGACATTTATTTTGCTTATGATGTCACAAGGAAAATCCACCCATAAGCTTCCATAGTCATGGCATTTGGCTTGACATTCTTTTACCTTTATCAAGTATCTCTTGGATATCTTCCAGTGTCCCAATTCTCTCTAGCATAAGTTCAACACAAAGGAATCCACTTACTGTCCAAAACTGGTTCTTGTACGTAGTTTCTTGCCAAGAGCCTCCATCCAGGCAAGTTTGTATTATTAAGTTATAATCTGTACCACAGTCTCAACAACAACTTCCTTCAAAAGTTCATCAAGGGATAACTCATGGCATCATGGCAGCATGAAAATCTAATCCTGTTTATAAGTAAGTACCAGTTCTCAATCATTTTTCACTTCCCAATTGAGAAGTTTGAATGCTCTAGGGGCTTGCCAGAATTAGAACCAGGAGACTAATATCTCCTTAAAAAAATGTTAGAATAACTAAGCGCCTTAGGAACAAGGTCGTGCAATACATGTGTTGTATACATAATAAAGTTAATATTTTATATTTTTCTTACTTGTTTTAATATGGAAAAGTATGGTTTTTGGTAAACTATAATGCGAATTTACTGTGTCCACACATTGAACATATAGTTGATCTCCTTATCTCTTTATCCATTTTTATTTAGTTACTTTTCTTTTTTGCCACATTCATGTCTATTTTTTGATAGTATTTATATTGTGCTTTTGCCCCACATAGTGGGATAAAGGCTTAGTTGTTGTATTTATATTGTGCTTTTCCTTGATGTGTTCAAATGATAGTTTTAATTCTTTCAAAATCCCAAATTTTTTTCTTGAACTGATAATAATTTGTTTTATAATTAAATCAATCACTTGTGGTTAATAATTTTTCAATAGTTTTGATCTTCATCTATTATGAGCACGTGCGATACACATGTTTGCAAAAACAATAAAGTTAGAACATTAATGAGAATTTAGTAAAGACAACTAATCTACTATTTTCTTGTTAATAAATGAGATATATGTATCTTGAATATAAACTTGATCTCTCTTCGCTTCTTCATTTTACTAGCTTTGTTCATAGCCTTTCAAATGTCTACAAACAATATTTTTTGCCATTCAAAAACTCAAATTTATTAGTGCATCTATTTAGGGTGGAAACTAGAAAGTTCCAAATCACCTTTCTTTCCATAACTTGTTTTATCCTTAGTTTCCAAGTCCATCCATGTGAGCTCACCTCTGTAGGACAAAATCGGTTGCATTTTATCAACTACTCAGTCATCCATGGGGTTAATGTCTTCACTTAAGAAGTCATTAGGTGCAAATTGTAATGCACAAACACCAACTCAGCCAATGTGAAAGCCAACCTACTTTCGGTGACCATATTTTCTAGAGTCAAGAAAGCCATGAAAAACTTAAACTTTGAATTTTGATGATCTAACTAAGTCATTGTCAGAAGTCTAATTTCTTATAGGTTTCAAAGCGATTCAGAATTATGATTAGGAACTTGCAAGCACGTGCGATACTCGTGTTTTAAACTTAGCTATTTAATCTTACATTTTATTTTACCTGTTTAATATAGAAACTTATGCGTTTTAGTAGACTGCAGTGAATACATTTAGTAAATACTGTTAAGCTACACATTATGTTTCTTGTCTTGTTAATAAAGAAGAAACACATTTGTTGAACAGATACTTGTTTGCTTTTACCTTTTTTTAATTTCATTTTAGCCTCTGTATTCTTTTCTTTTTTTACAACATTCGACTTTGACTGTCTGACTAAGTTATGAATAGAACTCTTATCACTCAAAAGCTTCAAAACAATGGCGTGACTATGCACAAATTTTGTTATGATTTTTGCTTGGATATCTTTCATTGTCCCAATTCTCTCCAACCGTAGGAGTTATTTACTGTCCAAAATAGGTTCTTGTACTTCTTCATCAGCTGCTTGCTAAGCTCCCTCATCCATGCTGATGTGGTGTAAGTAACAATCTGTACCACATTATCAACATTTCAAGGAATAACTTCTTGGTATCACTCTCTTGTTCATAATCTGAAAGATCCACTGAGGGATTATAAACCATGCCTTTTGTACAAACCGCCAATACATTGAGAAGATTTCTATGCCTAAAGTCTTACCAAGCAAGATGCTGCAACCTTGTGATTGTCCCTGATTGCTCACCTACAGTTGTATCTCTTTCCACACTTCATGAAGGATCTGTCCCTTAAAATCCTCCGAACTAGGAATACTGTATATTGTATTTCCATCATGCATGGTTGGCATTCATCATTCTCCCGAAGTGAGGAGAATTGACTGCGTCGAACTCTAATCAAATTTCAAAGAAGAAAAATCTATTGATACACACCTGGAACTCCCTTGACAAATAACTATGATTTTCAACTGATTGTGAATAGGAATTAAAGAGACTATTTCTTCCACAGTTTTCTGAAGGAGAACGAACTCTAATTCGTTTGTCACTTCCTAATTGAGAGATTTGAATGGCTTCAATTCCTCCTTACAGGAAGATTAGGGGAAGAAAGCTCTCCAACATTCTTGCTCAAGTTACTTTCTTTTCATGTATCTCCTTGATAAAGGCTTCCTTCACATCATTAGTAACCTCTTAGACTAAAACTTTTCATCAACTGCAGTCCCAATTCTCTCCAACATAAGTTGAATGCATTGGAATCTACCCTTTCAAGTTATCGCTATTGGGACTGCTATATATTGTGTACATTCATTATTCTTCCAGTTTTTTCCTTAATGGAAAACTAGATGATGAGCACGTACGATGCACGTGTTGCAAACATAAAAAAATGGTTAAATTTTCACATTTTTCAGTTTATTTTAAATAGAAAATTTTAGTAAAAGATACTTAAATTATAACTAGGATGGAAACTAGATTATCCCAGATTATCTTCCCTGTGTTTGAATGGCAAGCAGCTGGATTTCTTGTATTTGGATTCCTCTTTAATTGTTTCTTTGTCTTGATCCATTGTCTCACATATATATATAACCAAGTAGTGTTTCATTCAAAACCTTCCAAATAGATGAAAGAAACATTTTATGTATGCTCTCTCTTTCTGTAACCATATTTTCAAGAGTCAAGAAAGGCATGAAAAAGTTAAATTTTGATGGTCTAACTGACACTCACCATTACCTCTTCCACACTCCCAAATCCTTTTTCTTCCAGTCATTACTATTCTTATCCACAATATCACTCTTTGTTTCCTCTTTCTCAATAGCAACCAACTCCACTTTCTCTCCATCATTCCAAAACACCTCAAAATCGATCTCTTTACCTCTTTTATTCATTGTAGATACTTTTTCTTTTCTGTTTTACCAAATTCGATTTTAATTTTGATAGTATTTCTAACGTGCATTTTCTGTGTAGTGTTCAGATGATATTTTAAAATCTATCAAAATACCGAATTTTTGTATTGAATTAAGATTTGTTATATAATTAAATCAATGACTTACAATTGAAAAAATTTCAATTGCTTGCATTTTCACCTATTAGGAGCGCTTGCTTTTTTTCAATTGCTTGCATTTTCACCTATTAGGAGCGCGTGCAATGCAAGTGTTTCTAAATAGAATAAAGTTATATTATAATGAATGTTTAGTAAAAACTGTTAAGCTATTATGTTTCTTGTTAATACTTGATATATTTGTATTTTGAATATAAGTCTCTTTTTTGACACTGGATCTCCTGTCCAAGATTTTGTATGTCTTATTCTGTCTTGATTAAAACTACGTCGTAGGGTTCACTAATCTCTTGGTTAGGGTCTAATAATTATAAAGTAATTTTAATGATATTTATGCATTTAGTCCCTACTTTTAATGAAACTACGTAGTTTTAAACGTTAGAAAGAATAGGGCTGGATAAATATTGGACACTCCTTTTTTTTCCCATTTTACTAGCTTTATTTATATCCTTTCAAATGTTTATTAGAGTTTTGTTTAGCATTCAAAGAAAGTCAATAAACTCTTTCCAAATCTGACTTTTATTGATGGAATTATTAAATTTGTCAAAATAATTTTAACTTTTTAAATGTACGTAATTGGGTCATTAAATATTTAATTACGTAGAAAATCTATCACGTGCACCGCACACCAAAAATTTAAGAAAAAAATTGTTGAACTTGCTCCACTTCCATCATACTTGGGTAGTTGGGTATGCCTCAACACTGGCTAGTATGTCTTTTGTGCTTGTCACTAAGACACCAACATAGCCCAGTGAACTTCTAACACAACCATTACAACAAGACTCATGAGTCTGCCCATGCTTAAACTCATTTTTACATGAGTAATTGACTTGATCATTAATGTTGCCATGATTGCACACTGATTGGTTAATTCTTCAAATCCTACAATAAGATAGAGAATAATTGTGTTTTGACCATTTTGGGTAACAAATTTGAAGGTTCATTGCTGAAAAAGTTGTCACATTATAATTGTCCTTCAAAAGGTGTTTCAAGAACGATCAAGGTGGATTCAAGGACGAATCATTTTTAAGAGGAGGGGTATGATGTGATCTCAATCAAGGTTCCAACGAGTTCAAATTCAAGGTTTTTAGAGGTTGAAAAATTAAGATCTCAACAATGCTTGATCATGAAGTCAATAAGGACTTTTGGCCTTTCTATGTGTTTCCAATTCAAAGCTAATGAAGTTTACACTTCCCAAGTCATTGATATTAATTCACAAACCATTGGAAACACAAAAGAATTAAATTGAGCAAGTTGGAGGCAGCAAACAAAGAAGGCAGCAAGGAAATTGCATTGGAAATGCAATCTGCTCAACTTGTTGTTTTTGCATTGTTTTGAGTTTTTGTGTTGTGTTTTTGCCTTGGTTCACTATATTTTCGTGTGGAAGCTCAAAAGTGCATTAAATGGAGCATAAGTCAGCCAATACCAAGCCATATAAGCTCTAGGATCAAGCAAGACTCAATCGGTCAAAGTTCACCCAAGCTTGGTCAACAATTGTGGGCTGTTTAAATGCAAAGCTTCTTAATTTCGGTCAAGGCTATTCTTGGAGTTCAAAATTAGTGAAGACAACATTAAAATGACCCTTGAATAATGTGGAATGCATGAAGACAAGGGCTGGTCTTGGTACAACTCATTTGACTACCATTAGTTCCAAGACAAGTCTTGATAAGTGCAAGTAGTTCAAACCTGGACTAGAAACTAGCTCTGATACCAAATGATGAGAACTCCGCCCCGAAATGGACGACACCCAATATCGAGATGAGATCCTAGGATCATTCTACAGCAGGGATGCTAGATGGAATGGTAGAATGACGCCACAACCAACTATGGATTGAAGGTTGATAAGTCAGGAATAACGCCACAAGCCCAAGGCTTGATAAGTTCAAGTAGTTCACAAGGAACCAAAGAGAGAAACTCTCACAAATTTGATTAACTCATTTTCACTAATATTTTGGACATTTTACAACATATAAATAGGTAAGAAACCCTAATCTAAAGGTTACATGAAACAAGAAAACAATTAAGTTTAGTCTAGAAAACTTAAAAAGCTAATTAAGACTTGTCTTGGAACTAATGGTAGTCAAATGAGTTGTACCAAGACTAGCCCTTGTCTTCATGCATTCCACATTATTCAATGGTCATTTTGATGTTGTCTTGACTGATTTTGAACTCCCAAAATAGCCTTGACCGAAATTAATGAACTTTGAACAAAACAGCCACCATTGTTGACCAAAATTGAATAGCTTTGACAGGTTGAGTCTTTCTTGCCATAACTTGATCCATGAGCTTTTCAACCTTGATCTTTGCTAACATAGACTCTATTTCAAGCCTCATTAAGTCCTCACACGAAATTCCATAAATCCTTTGCATCAAAACTATAAAAACATGAAAACAAGTCAAAATGATAATGTTGGTCCCGCAAGTACAACCCATCAGGATTTTAGACAGAACGCTTGTATGATGTTGGGATGCAATTTCGATTGTCTTCCAAGTCGATATGGATGTTGTGATACACATAAGAATTGTAGCCCTACCTCTTGGCTTTCCAATGCAATATAAATCATCAAATATGGAGTTGTGGAACGCAAGTTATGAGTATTCTCCCAAACTGTGACAGTGACTGCTAATTGCTCAATGTTCTTCGATACATTTTCACTTGAGTCTATCAGTTGACAATCTTTCCAACTTGAATTCCCGAACCATTTTCAATGCAATTAGATCCTTTTATGTAGGCTTGTCGGGATCATATCAAAATCCCTACGAGGTTGTTGGTGTAATATCGGATTGACTCGAGGGTCTTGAATGATTCTCCTAACACCATCTTCACCATCTCTATTGCCTTGCTTAACATGCATTGCCTGCAACTTCGCTTCTATATGATCCCAAGTCGGTTCTATCGGATCAATATGAACATGCAAGGCTCAAATATCTCTGAGCACGTTAGAAAGAGTCATATCTTCTGCGGTTGGATTTACCATCGTAAACAAGGAGAAACCTTGGTATCTGATACCACTTAAGACGAGACAGATTCGTGGAAAAACACGTTCTTCCCAAAGAACACAAAAGACAATTCCACAGAATTTGAAGGTTTATTGAAATTATCAAAGTCTGAAATATGAATTACTCCCCTCAAACGAAGACATACAAAGGTTTATATAGACTAACAAACCCTAATTATAATTAGGAAACAAAATAACAAATTTCTAATTAAGAAACAAAAGAAAAAGGTAATTAACAAAACAAAATAACCCCAAAAGAAGTTGGGTCTAAAAAGGTTTCGTTAAGGCCTGATCTTGTTCCACATCACAACTCTTTACCATAAAGAGGTTTACAACTATTCATATCTCACAAGAATGAACGTTACAACCATTCATGTTCATGTGTTTACTGTATGAGTTAAACCCTTCATATGGAATTTACAATCTTCATGTGAATGGAAGTTACATAAAGAATAGGAGTTACAACCATGCATATGGAAGTTACAATTTTCATGTGAATGAGAGTTACAACCATTTATGTGAATGGAAGTTATAACTCTTCATGTGAATGAGAGTTACAATCATTAAGGTGAATAGAAGTTACAAATCTTCATATACATGAGAATTACTATTTTTTGCATGAATTTTCACATTTGTTGAAAATATCTCAACAAAATTGACTGTTTTCAAACCTTGATCATATACTTGATCTATTTAATTACCTCTTTAATTCAATTTTCGTTAGTTACTTTTCTTTTTTTTTACACATTCGATTCTAATTTTTCATAGTATTTCTAACGTATTTTTTCTTGTATGTGTTCAACTGATATTTTAAATTCTTTCAAGACCAAATTTTTTTTCTTGAACTCATAATAATTTATTATATAATTAAATGTATCACTTGTGGTTAATAATTTTTCAATAATTTTCATCTTCAACTATTATTACCACTTGCGATACACATGTTTACGAATACAATAAAGTTTGGCCATAACGAAAATTTAGTAAAGACAAACTATTCAACTATTTTTCAAGTTATAAATAAAATATGTGTATCTTGATTATAAACTCCATCTTTTTTCTTTTATTTTTTCATTTTACTAACTTTGTTCATGTGCATAGAAATCCTAAAAAGAATTGAAAAGAAATGTTAAAAAAAGATATGATGTACTTTAATATAAATGAAAACATGTGTATAAATAGAATACGAAGTACTATCCATATAGCCGACAACACAAAGAAACGTTAAAGGCATTGTTTTTGGTTACGAACTTTGTTCATAGCTTTTCAAACGTCTACAAATAGTCTTTTTTTTGCCATTCAAGAACTCAAGTTTATTAGTTTATCTATTTAGTATGGAAACTAGAAAGTTCTAAATCATCTTTCTCTCAATCACTTGTATCCTTAGATTCCAAGTCCATCCATGTGAGCTCACCTCAGTAGGATGATGAAGCCTGAAAAAGAGCCTTACTGAAATCCAGTGTCTCTAGGATCCTTGATCGGCCCAGCTCCCAAGCCCGCCGAGAGAAGATATATTTGCGAAGTCCAGAAGGCACCCACCTCGAAATAGCCGGATCTGGAATATAACACAAACCGTTAGTGAAAGCCCCCAGGTTGTCCTGGGGAGTTCCACTCCGACGCCCAAGTTAGAAAAGAGCCTTACTGATAAATTAATGTAACTTTTGAGTATTTCGAGACCAACCCCGATTACTGTGCATTTGAGAGTTATTTATAGAAGGAATAGTACCAGGATGATGTCACCTTTAATCATTTATTATTGGCTAAGATTTCGCGTGTTAATCTCAACCGTTGACGTGGAATATCCAATTTTGCACATCATCAATAGTCCCCCAGATCAGTTGGATGTAAACTTCCACCTGATCTGAGAAAAACATAATCCTTTTTCTTTTACCCAGCTCGTCCTCGTTGGGGATGGGCTGGGCTATTAGATTGGGCTTATTACTCAGAGGCTTGAAGGCGGAAACCAAACATCGCCACGTGGCGTGTACTAATTTGCTACCTCTTGGTATGTCTCGTCTCGAAATTGCAACTTCTTGTATCGCCTATATATATATATATGTCTGTGGGGATCCAAGACTTCTTCAACCACACCTGCTTTGGCCAGAGATTTTGACCTCCTTCAGCTAGGCTCTTCCATAGTTTTTCATCTCAGCACGGCTCGTTGTCTTCCTTACTCCCCATCAAGTAAGTATGTCCTCTCCAGTTCGTTCTTCTTCATTTGAGTTATATCAAGTTTATAGGAATAGTGATGACTCCGATTCTGATGCATACGCCCTTCCTGAGGTTAAGAAAATATTAGGCCCATATAGGGAAATAATTAAATCGGTAGCTCAGTCAGAGATGCGTAGCAAATCCATTATTGAGGCGACCCCCTTAAATCAGATGGAGCCTTCTGTTGAACCCTCTGTAGAAAGTTCCCAAGAAATCCCTTCTTCTTCAAATCCCCTAGCGATAACATCTAAGGAGACGGTTCTAGTAGGTGCCTTAATAAATGACCCTTCCGAACTGAAGGACTTAGAGACGGGCCCTTCTAAGGATGAGCTTTTAGAGGGCGTTAATTCTAAAGATGGTCGTTCTGAAAGCGACGCTTCTGGAGAGGAAGGGTCCCAAAATAAAGAGACCGCTTCGAATAAAGGGGAGGCGACTTCCTCCATTTCTGAGTCTTTACGTTCGTATCTCACGCTTAAGAAATTAAAAATAATAGCCCTTCAGTTTTACATCCCCTCTAGATATGAGCTGATTATGCCTTCTCCTGAACAAGTCGCTTCTCGTCCTCCCTTAGGTTTTACTACAGTGTACATGTGCCAACTTCAGTGTGGTCTAAGACTTCCTTTGACTTCTTTTTTGAAAGACGTACTAGATTTTTACAAGTTGAATTTAGCCCAACTGACCCCTAATGCTATCAAGTCCCTGATAGCATTCGAAACCTTCTGCCGGTATTCGAAAGTGAGGTGTACAGTCCCCCTTTATAGATACTTCTATAGCCTTAAAACCTCAGGCAGGGACGTTGGGCGGTTTTACTTTACGCGTAGATCTAGTACCGAAACCTTCCTGCCTCCCCCATCAGGTTCTCTTAAGAGATGGAAGAGTAAGTTCTTCTTTGTTAAGTTAGAACCCCTGAGCCTGGTCTGGAGGAGCCCTGGTAACGTCGTCGACAAGGTCCCCACTTATGGGGTGGATAGAGAGTCTGTCTCAACCCTTCGCAAAAACCGCAAAGATTTCCCGAAACTTAAGCCCTGGAATGTGCCTCTTAAGACCGAGGGATGTTTAGTGGCACTAGGGGTCAGTAAGGCCAACCTGGGCCTTTCTTCAGAGGAGCTCCATGAACATGGTACCACCCTTCCCATCTTTGTCTATGTCTAAGCTTTATTCTACTTGCATTTATGCGTACCTGTGTTTCCATCTCTTAACTCTTTCTCTTCTTTTTTTTTCTTTTTTTTTTCTTTTCAGTAATGGATTTTTTAGCCGCGATGAAGAACCGCAGGGCAGCTGAGAAAGGGGGGTCTTTCCAAGACCCGGAAGGAACTAAAGCCCTGGTTCTAGGTGGGCGTACTTCTCCACCTCCAACCGCTTCTGAGAACGCTACCACTCTTGGGGAGGAGGTTCCTCCTTCTCGTACCTTCGGCACATTCTCTGCTCCAGTTGGTACTCCGCAACTGACCCTTCTAGATAAGGAAGAACTTGAAGAACCTTTGGCGACGACCTCACACAAGAGGAAACACCTTGGACGGAATGCCTTTATTGAGTCGAAGAAGGCGAAAATGGGTCGAGCTGCGAACATGTCTGCTGGTTTCTCTCTTCTCTCTTATCGTCCTGTCTCTCCACGTGAGCCATCCAAGTCATATCAGACTATCCCCATGGCTCAGTTCAATCCCTGGTGGGATTTTCAAGTAAATGATCATTTCAACCTTGAGACGTGTCAGGAGTTTACTTCATGCGTAGTTCCCCCTACGGAGAAGAAAGCTATGGCTACCCTCGAGGATCCTGACTTGGATTCTCGCATGCGTTTGGGCTTGCTCAGGTGGGTTTTTCTTCGTCTTCACCTTTCTCCTTTGGGTTCACGGTCTTTATTTATATTGTCATGTATACTCAATTATATTTTGTGGTTTTCTTCTGCAGGGTTTATTTTTGGCGACTGAGATGTCTTCCCGTTATGCTAAAGGCCAAGAGACCATCAGGGAACTCAACGCAGATCTGGCCATAGCTAAGCAAGGCGAAGTTGACGCGGAAAGACGTCAACAAAATACCGAAAAGCTCCAACAGGATGCGGTGCGGGACTTGTCCACATCCCGGGAGGAGATCCATAAGTTGAAGAAAAAGAAAAAATCCTACTCTGAGAAGATATCAACCCAGAGAGCCCGCATCAAGGAACTGACTGCAGAAAAGAAAGCTCTGGAGGCTCGCAAAGTTTTTTTTCGAGGAAGGGGCCCCCCTGCTAGTGAGGAACCTCTTTGCTTCTCAGCAGTTCATGGATTTTATGGCGGACTTGTGCAACTCAGTAATGGACCAAGGATCCACTGCTGCCTATCAGGAGGTTCACAAGCTCCATCCAGACATTGAGGTTGCCCATCTGCCGGGCTATGATGAGAATTCTGCGGGTAACCGAAACACTCTGATGACCAACCTGACCACAGGGCCGTTTAATCTCCCAATCAGGGATTTCATTCCCCCGTTCCCCAACGAAACTGCTACAACTGCGCCGGAAGCTCAGAAGGGCGTCCTTTCTGATGCCAGGGAGGCTTCAACTACTCAGGGTGATACCCTGGATGGGAGTGGTCTGGCAGGGGACAAGGATGATACCCTTAGAGAACAACCTCAGGATGGAGTGGTCTGATTTTTCTAGTGCCAGCCTGTTTTTTCTAAGCTCAATAATATATGTAATAGTTTAGGTCTCACTTCTTTCATACTTCTGTTTCTTTTATGGAAAGACATAACCCTCAGGGGGGTTTCTTTTGTGGAATGACTAATCGGTAATGCCTGGAATTTTTCCAGATGGCTCCTTTTGCTATTTTCACTTGCTATGCATGGGTGCTATGCTTATAAGTATATATTCTTATATTTTATATATATTCAAGTCTGATATTGACCCTTACTCAAATTTAACTTGCTCGGCTGGACCAACTCTGGCCGGGTTACTTTACTCGTATTTTGCCTGAATAGCTCAGGTCTTACTGTTTTTGGAGAATTCATTAGAGAGTTTTTTGCCTTAATTGTCCAGGTCTTTGTTGATTCGTTATCGTTGCCTGACTATCTCAGGTCTTACCTTTTTTGGAGTTTCTTTATTTTCGAATTTCGCCTGAATTTCCCAGGTCTTTGCTATTTATTTTTGAGTTCCGCCTGAGTTTCTCAGGTCTTTGCTACTGGAGATATCGATTCTTCAGAAGAAACCAGTATAAGCAAGTATATAAATAAGGCCAGATCAGAGAGTTCAAAAAAACCAAAAAGATCATAAAGCGCGGTACGAATTTATATATATAAATAGGACCAAAATAGAGAGTCTGGATTCCATAATCATAAACTGCTGTTTACAAATAGAACTTTCGCAAGTTTACAATATTCCACCTCCTAAGAATGATTTTCCCGTCTAGAGTGGATAACTGATAATTTCCAGACCTTTCTGCCTCAGTGACTTGGTATGGTCCTTCCCACGTCTGGTCTAGCTTCTTTAAGCCTTCAACCCTACTAGCTTCATTTTTCCTCATCACTAGATCCCCAGGTTTAAACGAGGTGCTCTTGACCATCCGATTGTAATATCTCGTCATGTCGACCTTATATCTGCTTTCTCGAGCTGCCGCCAACTCTCTCCTTTTTTCAATCAGATCGAGATTTATCTTCAGCTCATTATCATTCTCGGCAGGGTCATAATTAAGCACCCGCAGGCTAGGCAGCCCAATCTCCACTGGTACCACAGCCTCAGTTCCGTACACCATGCTGTAGGGAGTTTCTTTCGTAGCAGATCTAGGGGTGGTCCTATAGGACCAGAGTACGTGGGAAAATTGTTCAACCTAATCGCCTTTAGCCTTTTCTAGCCGAGTCTTCAATCCTTGTATGATAGTTCGATTGGTAACTTCAGTTTGCCCATTGGCTTTGGGATGAGCTACCGAGGTGAAGTTCTGCTGGATGTTCATCTCCTCGCACCAGGACTTAAAGGGCTCTTCTGCAAATTGTTTTCCAATATCCGAGATAAGGATTTTTGGTACTCCAAACCGGCATATAACATTTTTCCAAAAGAATATCATAACACTCTTTCCAGTGATAGAGGCCACGGCCTCCGCCTTTACCTATTTTGTAAAATAATCAATAGCAACAATCAGGAATCTGACCCGACCTGGAGCTTCAGGAAAAGGCCCTGCAATGTCAATAACTCACTGAACAAATGGCCATGCTGACTGTATTGACACCATCTCATTCTGAGAGACCCTTGGGATGGCTGCATGAGCTTGACATTTTTCGCATCGCCTAACCAAATTAAATGCATCTTCATGTAAGGTGGGCCAATAGTATTCCAAGTGAATTACCTTTCTTGCCAACATCCTGGAGCCTACATGGTTCCCACAAGCCCCAAGGTGGACTTCTTTAAGAACATAGTCAGCTTGTTCGGGATCTGCACATCTAAGCCAAGGCATCAAGCAACCTTTTTTGTATAAAACATTATCTTTCAGAGTATACCTGACAGCTTTCATTTTCAGTTTCCGGGCCTCTTTCTTGCAGTCGGGCAATATTCCTTCCTCCAAGTACTGGATGATAGGTGTCATTCAGGTCTCCCGTTCTTTATCCACAACATGAACTGGTGTCTCATCAAGGCTCCGCTTCGGGAGTATTTCCACCAAGACCTTCTTTGTGAGATGTGCATATGCAGATGAAGCTAACTTGCTGAGTGCATCTGCCCTCTTATTTTCAGATCGCGGCACCTGATCTATCAAGAATTCTTCAAACTTTGACTTTAGTTCCAGAGCTTTCTCCAAATATTTTCTCATGACTACTTCCCGAGCTTCGTATCCTCTGGTCACCTGGTTCACAATGAGTCGGGACTCGCTAAATACTTGCAATTTTTTCACTTTCATTTCAATAGCAAGCTTCATCCCTGTTAGGAGGGCCTCATACTCTGCCTCGTTGTTTGTAGCCTTAAAGTCAAACCTCAGAGCGGAAGTGAATTCCTGCCCTTCTGGGTTTTTCAGAATCAACCCGGCTCCGGAGCCCTCCTCGCTGGAAGCCCCATCTATATACAAAGTCCAAAAGTCTCCTTGTACAATATTCTCCCCACCGCTGAAGTCTTCCAGGTCCAGCTGGGACGTATTATTTTCATTTGGGGTCTCAGCGATGAAATCTGCCAACACTTGTCCCTTAAGGAGGTCCTTGGGTGGAAGGTCAGTTCGTACTCCTCCAACTCAATAGCCCACTTCATTAGCCTTCCCGAGGATTCAGACTTCTGTAATACTTGTTTTAAGGGCTTGTCGGTCAAGACTTGGATCGGGTGGACTTGGAAGTAGGTTCTTAACCTCATAGCTGCATTCACCAAGGCCAAAACCACCTTTTCTATTACTGTGTATCTCTGTTCAGCTCCCAGCAGAGCCCGACTAGTATAGTATACAGGCATCTAGACTTTTCCTTTATCTCTCACCGGAACAGCACTTATGGTTTTCTCACCTGCTGCCAAATACAGGCTTAAAGTTTCTACAGGTTCAGGGATGGATAAAGACGGTAAGGTTTTCAGATATTCCTTTAGTTCCTCAAAAGCCCGTTGGCACTCCTCATTCCATTCGAAATCTTTGGCCTTCCTGAGAACGTTGAAGAATGGCAAACCATTCTCTGCCGATTTTGATAAAAATCGACTAAGCGCAGCTAATCTCCCTGTCAGTACTTGCACATCTTTAACGTTCTTTGGTGGGTCCATATCCACGATGGCTTGTACTTTCTCTGGGTTGGCTTCTATGCCTTTACTGGAGACCATGTGTCCTAGGAACTTTCCAGACCCTACTCCGAAAATACACTTTTTGGGATTCAATTTCTGGCCAACCCTTCTCAACTGCCTCAATGTTTCTTCCACATCTGCCAGAAAGGTTTCCACCTTCCTGCTTTTGATTAGCATATCGTCCACGTAAACTTCCATATTGCGTCCTATCTGGGCTTCAAAAATGATATTCATCATCCGTTGATAAGTTGCCCCCGCATTCTTAAGCCCAAAGGACATCTTCTTATAACAAAAAATCCCATCTCCAGTGATGAACGCAGTTTTCTCAGCGTCCTCCTCATCCATCAATATCTGGTGATAGCCTTTATAGACATCAAGGAAGCAAAGGACCTCATATCCAGCTACAGCATCGATTTTCTGGTCAATAATGGGCAAAGGATAACAATCCTTGGGACATGCTTTGTTCAAATCTGAATAATCAATACACATTCTCCATCCCGCTTCAGGTTTTGGGACCATAACTGGATTAGAAAGCCAGGTCGGGTATTTAACTTCCTTAACTACATCAGCTTTCAACAACTCTTTCACTTCCTCCCTGATAATCGCATCCTTCTCAGGGGCCATTGACCTTCTTTTCTGCTTCACTGGTATCTTAGAAGGATCTATATTTAGTTTATGCACTGCCAGCTCGGGGGATACACCTCCCATGTCTTTTGTACTCCAAGCAAACACATCTTGGTAAATCTTCAAAAGTTAGACCAAGTCGCATTTGGACTCTTCTGGGAGTGAGGCTCCTATTTGCACTATCTTCTCGGGCATGGCATCATTCAAATTCACTTTCTCTACCTTATCTGTGAGTTTGGTTTGATCTACTAGTTCTTCTTCAGTTAACCTTATATCCGAACTTACACAATTAATTTTTAGCCCACCATCTTTTTTCCCTTTGCCTTTTAATGCAATCATGTGACATTCCCTCGTCATAGCTTGATCCCCCTTACCACAGCTATGCCTTCCTCGGTAGGGAACTTCATCACCAAATGATATGGGGACCAAATGGCTTTTAGCGGAACCATTGCAGGCCGCCCCAAAATTACATTATAGGGGGATGCTACATCTAACACAGCAAAATCCACGTAGATAAGCTTATCCTTAGGAAATTCTCCAATTGTGACGGGCACTGACAAAATCCCAATAGGTTGTTGCACCTCTCCTGAAAACCGCACTAGGTGCGTTTTGCAAGGGTGGAGGTGTTCCTTTCCAATTCCCAGCTTTTCATAAGCATTTCGATACATTATGTCTACTGAGCTTCCATTATCAACATAAACTCGGTGTACCTCTTTGTTTGCTATTATGGCTTTGATCAGCAATGCATCCATGTGAGGGAAGCAGTTTGGGACAGCGTCTTCCTCGGAGAAAGTGATAGTTTCAGCGGGTTTAAACCTCTTATGCACGGGCTCTTGTTCTGGGATCCTTCTGCACATAGCCCTCCTGGCCGAGTGAGAATCCCCTCCTGCTGGTCCTCCTACAATGGAATGAATAACGCCCGTAATTTTTCTATGATCCGCAACTGCAGGTGGGTCATTCACATCTCTTTGTCTTTTTTCATTCTGATCAAATCGTCCGTATTTCTTTCCTGGCCCTCCTCGTTCCTGTGAGCGGCCCCTTCGGACACCCTGTTGATACGCCACCTTTACAAATTCCTTAAGATACCCATTCTGAATGAGCGTCTCCAACTCCTTTTTTAAATCCCAACAATCTTCGGTATCGTGCCCATGCTGTTCGTGGAAACGACAGTAAAGTTCCTTGTTCAACCTTTCGTGAGGAGTGATCATTTTCTGAGGTGGGCGGAGCACACCCTTGTTGGCTAGGACGGCCAATATTTCAGCTCTCGGTTTGTTCAGCTGGGTGAAGCCCTTGTGATCCCGTATCAAACCATATCTGCTTCCCCCGTTACTGCCCGGATGTCCCCCCCTTTGGGAGTGGGCACATTCTTTTCCCCCATCTGAGCATATCCCCCGTCTCTTTTTCTAACAAGGTCTTATCATTATCCCTCTTTCGCCTGTCAGCTTTCTCTTCTTTGGCACATTTTTCTGCTCGGTTCATCAAGGCTCGTATGTCAGGTGGAGGGTCAGTGACTAGCTTTCGATAGAGCTTTCCCGACCTTAATCCATTGATAAAGGCCCCAATCACTACCTCCTCCGATGTGCATTGCACTTGAAGACTCTCATCGTTAAATCTATCAATATAACTTCGCAGTGACTCTCCTTCTCCCTGCTTCATGTTCAATAGCTCAGCTGTGGACTTCTCAAATTTCTTCCTCTGTAAGAAATTATTTTGGAAGAGCTCAGACAGGTGAGAGAAGGATGATATTGATCCGGGTCTTAACCCTTCAAACCAAGCTCGGGCTTTTCCTTGTAGGGTCGTTGGAAAGGTTTGACATACAACCGGTTCTGGCAGCGGTTAATATCATGCTATATTTGAACCGATGTAAGTGATCTCTGGGATCTGTATCCCCAGTATAGGTCTCCAATACAGGTGCTCTGAACCCCAGTGTAATAGGAAAGTTTTGTATTTCCTTCGCAAAGGGAGAATCTTCACAGACCATGGCCGTTCCACCTGCTCCCCAGTAAGGTCTGTCGTAAGGATTTCCCCACTGAGGTCTAGCAATGTCTTCATCCCAAGGGTTTCGACAAATTCCTCCCCTCTCGCTTCTCATTTCACCCCCTCTACCGGATCTAAGATGTGACCGATTTGGGTCGGGATATGAGCGTTCCGGGGTTCTACCATCTCTCCAATTCTGATATCCCTCCTCGGGAGGATATCCGCGTCCTCCTTCGTCACGTTGCCTTACACCTTCCCTTACTGTCAAAGGAGATCTCCCCCCATGCGGCCCTGCTTCTTCTCTTCCTCTCGAAGTAGATCTCACTTCCCTACTCAGAGGTCTTCCCCTCTCTTGCCTTGGGGGCGCAGAAGATATAGTGACGTAGTCTTCGCCCAAGTCCTTCTCCTTCTCTAGTAGGGCCTTAATTTCCTCGAGGTGTTCCCTCAGGAAAGTTACCACCTCTGGGGCATCCACCTGCTGGGAATGCCGAGACATTTCCTCCCTCCCATGCGAGGAACGCCTTTCTTCCAGTTCTGTCCTGGGCTGCTTGTCTTTCCGCTGTTCCAACATCCTTTGAGATCGCGTGGTAGTCATAGCTTTTTGTTCAGCAAGTTCCCACAGACGGCGCCACTGATGAAGCCTGAAAAAGAGCCTTACTGAAATCCAGTGTCTCTAGGATCCTTGATCGGCCCAGCTCCCAAGCCCACCGAGAGAAGATATATTCGCGAAGTCCAGAAAGCACCCCCCTCGAAATAGCCGGACCTGGAATATAACACAAACCGTTAGTGAAAGCCCCCAGGTTGTCCTGGGGAGTTCCACTCCGACGCCCAAGTTAGAAAAGAGCCTTACTCATAAATTAATGTAACTTTTGAGTATTTCGAGACCAACCCCGATTACTGTGCATTTGAGAGTTATTTATAGAAGGAATAGTACCAGGATGATGTCACCTTTAATCATTTCTTATTGGCTAAGATTTCGCGTGTTAATCTCAACCGTTGACGTGGAATATCCAATTTTGCACATCATCATATGACAAAATCATTTGTATTTTATAACTACCTAGTCATCCATGGGGTTAATGTCCTCACTTGAGAAGTCATTATGTGCAAATTCTAGCGCACAAACACCAAATCAGCTAGCCTCCATTGTCTATTGGATTCTTTCCTTCACTAACTTCTCATCCAGGCTCTCCTTCAATTTTGTATTCTAAAGCATCATTACGTGTTTGACTTAGGATTCGAATGTCTAGTTGTTGCAAATGAGGGTGTCTTCATCCATAGACCAGCCACTAACTTTCTGCAGAAAAAATTGCAATTCAGTGTTTTGAAATTTGCAGTTAATAAAAATCATATTAACTTAAGCAGGATTTAATACAACTTGGTGAAATATCTTACCTTACCTTAGATAGCATAGGCATTCTACTGCTGTCCTATGCTAACTTTCAAACCATCAAATCTTGAGAACCATGATTTTAAAACAAATGCCTAATGCAGCAGAATAGTCCACTAACAATTTTTGAGTCTGCATAGAAGTTGTTTGCACAAATTAACCGGCTGCATGGAGAGGGCTGTGTAAATATTTATTTATCCATGGGTTTTAAGGATGGCAAGTAGCTGGATTTCTGGTGTTGATTTCAGCTTTAATTGTTTCTTCGACTTGATCCATTTCTTGTCGACATAACCAAGTTGGTTTTCAATGTTATCCGATAGCAATTCTAAATAAACATCTTTACCATATTATCAACACCAATTTCTTTGAGAACTTCTGAAACTCTCTTGACCATGTACTTGAATGGTCACTGCTTCCTTATTGGGAACTGTTGGATATTTTCAATATTGAAAGTATCAAAACAATAAAAATATGAAAAACTGAATATTGCTAAAATTTTCCCGAGTAGCTTGGGAAAATTGTGGATAGTTACAGTTAGTTAGTAATTATCATCTATTCAGGTTTATCCCAAAACAGTTAATTTTGTGTGTCTTAAATTAGTTATTTAGACACATGTTAGTTATAATTGTTGGGAGTTGTCTTAATTATTAAAAAAGACAACTACATGAGAAATCCACAGAGAGAAGATAACTTCTGAGAATTCCACATAAAATAAGTTTGGGAATTCCACAGAGAATGTTAATGCACACGTGAGTTGGCATTTATTTTAATTGGCATTGATTTTTTGGCAAAGATAAGGAAAGCTTTTATTGAAGGCAAAATCAAATAAAATCAATCTAAGCAAGGAAGATTGATTTAGTGATTAATGCCATATGGATAATTATGGGACTTATCTTGGTATTCTTGGAAGCTATCTATTTATGGAAGAGATAAGCATTGAAGGCACAAGAGTTTCCATCTTCTCATTTAAATTATTTTGGAAACAATCATGAAGATAAACGTGAAGGCATGGAACGTGTTTATGATCTTTCCATTCGAATGGTTTTGGAAATAATCTTGGGATAAACATGGAAGGATTTTTGAGTGCCTATATGAAGCTTTCCATCACACGTTTTTCTTGTGTGAGTTTTTGATTATTCCATTCGGTCTTCTTGAAGACTGTATACACACTTCTTTGTTGGAGAGTTTAGTTAAAGTGTGTTGGCTTGAAGCATCTTAAAGCAACATCAATGAAGATGCAATCCTTGTGTTCTTGATTCAAGCATAGAGCTCGGGAGGAGTTCAAACGTGGGCAAGGGGATCTTGCATAACCACGGATTCCTGGAGGAATCAACATAAGTCGAGGGGAGCTCGCACAATCCGTTCACTGCAGAAGTTAGGAAGCAGCAGTATTTAAGATAAGATGGTGTCTTACCTTGTGTCATACTGAATGTCTTGTAACTTGTGAACATAGTGGATTGTTCTTTCTGGGCGTGGCCCCGCAGACGTAGGCAATTGCCGAACTGCGTTACCAACCTCCTGTCCATTTATTTTCCGCATTTTTAATACTGTCCATTTGCATTTTATTATCGGTGTCACACCCAGTGTCACTCACCCACTGGGACACCGTGCTACTAACCTAGATCTTTCAATTGGTATCAGAGCGGGTCGTCTTTGTTTCTTAGGCGGGATCCACAGGACTTGATCTTGGTTTTTGTGTAATGGACTCTATGAAGGAAGGAGGTTCAACAATGTGTCCACCTTTATTAGATGACAGCAACTATGCTTATTGGAAGGCCAGAATGAGAGCCTTCATCAAAGCTATCGATGAGAAGGCTTGGAAATCAATTATGACTGGATGGGACTCTCCAATGATTACCGACACAGAGGGTGTCACATCTCCCAAGCCTGAAGAAAGTTGGTCAGCTAAGGAAAATGCATTGTCAAATAGTAATTCAAAGGCTCTTTATGCTATTTTCAATAGTGTTGATCCCAGTCAGTTCAGACTCATTTCCACATGTGAGTCAGCCAGAAGGGCATGGGAAATTCTTCAGATCACTTATGAAGGGACGTCGGCTGTAAAGTTATCAAAAATGCAGATGCTAACTTCAAAATTTGAGAGCCTAAGAATGCATGAAGATGAAAGTATTGCAGAGTTCAACGCCAAACTTTGTGATATCGCCAATGAGGCGTTCGTTCTTGGTGAAAGTTTTTCCGAAGAAAAATTGGTGAGGAAAACTCTACGATCTCTGCCCCAACGTTTTGCTTATAAAGTCATAGCTATTGAAGAAGCGAAAGATGTCTCCAAGATGAAGTTAGAAGAACTGATGGGATCTCTTAGAACGTTTGAGATGAATCTTGGAGTGGACTTGAAAGCAAAGAAGGATAAAGAGATGGCTCTAAAAGCAAAAATGCAAATGATGGATAATCATGGTGAATATAACCTTGAGGAATCTCTAGCACTGCTGTCTTATTACCTTAGCAGAGTTATGAAGGGATTGGGCAGAAATATTCAAGGTGTCAAGACCAGTGTCAGCAACATCAAAAGTGGATTACTTAGCAATAAGAAGTACAGGGAAGAAAATCATGCATCTGACCAACCTTTCCACAGCAAGGGAATTCGATGTAGAGAATGTGATGGCTTTGGGTATGTTCAAGCGGAATGTGCTAATACATTGAAAAAAAAGAAGAATTTTCTCAACACATTCTGGAGTGAAGATGAGTCAGATAGAGAAGATGAATTTCATAATAATCATGTGGCTCTTGCTTCAAAAACTGAACAATCAGACACTGGTGTTGTCAAGAATGTTACACGTAGTGTCACCGAAAATATGTCGACTTATAGTGACGAAGACGAAGATGAAATCACGGAAGAAGATATTCTTGTTGAATATAAGATCCTTTCTGAGAAATGTATTGAATTTGTTAGAGTAATTCGGCATCTTCGTACTCAAATTGAGGGTTTGAGAGACGAGAAGCTAAATCTTCAAAACTCTGCTGAAGAATTGGAAGCCAATCTGAGAGCAAGCCAGGAGGAAGTGAAGAATCTGACTAACGAGCTAAATCACATAAAGAAAAATGTCAAAATGTTAAATTTAGGTTCTTCCAAATTGGATGAAATTCTTGAGGAATATTGTGTATCGAAAGTTGGGTCAAGGAAATGTTATAGAATCTGTAAATATTCAAGTCGATGACTCTCTGAAAGTAACTCATGTTTCTCATGAAGATGTTACAGAATCTTCACATGAAGTAAGTTCCAGTGTTCCAGGTAGTGTTTCAGCCAGTGTCACAAGTGGTGTCACTGATCAGAGTACCGAGGATGATAATATGGAAGATGTCATCTCACCTCACAGGCAGCAATCCACTCGTGTTCAAAAGAATCATCCTACTGCACAATTTGAAGAGTTCATCCTTTACTGCAATATTGTTGTAATAGATAAAGTTCTATTTTAATTGTAGTATTATGTAATAGTTATCAAGTTTCGTTTCTTGTAAAGTCCTATTGTAATATCTATGTAATAGATAGATTACTACCATTATTGTAATCCCTTGGAATTTTCCCAACAATCTTTAGATTCTATCTGTAGAATAATGGTAGAAAAAGGAAAGGAACTTATTTCCAATATTACCAAAATTGGAAAGGTTGGATGGAAGCCATGCAAAAGAGGTATCTACAAAAGTTCTACAACAAGGGACTTTTAAGACAAGATAAGGTACATCATACATACATGAGAGGATGTTCAAGTAAGAATTTTCTTGTCTTAACCTCTTTAAATAATGAAATGGTAAATGCAAGTAGGTGATGAATCAATTTTATGAAATTGAAACTTTGCTAAATAAGTTTAATATACTTAACTTGCATATTGAGAAAACTATTGTAGTAATTTCTATAATAGAAGTTTTAACCTTAAACATGGATGGAAATCTTTCTCCTTCTTTAAAAATTTTCAAGGGAAAATTGAAATTTGAGAAGAAAGAAAGAAATGACTATTGAAACTCTTGCTAAATTCCTTAGTATGAAAAGGAATGTCATGTGTAGGAAAATAAATTTCCTTAAGTAAAGTAAGAAGAGAAAGAGAAAAATGATCTTTCTAACAAAGTACATATTATGGGAAAAGTGGAAATGGCCAACTAAAATAGCCTATCTAAGGCAAGAGGCCAAGACAAAGTACAAATGTCAATCTAATAAAAGGAAAAACAAGGGAAAGTATTTTTTATTGTAACAAGAAGGACATTACAAAAGAATGTCATTTATTGAACAAGAAAGGGTTCAATATGGAAAAATCAGCCAAAGATGATTATTAAAATATTTTGTTACAATAATTTCCAATTTACATATTGTGGAAAAGTTCCCTTAATAGATTCATAAAAGTTCCACTAAATGTGTGTTCAAGAATAATGAATTCTTGAAGAATTTAATATCCATGAAAGGACAAGTGCCTTAATGCAATTAATATTGCAATGTAATGTTTAAACTATTTGTTTAAATTTACTTATTTGATTTAATCTTTTTAATATGGCATAATATATTATGTTGTGTGACATTTATAAATGTTGATAAAACATAATTTTTGCTATATTATAAGAAGAAGAGAAAATGAAGAATTTGCATATTTGTTAAAATAACAAGGCAAATTTTTTTTTTAAAGTTGAAGAAAATCAAATAAGTTGATATGATGCATGTGAGTACATAGCATATATTTATTTTTCAAAAATAAAAGTATTATGGTACTTTTCTTGATGATTGAAAAAGTTTTGCTATGTTAAATTATTACATTGTAAAAAGAAGTATTTGAAAAGTTGTAAAATTAATGACTTGAAAATTTACTTCTTAATTTTTGCAATGTAATGTGGACAAAATTTGTATTTGAATAAATATGCTAATTAAAGCATATATCTACTTGCAACTATTTTCTTAAATTAAAAGAAAATAGACTAAATAAATAGGAACTTATACAAACTTTATTTAATAAGTAAAAGTACTATGTTACTTTTATTAAATACTTGTACAAGTTGGATATGATTGTCCATTACATTGTTAAAGAGAAGTGATTAAGGTTTTAAGCTTACAAAGCTAAAAAACAAAGAAATCAACTTCAAAAGTTACTAATGTAATGTTAAACAATTGTGATTCCAATTTTTATTACATTTTGAAGGTAGAAATGATTTGGAAAGTTTTTTAACTTACAAAGTTGGAAAACTAAATCAACTTCTAAAAGCTAAAATGTAATGTGGTCAAACACAAGTTTGCTAAAGATATTTATTACATTTTTAAAGGAAAAGTGATTGAAAAGTTTGAAGCTTACAAAGCTGAAAACTTAATCAACTTTTAAAGGTTAAAATGTAATGCACTTAAACACTTATGAATTTATGCTTGTTAAAGTATAAAGTTAAGTGTTGTATGAGATTGTGTATATATGTTAGCTAAAACAAGCTAAAACATATTGTGAATACACAATGGTATGTCTAGACACTTTGTTCTAAGACATAAAATGATGTGATTAAATAATTGTGATACTAACTCCAATACTATATAGAGTTAAGTATTGAGAAGTAGTGTATTTATGCTAGCTAAAGTGCACAATAATAAGTCTAGACATATTGGTCTAAGACTTGATATAATTAATCACAAGTGAATAATTACTATAAACTTTGTGAAGTTTAAAAGTAATTGAAAATTTTGGAAAATCCTTAACCATAAGGATTAATTAAGGATGTGACTATGAACACATCTAAAGGGATGGAAGTTCATTTTATAAAATCACTAATAGTGAAAACTT
The DNA here is from genome assembly GCA_016586305.1 of Ophiorrhiza pumila. Taxonomy (NCBI): domain Eukaryota; kingdom Viridiplantae; phylum Streptophyta; class Magnoliopsida; order Gentianales; family Rubiaceae; genus Ophiorrhiza; species Ophiorrhiza pumila. The sequence goes on along the minus strand of BLIW01000003.1, from coordinate 24,555,099 downwards.
CAATCTAACGCTAGTCACAACGTCTAGTCTTAGATTCAATAAATGAAAGTACACTATTATAGTAATTTGAACATTACAAAATATCATCCCAAAAGAGGTGTAATGTTGAGCTATCCACCAAGAGGAAAAGGTTGAACAAAAGGTTCTTAACAAGTTTTGGAAATGCCAAAACTGGTGGAGGCATCAAGAGCTTGCCTATATGAGTGTAAGATTTGTAGCATCAATAAAGTTGAATGGACTTAACTTTGTGATCACTCATGAAAGGATTAGTGCAAAAGACCATGCAAAATATATGACATTTGGAAGTGTTCAATCTATGTGTACAAGTTAAAGTGGCTAGTCACATATATGATTGGTTCAAAGCTTGTCTACCAATTCATATGATTAGTTATTGAGATTTGTACTTAAATAGTGGTTCAATCGAAAGACACCATTATTGAAATCATAGATTATCAAGAGTTGTTTGTGATTCTTTAAAGGCTTTTCAAATATTGAAAATGGTGGAGGATTGTTGGATATTTTCACTATTGAAAGTATCAAAACAATAAAAATATGAAAAACTGAATATTGCTAAAAATTTCCCGAGTAGCTTACTGTGAAGAAATGAAAAGTTGGGAAAATTTTGGATAGTTACAATTAGTTAGTAATTATCATCTATTCAGGTTTATCCCAAAACAGCTAATTTTGTGTGTCTTAAATTAGTTATTTAGACACATGTTAGTTATAATTGTTGGGAGTTGTCTTAATTATTAAAAAAGACAACTACATGAGAAATCCACAGAGAGAAGATAACTTCTGAGAATTCCACAGAGAAAATAAGTCTGGGAATTCGATAGAGAAGATAAGTGTGAAAAACAAAAGAGTCATTCAGAAAAAGAACTTCTGCAAGTGTGAAAAACAAAAGAGTCATTCAGAAAAAGAACTTCTGCATAAGTTCTATTCTGAGAAAAAACTTCTCTTGCAAACTCTTTTATTGTCTTTAGTTGTTAGAATTATGTGAAGTGCATTGCGTTTCACGTGTTATATACTCAGTAAATTAATCTTCTATGTGTTACTTTACTTGTTTAAACAAAAATTTTTTAGATTTTAGTAAGTTGTAATGAGCATATTTAGCAAATACAGAAAATATACTTGAAAACAAAACATTTAAGCGTAATCCAAACACTTTGGAACTACTGTCTAATGTTTAATGTTTCATATTTTCTTGGTCATTTTAATGTGAAAGAATAATAAATTTTAGTAAATTATAATGAAAATTTTGTCAATAGAGTCAAATTGCATGCTATGTTTCCTTTTAATACATTACAGAAAAGAGTACATTAAATATACCCTGGATTATTGTCCCAATTCTCTTCAAAATTAGTTGAATCCAATGTAAGTCACTTATTGTCCAAGGCTTCCTTCACATCTGCAGGAACTCTTGGACAAGGAACCACTTCACCATGCACCCATCCCAGGTGGCATTTAAGACAAGGAAACCCACTAAAAACATTTTCGAAGATTATGGAACCTAGAAACTGAAAATAATTATCTTAGAATGAAGGTTAGGATAACAAATCTCTCCGCATCCTTGCTCTAGTTATTATTAGGTTGAGAACGAGCAATATAAGTGCGTCAAACGTAATAAATTTAATCTTTCTTAACATTTAGAGAAGTTAAGCAAATGTACTTAACCTGCTATGTTTTCTTGTTAATTCATCATAAACGTGTATCTTGAGTATAAACTTAGTATGTTTTCGTTTTTACATTTGTTAAGAGCTTCTCAATGTCTTTGATCATCTAACTGTTTTTTCTTTTTTTTTTTTTTTTGCCATTCAAATACTCAAATAATCCGTGCTCCAGTTTAGGATGGACACTAGATTGTAAAAAATCACTTCTGCCATTTGTTATATTCTTACCGTCTGAGTCCATCAAGGCTAGCTCACCTCATTTGGACAAAATCGGTTGAATTTTATCGACTACCCAGTCATCCATTGGGTTATATATCCTCACTTGGACAGTCATTTGTTACACGCATAGTGAAATTTGTTGATGACAATGGTGAGGCACAAACACTAAATCTGCCAGCCTGCTTTGTTTTATTGGATTCCTTCTCTAAATCTTTTCTAAACCAAGTTCCTCTTCAACTTGAATTGGGAAGCACCATTGTATGTTTTGCTTAGGATTCGAATGACAAGTTGTTGCAACTAAGGATGTTCTCTTCCATTGGTCGACCACCAACTTTCTGCAGAAAATTTTGTGATTCAGTGTATTGAAATTTGCAATCAATAACAAGTCATATGAACTTTAGTATATTATTCAACCTGTTGAAATATCTGATCTTAGGTTGGCACTGCCCTGACCAAAAGCACCCTTTGCTGGCCTATACTCTTCAATTTACAAACTGATCAAATCTTGAGAACCAAGATTTTCAGAGATTTGCACAGTGCAGCACAAGAGGCCACTAGCAACAACTGAATATGTATAGAAATCCTTTTCCTAAAATAACTTGGGATTGAGAATGTAGCCAGCTTCATGGAGAGGGCTGTGCAAATATTGATTCCAAATATCATAGATGACTTTCCAGAATGGCAAGTAGCTGGATTTCCTGTGTTTGAAGTCCTCTTTAATTGTTTATTTTCATGTAGCTCCTTGCCAAGGGGTTCCTTCAAATCAGCAAGTACTCTTGCAAATGCGTGCGATATACGTATTGTATTCATAGCAATAGTAGTCTTATATATCATTTTACTTGTTTAATATAGAAATTTTTATGTTACTGTAAACTATAGCTAGCATATTTAGTAAATACAGTAAATGTCAAGGATGTTATGTTCTATTGCTGAAGAACCTTTCTTTGATCTGCGACTGTTTTTTTGCACAGTGCATTGGATTAGCTTCCCATTAGTCAGATCCCCTTTGGGCTATAATTTATCATCATGCAGAGGATCTTTTTAAAGTTTTGTTTGGTATAGATAGCGTTGCCAACTTGCCATATCAGAAATTGTTTTGCCTAGTCAGATTAAGATAGAGATCATACCGAATCCTATTTTGATGCATTCGTTAGAATCTAAATTATCAGCTATATTATGTCATTGCTGGAGTGTTGCACCTTGACATGTTCAATTCTTGAAAAAGAGTTGAGATTTATTTTGCCTAAAAAAAAGATTGGAGATGGTGACGATGGTTTGGGGAAGATGAACAAATAGGGAAGAAGCTAGAAATTTTTTCTATAGTTTCTTTTAATTTGTAAAGTTAATGGATATTTTTTTATTATACATTCAAGTACTCAATTGATATTGTTTTGACAAATTTACCTTGAAAAATAGGGCGTGCAAGTCAAATGATTTCTTTTTCGTTTGCACATACGAACTAAATAGACAGAATGACTTGTTTGACAAAAAATAATAGATGAGTGACATTTTTGGCCAAAAAAAAAAGTTAAGTGACCAAAACTGATGATTGATGACAGTTTAGGGACCATTTTCTCCAATCTCTCGGAAAAGAATTTAGTAAACTGTAATGAGAATGTATCTCTAATGGGAAAGTAAACTCTGAATTGTGTTTCTTTCTAATTCCTGATAAATGCACAATAGTTTGTTATATAATAAATCAATTACTTGTGGTTAATAATTTTATGGTCTGCATCTTCACCTATTGTGAACGCGTGCGATACACGTGTTTTCAAATACAGTAAAGTTAAATTATACCTTTTGGAGTAAAGTTAAATTATAGTGAATGTTGTAGTAAAGGCAATTAATACTTGAGATATGTGTATTTTGAACATAAACTTGATCAATTTTTTATTTTTTTCATTTTACTAGCTTTGAACATAACATTTCAAATGTCTACAATTATGTGATTAACTGCGTATTTATTAGTTCCAAATCACCTTTCTTTTCATCATTTGTTGTATCCTTAGAGTCCAAGTCCATGAATGTTAGCTTACCTCTATAGGAACAAGATTGGTTGTGTTTTATCAACTATCCAGTCATCAATGCCGTTAATGTCCTCATTTGGAAAGTCATTTGCTACAAGATTATTGAAATTTTTAGGTGCAAATTGTAGTGCACAAACACCATTTATTTAGCAAGCCTTCATTGTTCTTTTGGATTCCTTCTTTGAGTGAGTAACTTTGCAGCCAAGCTCTGCTTCTACTTGTATTTTAATGCACCATTGCATGAATTTGGCTTAGAATTTGAATGGCAAGTTGTTCACCAATTTTCTACAGAAAATTTACAATTTATTATATTGATATTTAAACTCTGTCTAGTTATAAGTAGTTTGTCTGACTTTAAATAGCCATTCTTAACTTCGAAAAAAGGAATAAAATTGCGATAGGTTGGCAATCAGTGTAAAGTTTTGCCAAGCGATATTGATCACCTCAACCGAGCATGGTGGCGAACTTGGGAGTCAGAAAATAACCAGTTGCATGGAGAGGGCTGTGCAGCTATTGGTCCAAACATCATCAATTGCTTTCCAAAATGATACGTAGTTGGATTTCTTGTGTTGAATTCTGGTTTAATTGTTTCTTTGTCTTGATTATATATAACCAAGCTGTTCTTCACTATTATGTGATATTAATTCTAAAACATGCACAAGCAATAGTATGCCGAAAATTAATCCTAGAATAACAACATTTACAACATTAATTTAGAAATTGACAAAACAATCAAAGCACTGTCTAATCAAACTAGTAAATTTGCCAAAAACAAAACTCATAATTAGGAAGTAATTAAACAATCAAAAGAAAACCCACTAGAGTTTCAATTGTCCTAAATAAATTAGGATACACTTTGTTTTAATTTCATATATAATGGAGCAAGAACGTGCGATACACGTGTTGCAACCATAAGAAAGTTATGAACTTTTTTTTTGGCTCATTTTAGTGATAAAAATGACGTTTAGTAAACAATAAATTTAGCAAATATATTTAAACTATATGCTATGTTTCTCATTAATTCATTAGAAATAGATATGTTAAATCTACCCTTTATAATCTCTTGGATATCTTCCATTGTCCTAATTTCTCTCCATATTGGCAGTCACTGTCCAAAACATTTCTTGCACTTGTCCATCGGTTACTTGCCATGCTTCTCCATCCAGGCTGATATAGTGTTGAATAACAATCTTTTCCACATTATCAACATTAACTTTCCTTGACAACTTCACCAAGGAATAACTGCATGGCAGCATTGTCTTGTTTTGAGGAAGCCATCAATACAATGAGAAGATCTCTACCTCTGAAGTCTTGCTATTCATCTGGCAAAATGCTGCATCCTGTGATTGTCCATGATTCTTGAATATTACTCTTCAATTTGCAAAGTTGAGAGCCAAGATTTTTAGACATTGCCACTAACAAACTTCTGTGTTTGTATAGAAATCATTGGTATAAAGTAACTTCAGATTTAGAAAGTAACCAGCTGCATGCAGAGCTGATATTTACTCCCAATATCATAAATGGCTTTCCTGAATGGTAAGTGGTTGGATTCCTTGTGTTTGAATTCCTCTTTAATTCATGTTTCTTTGGCTTGATCCTTTCTCTCAGCCACTCTTCTTCCTTTCAATGTGAAAGCTAGCCAATCTTGATGTCTTCCAAACAGATGAAAGAAACATTTTCTTTATGCTCTCTCTTGCGGTGACCATATTTTCAAGAACCTAGAAGGGCATGAGAAATTTCAACTTTGATAAATTTTACTAAATCATTGACAGAAGTCTAATCTATCATAGGTTTCAAAGCAATTCACAATTATGATTAGAAACTTGCAAGTGCGTGCGATACACGTGTTTTATACGTAGTAAAATTAATCTTATATATTATTTTACTTGTTTAATATAAAAAATTTTAAGTTTTAGTTAACTGCAGTAAGCACATTTAGTAAATACAGTTATGCTACACATTTGGTTTCTTGTTAATAAATGAGAAACACATTTGTCGAACATATACTTGATTGTTTTTACCTTTTTAGTCGTTTTAGCCGCTCTTTTTTACAATATTTTCCTTCGATGGTCTAAGTCATGGTTTGAAGTCTGATCTCTCGTAAGTTTCAAAACGGTGGCATTGCCATGCACAAATCTTGTTATGCTTTTTGCTTTGTCCGGAGTCTCTTGGATATTTTCCATTGTCCTAATTCTCTCCAACATAAGTTGAATGCAGTAGGAGTTACTAACTATCCAAAATAGATTCTTGTACTTCTCCATCAGCTTCTTGCCAAGCTCCCTCATCCAGGCTGAAGTGGTGTAACAATCTGTAGCACATTATTAACACCAGCTTCATAGAGCACTCCATCATGGAATAACTGCAAGGCATCACTTTCTTGTTCAAAACCTAAAATATAAACTTGTCCCTTTGGGCAAGGTGCCAATAAATTGAGAAGATTTCTACCCCTGATGCCCTGCCATCCATCTAGCAAGATGTTGCAACCTGTCATTGTCCACGATTCTCGAATATTGCAGACATACCGCTGCATCTCTTTCGAGTTTCGACACTTCATGAAAGATCCAGCCCTTCAAATCCTCACAACTTGGAATACTGTATGCTGTATTTGCACCATGGTTGGCATTCATAATTCTCCCAAAGCTAGGAGATGCACATCTGGAACTCCCTTGATGATGAACTTTGATTTTCAGCCGACTAAGAACAAAGATTTAAAGGGGCTATTTCTGTTCCTCGGTTTCCTGAAGAAGTACCAATTCTCAATCATTTGTCACCTACTAATTGAGAAGTATGAATATGTCATGGCTCCAAAAGGCTCGGTAGAATCAGAAACAGTGGTCAAAGTCCTCGTTACAGGAAGATTAGGGGAAGAAGCCTCCCCAACATCCTTGCTCAAATTACTTTGTTTCTTTTCAAGTATCTCGTTGCTAATGGCTTCCTTTACATCTGCAGGAACTCTTGGACTAGGAACCACTTCACCATGTACCCATCCCAGGTGGCATTTAAGACAAGAAAACCACTACAAACATTTTCTAAGATTATGGAAACTAGAAACTGGAACTAATTTCTCTTAGAAGGAAGGTTAGGATAACAAAGTTGTCCAACATCCTTGCTCTAGTTATTATTAGGTTGAGAATGTGCAATATAAGTGCAGCAAACATAATAAATTTAATCTTTCTTGACATATAGAGAAGTTAACTTTTAGTAAACAATAGTAACAGTTTAGTAAAGCCACTTAAACTGCTATGTTTTCTTGTTAATTCACTTCTGCCAGTTCTAATAATCTTATAGTCTAAGTCCATCAATGCAAACTCACCTTATTTGGACAAAATCGGATGAATTTTATTGACTACCCAGTCATCCATTGGGTTACAAAAGTGGTATGTATGCCATCAAAACCACCATGGCTCCAGTTCCCACCAACTCACCTACTCTTCTTCCTTCCAATGTCAAAGCTGAGCTTGATGACTTTCAAAATAATTAAACAAACATTTTCTCTATGTTCTCTTTCAGTGACCATATTTTCAAGAGTCAAGAAAGACATGAGAAAGTTTGACTTTGATGGTAGTCATGGAAAGAAGTATAATCTCTCATAAGTTTCAAAGCGATTATGATTACAAACTGGAACACGCGTGCGTTTCGCGTGTTGTATACATAGAAATTTTTAGATTTTAGTAAGCTGTAATGAGCACATTTAGTAAATACTACTGTTTAATTTTAGAGAGCATGAAATTCTTGTAACAGACACAATGCCCGGCCACCAAATTAAACATCATGTTCAATGTCTAGAATTCCCAAAAACGAAAAATATATACACTCTTTTCAGGCATACAAGAACAAATGCTGCATAATACTAAGACCTCAACAAGAACAAGAGAGAATAGAAAACATATAAATGTTCAAAGCCTCTCATTGTCTATATTCACCTAACAGCCTTCTTTGCCATTCAATTATGCACCTTAATCAGTGCTCCGGTTTAACATGGACACTAGATTCTCCTTCCATGCGAGCTCACCTCTTTGGGACAAAAAATGTTGCATTTTGTCAACTACCCAATCATCCATGGAGTTGATGTCTTCATTTGGGAAGTCATTTGCTGCACGGACATTGAAATTTTGCAAGTGCAAGTTGTAGTGCACAAATGCCAAATCAGTAAGCCTGCATCATTCTATTGGATTCTTTCCTTTTGTAAGTAACTTCTCAGCCAAGTTCCTCTTCAACTTGTATTTGGAAGCACCATTAATTATATGGCAAGTTGTTGCAACTGAGGATGCTCTCTTCCATAGATTAACCACCAACTTTCTGCAGAAAAGTTTGTGATTCAGTATATTGAAATTTGCGGTCAATAACAACAAGAACAA